>OZ026601.1:7630334-7732834 GCA_964020085.1 Micromussa lordhowensis | reverse complement strand
AATGGAGGTTGCGAGAAGATTCTACCAGTATCGGGATTTTTGAAGCAATTTTAAGTTTTTTAGAATGATGGATTTTACTGGGTGGTTGTGAGGGTGAAATGTGAGGGTGAATAGAATTATATCATTACTTTGAGTAGTTGAGTTTAAAAAAGGAAACACACTCAACCTTTTGTTGGCATAAACATTGTATTTTTTTAAAATACTTGTATCTGAATTGTGAGGTTGCAAATAAAGTGCTGTTGCATTCTTGTGTGGCAGACAAATGGCATTCAGTGTGTGAGAACTCGAGTTCTTTACTATTCTACAGATTTTCGCAGCATCGTCAAGTGCAAAACACATGTACATGTATACAAGGATGAATACGATACGGAACAATGTTGTGGACGAAAATGTTCTGAGAAAGTCTATCCTAAAAAAATCTTGGAACCATTTGTGAACGAGGCCTGCAATTTATCTGCTGAATTTAAAGTTCTACAAAGACGAGAAAAAAGAGCATTGTAACTGTTCAAGAAATTTCATAGGTGAAAAATGTTGATACGAAATGACCGTCATGCTTCCTTTAAAAAAATACGCTTTTCGGGACTTTTAAAATGACAAGATATCTGCAACTTTGATTCACAGTAAGACTAGCTAAGTCATGAAAGCTGTAAATAATATGCACCTTCTTTCTATAAAGTAATGATTACTTTCAATAGGCCATTTCCGAGTTCCCTTGTGCCTCTGTTTCAAAACGAGTCTAAGTGCAAAAGCATTCAAATGAAAACGAGTTTGATTTGCATGAAAATGAACTTGTAGGCGGAACTCATTTTCATGAGAATGGTTTCGCACTTGGACTCGTTTTGACACGGAGGCAAAAGGGAACTCGGAAATGGCCTATTGACAAACTACCAAATAACGATATACACTGTACTATCACTTACTATTGTGTGCAACTTGCTGCAGCCACAGACACTGAAATAAAATGCATCTTGTAAACATGTTGCAGTATAACATACATGTATAAGTGCATGAAACAGCAAATAAAGTTGAGACAAAATTCATGAACTTTTTGAAGCAGCTAAATTTACCACATCACACTCCGACCAAGCATTTACATCATGTTTGTCCAGAACCTAAAATGAAATTATCAAGAACGGAAAATTTCACTCATGGATGAATAACATGCACATGTACATGTACGCACTTATCTTGACTACTGAATATGTACAAAAATAACATCACTTTTAATGCTGTTTCCTAAATCTACAACCTTGGACAATTGAAATGAAAAATAAGACCACTCCTACCCTCATTTTAATGAAATAGGGAAATAATGCAATATGGTTTGAGCACCAATTCAGCCTTAATTCAGGGGAAGGGGGTTTCATTTCTCTTTTCTATTCGGTCCAAGATTGTACATAATACATAAAAAGGTCCCCCACCCAGAAGGGTAGGTATTGAAATTGTAAGTGCTACATATAACCTTTCTTTTAAGCTTCCTTGAATAAGAATGAGGAAAAATATAGAAACAGTTTGTCAACTGGGGTTTAATAGGTTATGGGAAAGATACATGTATGTGAACAACTGATTAGAAATAACTTTACCTTTGAAAGTGATTGTAGCTCACTTATTTCCTTCTCTCTTTCAAGAACACGTATTTCTCTCTAAAAAAAGGAACAACAACATATATATTTGCAATGGGTAGTATTTCAAGATAATTATAGCAAATCCTGAGCAGCAATGGGGTACAATTGATAATGGTACAGTAATTCAATCCCAGGTTAAGGATATCCATAACAAAGATGTTCTAATCAAAATTCAGTTGCCAAAAGCATGGGACAAAGAAAATTAGCTGAGTCTCGAATGGAGATCTATCTCAGACCTGAAAGTGTGATTAAAAAAGACGACTCAGGGACTAAATTGATAATCGTACCTCACGTAATTCCTTCTCCTTGACTGTCAGATCCTTTTCTAACTTCTTAAGTCTGTTTAACGTAGCTTCAATTTCATTACTGAAACAAAAAAAGGCATATACATGTAATAACATACAGTAATGATCTATCAGATGCTTTGAACAAGCTAGAAATCAAAACATACATGTATCTTGCCTACATGTATGTCAAAATAACACGCTGAACAGTACTTGATGTTCTTTTTGTCAATTGGTTTAGCAGATAGTGTAGTGGTTCAAAGGAAGTAGGTGTGCATTGTAGGTACAGTGGACAGCTTCAGTGCATAATGGCACCTTTTAACATGTATTTCTAAACAAAAATAATCTGTCTTACCTCCATTCTGTTTTCTGTTGTATAAAAGAGTCTGTTTCCCGCTGCAAAGACGCTGAAAAGGAAATTTACAAATTGTTCATGATTGTCCCAACCACCAAAATAGAATAGACTATAGTTCAAAACCACATTTTTTTATTGAAAGGTTGCCAAATTTGATCCATATTATATACCATGCATCCCTGGTCTCTGTTTCAATTTAATTTCTGTTTTATTTGCTATATTTTGATTATGTCAAGTATTTATATGCTAAAATATGCATTTTTAACAAAAGGAATGTTGCACCATCAAAAAAACAGGTTTCATGTAACACCCCTCCCCAACAGCTACTTTACTGTCTCCAAGTTTGCCATGTTGTGGAGGGGTTCAACTGTAGGTTTTTGCTCCTCAAAACTAACTGGTCAACTCTGATGTGATGCTATTGGCTGTAAAGATCTGTCAGTGTTAAGATTGCAAACTCGACACTGAAACATGGCTTCTATTTACATAAACAGTACATGCGTCCGTTGTCCAATTGTCAGTCCCTTTTCGTGACTACTACATAATATAGTACCCTCAGACTTACAATCAAACTTCACATAAAAACATCTAAGGCTGATATATTAAGGAAAACATCTGAAGAAAATGGACAGTCAATTACAAGTTAAGTGACATCTATGTTGTAATTGTGCTCCACTGTCTTGTTTAAAAGCTATTCAATGACTTTCATGAACATTTAATCATTTTGTAAGGTACTACATGTAAATCATGCCTTTCTGTGCTCAATGTACACTTTAACAAATTGGCAGATACACTGTAGTTCAAAAAGCTTCAGTTTACATGTACAATGCAAACCACTCATGAATGTTTGTGAAAATATGAACAAGTGCTGGTAAATTTTTCTGCATCTAATACATGAAATCAACTTAATTGACTGGCATTCCATTCTTTTTCAGACGTTTCACATAACATCACTTGTCAACATCTATAACAGAAGGTAGTAACCGCACCCACCATCTCCATTCATTGATTTCAGCACTGTCAGGATTTGCATAAAATTTGGACGTTTCTGTCAAAGAAAAAAAAAATCTAAATACATTCAACTGATGTACATGTACAGAAGAGCCACGTACACTTGCTCTTCTGACATTTCAAGGTTAACAAAATTAACTTTCATAGCCAAAATACATTTAATGCTAACCTTCGGATCTGCAAGCCAGCATTCACTCATGAGCTTTGCAAACCTTTCAGGGCAAGTGCTTGGAATAGTCAACCTCTGAAAGATAAGTAAGCCACAGACACTGTTACAGTATTGTACCTACAAAATGCACTGTATATACAGTCACTTTCATGTATACTTACTACACATAAGATCTGTGATGCTAAATAGCAAGAGAGGCTACATTTAATATGCAATAATCGATTATAAAATAATTGAGCCACTACGCACGCTCTCATTGGTTGATAGGTGTGCTATGTCTCAGTTTGCATAGCTGTCTCAAATTCGCCCAACCCTCCTTGTGTGATGAGGCTATGTAAAGATGGAAAAAGTGTTCTATTGCTTAATTATGAATCAATGATAATTGATTGTTGCATCGGTTTAATTTTTTGATTTAATGTTTACATGATTGGCACACCACTAGCTGTTCATGAATATTTACCTCTCCCTCGGCCACAACCAGCCATGCTACTTGCACACCAAGGAGTCCTTTAAATGGTACCTCTTGAGTAAGCATCTCCCACAAGACCTGAAAATACACACAACAAAATGTTACCATTTATTTCATGAAAGCATTTGAGCCTATAGAAACAGTTAACCATAATTATTATTTTTCAGCTCACCACAGCATATGAAAAAGTATCACAGGCCTCAGAGACAGGCATGCTTTGGATTACCTGCAAAAAATTAAATAAAATCAAGACTAACAATCCACATACATGTAAGGACACAATAAAGGAAAAATCATACTGGAAATTAATTAAAAATAAAGTTTTGCAGTCATGATTTCCTTACAGTAAATGTTGGCATCAACTGTTATAGAGTGGGTATAATGGACCATCAAAATGTAAGTCTTGGAAAGTACTGGAAACTGTTTCCAGCCACCTTAAGAGAGAGTACAGTTCTTTGAATTAAATTACAGCAGCCAGTGTAACTCTCCTTACTCAGTGCCAAGGTTTATTTTTAATGCTGGAATTGACGTCTAACATATTAGGTCTGCATTGCATGCGGATAGGTCAAGGCTGTGGTCTAAGAAACATTTTGAGGAACCCAAAGGTTCCTAGCCATAAAATCCTGGCTGCCCAGCACTTAAGCTTAATATGAAAAAAGTGACTGAGTTTTTCCAGTCGCCCAAAGGCAATAGTTAGTCGTCTGTGGCACCTGGGGGCTTCTAGACCACAGCCCTGCAGGTATTTCAAAATAAGATTATCACCTCTGGAGCCATCCAAGGATAGGTTCCCACCAGAGACATTTTAGTTGTGTTGTTAAGGAATCTTGAGGTACCAAAGTCACAGATCTGTAAAAAACAAAAAAGTATACCTTATTACATGAAATTTCCGGGACGCGTTAATTTCGCAATTTAAAAAAGATCGCAAAATTTAAGTGACGCGAAAATTAAATGTCGCAAAAATAACATGACGCGAAAATTAAGTGACTCACAATATGCAGGAAGGAATATTTAATGTACACGGCTAATGAGGTCAATTGACCACTAAAAACGTGACTTGAATTCAAGCATGAACTTAAAACCGTGCCTTGTAGACACTGTGAGAACATCTTTTGTGTTACTCTTTACATATACTCAGCTGCATTTCTGTTTATTTGGACAATGTTCATTAAGTTTGATCAAATCCAGGGACATGTTAAATAACATTGACAAAGGAATAAAGTGTGGCTCACTCAAAAACACGAAATTAAAGTGAGTCAAAATGCAAAATTTTCGCAAAATCGCGAAATTAAGGTGTCACGAAATATGCGAACCTCAAATTCGCGAAATTAACACGTCGCGAAAATTTCATGTAATAAGGTATATAAATTATTCCAACACAAAACACTGAGTGGAATGCTTGCATGCACAATTTACCAGCCTGTATTTGGATTTATCAGTCAGACCTGTCCAACTTTACCGAAAAAGTTCATTCAAGTTTATAATGAATGTCAAAAATGGTACTACATGTACATGTACTTGCAGTACATGATGCTTTTAATAACTGATACTTTGCTACTTACTTTGATTGTTAAGTTAGAGCAAATTACAACTGCAAAAGGAAAACAAAATCAGTCAGTTTACTTAGTATGATACATGTCAGCTGGAAAAAAAGGATTGCCTGAAGTGCCATCACTGAAATTTTACTTTGAATGTTAAGTTAGAGATAATCACAACTGTAAACTAAGGGAAAACAAAATCAGTCAGTTTTATTACTTAGTATGATACACATCAGCTGCAAAAAAGTATTGCCTGATGTGTCATCCCTAAAATTTTAATAAATTCTTAGTAAAGAGAACCAATTTTAGAACAGATGTTGTGTTTACCATTTTTTGACTTCAGATCTCTGTGAATTACTTTCACAGGAGCTTCACTGTGGAGATAGTTGATCCCTTGAATAGAAAACAAAAAAAATCATAATGGTCATAATATGTCATTTACAGTATCATAGATTTAAATTCCATGTTGAGCTATTATTCTGAGATTGCTTAACAATAACCTTCTCAGCATTCACAGATCACACAATTCACACATGAGTCTGTCTTCGTGATTGATTATGCAGGCCATCAGGCACAACAAATAACAAAATGAAGTTTCTAAAAAACATGAAGAGAGTAGCAGTCTAGTAGCTGCCTATCAGACTCAGTCTGGTATCTGTTATGATTGGAAGTTAGACTGACTACTGTAGTTATATACTCGTCTGTCACTTACATGTCTATATGTTGTACACTGCAGGTCAAAATGAAATTCAGGTTAAAATGATTTTAACCTAGTTTGATTCTCAATTTCCTTTGTCTTCTAACATTATTATTCATGATCCATGAATAATTACATGTACTGTAGGGTTAAGAGACAAAGGAATTTTATTTTAAACTGAGTCTTGGAATCTCAGACATCTCATGTAGCAGAATTCTCTGTGAAATGGCTTCCCTAACTGTGTAGTACTTTTAATTTGCAATCTGATACATGCACACTATTTGAAAGTAACTTGCTTACCAAGTGCGATCTCTGTGGACCATCTGAGAATCTGCTCAAAATTGAGTTTATTGTTTACAAGATGATCATAAAGACATCCCTTGGCAGCATATTCTGAAATTGCCCAATAAACGTTATGATCATAATGATAATATTTACATGATAGAACACTCATTATAAGTAATTCATGTGCTCTTGCTGTGACAGTTGTGAGTGATGCGGCAATTACATCACTCCTGTGAGGGACAGACTGAGTTTGAGGTGAAAACTATACATGTAAATGCCTTGAGGAGAGTTTTTTGTTTTGGACAGTCTCTCTGTTAGTTATCTTTAGGTTTTCTTCCCTTAAGTAGCATCTACATTGCTATGAAAAAACAGATAATTAGTTTTGGTAACAGAGTACAAATTTGCCATTACATTAATGTACAGTGTACATATACTCACATATACATTTTTGCTCATGCAATGTATGCTCAATTGAATGTACACTGTACATGCCATTTGCTCTCACCTGTAACAAGGCAGAAGTTTGGCTTTGAATTGACTGCTCCAAAAAACTTGATGATATGCCTGTGACTGAGCATGCTCAGAATGCTGGCCTATCATAACAGACGAGAAGGTTATAAGACTACACTGGTACATCAGGACACTGAAATAATAGTTATACATGTAAAGTATAATTTATTGAATGGTAATTGTCCAGATGGAGGGCATTTTTGGGTTATCAAGGGCATGATTACATGATTACTCTGGACATATGCAGTCATTGGTTTAACGATCAATTTAATAGCAAATATACAGTAACACAACTTAATAATGATATTGAAAATGAGACTTCAAAAGCTAGTCTTTGTAGTCTGTACCTGTGGAATATTTTACCCTTTCTAGAGCAGAACGCTATAATAAGATAGGGGCCTGGACACTTGATATGATTTGCCCGATAGGGGCCTGGTACAAGTCATTCGTACCACGTTGTTCTTGTCACATGTTCTCGTCATTCTGTAGCGAGAATGTTCGTCTCTATTAAATGAATGTCTCGGTAAAATGGATAAATTCCTATGTACTTTCTATGATAAACAAATTTATTATAAGCACCTCCGTACACTAAAAACAGATAAATATCACAGACAGTCACTTTCAAAATTAACCCTTATTTGGCTGCACAGATCTTACCCTTGCAATTACTGTAGCTACTTCATATCTTATAAACGATTTTACATGAATACAACTTACAACTTCCTACAAATTATTTTTTTCTGTAAATAATTTATATAATTTCTTGCCATACTGTAATCAGCAAGACATTAGTTAACTCTTGCAGTGGTTTCTCACAGTGCACAGTCGTGTGGAACTATAGTAAGAGAAACGTGGTCTGACTCAGAACTGTAAAAATTTGGTCTCTCGATCTGGCACATGTACAGTAACAAATTTGTACTCTAAAACGATCATACAGAAAGGAAATACACTGTCATACATCTAAACTATAATGAACAGTTACTTACTCAGTGTACATGTAATCGGATTTATATTTTTGTGTGTGTGTAGACAAGGTTTGTAGACTGAAACATCACGTGAAAACCATTTAAATGCAGCATGCACAGTATAGCTCGTGTTGAACAATGAACGACTAAGCTCCGTATTCAATTTGTCGCCCAGTTTCTCACAGTTTGAATTGATATTGTTTAATTAAATTTGAAGACAGTATTAGCCAGTCAAAAGGTTTGATTTAAGCAAATTATTCAACAACGCCATGGAGACATATAAACTGAAGTTCTAACGACAACGAACAGCTGACTTTAAGGCGAAAACAGTCCGCGCGTGGATGTCGAACAAATAAGCTTAAATAAGATGTAAGCGCTGGGGCGGCCTTTTTTTTAATATTGTGCAGTGATTTCACCTCGATAAAACAAATCTTAAAATGGTTGTTCTGGTAAATGAACATCAGAAATAAGACCCAAGTTCGAATTTCACATGTTCTCAGAAGAGTTCTAGAATACCATCACCTCTTAAAGACTTATCGGCCGATGCGGGAGAAAATCAGTTTCGTCGGGTTTCAAAACAAACCGTTTTACGTTAAAATCAAAGATCAAGTACGCCAACAACGGATTAAATTTTTCAAGTTTGCCAGTTCAAACTTTTAAGTTCTTCATCTAAGCGCATTTAATCACGTATCACGTTTCAAAAAAATTCTCGTCGTAAACTTGCCTCTTTCCCCAAGCTAAGGAGCTTCTTCACAGCAACCTCTTTGTCTTGCGACTTCCACCTTGCCCTGTACACAGAACCAAACGCACCCCCTCCACACTTCTCGAAGAACTCGAGATCATCGAAATCGATCGTGACATAGGCCATTATTATTGAATAAATTCTACATTTTTTTGAGCTAAAAAACTGTACACGCGACTCGTCCTGAAATTTTCCAGCACGCTCCTTTGTTAGCGGTCAGCGGGTCCAAGGAAATTGGCCTCTGTCTGTGTACGATGAAATTAAGTGTCGCTAGTTTCAAGTCAGGGAAGACTGGGTTCCAATTGCTTTGGCACGGCGCGAACTTCAAGAAATGGCGCCTTCATTGTCTTCGGTTGTGTTGTGATATTTTTACCCTTCTGTCGTCGTGTTAGCCATTTTAAGCGATTGACAGACATGTCTGTGAAAGTAAAAGATGTCTTGGATGCCCTTCAACAGATGCAGAAGAGCCTTGAGTGTTCTATATGGTATGAACGTAGCCTTAATTAATAAGATCTTATGCAACCAGCTCATCGAATTCAGTTCACACATTGATTCCACATTTAGCTTATCGTGTTGTGCTTTTGTTTTTCGTTAGCCTTGAATTGTTGAAGGACCCCCATTCAACAAAATGCAATCACCAGTTTTGTGGGTAAGTTGTAAGGTTACACGCTGGGTTGACTGTACTTATAATAACTTAGCCTTAAAACAACAACATCAGTTCTACATGATTGTATAATTTACAAAACAAACTTTTAAAACGAATGTTCTTGTAATTTGTCCGTCCTTTATTTCGAAACATATATGCCGGGGCTTCATTCGATCTGTATACTGTTGACATGTGTAACAAAACTTTGCCCAGTTACTTCATTTATATTTTATATACGGTTGGCATCTCATGCAATTCTTTGTCTAACAGTCTTCTTAAAGTTGAGCTTATTTCTAGTCAAAGAAACCGTAATTTTGCTAGTTATAGTACTATAAAAAAGAACATGCATGTAGCTAATAACCCAGTGCTTTCAGTAGGATCTGGCACCTATAAGAGCTCCGGCGGGTACATGTATTCTGTTGAAAGTTTGTGGGTATATTTAACTTTTAAATATTCTCTAGGGAGAAATCTCCTGTGCTTCTCATATTACTCTGGTGGGTGCTATTCTGAGGTAGCTGCCTACTTCAAATCCTATTGAAAGCACTGTAACCTAATATTTTCTGTTCCATCTGTGAAGAAAGGTAGAGATAGGAAGAGTTTCATGTGAAATACTGTACACTTTACGTAGTAGAGTGCTGAATTGTCCCAGGATCCCCCTACGCGAAGGTCAGCAAGGCCCCTCGGGTTTTGTGGAATATCTGCCCCAAAGTCATACCCTGATGCCCTCCTCTAAAAAAAAAAAAACTTTCTGAAACTGCTGTTCTTTTTTATTTGAAAACAGTCAGTGCATCAGGCAAGTTCTTGAAAAGAGCAGCAAGAAGTCAAAGAACAAGTGGTATTGTCCACTCTGCAAGACTCCTGTCTCCAAACGGTAAGTGACTTGAACCTTAAATTTGTTACTTGTTCTGGGACATGATACGCAATGTACATGTATGCGTACATGCTCCGGGGTTTCATTAAAGGGCTGACACCGTGCAAATTGACCAGCTGTGAGGATGAATTTGTCTGCTTGATTTGACCATCTAGTGGAAAGTTTGTCTTATAGAGAAGTTCAGCTCAAATAGTTTAGCCCACCTGTGAAAACCAGTTACCCAGTATGGTCTAAGCTCTTGTAATCAACCACCTCCTGTAAACGACCACCTGCACTGTACATGTAGGCTTGACATTTTACGGGAGGTTCGACTGTATTAATAAGTACATGTAATTCCAAGTGAGCCTTGATTTCATTTTCCCTGTGATTTCCATTTTCTATGAGCAACTGCAACTCCAAAAGTTTTTCACAGACTCCATTACAAAGGTCAATTTTATGTGAAAATGTTAAGAAATAAAGGATCATGTGTACTATAGGTATTTCGGTCGATATATCGGCGGACAGCCGACCGATATATTGGTCAACTATCGGTGGTCGACTATCGGTTGATAGTTGACTGATAGTCGATCGATAGTTGACCGACTATCGATCGATACATCGGTCGACTGTCAGCCAATATATCGGTAAAAAAATATAGCGATCGACTGTTGTTGAAGTATCAGCCAAGTATCGGTCCGCTTGGTAAAGTCTGCGTTCGAGCCCGTCAGGCAGGAGCTTATCCCGGTTTCCGTAGCATGAAGCAACTACAGCTGTAGGATGATATGCTAGTCCATCGCAGGGTTACCCCCAGAAGTAAATTCACCGGTACCCATTTATACACCTGGATGAAGAGAGGCACTGTGAGAGTGTCTTGCCCATCGTGAAGTACACTGTATCCGGGTGAAGTGTCGGTCAAGTGTCAATCAAGTATCTGTGAGATATCGGTAAAGTATCGGTCAAGTATCAGTCATTTATTATCAATCGAGTTTCGATGGTCTAAGGCCTTATCGGTTGATATATTTTTCGGTTGACTGTTGGCTGGTATATTGGTCGACTGTTGACTGATAGTCGACCAATACTGTATATCGGTCGACTGCCGGGCCATAGTCGACCGATATATCGACCGAGGCCTCCTATAGTACACATGATCCGAAATGAATAAATATCTAAATGTGTTAACTGACCACTCCTCTAATGGGGCTTTTCAGGGACAAATACTGTATGAAAGAAATAATGCAAATGAACATAGCATGGTTAAGAATTCCAACTGACAGGGGGCAAATGTGGCCCAGGAGTTGAATTGGGGTCTACTAAGAAACAACTCTAGCTTAGTAGTCAGAGTAGGACTTGAACCCGCGATCTCTGGATTTCAAGTCCAGTGCACTAACCACTCGGCCATGCTGCCTCTGAAATATGTGAAATTTTGAAACATTTTGAAAATTATAAATGGGTAGGCACGATATGTCTGGATATCCATTGTGTTATAACCCTACTAGGGTCAAGGAATAACCCAGAATACCTGCATTATACATGTACTGTACAATTATCCTGCGAAATCGCGCGGAATATCGTCTGATACTTACATGTAGCCGACGAGGCCATAGGCCGAGTCGGCTAAAATCTGACGATATTCCGCAAGATTGAGCAGGATAATTGTTTTATTATTCAACAAATTGATAGCAAAACAGCCTAACATTTTTAAATCTCTCTGTCGACATCAAAATCTCACTTCACTTTTTCTTCCCACGTACAAAGCTACGTTTACCGTCGCATATCTGTTACCTACGGATGACAGATATCGAGAGCATCATGACCATATTTGGATAGTGTTACAATTTGTTGAATAATAATGTACAATTATAGGCATGTACAAATGTAGGAATCCAATGAATATGATGGTCATGTACAGACACTAAGGTCGTCCATCATTTCTCATGGTGCCACAGAATGTAATCACATAATACATGTGTAGCTTACAGTACTGTTATTTTACTACAGCACATACATGAACAGTACATGTACATGTAGCAATGTATGTTATTTTTATTATTACAGGAGTTTGACGCCAAATCCTAAGTTAAATGAAATTGTTGCTGCAGTGCGCAATTTGCAGGGAGCAGTGCAAGAAGATACTGGAATACCAACAGGTTAGATCGGCAACACGTAACATTTAAATACTGTAATTTAGAGAGTAATCCCAGGCTTTCCTTCTCTGTCAGTGAATAAGCCATTTCCGAGTATCCTTGTGCCTCTCTTTCAAAACGAGAGTGCGAAACCATTCAAATGAAAATTAGTTTGATTTGCATGAAAATGAACCTGTAGGCCGAACTTATTAATTTTCATATGAATGGTTTTGTGCTTAGACTCATTTTGACAGGTAGGCAAAAGAGAACTCGGAAATGGCCTATTGAAATTTTACCATCCCGAGCAAACAAACAATTTCAAATATTTTTGAAATTTTATTTTTTCAATAAAACAATATTTAGTTCAAAATCAAGCCTACTGTACGTGTATAACACATGACACTCTCCAATAATTATTTACAGTAGAGTTTTGGGGCATAAAACCACATCACATGCTATAAACCTAAATATAATTCAATGCCCCATTCAAGTTAATCAATCCTAACTGAGTTTCATTACAGCTGTAACTTTGCAAGTTGTGCATATTTATACCACAGGCAGCCCAAGCTCTCTTTATGAACCACACAAGGTACACAATATGGCGTCGAATTATAAGGGTTTGTATGGGATTTTCTACAAGATATCCACGAAGGTAGTTAAAAGTGAAAATATTCAATAAAAATGGCTTACCTTCTTCCATGCGTGTGTTGTTTGCTCCTGGTGTCGTTATTTTACCGATTTAACTTGATTTAAGCGATTTTTTTGGAGAGAAAACCAGGATTCAAAAAAATCGCTTAAATCAAGTTAAATCGGTAAAATAACGACACCAGGAGCAAACAACACATGCATGGAAGAAGGTAAGCCATTTTTATTGAATATTTTCACTTTTAACTACCTTCGTGGATATCTTGTAGAAAATCCCATACAAACCCTTATAATTCGACGCCATATTGTGTTCCTTGTGTGGTTCATAAAGAGAGCTTGGGCTGCCTGTGTTTATACATGTACACGTGTGCAGTGGAACCCCACCTTATGGCCACCTTGTTAACAGAGCCACCTCGTTAATATGGTTACTTTATTCAGGCCCAAACAAAAGCTCAGTCAGTCATTTTCTTATTTAAAGACCCCCTTTAATATGGCCACCCTATGAATACAGCCAGATTTTTGTGATCTGTAATGTGTAGGGGACCGGATTAGCAGGGTTCCACTGTACAGGTATGTGTTACATGTACAAAGCTTGAAATTTACAGACTGAAATATGTACATGTATGCATGTACACTGTATTTAATTCTGTAATAATCAGAACTTAAACTACAGTCAACAAGATTCATTTTAGTTAAGCTTACTTTAGGACTTCACCTTTACTTGTCTACCTGGTAAGTTACTCCCAGCACCTCTAAGAAGAGTTTTAAATGATTTCAATAATTTGTCAGGTTGACAACAAAGTATAACAAAGATCATTCTCATTTCATCTTGAATTTGCTTTAGGTTCTCCGCCTTCACAGCCATACAAATCATCTTGCACAGCAGACACATCAGGATGTGTTAATTCCTCTACCCACCATCCAACTCCTCAAAAACACCAAAATGACAGCAAGAACATTAAGAGGAAAGTCACAAAGAAGAACCAGTTTATTGTATACAATGATAGTGATGGTATGTGAGTCCAGTAACCAGTTTGTGTTGGTAATTGCAAAGTAGGAAACAATGTCATTAAAGATGTGTCTATTTTTCATTGCGGTGTAAGATAGGAAAGATAAATTTTACTCATTTGTCTCACAATGGAGAGTTACAAATACCGGTAGCAGCACATAATTAACAATCGACCTCATCGCCTGATGAAGACTACATCAAACTTATTAACACGTAGCAGTATAGCAGTTGAAACGTTGCAATCAACATCGCAAAGTGACTCCATTGTGAGACAAACGAGTAGAGTTTATCAGTCTTTCCTAGAATAACAATGTTAAATGTATCTAATGGCTGTGTTTGTGTATATGCCCTGTAAACTACACTGTATTCTACATTGCTTTGCATGTGAAAATATTGACAAACTACATGTAGATGTGCTCTTCATGTGCAAGAACACATTGTTTAGACAGTACTGTCTTGTTCTATGCAGACACTGAGTTGAGATCAAATGGGTACAACTGCTGAGTACTATCCTAAATTATGCTTGCTACAAGTACTGTATATTGGAGTATACTTATAGGGCGAAAAAATACAATTTTGACCAAGCAAATCTGAGAAAAAGTGCTTGGTTTGCCATAATTTTCATTGTACAGCGTACACTGTATGATCCATAACACCTTGAATTTCATATACAGTTTTGTATGATAATGAGAGTCTTTAAAGGAGCTCAGTTACAACCTGAGTATGCGCAGTAAGGTCACTTACGCAATAGCAAATTCTATTGTTCTTGGTCCTCTGCCATATTGCATTCTTCATTGAGCTTTTTCCCCAGTTTGATGCCGTGCAAAAGTACCTACTGTAGCAGTACTTGAGTTTGTTTTAAAGATTCTGAACCGCTCTGTGAGCATGGATCAACATGCATCCCATTTTATGACAAGGAGTGATGATGAATGATAGTCTTTATTTATTTATTTATTCATGTAAAAATATTTGCATAGTTTTTGTTTAGATATGATAAAAAAATCAAATACATGTAGAAGACACTTACACTGTAGATGTTTGTGTAAATTTAATTCTTCAATCTATATTGTGTTATGTTTTGTAGAGAATCACACTCTGAAAACTGGACAGCCTCAAGTTGTGTCAAATGTCAACATAAGGTGATTCAATACAGAGGATCTCTAGCATAACAGTTTCCTCACTATTATCATCGTTCATTACACTTTTGCCCCATACAAAAACAAACAAAGGCCTGTTTAACAATTCAGAACATTTAATTTCTGGAGATTAAACAGCAGTAAGTTACATTTAGCTGGTATCAGGGCTTGAAAAAAAGTGCCGGTTGGTCATGCAGGTACATGTAAGTAAAATGTGAGACCCACTTGTCTCAAGGGCAAGATGAAATTCACGCTTTTTCCGCAGAGCTTTGCGGTACATGTATGTGTATTCACAGAGTAATAATTACATGTATGTGTAAGGAGCTACATGTGCATGTAGCTGTGCCCTTGGACACACTGCGGACCTATGAATTTCAGCCAATACATGTACATGTAGAGTATGACTCTGATGGATTTGTGAACACTGGCACAGTATCGCTGGCATTTGCTAGGTTACCATAAAAATGTCCCAAGAAAACAAAATATCATGTAACGAAAAAATACAAGTCTCAATTTAAAATCCGCTACATGAAAACACGGCTTTTTTCCCCCAGATGCCTGAATTCTTGTGTATCTACTGTTTTTCCCAATATTAGGTCGACATTAGGACCACGACTAACGCAAACTACAGCAAATATCACAAAATCCAAGAAAGCATCCAACACAAAAACCACAAGGAGGACAAGAAATTCTAGAAGAATAGCTCAGGAAAGTCACCCTGAGGACACACTAAACGGAAGGAGTGTCAGTGAAGAGCTACTTCATATGATTGATACCATGCCATTCCAGCCAGTTTCTAAAGGGGGTGAGTTTACATCTGTTCAGTATAGCGAACATAGTTTGCCAGTCCCTTGGCCCTTTGTTTCATCGAGGCTCCACTGTAAACGTAAAGATTTTAGTAATTTGTAACGTTGGTGCTGAAAAGCCCATTTTAGGGAGCAACAATAAATGTTTGTACAGTATGTATGAATTCTGGCGCGTCATCCTACGACCCAGTAAGTCTCAATTTCCAGAGATACGTGTATAGGTTTCGCCTAGTAGAAGCGGTACAGTGTAGATAGTGCTAACACCATCAATTTACATGTACATGTACGTACTTGCACACAACAGTTAAACGACACACAAAAACGAAAACAATGGGAATTCCCAAGTTATGGATGTTAATATCTGATCCGCCAACCGCATGACCACCGAAGCGACAAAGGTGCGTGAATGTGCACGTGATTCCCTTTCCTGTTTCCTGCTGGACACGTCCCGTTTCTCGTGTGACACGTTAATTTCTCGCGAAACACGTCACCTTTCTCGCTCGAAGGTGCGCAACGTGGGAGAGGACGACAACTCACTTTTAAATAGTTACATGACAATAGTATCCTCTCTACCATTTTTGTAGATCCAACATGTCCGACTCAAGATAAGGCACAAGTCGCTATTGATTCCGTAACAGACCAGGCAGATGAGGTTAGCCATGATCCCTCTAAGACAACAGAAACTGTAAGCACAGTAAATAGTCGACAGCCAGGCAGTAAGGAGATGAGTCAGAGTGCCCCGGTGCATCCTGAAAAAAACGCATGTTTAACAACTATCGCTGAGGCGGACTCGTCTATCAGGACAAGTCCTTGTGACAATGGAGCATTTTGTGGAAACAAGGACCCTTTACAAACCTGTGCAGTTGTAACAACATACGACAAGGAAGATGAAAGAGCGGTGTCAAGCACAAAGTTTGACTCTTGTGCTGCGAGTAGCTTGGACACCATGCAAAGTGTGTCTATACTTGCTTCCCTGGATTACGATGCAGTTCCTGACGATACTCTTGAAGACCGACAAGTAGGCACTCCAAAGGATGGCGATGCTTCCAATAAAGGCATGAACGAGGTGTCGACCACGATTAGCGAGGCAGGAAAAGAGAAGGAGCCATTTTTAGTTTGCCAAGGACAACAGACCATTGATTATGAACAATTGTCTCAAACTGTAAACAAGAATTTGCCTTCTGAAAACATTGCGAGCACTGTCGAGGATCATGAAACTCAAGGCTTAGGCTTTGAAGGTTTAGTTTCCTTGTTTGATGAATCCTCTTTGAGTAAACGGGTGGATGCATCACAAAAATCAGCTGAAACTGCGAAAGTACATCAAGATTTGAGTAAAATCGGAAAGGAAGCAATTTCTCCCAGAAGTAAAAGGCGTGGTCAGCAGGATGCGCTTCTGCCTGAAGCCACCGAGTCTGATTTGTACGAGCGTGTTAAGCAAAGGCAAAGAAGAAGACCATCCGAGATGTCGCTGCAATCCAACCGACCTTCCGAGTCTCCAAAGTTGAAAACTATCCAGTTGAAGACGAAGACAAGGAAGAGATCGGCGGATGCTGTGGCCGTGTCTACACGAAATGAGTCCATCCACGATGGAAATGCCAGAAAGAAATTAAAACAAATTGAGAGTCCTGCACTCCCTCACGATTCTCCGCTCACGGTGAATGCGGAAAGTTCACAAGATAAAAGTGGACACTCCACTGAGTGTAAAGAAGAGAGAGACGTACTTGAGAATGGATCAAAAATCCCGTGTTTGAAAGGTAATGGTCAAGACGGTGCATCGAGCCTTGGCAGTCATTCCTGTTCAAGCGATAACACTGTGCCTTCAAATGAAATGGTTCCAGCCAGCGTCTCCTCTTCAGAGATATCGATCCCTGCAGTGATCAATCCAATGATTGCTCATGTTGATCAGGCTTTAGAAGACCGCGGCGCACCAAGGTGTTCTACAGAGAACGCCAAGGAATGGGGCTCGGAGAACAGAAGTGGAAGTGACCATGGAGAAATATTCACAAATCATACCTTTATCGAAGACGGTTTACCAAAGGTTGCAACAAATGAGCAAAGTCCTCAAATAAAGCCAATTCAAGTTGAACGAAAGTGGATGAAAGACGAAACTAAAGACAGAGAAAAAGCTTATCAAGACGCAGAGTTCACGGACTGCGAAATTTCCAGTCCAATACAGCAACTATTTTCAATGGCTCTACAGGTGGACGGCTCCGAAGACAACCGCGTACCTAACGGAAACGAAGGGAGCCAAGGCTCGAGTCAAGTGTCGGTGACTGGTCGCCAGGAATCCCTGCCGTTGGAGCCCAGTGAGAGTGCACTGGTGACTAGTTGTGATCACCAAAGGCGCCTGTTCCAAGAAGATGCGGAAGAACAGACAACCAATCAAAGTGGCGTCAACGATATACAAAAACTACGAAACGCCTGTGGCAGTTCAGAATCAGTTCCAAGGCAGAAGCAATTTACAAGTTCTTTCAACAGGCATTCTCAGGAAGAGATCTCATCAGAGGAACCAGGAACAACCGTCAGTGATATCGAAGTTAATTTGTCTCATGAAACTGTTGAAGCTGAGAGAAAAACATCTGGACCGTTGAGTGTGGAAGAGGATCCTTTAGAAAACACTCCGACACAAAGTTCCTTGGATATCATCGATGCAGTGACTCCTTGTTTGTTTGAAAACGATAGCTGGGAGACTCCAAATAGCAAAACGAGTCCAAAAAAATCTGGAAACAAAAGGGGACCAAAGAATGTGTCAGACATCAGTGGGAGCAATTCTAAAATTGCGCCCAGAACTCCACAGACTCTTGGTCTCAGTTGTAAAACGGAAGAGGAGAGGATTGTGGATAAAGCTGCTTTTGATGGAACGAATTCATTGGATGGTGGCCCAGCCAAAGCTAGGGATACTGTGCAACAACAGTTCTCTAGTTTGGCTCGCTGCTCTGATGGTAGCACCAAGGAGCTGACGTTGGACACGGACGCAGAAGGAACTCAAAGCTACGGGACCAGTCAGAGCATCTCTGTTCTTCATGATTTGGAGTTTCCACTGCAAGAACCCCAAGAGGACGCTGATGCTACCTGGAGTGAACAAAGAGACGACAACAGGAAGTTCTCACAGAATCTCCACGCAGACTTCAAAGACGATGCTCCTTGGGCAGAACCCCTTCCAAAGAAACCAAGAAGTGGCGAGCAGGTATCAACGTCACGGGAGTTAAATCCAATAAACGTTACACTGGAGCAGGGGATTGGTCCCAGTATCGAGAAGACCCGCGAATCACAGTGCACGGAAAGTGACGTCATACCACCTACGCCACCGGTTAAACCTGTTTCCAAACAAGTTTTCAGTTCTCGTAGTCCTATGAGGCTATCATGCCCTAAAATGAAACCACAAAGGAAAGGCGAGGCGACCTGTCATTCAGAACGTCTGGTTGTGAAACAGAAGAGGCGAGTGAAGAGTCCTCGTGTTTCAAACGCTGTGAAATCACAGGATAGCGAAAGAGACAGAGCTGGAACACGTAATGCCAGTGAAGACAGCATCTCGCTGCTAATTGAGCGTGGTAGGTCTCCAGATAGGCCTCCAGGTCTACATGGTCATGTCATAGCGTTCAGTCAGATCCCAGAGCCTGACTCCAATATTCACTTAGAGTCTTTATCGGGAAAAGAAAGGAGCAAATTGGAAAACACTCCTGCTGAATCACCACCTGACCTGAAAAATTGCGTTCAGTCAATGAACACGAAGCAAAAACGTAACGGCGTTCCGTCTGAAAACGTAAATGATTCTAACAGTTTACAAGACAAAGATGATAGTCCAGTGTCACAAGAAGAAAGACAAAGGGTCGTGACAAATTGTGAAGCGAAAAAAGGCAGTGCGTCCGTGGATAGAGTTTTGGGTGACATACAAGAAAATGTTACTTCCTTAAATTGCCGTCCTGCGAAACGAAGAGTTTACGATATTGTAGACTCATTTGACTGGTCGGGTACTGGAGACAAGGGTGAAGGCAATAGGGATTCGCAAGATGGCTCTGTAATTTTCATTGTCGACGACAGAAAAGATGGCGAACGCGTTGAAGCAGATGAAAAGAAAGATGAAAATAAAGCTTTTGCAGATGGCTTCCCAGGGAAGTCCGTAGCAGGAAATTTCCAGCAAATTAATGATCGTGACCGTATCCTTGTTCATGCTCAAAATGGAAATTTCCGTGATACAGACAATGATGGCAATTCACCCTTCACTTATGATGGAGGGGATTCCTCAAGCGATGAAGCCTTGTTTAAACCGGTGTTCCTTGCGAAGGAATTTGAGTCAGATGCCCATGCAACGACTTACGAAGAAGACGCAGAAAATGAAGAGACAGCATTTTCTCAAGAACTAATTCCTTCTGAAAATGAGGATGAAGACGACGACGATGGGATCACATGTGAGTACCAGTACGCCATTTTAATAATGCCTACATGTAGTTCACACAAGCGACATAACCACATAATATTGACATAATTATAACGGCATAAGAAGGACGTTATGTCGTTATGTTAGCAGTTTGAAGATCCTGACATAATGACATTATAGCAATATAACAGCATGAACTTAACGATATAGGAAAAAAAACCCTGATATTTTCGCTATGTGTTTAAGTCGATGTTCAAATTACCGACATAGCGATTATGTCGTTATGGCGCAAGTATAAATAAGGCCTAACTACAACGATGCGTCGTGAACTTTGACATTCGTTTCCAGAATTGTTTATGTTTTTAGCTGAGTAGTTTATCGTAACTTGCCGCGAGATCCCTAACAGACTTTTCTCGTTCTCAAACTCGCCGCCCGCAAAAGCAAGTTTTAAAACTTTCCAAAAAAAAACAATCACAGGAAGAAGTAGGAAGAAAATGCTGCCCGTATAACTCGGTGTTCAACCTTTTGTCTTAAGGTGGCTCGAAACAGTTTCCAGAACTTTCCAAGACTTAGAGTTTGATGGGTGATTATAACCACTCTATATCAGTTGATACCAAAATCATGGTATCAAAAAACTGCCCAATCATTGGTGAACAAGTTGCTGTCAATATTATGGCACAGTAGGTTACCATAGCAACAATATGACCTGCTTAAAACACCCTTAATTTTAGCTTTAAGCGCTTATAACTCGAAAACGAGCTTGGTGACCCCCATTTTTTATTATCGAATTTTAATCAGTACGATAAGATGAACCGTTTTGCAAAGTTTAAAAAAATTCTATTGAGTACGGAGGGGATTCAGAGCCACCTTAAATTTTCGAAATGTTTTTTGATACCATGATTTTGGTATCAACCGATATAGAGTGTTTATAATGACCCATCAAGCTCTAAGTCTATGGAAAGTAGTGGAAACTGTTTCGAGCCACCTTAAGCTTTACCGACCTCTCGAGCTCTTTGCTGCATCCATGCAATATGCTTCGTTGATCAAATAAAAGACGCGAAAGTAAACTACGACGTTTGTGAGTCATCTTGACTCTATTATCAAGTGGAGAAAAGAAAACAACAGCTTTGAGAATTTGATTACGCGGGTATGTTTCGTCTGTGAAGTTTCATAGAGAAGGTACAGTATATGTATTTGTCATATTCAGCATTAATTAGGACTGAAAGATTAGGATTAAACCGAGCTGAACGTTCTTTTTTTTAATCTTTGTTATTTAGCGTCTTGTAAAGCCCTGGACAGTACTGGTGCCTCATCTGCTACATTTCTGTCTGAAGCTGCAGCCTCTACTCAGGTAAGCGTTCATGTATAAATAAATTCTCCTTACTTCCCGAAATACATTTCTTACAGTACTAGGTGTGGGAGTATGTTTAAACATCAAGATATACTGTACTTCCTAATGTGAGCATGTGAGCGCTTCCCTAAGATGTTGAAGAAATGTTTCGTACGAAGAGAATTTTGGCCTCATCGTCCTTCAGTAGAAATTCATTGGCATACCGTGCGGACCATTATTTTTGAGGGGGGAGGAGGGGTTTAGGCAATTTCCCCCAAACATTCCTACCCAGCAAAACCTGCGGGGGAAAAAAATCGTGCAAGAGGAGCCATTGGGGAAAAAAACATCGAGCAAGTTTTTTATCCAAGTCCTAAGATTGACTCTAAAAAAGATTCTTGCACAACTCCAAGCTATTGCCCACAAAAAACCAACGCACAACCTAAAGGTGATAACAAATTTCATGCCCCAGAAAATTGCCCAACCCCAACTCCACCTCCCCCCCCTCCCCCCTCTTCCCATTCTTCAAAAGAGATAATGGTCCGTACCTTAGTCTTTATCGATTTCATTTTCCTCTCTGTTTTTTTTTTTTTTTGCACAGAAAATGGAAGTCCTACGTCAGGACGTGGAAGATATTGAAAAGGAGATGGAGGCGTTGAGAGCGTATCTTGCTAAAACCGACGAGAAACGAGAGGAAGCGGAAAACACTCTTAAAGATGACATGGATTATCAAGACGAGGGTAAGAAGCCTTTTCGTTAAATAGAATCCAGGTGACCGTGTCATCTCATGGCTTTTCCCAACCTTGAATTCCTTATGGGGCTTTTCCCTCCCATAGTCAAGCCAGACTGACTATGGTCCTTTGCTGCTGGGGTGACGAGACCAAATTTGTCCTATATTATGGGCTGTAACTTAAAGAATGCCAGCATTGGAAAGAGTACATGTAATCGAAAATAGTAAAATGGCCAAGTTTGAGGCCCCTGGCATTCAAAGAGTACGTTTATACGACAGTTTAAATGTTCGGAAAAATTAGAGGATTTGTATGGAAAATGTTGCTGGAGAGCAAGGTCTTGCTCTCCAACACAAATATTTTTATTTTTATAACAAGAATTCAGACCCTCATAAAATCGCATTCTTTTAGTGACTGGGGCCTCAAACTTACCCATTTTGATATTTTTGACATGCTTTTCCCGTTTCTGGCATTCGTAAAATTATAGCCCATAATTTTATGAAAAGTAGGTCACGTGATGGTTTAGCTGCAAAGGGCCTACTGTAGAAGTATTGTACTACAAGGTGTGAGAAAATCTTATGACTTTTCTTTCAATCATAACGAAACGCTTACAAGGTAATGTTCTCGTTTCAGATCCATGTGATGACCCCGACATGTTACCTTCACTCTCTCCACCCCCTCCACTAACACCCAAGAGCATCCCTCCCATGCGACAACTTTCCTCCCCCCTGAAAAACGTTTCACGCTATCTAGATCAGGAGGGACAGTCTTCAGATGAAGACAGCGATTGTGGAGACCTGACGAGGACTAACGAAGAGGAACAGTGTGAACTAAGGAAAAAATCGAGTAACGAAGGGATCGTGAGTGTCATAGAGAAGGAGGATGCTAACAAAACGACGACAAGAAAGCGCCCTATTTCTCCCAACTACGAAGATGATAGCTTGAGGATAACCGCGGCGAGAAGCCGACAAGCTGGAACCCCTTCTCCACCGCGCAGTTGTCGATCAAAACGGAAACAAAAATCTCAGGAAAAAGACGAAAAGGAGTTGATCGTGATCGACGATCGAGACTCTGGTAATTCGAAAACTGGTTCTCTACTGCTTGTCAAGAGGAGGAAAGTGATGGATGAACTTGTCCCCAAGAAATCTCCGGTCGTTAGTTTGTTATTCACGAGAACACGGAAAGACCTCGCTAAAGCTAGCCCCGAGTCCCCAAGGCCAGTCGAGCAGACTAAAGCACTGTCTCCTGTCAAGAAAAAGTCGTCACCTTTCATCTATTCCCGAAAACGTGGTGCAGAGACCTCTCCGATAAAGAGGCAGGAGCCTCCGTGGGTAATATCACGTGATAATGCGTCACGTGGCAGAATATCACGTGAAAGCGTGTCACGCGATGGTGTGTCACGTGATGAGTGTCGCTCGCCGGATCAGGAGCGTAGAAAGTTAAAGGTTGTGACGAATGCCAAAACGGGCATAGAAAAAGAGGATAATAACTGTGGGGGAACAGGAACAAAACATCTGTCTTTTGTGGCGACGCGCCTAAACAGGAAGCAGCTAGTAAGTAAGACTTGCTCTGAAAGTAACAACTTGATGTGTTACTTTGTAGAAAACAGAAAACTCACGAATGTTATTTGTAGGCCAAAGTTACAATATATAAAAGTACTTGAAATCCTCGATCAATTAATCAATCAATTTATTATTTTTTTCAGGTTCTGAAAAACACTCTAAATAAACTCGAATTAGACATTAACATACAGTATTGTTATAGCTTAAGCTTATTTCGCTGTAGTTTTTCCTTGTCGTTATCATTTTCAGTCGCCTTACGTGTTCGCACAAAACAGAAGCAAGACTGCTAAACGCATGCTACAACACGACACTGGTAGCGTAAAATACAATATACTCATGAAACACAGAATTTACTTTCATCTACCTGCACTGCTTACGCGCAGTCTAGATGAATCATTTGTAAAAAGAAAGTTACGCGTAAATACTAAAAAAGTTTGCATTGTTTTCTCAGGCCGAAGCTCGCTCCCTTGCCGAAACGTATGGTGGGAAACTAGCCAGTGAGTTCAACAGCAAGACAAGCCACGTGGTTATGGCAACAGGTTAGAGCAAGGCTTTTGTTCCTGTATAAATTACGTGAAACGGTTAAAATAGAAGTGACGTTACTTGCAGTGCCAATGGTGGCGTATGTGGGCGAACTGGCTCTCACTTTCTCTGATAAGACTATCGTCATTTACCTAACTGCTCCTCTGTTTTTCAAAGTAATTGTTTGAATTCTAGTTCAGTGAAAAATGTTCAAGTAAGCAAACAAGTCACATTGAAATAGTAATGTGTATGGTGATTTGTTATCCAACTGCACTTCGCAGAGTACAAATAACGCCCGAAACGAGTACAAATATCAGCGGTATTTGTACTCCAGAGGACCGGTTAGACAGGTTTGCCTTGTTCTCCTGCTTTTAACCAATCAGTTAGCTGGATTTCCCGAACCCATTCCGTTCCGCTTCGCATACTTCTGTCACGCATTCCCCGTAAGTAAATATCCGCGAAAACTCGCCCTCACGGGCATAACAGTTTGGCTCTTATTAGACGTTTGTTGTGCAGTATCGCTGAGAATTTTTACTCGTTTGTATTTTGACTCGCCCTAAGGGCTCTTCAAAATGCGGCACAACTCGTAAAAATACTCAGCGATACTACACAACAAAACGTCTAATAAGATATGTATATTACCTTTTTTTCGTTTCAGATGAGAATATGCAGGTGACACGTCACAGTTATACCATGAAGTACCTATTGGGACTAGCTCTTGGGAAATGGATCGTCAGTCACCACTGTAAGTCTCGAAGGTCATTTTGCTAGTAAATTGCAGGGCAGGAAAAAACCCAGGTGCGATTGACTTGGGCAAGTAAATTTTACTCTTGGGCAAACTGAAAGTGGAAGGTTGGTGCTCCGGTGGACAAGTGAAATTAGCCTCAGTAGTCTTGTTAGTTGAAAAGGAATAAACATTGCACTCCTATTGGGCAAGTAATATTTTAGTGGGGGCAACTGAAAACTGAACTGTACTGGCCAACTGGGGCAATTGGATTTCAATTTTTTTTTGCTGCCCTGGTAAAGTATGATTACACCCACCGCCTAAAAAGGTTTCACTTCTACCATATGTCGAGACAATGTTTGGTGGCTACATTGAATATCCAGTGTTCTTAGAAGTAAAGTTTTACTTGCCTGCTGGCGCAGCATAACTGTTTCTCTATAAACGCACCTCTTCTGACGATTGAAGCATTCGTTTGAGTTTTCACATTTTGTAATTTATTTGAATACTCATCGCGAAGTAGTTGTGTTGTATTTACACCTTGCAGCAATATAGGGCACAAATTGTACCCCTCGCATTGCTTGTGCTTTACTCTTCGCAACTGTCGGACTATGTACCTTATGTTTACTAATATTCGCGCGTACTAAACCTCGCCATTTTCGCGTTTTGGATAAAAGCCGAGAATTCATTACCAGATTATGTAAGAAAACAATACATGGATTTAAAATGCTCTGGTCACGGGCTCGTTGGCCGTTTCATTTCTGTCTTTATGGTCTTATTTTCAACTAGTTAGCAGTCTCATTGTTACTTTGAGCTTGTAAATCCGCCGAAACCTTTGATTTGGGAGATGTATGTAGATTAAAAAGATTGGCCAAACCGCGAAATTTAATATACTTGTGTACGGTTTATTGTTGAATCGCGTTGAATCGCAAAAATTGCACGAAATAAAGCTCCCGAATTTTGACGGAATAAGGTACGCGCAAAAATTAGAAAGAATTAGGTAGCCATAACAACATCTTGAATGCATGGTCACAGCACATTTAATTATGAAGTATTCTTGATATAGTAGTCACTTTGCCCTTTTTCCCCCTTCCTTTAAGGGATCGCTGCATGTATTCTAGCCAAAGCCCTCGTTCCTGAGGTAAGTGTATGATGTTTTACCTTATCTGACCTTTCCACCGCCCTTTTACTCTCATGCTTCATGTAGTCTCATTCTTTTAGTGTTGTTGTTGTTGTTTTCTATGGCGCGAGGAGAAACTTAAATGTTGATTTACATATTCTGCAGAAAACAGAATTTAGTGAATTTAGTGAATTGTCAATTACACTTGTTTGTTTTTGTTCTGCGTTGCTTTTTGGTTGTTTTTGTTTACTGTAAGTGTTGTTATTGTTTTTTTTCCTTCCCGTTCGTCGTTTTTAGTTCTCGTTAGTCTATCCCTGTTTGTTTGTTTGTTTGTTTGTTTGTTGCATTCGGCCGGGTATTTAAAGTTCGACAACTGTACAAGACCCCTGCCCTGCTCCGTATTGCTGCTTTGTATCTTTCTGGGTCACCTTTTGAAAATCCTGGAGAGAACGCGCTTAAACACAGGACAAAACTTTCTTTCAGGCCGGATATGAAGTGAAAGGCGATCCAGGTCTCGGACAGACCTCCATCCCCCGCTTAGCAAGGACAGCCAGAAGAAACAAGGTAAAGCTTATAAAATTCCACTACTGATACATCACCCCTCGGCGTTTAGATAGAGGTAACTCTTGTGAAAGAGATTTTTTTTAGCCAAAGCTTATTAATTGAAGACCGTTTGTTCCTGTGGGCCAACGAAGACCCTGTGAACATTAATGGTAATGACATCTTGATGTACATATATATTCGAGAAATGAAGTCATTTTCGTTTAAAAAGTTTATCATTTTGTTAGAAATCCTACAATTTCCGTTGGCTAGAAAAGTCACGACTTATTTCTTTAGGCACGTTTTTCAGTTCACTGTTCGAATTGTCTACGTGTAGTTCACTTTTCCTAATAAACATTATCTTCTTTAATACAGGACGAAGCACTTTTATTCGAAGACTTTGACGTTGTCTGTTTTGGCGAATTTAGCGCTGCGGTCACTAAAGGTAATTTAATCAAACTGCTAATTTTGACCATTTCTCTTCAAGTTTCACATAGTTTTTACAAGGTCCAGTTGACATTATTTTAGGGGACGTTTATTTCGTTGTCTTCAGTGTTAAAGAGAGCGGAACATGCGAGAAAAGATATTCACATCTTAGACAGAATTTTTGTCTTTGACTCTGGTTGCTATAAGAAAAGTAATGCCTCTTTTAATAGAGATTACTTTTCTTAAGCGCCCAACTGGCTCATAGCTCTCGATGCTTAACTCTGGTTTCTGTAACATGAAGTGGCTAAGGAATGTTTCTACCCCCCATCCCGTATCCCCCACCCCCGTATCCCCCACCCCCGTATCCCCCTTTTCCCCCATCCCCTTATCCCCCATTCCTCTATCCCCTTCCCTCTATCTCCCCATCCACCATCTCCCAGGGCTCAAACCCTGACCGCTCGATCCAGAGTCGAGCACACTAACGATGGGGGCACTGCGCCACACCACTATACGTATTAATAATTTATGTTTTTTTTGCAGAACAACTTAGCCAGTTGTTAAAGTTTTGTGGCGCACATGTTCATATCGATACTGAAAGTTTGAAAAGAATGGACGAGGTCTGTTGTCATATCTTATTGTTTTCCCTCGTTTATGGTTTTCTTTATTTAATGAAATGTTCCTGAACTTCAGAACTGAGCTAATCATTGCGCATTATTGTCTCTCCTGCAGGATCGTCGAAAAGTTGTCGTGATCGATAAAGAAACTCGAAGAAACGTCGACGATTTGAAGGGTATTGATTAACTTCTTTCTCTCTCTCTTAGCTTGTTCAAAAGCAGTGTTTAGAATAAGTTTAAAGTGCCCCTATGATCAAAAAAGTCACTTCCTTTTTTTCTTGAGATTCTGAAAGTGTGTCTGCTTAACACTTGACTGACAAAATTCTGACCTTTCATTTTTATCCAAAGGCCGTTTACTTTGAGTGCAAGTTTTGGATTTCACGATCCGCCATCACTCACGTTCAAACCTGACCGATTTGTCCTCAGAGGGTTGGATCCGGGAAAAGTGACGTCAAAGGCTCACCAGCTTAAAATTTCAGCGTGTGAACGCAGCTTATTATGTATGCAAATTGCGAGTTTAAAAGTGTGAAAGCTCAAAACTCCCGTGCTGCATATTAATTCTGCAGCGGACACACGCATTGCATTCTTAAACTAGTGAGCCTTTGACGTCATTTTCTCCTCGATCCAGCTCTCTCAAGAACATAAATTTAGTAATGGCGGATCATTAAATAGGAAAGTTCCAGTTAAAATAAACAGGTGCCTTTTTTAAATCAAGGATTAAAACTTGGTTCACATAGTGTTTAGTTAACATAGTTTTGAAATCCAAAGGAAAAAAATAATTCATTTTTTGTCACAGGGGCACTTTAAACGACGACGTATCGACGTCTCACTGACGTCATTGTCGAGTCAAAATCGGAGTTGATAAAAATTGCATAAATACTATTAAAACAATAGTTAACTACAGCGGAATTAAAGTAGCAAGAAATTGCCTTTACCTCATTTCCTTCTAGCTCCCCAAAAACGCAAAATTGACAAAATCGTGTTCTTTATTTGACATCTCAACAAGTATTTACAGCGGTATAGACTTAACAAATTGACGTCAGTGTTTCGTGCGTCTGTCTTGTTGTTGATCCTAAATTTCGTCATCACATTGTCAAAGTAGCTGTGGATCCACGAGGCGATAGCCGAGTGGATCCGCAGACTACTTTGACAATGTGATGACGAAATTCATTGTCAATAACAGGACAGACTCATTAAAAACTGACATCAACTTGTTTTTTACGATAACAAATGGTCGAATTGCCCGCTCTCGCTCGCTGACGCGTCGCACGAATTTCAAATTCATGTGTCTGTCCGCATATTGACGATAAAAATTAGCCAATGAGCGCGCGAGAATTTCTGCAGTTATCGTAAAATATGATATTGAACATTTTTGTATCGTCTTGCAGCTACCTGCCGCCAGTTGAACGCAGTGCCCGTGTCTTTAGAGTGGGTCACGGATAGCATTGCAAATTACAAGTAAGTGCCAACAAGGCAACATACGTTCCTTCCTCCCTCCTTTCCTGTCTGTCTGTCTATCTGTCCGCCTTTCTGTCTATCTGTCTGTCAGTCTGTCTGTTTGTCTGTCTCTGCCTGTCTTTCGTTCTGTTTGTCTGTCTATCTCTCCGCCTTTCTGTCTGTCTGACTGACTGTCTGTCTGTCGGTCTGTCAGTCAGTCTTTTTACCTACCTGCAGCTGGTCGCGGTTTAAGAATTAGTGTCACAACAAGTCTCCTAGACTATGTTTTATTACATATCACTGCTACCTCTCGGAGCGACTTAATGCAATACGAGCTTAGTTTCGAAATCGCTACATATAAAAGAACGCTGTAAAATCCGTTTTAGGTTCAAATCGTCTAGAACAGGAGAGAGTTTAACCATGGACCGGAAAATACACTTTCTTATATGAAAAAAGAGAATTCCCCTATTTGATTTGATGTAAGCCCATTGTCGGTTATCTTGTCATCCTCTCTGATTGAATTTGTTTTTATTATTTGTCCACAGGGTTCAAGATTTAAGAGATTATGTCATGGAATTCTACTAAAGAGACAAAAATGAGGCTTCACAAGAAGACTACGATGTAAATTCAAACAAACCAACGAACAAAAAAAAAAGCAATTGTTGAGCAATACGTATTACATCCAAACAGAAGACGGGAAATCGCTTGTAACTCTAAGGGGAATTCTCAGTCTTTAAAGAGATCAAGAATAATTTCTAATTTTATAACAAGGACAATGGAAACATGTCTTTTTTCAATTTGTCATGTAAATATAAAGGCGTTTTTGTGAGAGTGTGAAATGACAGCACTCTGTATAGGTAGAACCGAGCGGTCTTCTCTCAAAGGACTGTAATTATAAAGCACTTGAATCAGATTTTTGAACTGTCAGTTTTATTGCAAATGGTGATTTGTGATTACATGTATTTTTTTAAGAAATAAATGGTAAATATACGTACATGGTATGCTGCAGAAAACACTGTGTTTGTTATTATATGGCTAGCTCCGCGAGCGGGCAAGATGGATCAAATCGGCCTGAGCTGTTATTGGCTACCCGAGCGGGCAAGATGGAGCTACCTTGCCCGCTCGGAACTAGCCGCCTTGTCCCGCAAGAAAAATTTCCCCGAAAGCCATATAATAAATCCTCCGTCTCGGTCCATAAACACGCAAAAAAAGAACTCGGCCAATATCCAGCCATCTTGACCTCACACCTTCTCAACCAGGATTCAAAAAAATCGCTTAAATCAAGTTAAATCGGTAAAATAAGGACACCAGGAGCAAACAACACACGCATGGAAGAAGGTAAGCCATTTTTATTGAATATTTTCACTTTTAACTACCTTCGTGGATATCTTGTAGAAAATCCCATACAAACCTCGGTTTTCATCAGTCACGTGATCAAAACTAAAAATCGTAACCGTTCAATAAATAAATTCAAGAATCTGGGATATGATAGATGATTGCAATATAAACAACCTCGCCAAGAATCAGGTCTCTGCTGCTTTTAATTCGCGCGCTATTCGCAGAAGTGTGCCATCCAAATTTATAGAGATTTGTATGGGACGCCATGTTGGTGCCCATCTAGATGGATGGGCACCAACATGGCGGCCGGAAACCAACAGAAACATCTGTCACTGAGTTTTATTACAAAAGCGTAAATTTATCTCTCGAGGAACTAAAAAACATTAAAATAATACTTTTCCTAATACAAGAACCCGTTCAGATAGCCACATTTCCCGAAATAAGTCCCGAAATAAGTCACTTTTTAAACAACCCGGCCGTCATGTAAATCAGCGTCACGCAAAAGTTTAGAAATTCAAGCATAACCTATCGCAAAACCAAGAACCCATTCGGGACAAAAACTCGTCTAAATATTAGTTTTCAGCTGCTCTTATACCTCATTAAAGTAAAATATCAATAGGATCAATAGTTTTGTAGTTTGAATTTTAGTGACGTCATGTGAAAACCGGCAATAATTCGACGCCATATTGTGTACTTTGTGTGGTCCATAAAGAGAGCTTGGGCTGCCTGTGCTCACACTTGGTCAATAACCCATACTTATTACAAAGAAATTTTCCGCTAATCGTAACTGTAATGTTTAGTTGTAACTATGTTTAGTTACAACTAAACAATTTTGACGGAAGTCGATAATATTACGCACCTCGAAGTAACCGAAAATTCTACAACCGGTTGCGCTCTATCAAAACCCCATAACCTTGCATAGCTTTACATACATCTAGAAAGAAGCCCTATCAGAAGCGCACTGTATGTCGAACTCGGATTAAAGCTGTATTCTTTGAAATGACAATTTTTTCAGCTATTTTCTAAAGAAAAATAAAACCCTTCCGAGGCCCCCAGCACACCTCGCCGAAGGAATTTGAAAACGGGGGTCTAACGCTGTAAACCCAACAATCACCGGTCATTTTAAATTTGCGTTTGAGGAAAATCACACGATTGTCGTGAGTACATCGTTTTCGAAAAGCTCCGTGTTCAAAATGTTTTACCTTCACGCGAAAACACATAGCCGGCCTTTTTAAAATTCCTCCGGTTTATAGAGCGTTCTCGGAAAGCTCCGTTTTCGTGACGGATTGGTGTTCCAACCTTAGAAACAAAGGTGGACGTTGCCCGTCGCTCTTTATATTGGAGGCCGCCTGGGTACGAATATACAAATATTAGTTCCCAGTTCCCAGTGGACCTTCGGAAACGTGGAAACGCCTTGCAAGTTTCGCGTACAAAAGATTCCGGTTAGCCTAAAAATACGCTTTAATTCGCCCAAATGGTTGGCACTTTGGTCGGTCTCCGTAGCTCTCCGGTAGCTCACGGTAACACTATAATGGGGAGTGGTGTATTTTTTTACAGATTTTTAGCTTCACGATCACTTTTCATCATAAGCAGGAAGAGGATGGAGCTTTGGACGACTTTGATCGAGACTGCTGCTGTTGTAAACGCCCACGCCATTCGTGGGGATTACCCGCAAACAAATGGAGAAGTTAACTGCATCTGCTTCTGAGGTATACTGGTATAATATAGTATACTTATTACACGTATAGGTAAAAATAGCACGCTTCGGTGGTTCCCTTTCGTTAATGAACTGTTTTCTGTAGACAAATACCTCTTCGATATTGCGTAATCCGAAGTATAGTTCGTTTGAGCTTCATCGTCGTAAACACAGTTCTTTATAATCTCGGCAATCGAAGACTATAGTTTGATTTTTGTGAAATCTACAGCAGAGCAAGGGGAGCACAAGAAACTGCCAACATGAACCCACAGAAAGAAGGTATTGTCATTGACAGTGTAATATTTTATTCAGGTGTATCTTTTGTGAATGAATCAATTCTGCCATGTCTGGCATGCAGAACTTTATCTTGTTAAATGTCGTTTGATACCGCAAACATATAAGTCAAGTACATGTAAAGCCTCCGTGCAGGCATTCGTTGAAGATAGTTTTGTCTGTTAGAACTTCAGCTTGAAGTAAACCATAGTGACCCAATGCTTATACCTTGCAAGAAGTCAGTGTTGTTACTCAGCAGAGTCAAATTAAACAATTTTATCATGAACTGATATATCGTGTATAAATTGGGTGATGTGGTGAACAGGGGATAATTTATAAATCTGCTCATCCAGTGCAGTTTTATTCCACTTTTAGAAAACAGCCATAAGAAAATATGCGCACTGATTGGTTAATAATTATTGAGTTTGTATTTAACAAATAGATTCCATGTTGCCGTGCATCTATCCAGTAATAGATCACAGATGACATCAAAATGTGATAAGAAAAAAAAGTGGCACACGAGGCAATAGCTGAGTGTCACAGATGTTCTTGCCACTTTTGACGTCTTCTGTGATCTATTACTGGACAGACGCACGGCAACATGAAATCTATTTGTTTCATACAAAATGTATAATAACAAAACAAATTACTACAGGCAAGTCAGTTTTTGTCACCTTGAGCATTTCTCGTTCTCCCAAACTTCCACTTGTGTTTCTATAACTCCATAGAAACACGGTACGTGTTTTCTATTTTGTAACTGTTATCTATCAATATCATTTTAATTATGGCAGCTGTTTTATCCCAAGAAACCTCTATTGAGCAGACATTCTTAAGACCTTCCCTAGTCTTGTGTCTTCAAGAGAGTGTCTGCTTGAAAGAGGTTATTAACTAAAGGATTGCGCTATATTTCTTAATTATTGCATTGCATAGTGTGACTTCTGGAACCGGCCCACCTTAAAATCAGAACACTATGTCAGAAAAAAGGATGGTATCTTTTTTTTAAATAAACTGATAACATGGAAGAAGACGTCCGAAATCTTCCGAAGATGAGGTTATCAAATTTGCATACAATAGCAGAAGTGGAAACAGCTCTGACATTTCCCAGTCTCAGGACGTGTATCGCTAAACATGACCAATGCTGTCTATTTGAAGAAGGACGTATCGTCAATTTTACACATAGTTTTCATTTCTTACATTGGGTTGAGTTTACATATTTTTGAAAATTCTGTCAAGCAAAGCTGCAACTACTCACATTTTTCAATCATGTCTGAGAATTTGGCCCGTAACCGTGAGCCAGCGTGAGATCGGAGTTTTCAATCCGCAGACATGAGACTCGCGCCTTTAGAAGGCATGAGAGTTGGCAGGTATACTGGTAGAGTTTCCTATATTTTTACTGTATTGCTATACTTCTTTCATGTCTAGTATCAACTTTTCAGCCATAGATGGAAAAATTATGTGTTACTAGGGTAATTTTTTTTATGCCCACAGCACACTTCCTACAAGCTGTATTTATATACATGTACACAAAATTACGTCACTATTAATAATGTAGCTTTCCTTCTCAGACCCTGATTGATACCCCTTTCTCTAATCAGTACCTTATTTGGATGAATGGGGTTTTGTGTTCCTGATTACAAGGCTCAATAAAACAAGCTGAACTAAGAATTCAATTTATAATTCAATCAAACTGATACAATTGTAGTTTAAATCCGATTCAAGCACATTGAACTGCTCTGACTAAGAGGCAGGAAGTCTATAAGGATTGCTGAATTTCATTTGACTAGATAGAAAACAGTTATAAGAACATACTCTGGTATGAGTAGTATTCTTTATCTTACAAAATCAAGTTTTTTTGTAAATTTCTGTTTTATTTTCTTAGTAGTGTCACTTCTCTGAGTCTACAGTATGTCGTGTTGCTCTTGATTTAGTGCAGTCATGAATTAAGTTGAAAATTATTCTGACAAGCTTCACAGCATTTCATCCAATATATGTTTGTATATGTCTTTCTGAATTAATTAAGTACTTGTTGATATAAAGTTCTATAATAATTATTATACATTGGGAAAATGAGGACATTCCCAAAATGATTTCATTATCCAGGCACATTCATAAGATCATATTAGATTACAGATAATGATTAGATTGCAAAAGATTTGATGTGTGTGTACAGGAAATGTATTCAGTGCAAGAGAGAATTAAACTATTAATGTGTTGTTCTAGATAGTATTCATACGTCTCACAGAGGGTATTTTGGTTTGATGCCCACCTCGGTTTGAATATGATTGTACTTTCTCGCCAGTAAAATATTACATACATGGTTAATCAAATAATGGAACGTGACCAGGCTATAAGTACATTGTAGACCCTTTGTGACAGACTTTCTCCATAAAGTTACATGTACTGTATTGTGTTGCTTTAGGTTGACAAACTCAAATGTCAAACATTGTATAGCTGAATGATACCTTAAGCATAAATGTACATACATGTATAACAAGTGAGAAGAAAAAACTGCACCATATTCTGTGTGCAGTTATTTCTCCTGGATATAAACAATTGCATGCTAGCAGACATTTGTGAAGCTATTCAGAGTTCACTTAATTGGTGTTCTGTTGTACAGTGCAGTTACGACTTGTCGTACTTTCACATTACATGAATATGTAAACTGTTCTCTTTGAAATACATGTAGGAAACAGAAAATTCAAATTGAATGTCAGTGGTGGACACGTTTTATGTGGTGACAATTCCAGAATGGATGTGACTTACAGAAGAGGTAAAAAAAATCTGCTTAATTAGGGTGTTCCCCTTTAAATGAACCATAGCATTTTATTAATTATTATTATTATTGTTTCTTTTGTTTTTGAGTACTTCTCGCATGCAATCAATGACACAAACCACAAATATATACTTTTGTTACTTTTCTGTGACATTTTAAACAAGTTATTCCAATTTTCAGCTTTTCTCAATTTTGTTTATTTCTGTAAGCTACATTTTGCTTCCTTTTTTAATGACTACATGTAGTAGAATTGCGGCTATCATTGCAAATAGTTTTGTGCTGTAAATTCAATTATCATGTAAAGTTTTAGTGAAGAATCTGAAAGAGCTCAACTATTATTTTGATTATTATTATTAATTATTGTTATCATCATCGTCGTCATCACCATCGTTGCTTCATTTTATTATTTATTTATTTATTGTAAATGATATTAACTCCACTGTGTTTATCCTGTCAAGTGCAAAAATATCCAAATTAATTTTCAGATACATACATGTACCTCCCTGTAGCCAATGTCATGGTAAATTGTCATGTCATATTGATACATGTATATATCATGTTTGCAACATACAGTTGAATTTCTGTTTCATAATTGTTCAAAACACGTTGCAAATTATAGAATGTTTAAATTTTAAACAGCCAGTAAGCAGTGTCCATACCTTCATTATTATCATATTTTTACAACTATTGTGCCCTTCTACGTGTAGGTGATCGTAAAGCAAGAATTCACACAATGACGCTAGGGTCAAGTGATGCAAAGATAACTGGTCCAGGTAATAGTCTTTTTGTTAACCCCTAGTGAAAATTAAAGCTCAAGGGCCCTAATTAATCTATTCACGTGTGCGCTCACATGCACGTTGCTCAGGAGGTAAAACTTCACTTCCAGTTTCTTGCATCAGCCTGAGCGTGAAAAATTTGAGCAATTTGACAACTTGCACATTTGGTTACATTGTAGATGTTGTTTCCTTGTGTTTTATAAAATGCAAAGTAATGAAGTGCAAGAAAAAACAAATAAGGGAAAAACAGAAAAAAAACGTAGATAAAATGAAAAACTATCTCCATGCGGCTTTCATGTGCTTCATTTGATCTTATCGAAGTGCTACTTGTAGTGTGAACTGCAGATGCGCTGATCAGAGGCACTTTATTTGAGGGTCACTGGTTTCTTTAAAATTAATGCTATTTTGTTATCAAATCCGGCTTTTTCCCACAAGTTACAATTGAAGTCAACGTTGGAAACATAGCTATGCATTCCTTTTGGGATCTCATCCTTTGTGTCGAGAAAATTACGAATTTTTCAATATTTTGAAAATCTCTCAAAATCGGACCTTTCAGAAGTGAAAGAAAATCAATGCATAGTGTAATAAAGATTAAAATAAAAATATTAAATCAATGAAAAAATCCTGATATTACAGTGCATGTAATATGCTTGCAAGTCTACACTTTTTCAGAGTTGGTCAGACACATGACCATGGGCGTGGCCTGTTGACGTCATCACTGGTGTTACTGATCATAAAAAACTTAAAACACATGAAATAATTGTAAACTAAAATGATGTTACACAAGAGTAAATTTTCCTTGGCAACAGCTCAAAAAGATCAGTTATTTAATGGGCCCTTAAAGACCTTCTATGCTTAAAGATCCTTGAAAGATCTTAAAAAGATACTTATGAGTAAAGATTTTTATAGCACTGATAATTTGTTAATTTTTTTTCATATTGCAGATCAGTTAATTTCAACAATACCCTACAAAGTGTACACTCAGTTGACCACACTGTTAGCAAGAGACAAAATAAACATTGCAGGCAGGTTATTCAACTTAACATTAGAAGAAGCTATGTCATTAAGGGACAACACAGAACGTGGCTGCCTAAGCATGGATGGTGTTTTTCAGCTGATGAGGGAACGGCATGTCAATCTTGGCCAACTTGTGCAAGTGTTGAAGGAAATGCAGCGATTTGATGCTTTAACTGCGCTTACTGACGCAGGATATCCCGATAATCCAACACTACATCCCTATGTATCTTCAGGTAAGGTTAAGTCGGCATATTGAGCCAAGTGGCCCATCAGGCCAGAGCTCATCCTGGTGTCTGTAGACTAAGCAGATGTTTTTCTACTCCCCCCTGGATGGGATGCTAGCCCATTGCAGGGTTACCCCTAGCATTAAATTTGCCAGTACCCATTTGTATGTAGCTGGGCGGAGAGAGGCACTGTGAGAGTAAAGTGTCTTGCCCAAGAACACAACACAATGTCCCCGGCCATGACTCAGACCTGGATCGCTCAATCCCAAGAGACGAACGCACTAACCATGAGGCCGCGGTGCCTCCACACTTCAGGTACATGTGCAGTACCATGCTGTTTAAATTTTAATTTGCCTATCATCAATTGGCTAGTAAAGTGAGTGCAGGATCAGGCAAAGCATTGCACAGCCAGAGTTAAGTGCCCAACAATGAGGGCAATTCACTTCCATTGTAATGTTTGATGAAGCTTATTTCTAATTCTTGAAATTCTGAGTTAGGGTCACACAGGTGGTTTGCGAAAACAACTGGAATAAAGGATGATGGAAATGTTCAAAAAACACGAGCACACCACAAAGTTTCTTCTCACTCAAGTCCAAAGGGTCTAATATCTACTGAGCATGGCTAACAATTAAATTTTGTTTCACTGTTTCAGAAGATGCCCCGTAAGTGGCTTGTGGTGAACAGAGTCAAACCTACAGAGAGAGGATTGGAGAGTAGCATTTTTTCTTCAAAGTTACCGTACGATTGTAGTTTATGACTGGCTCCAAGGGGAACTGTGAGTTTTGTTTCCCCGAGACTCTCAATCTTTCCTGATGCGAAGCCGAGGGGAGCATTGAAGTTGAGGGAAAACAAAACTCGCTGTTTCCCGTGGAGTCAGGCATTAAGTGTTTTGTTATGCCTCCCAGCTCACCGATGGAACAAACTGCAAAAGTATTATTCAGCGACTGGCACACAAAGTTGCCGCGGTTTCAAGGTGTACGACCTGATCACATGCGAGTCGAAAGTTCAAGTTGTTGTTTCCCTAGGGAGTTAGTATTGTTCGCCCTAGGGAGTTAGTAAGTTTTGACCCGCGGCATGTGTCGCGCTCTCCTACATTCGAGAAACATATTTGAGTTTAGAGGTATAACAAACTGACTTATTGTTAGGTCTTTGTTAAAGACGTTGAAATTAATGTTTATGTAAACAACGGTCTATTTATGTTAAAAAAAAATCAGTGAATACTGTAGTTCATTGTCATTTAAGAAGTACTTTAATTGCATACAGTGAAACCTGTATTAAGCGGATACCATTGGGACCCTCGCTAGTGTCCACTTAATACAGGGTGTCCGCTCTAAACAGGTTCAGCAATAATAGTTAATTATTAACCCTTTTGTAGCACACAAAGACTGCTCTTAGCATAATGTCCAGACGGTCAATGCATCAATCTGGAATAATCTACTAAGCTTTAAAACGACATCGCTGAACAATGTTAACGGTGTTTGAGCTGAGCTTTTAGAAGTAAAAAGTCCTTGAAGTGTCCGCTTATTGCAGGTTTTGTGCAACAAAATGGCTTAATATTGGTGTCCGCGTCCGCTTAACAGAGGTGTCCGCTGAACGCAGGTTTATTTTACAGTAAATGTGGGAAGAAAGCTTAGGGACTCAAGCTGCTGTCCACTTAATAGAGGGGGTCCGCTTAATATGGGGTCCGCTTAATACAGGTTTCACTGTATTTAAAACTAGCGTGACCTAGTTTATTTAATACGGCATCAATGTCAGCTGCGCGCTCCACTTGGTCCCTAATTTGAAACTCTAGGAAGATAATTTGGTCAAGTACTAAGGTGTAAATAAAGCTTTCAAAATACTTACCAGATTAAATTTAGTAAGTTAGTAAGCTCTGTTCGGAGTAATAGCCTATCCACAAATTTATATGATACATGTATGTTTACAACTTAGAATGTTTTATCTTGATAGGCATTTCGTACGTTGAAATTCAAAATAACAATTTGCTTGAAGTCTCAAATGCTGTAAGTGACACTGTTTAATTAAGAATATTAAGCAGTTTGTATTTACGAATTCGTTTTACGATTTTTGGCCAAATAAAACGAAAGACACCCAGCGAATTTCCTCGAAACTCTTCAGAACATCTGTAAAAGATCTGGTACGAGCCGGGAAGCTGTCAACCTCGTTCCTAGGTTCTCTCTCCTCTGCCTCCCTTGTCATTGGGGAGGGCTTGGGAACGGGGATTGCCCAAGAGCATGCAAATTCAATTCACCTTGTGCCTCTGTTTCAAGACGAGTCCTTTTGCAAACCGGTTATATGAAAATGAGTGTGATTTATAAATAAATGAAAATGACTCATTCTGAAACTGAGGCAAGAAGCAACTAGGGGTGAAGTGGGATATTGTTACGGTACAGCCTAGTGGTCGCTAACATTTTGCTTAAGATTGGGCCATCGTTGTTTGTGTGTTTTTTTTTAAATAATTTGTTGTTCGTCGGTAGGGGTGACAATTAATCAACCGATAGCAATCAAAACTCTTCTTTAGCCGTTGGAACGGATGACCTCATTCGTCCGAATTTTTTCCTTGGCCGTTCGAGCGGTATTAAAACCGTTTTAAAAGTCTTTAACATCCGTTTCCCATTCGTTCGCTAGCCGTTCGCTTTGATCGTTGAACGGATATCTGTTGGTGCACCTTTTCGGGTGAGAGGTCACATTTTGTATTTTTATTACTACAAAAATATTTCGTGAGTAATTATTTCTGGGCCGGGTTGTTCGAAAGCCGGTTAACGCTAACCCAGGATTAAAAATTAACCGAAGTATCGATTTTTCTTGTATAAAGATGTTTTTCACTTCTTATCTTTTGTGCAGTTTGACATTGCTCAAGCTCAAAACTGAAGGACAAACAATATAAACAGAAAACCTCACCGACAAGATCCAAAACTGAAATCAAAATTTCTCGCTAATCTTGGTTTAGCTTAATCGGGTTTTGAACTGTCTTTTGCCTTGGTCAAATACAAAAAAAAAAAAAATACAATACAAACAAACATACCGGTAGAACAAAAATTATGTAAATATGATGAATCGTTTTTTCTCACATTTCTAACAATAATTTAAACATCAAACGCCTGGCACTTCGCAGAAGAAATTAATAAACCCTTTCAGTTTTCAGACCTCGTAAAAAGCAAATTGATCAACATTAAACTGTAAGTACCGGGCAGACAGAATCATAACGAAAACATTAGCACTTTTTGCAAAGGCGTTTTGGCAACGGGATGCTCGAAGGAATGTTAAGGATGTAAAACGCTTTAAACAGCCCTTCGAAACCGGCTTAAACCGTAACATGTTATTAAAGGAAGGGTCTGCGCCACGCATGAAAAATAATGCTGTTTTTATCTGAGTGGGCAGTTGCGGCAAATATCGAAAATGACAACACTCAAGGGGCTTTCCCCGTCATTGTTTGTGTATTAAGGAGCACATAGCGCGAAGCAACCTTTAGACGTTCTTACATGTACGAGTTTCAAGACGCGTTCGATTATAAGAAAGAAAATATTTTACTGAAGAGATAGCATTGATCGAAATTTCTTTGCGAAGCCAGTTTGTTGAGGAAAAGATAGCTCAATTAAGGTAAGAATATTCTGTAAAAAATGTACAGTGATAATGTTACAGATACTGAGATAGATTTGCATGTTAAAGATTTAAGAGAACCGAGTTGAGCTCTTTTAAATCGGTGCTGTTTTTTACTTCAAGGTAAATTGTTGTAACAAGGTTTAAGGGATTGCCGCTAGCCTTAAAATGTAAAGCCATCTTTAAGTTAAAAATTAATCGATTTTAGATTTTTCGCTTTGCTCTCCTTTGGTTATGATTTGAATAAAGTTCACATGCCAAGTTTGCAAAGTCCAATTAATTCCGCTCCGACCTTTCTCGGGAACGCAGGGCGCAGAAAAAAAATGGTTCTTTTCTTCGCCCTGGGAACGTCGCTGATAAGAGCCTGGTTTTCTCGTGTTAAAGAACAATAATTTTGCTTGCATTGGCCTGGAACTCCCACAAGCCATGTAGATAACTCTTGTTAGTTCGAAAAAATTGTTGGAACAACTCCTATCATGCCCCCTTGACAACATTTTTATTCCGAGAAGAAAAATGTCCTTTAAGTTTTAAGTTGCTATTGAAACAATCCTCAGCTCTCGGAGCTGGAGACGGAAACATTTCATTCATAACATCAGGCGAAGCAGTGAACTACATGCAATTAGCGGTCCAAGTTCGTTGGGACTTCATTGTTTATTTTTCATCATCAACATACGACTCGGGCAAGGCATCACGCTAGATACGAATTTAAAGAGCTCGTAGAACTTAGTAATTCATGAAGTGTTCGGTTCTTTGGATGTAACATTCAAAGAGAGATAAGACAAATACGCTATCGAAAACTGCAAAATTTCAGGCCTCACAACAGGTATTAAATACATCGGGCTGAAAATTAATTAATATTCAAAACTAACATTTCTGTAGCAGACGCATATAAAAGCTTAATTAAACGGCTAAGATCGCTTAAATTTATATTGACGAGAAGATGAATTTAACGATGGCAAATTTTGTAGTCCGCGACTTGCATACTGTATATTGTGGAAAATTTTAATCCTGCTCAAAACTCCCTCAGCTCGTAACCTAGTGCGCTTGAGTTCTACTCAACTTCCGTATTGAGAGGCTACGAGGCTATTCAGGGCCCGGACAAAAATTAAAATACCAAGTTCATTCGCACTGTTAAACCCGCAAAGCTAGCCATGTTTGAGTTTATTGATCCTTGACAGAGCTATTCAAGTAGTGGGTTTCACGCTTGTTCTAAAAATAGGCAAATCCAATAGTTTCGATTTTCATTTTCGCTTTCGAGTCGTTGCGTAATAGCTAAGTGGGTGTTCCTTGTTTTTCAGTGACGCTTCTCATCATGTTAGCATAAAATTAGCTAGCTCAACCCCCCCCCCCCAAAAAAAAACTGTAAATTTTCGATATTCATGGTATTTTTTAAAAAATTCCACTTCATTTACAGACACCTGACCTCGCTGTCTAAAAACCAAATAGTGATGAATAACGAACAGTGAATAGTTAAGCAATAGAGCTTTTTTTATCCGCGTTTACATAGCCTCTTCTAAACACGAGGAGGGTTGGGAGAATTCTCGAAAGTTATGCAAACCCTCGACTACCTCTCGGGTCAGTCTTTGAGTTCTCCCAGCACTTCTCGTGTTTAGATGAGGCTATGCAGACACGTAAAAAGTGTATATTGCTTTTATAAAATAATTCTTAAAAATACGCGCGAATCTAAAACGTTACAACCGTGTTTACATACTCTCATCTAAACACACCTATCGACCAATCGGTGCGCGAGTGGTGGCTCAGTTATTTTACAATGGAAAATTGGCTACAGGGTTGGCTACTAGACTGCGGTTGCATAAATGTTCTCCATTAAGCGTGAAAATATGCTCGGATATTTGTCCGTGGACGTTGTCTGTTCCCAGAAGAGAAAAGTTTTCCGAGAGCGAAGTTCGAGGAAAACTGTGAGCTTCGAGTAACAGGTGTCTATAACGACAAACATCCGAGCATATTTTCGCGCCAAGTGGGATATTATGTTTATTGTCCTTCAAATATTTTACGCAGCACAAGTGATCTGAAAATTGAGGAATGTCATTCGGGTATTCCCCAGTTTTGGTGGGGGCATATTCAGCCACGTGACGCGTTAAGGGTCAAGACGAACCGCGTGCGAGCGAAAACACTTGATGGGCTACAACTCGCTATCTTACCCTTGTAACCCTTACAGTTAGCACACAGCATTAAAATTCTCACAAATCGTTTTAGAATGGCATCTTTAGGGGCTATATTAAGCCTAAGCCGCTCAAATTATTTTCATGTTAGAGTTCAATTCACATTTTCCCAACGAACATCTCGTTACATTAAAGCTCTTAATCATAAAAAGAGTAGCCCCTGTCCAAGATCTCCTACCATACCCTCCCCCCTTACTCTTTCCTCATCCATGAAAGAAAAATTGGTTGTTCTTGAGTTATCTGCCAACAGGAGGTTTTACACAAACAAGGTACTTAGTAGGCGTATCTAAAAGTTTTGTTCCTAACCTATTTATTCTAGTTAGATAATTCCTAACACGTGTGTCTCCATGTCTTGTGTTGTCATCAGATTTTTCTCGCCAAATATTGTCAACTGAGTCAGATGGCTGGATTTACACAAAGTAAGGAACTGTTACAGGAAGGACTTCCTGCACTGTACTATTTGACGCTTTTTTTGGACACAAAATCTCGTAATATTCCGAATAGGAAATATTTTTCTTGTCCCAAAGAAATAACTCTCTGTAAAAGGTAGAAGCGACCTTAATAACCCATTGAAAAATTAGCAATAAAATTCCATTACTTGAAAAATATATCCGAAAATTTTGACCCAAGCTCATGAAATAATAACCTTAAACGTAATTTTGGTTGAACAATTCAGAAAATGCATGCCTGGGAATTATTTCATTGTAGCCTAATAGAGCGACAGTACTAAATTTCCCTGTTAATTTGCAAAGAATGTCTGCTCAACCGGTACGTTCGAATTCCAATAAATGTAGATGACACGATTGAATACTGAAAGCTAAGCAATATCTCCTGCTTTTTTTCCTTGTTTTTAGCATCGGGGAAGTACTCGGTTCTCGTAACCGGAGGAAATGCTAATGTTGGGTACAAAGCGAAAATGAACTTTTACCGCGGACAACGAAGAGGTATACATGAAGATTTTCAACTTACGAGTTTTGAATGAAAGTGAAATGTGTGACCACCTTTATCAGTGAGCTTTTAATTAAGACTAGTGCAATGTATGCGCAGTATGTGCGAGTAACGAGGATATAGCAGTGCAACATAGAGTATATACTGGGAGTGCAATTTAGTGCAGTGCAGTGCCTGAGCTGCTTCTTTGTGTAGTGCAGTGCATTGCAGTACAGTGCATTGCAGCACAGTGCTATGCAGCGCAGTGTAAGTTGTTCAGTCCCAGCAGCTTCTTGTGTGGTGCAACGCATTGTCGTTCATTACAATGCACGCCTGCATCTTTGTGCAGAGGAGTATTGCCTGATTGCAGATTTGCCGTGCATGTCTGCCTCTTTTAAATCATCGCCTCAAAAATAATCACTCAGTACTTACTGATGAGTTTCTGGTTATCCTACAGGTTATTCTACAGGTTTATCAAAACGAACAGCAACGAGGATCACAGACTCAGGTAAAGAAGTCTCGACTACACAGCAGCCCAACAACATACAAATCCTTGAGCAGTTGCTGCCATTAGGCCAGCAGCGCAACGATGACAACCTTTCTTGGTTTGTTTTCTCTCATAAGTCGCATGTCAATCTCCCCACCAGTGCTCTTTCTCTTCGCTACCCTTGGAACGAGGTTGCTGGCGACATAGAAGAGGATTTAGTCTACATTCTCTTGCTCTAAACGAGTCGCCCGAACGGAATCATTTCGATCGCCAAGAAAATGTTTTCAATAGCAATAGGCTTATGCATGTTTATAAGGTTTGGAACAAGTGCACTCCATGAAAAAAACGCTCTTAATTACAAATTGCCCTCCACCCTATTTGAGGATGGGCTGTAGCTGATCACGCCTGTTTCAGAAAACGCCCCCTATTCCGATAAATACACTTTGCAATATGTACCATCTTCCAATATTATTGCGCCTTTTTTCGAGTTTTTGGGATATTAAGTTTGACAACCCTTTCTCGCTAATTTGAGAGATGGTAATTATATCGTAATTTAAATGAGCAAACTAACCAAGTCCACAGTTTGATTTTTAATCACTTGGGAGATGTAGAGGAACGGTAACGAACAAAAATAAGCGCCCCTTACCCCGAATAAACGCCCACTGACCCTTCTCCAGTAAGAGCACTCGCTAAAGCTGCTAATCACTGGATGTGTCCTAATGTCTTCGCTTGTCTTATTTCCAGGGCAGGTATTAAAAGATATTCCAACTTCTGTTCTCAGTGAAGTTGTTATGTACCTCAATAACCCGAACCCACTCGGAAATAATTGGAAGGCGTTAGCAGCTGAACTATCGCTGAGTTTCCAAACTGTACAGAGCTTAGATCACCATGCTCCGGGTGGTATGATGGAAGGAGTGCTCCAAATAATGTTCCAGAGAAAAATGACAGTCCGAGACTTGGCCAACATGCTTGAAAAAATTCAAAGACCCGACATAATTGAGATCTTGGTCAAAGCTGGCTTACCAGATAACAACATCCGGCGAGAAAAAACGAATGGTATGGTACAATCTAGTTGAATGCATGCATCTAGTTCAATGATGTGATATACCAACGAAAGCGCGGATATTTCATAAGTCCCTTTTAACTAAAGCAGTCTCATTTTCAGTGCGTTGTTGGATTATTTATTTCACGGGACGTATTTTTAGTGCTAAACCGTTAAAACTGGTACACCATAAGGTGCCAAGAGGGGATATATAGGGCGTGTGGTCGTTTTTCTCTGAGTATATAGCGAAATTACAAGAATGTTCCGATAACAATTGTTTTCCAGGAGTCGGATCAAAAATTTATAAGAGCGCAAAGGTAGCTGAGACCATGAATACAGGAATGCCTTATGTTTCGATAGTCTAATTTTCGAGAAACCTGCCAGGGAGTGAGTCAGAAATTGAATTATTTTTTGTCATCATTCGTTGTAGGCGATGGGAACGTGAACAGTCCTTACAGTAGTGACAATGTGCAAGATGAAAGCAAATTATCACAAGATTTTACTAGCCAAGCCACAAGCCTCACACTCATTGTGGATGTTTGCAAACAAACGTACGATCACAAGCACAACAAGCAAACAACAAGGGAACAAGAAGCCAAACAGAACAAGCAGACAACAAGAGAACAAGAAGCCAGACAGAGCAAACAGACAACAAGGGAACAAGAAGCCAAGCAGAACAAGCAGAAAACAAGGGAACAAGAAGCCAAGCAGACAACAAGGGAACAAGAAGCCAAGCAGACAACAAGGGAACAAGAAGCCAGACAGAACAAGCAGACAACAAGGGAACAAGAAGCCAAGCAGACAACAAGGGAACAAGAAGCCAGACAGAACAAGCAGACAATAAGGGAACAAGAAGCCAGACAGAACAAACAGACAACAAGGGAACAAGAAGCCCAGCAGAACAAGCAGACAACAAGGGAACAAGAGATTGCTGGCAGGTCGCAACATGGATTATTGAATTACGGTACACCGATAGAGAGGTCAGCTGAAGAAAGCAATGGAGGTGTATTAGGCGTGAATAACAGTGGTGAAAGTTCCATCATTGATAGAACAGTTGCGTTCATAGTCAATGCCTTCTCAGGGCCATGTGGCAGGCTTATATTCAGAGAAAATTAGTTATTTGTTGTCATTTCCAAGAGGTCAGTCGATCTTTTAACGCTAGTGCTAAAAGGTTGACGAAAAAAACAGTAGTAATAATTATCTTTCCTTATAGTGTTTTGGCCTGTTGTTCACCATTATTAGAAATAACATGGAACTCGGGTCAGTAAATTAAATATATTGAGCTACTAGCTCAGTTGATCACTTTTGAGAATATTGCTAAAAGGTCAGTGATATATATCGGAAAGCTACAAATACTATTGCAGGAAATAACGTAACTTGCATAAATGTGGAAAGTCCTTTATCTGACATTGTAGGATACGTCCGAATGAAGACTTGTTGCATTCATGTCGAAACCTTACAATTTTTATCACCTTTAATCATACAAGTTACTCTCCTCGATTATGATTGGTTTAAAACCTCTTATTTTCCACTAATTCACTTGCTGAGTTGTTATCGGACAGTTCAATAAGCCAATCACATTCAAAGTTGTAGTTTAAATCAACCAATCACGTTCAAAGTTATAGTTTAAATTAACCAATCTCAATTTCGAAGCGACATTAAAGCTCCTTTGTCAATATTTTAATGCAAATTTTCCCTTTCTTTCATAACTTGGCTATTCTTATTTCCTTGGAAATTGTAATTTTTATGAGTAATTTATCACTTGTATGATAACAGACTGAATTGGACTCCACTCAGTCATATTACTATTACTAATCATCATGGTATCTAACATAATACAGCAGAATTGAAATGATGTAAAACGTAAGTTTGGATCAAAGAGATTGCTTTAAAATGTATAACAAATACATATATCTATTCTAAATTAAAAAAAGTTATATGGTGAAAATTAAGGTGACTTGTTTTATTCTGAGGAAAGAAAATACATTTTTGGGGTTGTACTCTGAACCGTTGGACGCTCTGTTGGGCTTGTTTTAACGTAAAAAAGATAAGTCTAACAATTTGGCTTTATTCGAAGCTGTTGGTCAAAAAAACAGGCCAAAAATTTAGTCATTAGGCGTTAGGTAATAATTGTAAAATTTGAACTGTTAGCAGAAAAAAAAAATCATATTATGGCTAATATTTTAGCCACGAGGGTGAAAGTCTCAAGATTTTTTATCAAGATTTTTTTGGCGTCTTGTCTTGTCTTGTCTTGTCTTGTCTTGTGGCTACCCGTTGAATATGGCCGTCGATCAAATTACTTCATTTGTCGTATTTTAAAGTTTTGATAGTATAACGTATGTTTTTTCTGACAGCTTCTAGTCCAGCAGAATGTTAAGTCTGTTTGGGTAATGATGCAGCCTCTTGTTCAAAGTATCAGTGAAATCAAACTTGTTCATCTCAGTGGTCACTTGGCCGTGGGAAAATATCGCCATGAGGATGGAAAGACCAGCGAACACTTTTATCGAAACTGTGTTAACTGTGACAGTGACTTCACGTTTAATTTCAAAAAAATAAAAAACTGATTTGTGTACCAAGAAATCTAGACATTGAGCTTTTGGTTCAATATACATTTTAACCCGCAGTTGCTCGCGCACCCGAGCGTAAATGTTGTAATTAAAAAGCGCACATTAAGCTCTTAATGACTGGCCCCTCGGGAAACAGTGAGATTTTTTTCCGAGACTCCCAATGTTCCCCGAGGCGAACATTGAGGGTCGAAGGGAAACAAGACTCACTGTTTCCCGAGGGGCCAGTCATTAAGTGTTGTGTTATACATCCCGGCTCAAAACTGCGAAAACATTACTTGCTTGACGCCTACAGTAGCTGTGCCCGCAGTACGAGCGGCAGTCGAAACCGAGCTGTCCTAACGACACGATAATAGTTTTTTTTTTCGCAGCTAACAAAGAATGAAGACAATACTGAGGTTGCTTTGCCTACATCTAATGCTTAACTCGAGAATTCTGGGTTTGATTTGACGAGGAACTGCATATCATATGCCATATCATATGCAAATGCATATACCAGGTAGGAAAAAAGTTTGTTGTAAATGACACAACTATATATTTTCCTACCTGGCGACCGCGATCGAAGAGCGAGTTGCCGAACGAGGGCGAGCCATTTTTGGCGCCAAATTAAAAGCTTGAAGACACATCATCATCATCATCATCATCATCATCATCATCATCATCATCATCATCATCATCATAAGCTAGCTTTATTTATAAACGGTATCAATTCATACAACATATGCTCTTCCATCGAGCCGTGTCTAACCTAAATATAAAAATAACAATTTATAAGTAATCTACCACGAGCGCTATTTATACTAATGCAACTTATACGACTTATACTAATATTAATGCTGATACTGATACCAATAACAATACTTATACTAAAACCAGTACTACTACTTATCATATTTATAATAAAACGCTATTAAGTTCTAAGTAAAAAACATTATTAAGATTGTCAAAATGTTCAAATTTTCCCTTTGTAAATCTGATTCGTTTTTGCAATTATAAATCCCTTTTCTTGAATAGTGAATACCTTCTAAAGTGAGAATCGTTGCCCAAAAAAATTCAATAGCTTTTTGACATCAGGCCGACTGGCACACAAATTTGAAGTGGTTTCAAGGTGCACGACCTGATCTAGCCTGTTGCAGGCTCTCGGTAGTTGGGGACGAGAGAGAAAAAAAACGAGGGAGGACTAAGGCGAGGAGCGGCGGGAGAGCCTGTAAGACTTTCTTTCTGGTATAGCAGGAGCTGCTATACCCTCTGATTGGTCAATTTTTACAGTACTGTCAATACTCCGGCGGTTATCTCATATCTTGTCAATCAAAACGATGGCGAGTGCTTCTAATAGTTTGTAATCTAGAGCAATACCCAACCATTACATATAGTCCAATAGTTTGGAGACTGGTGTTTAAAATACCTTAACTATATGGTTTGTGTTTATAGCCGATCTATCGCGTACTCGAACTGGCCTAGGCCCCGTCCACATAGGCCGAAGGAATTTAAAACCAATCACTGGTCATTTTCGATTTCCGTTTGAAACAGTCTCTGTCCGGGTAATCACGTGATTATCGTGATGTCATCGCCGGTTTTCGAAAAGCTTCGTTTTCAAAATGTTTCCCGTCCACACGAAAACGAAAGCGGGCATTTTTAAATTCCTCCGGTTTGAAGAGCGTTTTCCAAATGTCCCCTTTTCGTGACGGGTTAGAGTGGGCGGAAGGCCTAACCGAAGAAATAAAGGTACGGCGTAATGTGGACAGCCCCTTATTCCAGGACAATATTCTTCCGTAATGCCCAAGGCACGATTAAGGCCTGTAAAAACAAACCAAATTTGTAGCGGCCAAAAACTATCGCATTTAAAAGTCGTGTAAAATTCGACAATTCAATTTTATTTGGCATGGTCTGATAAACAATTCTATAAGCTTTAATTTGATATAGGGGTTCAGGAATCTACAGTTTAAACCAGACGCGCAACATCATACAGTGCTTATAACATTTAGTTTTATTTTTTTCCTTCTTCTATTAATCGTCAAATAAAGCTAGGTCTTATTGCTGACCATTGCTGATAATCCAAATGACAAAAATGGTTGCGTAAATTGACAACTAATCATTGCTTATGATCGACTATTATTAGTAGTGGTATGGGTCAGACCAGATCCGATTTTATCGATTTTTTATGCAAATGAACCCAAACCCTGAAACCAAGATGGCGGACCTAACCCTAGCCCTCAAACCTATAAGAAAGTTTTTAACCCTAATTAGCATGTTAACCCTAACCCGCCATCCCCTGGACCCCTAGTTCCCCTACCCTATGACGTCATCCTTTCCAATCCCCTATCCCTAGTTCCCAGTCCCCTATGACTTCATCCCTAGGACCCTGGGACCTAGCCCCTAATGACGTTACTCCTGCGACCACGTGACCTAAGCCTAATTAACATATCCATCATGGCGCCCTAAGAAGGACCTCGTTACTAGTATACTAAGTGACATGGCTCTTATATTTGGATCATGAAAAGTCCGCTCACCCATGTGGGAGTTGGTACTCTGTCCCCTTGTCCGAAAACGGAGCATGCGCACTACCTTCTAAACTGTCCATACCACGTAGGAAGGTCAAGCATGTTAACGACCTACAGCTTTTTCTCTGGTTGCATCAAATTCTCGTAGTCATCTTCTCAGTTGTGTTTCAAAAAACCTTTTCTTCTTTTAAATCTGATTGTTTAGACAAGGACGCATAATCTTATGACTCATTGGTTCAAATTTGATAGACGCCTAATCTTCTTTCTGATTGGTTGCAATTATAGTCATGTTTTGACAAGGACGCTCGATTTTACTTCTCATTGGCTAAAAAGCAGACCCGCACTCATATTTATTATTTTCTAAAATAACCACAGACACCGTTTTACTGTTCAACACACTTTTTATTGAGATTACATTTTCAGACTGAAATAAAAACAAACTTATTTTATTGTTTACAATTATTGCTCACATTCTAAATCATAATACCTAGGAGCCGTATACTCGACACGATAGGTTAATTGCTCAATAAAAATCTCTTCTCTTTGTATTGCTGTGCTAGACAGTTCAAAGATCTCACTGTTTAGAGGAATCAAGGCCGATCGCGATTATCAAAGGACTTCAAGAAACAAGGTAAGCGTCTTTACTTCACTTTAGCATTCGATTTCTAAACTTATGCTTTCATAAATCTTTGCTCTAATCGAAGCGTTTCAAATGTAATTTTGGAATCTATATGTAAACATTGATTTTATATTTGCTTTACGAAGTGATCGCTTCATCGAAGCGCTAAACTTAGCAAGCGCGTGATCGTTTGGACTGTGTGCTTTGATTTTGTAATCTAAACCTTCGCTTCAGGTTTATCAAAACATTGATTCAATATTTTCTTTACGGAGCGATCGCTTCACCGAAGCGCTAAGCATCGTTTAGACTGAGTCTAATCTATAGGTTTTGCTTTCATAAATCTTCGCTTTTAGCAAAGCGTTTTGCTTGTACCTTCCCTTTTATCGTTCGAAGTTTTAAAACCTTTGCTTTCTTCATGTTTGTACCTTCGCTTTTATCGTTTCTATTTGCAAACCTTTGCTAAATCTTCGTTTATGGTTCGTAACCTTCACTTTGATCGGTTTGTTTTTATTTTACAAACTTAAATAAATTCTTCGCTTCACGGACTCTCTTATCAACCCAGTCAAACCGAGCATGCGCAAAACCCACGAATCGTAGGCACCTTGATCAAGGACTTGTACCAACATTACAGTACTGCCGAGAGAACCGTGGTGGGCTACAAAGGAGGTCACGTGGAGAAAGATGTCTTGAAACAACTGAACATTCCTTCACTCAATCTAGAAACAGTAGGGTGTCCCAAATACGATGTATTGAAATATCAAACCCCCTGTAGCGCCTTTTGGCATTGGTACAAAAGTGGAAACTTGTAACAGTAATGTCATTAAATTTATATAAACAAAACAAAGAGTCTGGGTCTTTATAACGTTTATTGAATAACTCCAAAGGGAAAACTGATTACAATTTTAAATCTTGACCGTCGGTATTCCACAAAGTGTTGGGACTCGTTTCCTGTTTCTTAGATTCTTGGTCCCAGGCTCCTATGTTTCTTTGCCTTTGGTTACGAAGTCTTTGGTTGATCTGTTCCTTATTCTTGGCATAATAACTTTTCCAATATTCGTTGATCCGTTCCCTGTTGTTTTTACGGTATTGTCTTCGGTAATTTCTGATGTGTTCCTTGTTCTGTTGATAATAGGCTCTCCGGTTGTTGACGAGTCGTTCCTTGTTAATTTCATACCATCTTTTACGTCGGGGTTTGAGAATCTCGACGTTCTCGGTACGATATCGTTTTTGCCGAGCTAGGATTCGCTCTTTGTTTTCTGCATAATATCTTTTATGGTAGACCTTTTTACAGACAACCCTCTGGTGATTCTCAGGTATATGACTGGAGCAACTCATCTTGTGTGACGTCTTACAAATAGTGAATTAAAACTCTAGAATCACACACTCTTATATACGAGCGGCTAATTCAGTGTCTCAGTCACTAAGATATCATTCTCTTCGGCGTCTTCTTCTTCTTCGTCATCATCGAGGAGTGGTTTCTTTTTCATGACTCTGACCGCCGACTCGGATGCCTCGTCAAAATCCATATCGTCTTCGTCGATAAAGCGTTGAAGAGTCTTCATGACTTTCCTGTGTATTGCATCCAATTTGATCCGATGAGTCCATTTTAGACGCTCTAAGTATGTCTTCCGTAGGTTTCTTCTACTTACAGGTAATAAAGTATTATATGCGGCAATCTCGGCATAGTCTTTGGATTTTCCCCTATCCAGAAACCGTTGGACTTCTTTCAAAAATTGCTGCTCGAGATCTTCCCCCACTTTTACACGTAATGGCTTCCATGGATCATAGTCTGGCTCATCTTCCTCCCTTTCTTCTTCTTCGGAGCTACTACTTTTCTCCTCGTCCTGTTCTTCTTTCTCTTCTTCAGGTTCCTCTTCGGAACTACTACTTTCCTCGTCTTTCTCTTCTACGTTTTCATCATTGTATTTTTCCATGGGAAAACCAAAAAGATCTGTTTTACTCATGCTTTTTATTCTCTTGTGGACCTTTCACCCAAGACAGCTTGCTTCAAATGAGCCGAGTAGGTTGAAGTACTTTCTAATATACTAATTTCTGATCTCTCTTTCTTTGGTGGCAGCGAGGGAATCCTTCATGCGTCAAAAGGTGACTTAGCACACGTATTCTGTCATCACTGGCGGGATGTAAATCCAGAACCATGTACCCGAATGGTCGTTCAATCACTTTTTGATACACATCCATCACGTCTTGCCAGTAAGTGGGAAAAGCTTGAAGCAGTAAATTCCTGACGCCTAATTGATCTCTTGGATTCTTGAAGGCTATGATGTAGTGGGCGTTCCTTGAAATACTCTTGGCGTATTTCCCCGGTGGAAACATGTCTTGGCACAAGTACAATACGGTAATATTTTGATGATGAGATTGTTTAGTGAATAAGTCTAGCAACTCTTTGTCATCACCTCCCTCTGCCATCAGATCGTCTAGTACAAGTAAACCCCCTTTCGTAAACCATTTTTGCAAATGGAAGGTGGTAGGAACTCCTTCGTGAAATTGTACACCCGCTTCTTTCATAGTTCGGAATCCATCTTGCCACGCCCCGTGGCAATAATGAACTGTGGACGGTGGGTTCACAAACAATTCGTCCAAGTGATCCAAGAGTAACGACTCGGTAAAACAAGTCTTTCCACAGCCAGAGGGTCCCACAATCAAGATACTAGAGGGTGTCTTGAATCGAAACGCTTTTCCCCACTCTATACCACTAGGTATCCCAAGGTTGTTTTCGATTGGAAATGTGATCTGTGGCACGTCCTCTCGTGTTACTGCTGGTGATGAAGGGAAGTGACCATTCTCAAGTCGCTTCCAACAAGTATACTTCTCGTGATGTCTTTTACTACCAGCACGAGTAAATGGCTTTTGACAGTAACCGCATCGATGTGACATAATTTGCACGTGTTTGACTACTTGGGGTAAATTCTTAAGCGCACAGGGAGCACCATTAACCCCTACGGAAATAAAACAACTGAAGAACGTTGTGTTATACAACTGTTGATATCGTCGAAGCTGGCTCAACAGAAAATCTGTAGATATCGCAGAAAATCTGCAGGTATTACAGAAAATCTGCAGAAAATGTGCAGAAAATCTGCAGGTATTACGGTAAATTTGTAGGTATTACAGAAAATCTGCAGGTATTACAGAAAACGTGCAGAAAATCTGCAGGTATTACGGAAAATCTGCAGAAAATCTGCAGGCATTACAGAAAATCTGCAGGTATTACAGAAAATGTGCAGGAAATCTGCAGGCATTACAGAAAATCTGCAGGTATTGCAGAAAATCTGCAGAAAATCTGCAGAAAATGTACAGAAAATCTGCAGAAAATGTACAGAAAATCTGCAGAAAATGTACAGAAAATCTGCAGGTATTACAGAAAATGTGTAGAGCTAATTTCCAGTCCGTACTGCGCACTCTCGAGAGTTTGTTTATGTTTTTTGTTTTGCGTCATGTAAGACATCACAAAATGTAAACATTTCGCAACTACTTGCATGTTTAAAAACAACCGCCATTATGAATGCAAAGCGGATATGGACAATATCGACAATTTATCAGCTTTGTAAAGGATCGCAGTATCATTTTACTTCAAGATGTCAAGAAGGTATGATCCCATGGACATACATGAAATTTATAAACTTGCTTTAGACAGAATTATTCAAGAATATTGGAATAGACCAGAAGCAATGTCTTTTGAGACATTTTTCTTTTCTGAATACCTACTAGGTAAATTTACCAAAAAAGAACTCATATACATGGACATCAATGGCGAAATACCATTTCAGATTCTTTATTTTACTCAAGATGATAAGGAGTTTGCAGCAGTCAGAAAACGATTCTGCGGGGATTCGAACCACGATCTCGAGTGAGATACGAGGATACTAACCATTGTGCCACAGAGTCCTAGCCAATAAGAGTTTGTTTACTTTAATACATGTGTATATACGCTTTGGTGGTCTAATGGTTAAGACGTTGAGTTGTGGCCTCAGAGATCTAGGTTCGATTCCTGGCCAAGGCAAGCTTTTTCCTCCCATATTATTGTTTGTAAGAGCGAACTGCGCGCGCGTACAACCTAGTGCGTAAAATTATGCAAGCCAAGAAACGTTTGAGGTTGTAGTTTTGTTTTATTGTTAATAAAATACAGTTTACAAACACACGTTTCTTGTTTAATGTCTCCTGTGTTCGTTTTAAGCTCCGAGCCACGCAATTCGTTAATGCTACCAACTTTCCAGTCGATTGCGCTTCCAATAAGGCGGGAAGATGATCGTCCTCGTAACATGCTGGTACGGGTTGTAACATTTCGTAACTGCACAATAGTTGAGCCATTCGACCATTACCATCCGCGAAGGGATGTAACACGAGAAAACTGCTCAACAGCCACGCACACGTACGAAACAAGTCGTTTTGATGACGACACGTATCATATCTTGCGTTGTAAGAATCCAGTAAGGAAGTCAACGCCTCGCCCATGTCATCAGGCACAGGGTACCAATGACGATTGCCATCGTCAAGGTATCGTAGTATCTCGGCCTACTACTCAATTTTCCAGTTGGTGTCAACCCTTTTGGGAAACGTTGAAACATCACCCTATGTGTATCGCACACTAAACTTGTTTCTAACAAACCCCAATCCGTAGGGCGTTCTGTGGTTTTAACACGATTGACAAGATAATGCCAAGCTGCTGTGAAATTACCGCCAATGTCTTCTTTTTCTGAGACACACTGTTCAAACCGTTTTACTAAATCCATCTCCTCAGCTCATCTCCCCCAAATGAGCTCGACTACGTATGTATACTCCCGATCAAAGTGAAGGTTACGAACCATAAACGAAGATTTAGCAAAGGTTTGCAAATAGAAACGATAAAAGCGAAGGTACAAACATGAAGAAAGCAAAGGTTTTAAAACTTCGAACGATAAAAGGGAAGGTACAAGCAAAACGCTTTGCTAAAAGCGAAGATTTATGAAAGCAAAACCTATAGATTAGACTCAGTCTAAACGATGCTTAGCGCTTCGGTGAAGCGATCGCTCCGTAAAGAAAATATTGAATCAATGTTTTGATAAACCTGAAGCGAAGGTTTAGATTACAAAATCAAAGCACACAGTCCAAACGATCACGCGCTTGCTAAGTTTAGCGCTTCGATGAAGCGATCACTTCGTAAAGCAAATATGAAATCAATGTTCACATATAGATTCCAAAATTACATTTGAAACGCTCCGATTAGAGCAAAGATTTATGAAAGCATAAGTTTAGAAATCGAATGCTAAAGTGAAGTAAAGACGCTTACCTTGTTTCTTGAAGTCCTTTGATAATCGCGATCGGCCTTGATTCCTCTAAACAGTGAGATCTTTGAACTGTCTAGCACAGCAATACAAAGAGAAGAGATTTTTATTGAGCAATTAACCTATCGTGTCGAGTATACGGCTCCTAGGTATTATGATTTAGAATGTGAGCAATAATTGTAAACAATAAAACAAGTTTGTTTTTATTTCAGTCTGAAAATGTAATCTCAATAAAAAGTGTGTTGAACAGTAAAACGGTGTCTGTGGTTATTTTAGAAAATAATAAATATGAGTGTGGGTCTGCTTTTTAGCCAATGAGAAGTAAAATCGAGCGTCCTTGTCAAAACATGACTATAATTGCAACCAATCAGAAAGAAGATTAGGCGTCTATCAAATTTGAACCAATGAGTCATAAGATTATGCGTCCTTGTCTAAACAATCAGATTTAAAAGAAGAAAAGGTTTTTTTAAACACAACTGAGAAGATGACTACGAGAATTTGATGCAACCAGAGAAAAAGCTATAGGTCGTTAACATGCTTGACCTTCCTACGTGGTATGGACAGTTTAGAAGGTAGTGCGCATGCCCCGTTTCGGACAAGGGGACAGAGTACCAACTCCCACATGGGTGAGCGGACTTTTCATGATCCAAATATAAGAGCCATGTCACTTAGTATACTAGTAACGAGGTCCTTCTTAGGGCGCCATGATGGATATGTTAATTAGGCTTAGGTCACGTGGTCGCAGGAGTAACGTCATTAGGGGCTAGGTCCCAGGGTCCTAGGGATGAAGTCATAGGGGACTGGGAACTAGGGATGGGGGAACTAGGGGTCCAGGGGATGGCGGTTTAGGGTTAACATGCTAATTAGGGTTAAAAACTTCCTTATAGGTTTGAGGGCTAGGGTTAGGTCCGCCATCTTGGTTTCAGGGTTTGGGTTCATTTGCATAAAAAATCGATAAAATCGGATCTGGTCTGACCCATACCACTACTATTATTTTTACCACAATTGCTAATAGTCTTGCAACCTGATTGGCTAATTCGCCGTTGTCGATAAGGGTACAGACAGGGCTGCACACGTCAATGTGTCTCGTAATGCCAATTTCTGCTCTCGCTCTGAAAAAACATTTTCTTTGACGTTGAAATTATGCTAAAAAAACAAGTCGAAATGTGGTTTAGCGTGGTCTGTACTCCTATCAACAACGAGTACGCGAGTACAACAACGAGTACTCTTTTCCCAAACATTTTTTCTTACTGTTTCTGCATGTTCAGGGTGCCAATGTTTTTGAAAGGAAAGTCTGACGCGTACAACTAGCTCATTTGCATAGTGCAGCGCGTGCACATTCAAGTCCGAGTTGTAAACAAATCTTGACAGAGATTTCCTTCGTTATCTTTGATATTGTGGTAAAAAAAACAAATCGAAATGTGGTTTAGCGTGGTCTGTCCTCTTATCGACAACGAGTACGCGTCATCATAGTGGTCAATATTTGTTGTGGACTCATGAGGCGCGTACTCGTTGTCGATAAGAGTACAGACCACGCTAAAACACATTCGATTTGTTAATTTTAAAAGCTGCAATTGCGATGACCAAAGATCATTGACATATTGGCATCTACTTCACTAACAGGACTAAACCTGTTACTGGTATTCTTTCTACGATGACGGCCTCAGTTTCATTTCAGTGAATTTGAGTGAACGAGAATATCTGAAGTGGCTCCACGTTGCTCCTCGGTTATCATATTTATCTCCCAGGTATTGTCCGTTTAGATTGGAGGAGTGGCAACTGTTGTACCACCAAGCGCCTGTAAAGTGTACAGCACAGTTGGTACTATATCTGTCATTATCTCTGTCTTTTGTAGTAAACGCCATGTTATTATGCGGATGTGTTAACGAATCTCCCGCTGTACCTGAGTATGAACCCACTTCAAGTCGATACTGCGCCTGCTCATCACCAATGTTGAACTTGCCATATTTAGCGTACGCTTTAACTCCGTTCCAGTCCTCCAGCTCCACTCGTAGAGAGCTCGGTCTAGAGGCCGTCAGTCGTTGGATCTTGTCATTTCCTAACCAGAACTCCGCAGTCAGCTGACCAAAGCCTGCTTTGTAGTCAGTCCATCCACGATAGAAGTCTACCGAGCCATCTTGTCTTCTCTGAAAGACAGTCCAGCCTCCACCGTCAGTGCGCATGTCACAGTAGACAGTAAAGTGTCCTCTACCATCTGGGTTAACAGAGTACAATCCACTTTGAGTATGGCCTGATTTTAGAAGATCAGAACAATCTGACAGAAAAGGAGAAACCCGTGCTTTAATTTCATTTTTTTTAGCGTAACTATATAAAAATATAGTGATAGGAAGGAAATTTTGGTTGATCCGGCTATTAATAATGCAGGTGGTAGAAAAGAAAGAAGAAATAAATATGAAGAAAGCCAAGCCAACCCTGCGTCTCTTTTCATTTAACGAAGAGAAATCACACGAGTCTCCAATAGAGCTTATAGTTAAAATGTATATTGTGAGGTTGATTTCTTAATCATTTTTTTTCGCAATGGTGCAAACATTTTATTTGTGTGTCAACTCCATAGATCACACTTTTATTGGGTGCCAGTTCACAAAGGCTTTTATTCAAGAAGTATTACAATGGTTAAATGTTAATAATAGTTCTAATTTCATTCTAAATGCTGAAGATGTGGCTTGTTCTCTGCATCAAACACGCTAACAAAGAAATTGAATTATACTCTTCTCTTCTTGCGCTATTATGTTTATAAATGTAAGCTCCAAGATAACTCATCATTATTAATAAAATAAAATACCAGTATAAAATCGAAAAGATTAATTAATGTTTTTACAGAACAAAGTTCCTCCTGTCCTTCTTCTTATTTCTCTTCATCTGTGTAGACTTTTAATGACAATAAGGGAAATACAGTAAATTAAAACACTTCGAATATAAAAAGGAAATTGTGTGTCAACGCATTTAGGAGCAGAGCAACTTTCAACTAGTTTTCTTTATTTTCCTTCATGATTGAAGGAAAATAAGGCCAGGCTATCAAACAGGCCAGGCTATCTCTTTTGTTTCCAGTGACAACTGCCCCGCATTTTCTCTCGTTTCAACTTTGGAAGAAAAATAAATTTCCTTGTCAGGAAATGTACAAATATCATAATCTTTAATGCCTATTTTATTTACATAGTCGTTTGTTGCTAAACGCCTGTGAAATAGTTTAAACTGAAAAATAATTATTTTGGTATCTTTTAATTTGTGCTGCAGAAATCGATTGTTTGTTTGTTCGCATATCTCGGAGTTTGTTCTCTAACTTTTAACTTAATCATTTCCCATAACAAGGAGGCACTTACTAATTTATCATTTTGACATTCGTCCTGAACACCCTCGATGGTTGTCTCAATTTGATTTATGTATTCCGTCTCTGATAAAAACGATGTATTTAATTTCCAAAAACCTGGTTCCCTTGAATTTGTGTGAAGTACAACTTGAATCGTCACCATCGAATGATCTGCTTTAAAACCCGCCGAGATCAGTCCGTGTGCGTGACGTTACACATACTCTCCATGCATCAACCAAGTCGAATTTTGCAGTGTGCTCGTTGATCGCATTAACTGCTTTTGTATGGGTTTTGGCATGCAAGACCTCCTTTCTTGTCCTTTTCTAGATTGAGTGCTAAATTGACTGCTAGATTGAGTGCTAAATTAAAATCCCCGTAAATCTCCGTCAAAACCATGTCGTCACAATGATAACCTTGCAAGTGGCTGAAGAAACTCTCAAAAAAGGCGGGGTCGTCATCATTATGTGCGTAGATTGTGGCCAGAGTAAAGAGCCTTCCATTTGTTTGGATATCACAAATGATAAATCTGCCCTTGAGATCCGAATACGATCTTTCAAGCTGAAAGGCGAAATTATTGTTAAAGAGAATTGCGACTCCTACACTAGCTCTAGAGCAGCAGCTAAACAAAGTTTTATAGCCCCATTCGGATGACCAAGTTGCAGTTGTGTTTTCAGAACAGTGCATTTCTTGCCGCAGATAAATTGAAAACGTTTTTGCTCGTAGCCAATTAAGTGTTTCCTTTCTTTTCTGTCTCTCGCCTAAGCCCCGAGCATTAAGAGGGTTGTTCAATATAACCGCACTGTAACGGTCCGTGAATGTGTTTACGGTCCGTACAGTTCGTACTGTCCATAATGAAGGGTTTACGATGCGAAAATTGCATGTCATTATGGAAACTTAGAATATTTGAATATTTCTCGCCTTTGCTCGTAACGTTCTTACAGGGGTTTAGTGGCTTTACGATCCGTACAGTTCGTACGGTCCGTAAACCTCTTAACGGTCGGTAAGGAAGAGTTTACGGCCCGTAAATTGCATGGCACTATCGACACTTGGAATATTTTTCGGCTTTGCTGGTAAAGTTCGAGAGGGGTCCAATGTCTTTACGGTCCGTACAGTTCGTACGGTCCGTAAAGGTCTTAACGGTCCGTGCAGTTCGTACGGTCCGTAAAGGTCTTAACGGTCCGAAAATTGCATGTCATTATGGACACTGAATATGAGAATATTTTTTGGCTTTGCTGGTAAAGTTTGAGACAAACCGTTAACGCTCAGGGAGCCCCGTCCTTAATTGGATGCAAGCCTGGCGAACTGAACGAACCGTACGGACCGTTAACGCTCAGGGTGCGCCGTCCTTAATTGGATGCAAGCCTGGCGAACTGAACGAACCGTACGGACCGTTAACGCTCAGGGTGCCCCGTCCTTAATTGGATGCAAGCCTGGCGAACTGAACAAAACGTACGGACCGTTAACGCTCAGGGTACCCCGTCCTTAATTAGATGCAAGCCTGGCGAACTGAACGAATCGTGCGGACCGTATGAAAGGTGTTCACGGTTGGTAACTGCTTTTACGGTCCGGACCGTACATCAAAATTGCGGACCGAATCATTGGACATGTTTGAGCATTAAGCATTAGTTTAAGATCCATTACAAGATAGTCTTACGATTAAAAGAGAGACCATTCTGGATAGAAACCATGCATTCAAAACAGCTTTAGATTGGATCGATCGGAGCTTATCAAATTAACGTAGATCACGAACGTTAGCTTACGAACTACACGTATAAACAAGTAACACGAAAACATTAACATATATAAAATCCTTATTATTGTCAGACTGGAGTCCCAGCAGCGTTCGTAGGTGTTAACCTCCATCTAAAAATTGACAGGATTTCTATTGCCAATCAAGAATTTGGGTGCGCACATTGGAATTAACTATTGTTTTGAACTTCTTTTGACTACAAAATTTTTGCATAGATAAAAGTCATCATTTCAACGGCGAAAAGAAAACATAAGCTTGCAAGTAAATAATATTAGATTACGTTTCCTTGAGATAATTACCCTGCGTAGCAAGCGTTCTTGTGCGTTTTTAGCAAAAGGAAAACCCAGGATCGGCGAGCGAACGAGCTTTGGCCGCGCGAAAAATGGGGAGAGCACAAAAAATGAAGCGAGGGGGAGGGGGAGAGGAGAGAAGGGAACGCTTGCATGCAACCATTATGAATCTCAAATACTCCGTTCACCAGCCAACGGAGCCTCTAGATTGGTTCAAAATTGGACGGATGATTGAAACCCGGCTCTTGCTCGTCATTGACTATTTCAAGATGGCGAATGACGAGGAAGATTTACAGAGAGCTCTCGATTTCTTGGCTCAGAAGGGTTTTGAGAGAAAAATGAAGGAAGAAAAGAAATCTGTATTATTACAGTTAATGCGCGGAGTAGATCCACTAGGAGTTCTCCCAAAAGGCTTTGGTAAGAGCCTGATATTTCAACTTCTTGCAGTCGCAAAGAAAGGCTCGATTGTTGTTGTGATTTGCCCCCTGATAAGTATCATGAAAGATCAAGTCCTAGAGGCAACGTCCACGGCTTAACGTACCGCGGAGATTCGGTAGTGAAGTGCAGATGCTGTTACATTTACTTCCCGGCAAATGGTGGTGACCGCTAAAGCGATGCTGTTGGCACTGGAACCAGCTATCAATGTATCCTCCTCTTCTAATTTAGCTGCAGAAAGCATGAAAGCGTAGAACATGGGACAAAACATTCGCAACTCGCGCAAGAAGATTGTGCTAGAAAATCCCCCGACTTCATCTGGGTCTCTCGGCAGCAATATGCTCTCTTCATTAAGATACTCTTTCAGTTCCTTCGACATCTCTTTGAGTATTTTGTCTTGGACTTCTTCGAGAAGCTCCTTGTGCTGTAATATTGTGCTTGAAGCAGATTTCCAGTTCTTCAACGCGAGTTACTTTACTGGCAATTTGCTTGGCATGTCGCGCGGAATTCTTGCGATCAAATCGCCGTTCGCGACAAAGGCAACTTTTACTTGCTAATCCCCTTCATCCGGCAAATTTTCCACATGTAGAGCGGCATCTAGTTGTTCTTCATCGGTTATCTCCAGTCTAGCAAAAGACAGCGATTTGCGCGATGAAAGTTTGCTTGCGGGGGAATTAACGCGAACGGCCTTATGACATGGGCTATTTCCCTTCGGCGTCTTGAGAAGGTGCTTTGTAGGATCAACGTTTTCTTTGTTCGGGGTCGACTAATTATTATTTTGCTCTTCTAGCGATGACTTGACTTCGCCGTATATGTGCCCAAGGTCATATCTTTCATTGTTTATGAACAAAAATCGACCTCTCACTTTGGCATCATTTTGAACATGTTCCTCGCGAGCTTTCATCATAGCTTTAATCAATACCTTCAGTTCCTCCTGGATAGCCCTGGCGTAACCTTCTGTGATGTATGCATCAGCATTGTAATAGATTCTTTAACCTTACTGTAACCAACGCACCGGCAATAATTTAGGGCATAAAGAAGTTTTAATGTAATTCCGAACGACTAGAACTCTTAACTTAATTCACATGACGTCGCCAGTGGTTTCTAGGATAACGGTAACACACATAACACATTGTTCCTTCGTCTCCATCTCGAAATGCTCTTTGAGGTCTTCAACTTCGCTCTGAGTGTAGGTCAGGCTTTTCTCGATGCCTCTGTTCGACAGTTTTAATGCGTCTATTTCAGTTTTAAATTCAAATCTTAATTTGTCCAAGTCAGTGTGTAGTTTGACAAATCCTTCTGAAACTACTTGCCTTAGGCAATCCAGAGAGTTTTTCAACTCGTTGCCCAAGCTGTCGTCGCCATTGCTTGCGGAAGCGGCCATGATCGATTTCTTCGGTTCCTTGACCCCCGTTTTGATTTCTTGCGCTTTCTTTGGCCCATAAAGGGCGACTAAATACACACTACTTCAACCAAGTGCTAATTCTGCTAAACGATTTTGGCTAAGAAATCCAAATTTTTGCTAGAACGTCAAGTGAAGCGTGTACACGCCCTGGCGGCCTCCACAGTCTCCTCAATATGATCTTTGAATTGGCGCGCTGAAGAATATTTTGAGATGAACAATAAAGACATGTACAATACAAAGCTTATAACAGTCTGTTGCCAATTGGGAATTTAATGTTCTTAAGGTGGCTCAAAACAGTCTCCTGAACTCTCCAAGACTTAGATTTTGATGGTTCATTATAACAGCTCTTCATCAATTGATACTACAATCATGGTATTGTGATAATTTAATCATTCCATTTATATAATGTAACTTACCAGTACCTCTTCCCTTAACAACTTCAACGTCACTCATTGCCTCGGTATCAAACACTCCTGCACTTGTAGCCACACAAATATAGTTCCCAGCATCCTCTACTCTGAAATCCCTTATGATAAGTGCATTGTTTGTCCTGTCACTCCGCCCCACGGGCAGTGCTGCTCCTTGTCTTTTCCAGCTGATGACGGGTCGTGGATCACCAGCAGCGCTGCAGTTTAACGTCAAAGTATCGCCAATACCAACAGCAACTTTTTCAGGAGGCTTCACGGTAAACACAGGAAGGGTAATCACAACTAGTTGAGTTTTCCTTTCAACATTTCCTAAAAGGTTGACCGCTGAACAGAAGAATGTGTCAGAGTCACTTTTACGGACATCGGAAATTCGTAAGACACTGTTGTTATAGTGCGCCCTCCCCTGGGGTAACTGACCAATCGACTTCCTCCAGGTGACCACTGGTGCTGGGTATCCAGTTACCTGACAGGTTGGTAGGGTGACGTCACTTCCTTCCGTGGCGAACGTAGGTCCCGGTTGAAGAGAAACTTGAGGATGAACTGCAACCAAGTACATATCATTAAGCCTGGTCTGATTTAGATTTCTTGATTTTTTTTTAAGGTGAAACAGCTACAATTTAGAGTCTGTTTAGGGTTTAGGCCGAGAATCAGCGGATATTTTTAACTGATAGCTGAATAAAGTTCAGACTGACATGATTGAGCTTTTTCGCCTGGAAAGAGGTGGATATAGCGGAATTGTTCACTTGTAGCTATTTTTAAAGCTTCTTTTACTTTTGTCTTGACTTTTTGGATAGACAAGCGTTGGATGTTACCGAAATACCTGACGATCGCTTTCCGGAAAACTCTAACAATATGGCTGTAGTGTAGTTAATGTTATCTTTAAGTTTTTTTTCTTGCAGAGAACAAGGGATGTTTGATACGTGATTATCATTATATGCCCTAAACGTTTGACTATTTGTTTTAGTTCATGGTTTTGAATATATTAAGAGGGAACATGGGGATGCACAAAAAGCCCACTTAGCCCACAAATCAACGGGCCTAAGTAGGTTGAGGTTTTCGAGAAGTGATAAAAAGTATTCGTTAAGTTTCCAAACAGTTCGAAGTCACTCATAAGTTCTGAGAAATAATCGGACACTACTTGACCCTGTTCGGCTAATGAGATGGACATCTTTGCTAAGATACTGGATACAATAAAAGCCGGGTGAGAAGTGAATGATAACTGAAATTTGCCGAGATTAACTGATAGCTGAAAAAACCTTGGCTTAAATTTAAATGGATAACTGAGAGTCCATCACCACCATGCAGTCTCTCAAAATACAACCTACCTTCACTGAGTCAGATGTGTTTGTTAATTCAAGTAAACTGAGATGCAAGATAGCATGGCAAGACGCTACTATACAAAGAAACGTTGTCCTGGGAACGGTTAATCCACTTAAATTTTTCAGTTGAAGGTACTATAAAAAAGGCTTTAACAGGTCCAGAAGCTTATCACCTAAGTTTCTCCAGGTCGGAAATGTAGACATCGACCTAAATGTTAACGGAATTTTTACAGGTGATTAAAATTGTAGCTTACTCCAAGGAAAAGCCCACCGTATATTCGCGCTAATTTAAATGTATAGAAACAGAGCGGGTGTTTTGAGTTTTTCAAACTGAAAAGCGAACATTTCGTGCTTCAAAAATGACAAACTTGATCTGTAAAGACTGCACGTATTTCACTAGAAAGCTTCAGGATTCAAAATAACCAGAAACTTACCATTTACTGTTAGTCGCGCCACTTCCTGTGAGTTCCCGAGGATGTTTGTTGCTGAACACTGATACACGCCTGAGTTACTTCCGGTCACCTTCTTCAACTCCAGCTTTCCTCCTGAAACCGCTGATTGAGAGATTTTTGACTGAGCGTTTGGTTTACTCCACTTAACTGCAGGCTTGGGATTACCGCTAGCTGTACACTGAAACGAGGCTGTTTCACCTTCGTTTACTGTCAACGTCACAGGAGAAACAACAACAGCAGGAGATGATATCGATTCACCTGGTTCGCCTTTCGCTCCCGGCATGCCTGCGGGTCCCATGTCTCCTTTCTCGCCTTTGTTTCCAGTCTCTCCCTGTAGTCCTACAGGTCCCATAATGCCTTGCTTGCCGCTCTTTCCTGGGGATCCAAAAATACCTTGATCTCCCTTGTTTCCAGTCCTTCCTTTCTGTCCTCTTCGTCCCCGAGCTCCTTTATGACCCCTCAGTCCAGGCGGACCGGGAGGGCCTGGGGGCCCAGACGAGCACGTGACACCGTTTGGCTGACAAAGATGCAGTCTCCCCTCTGATAAAAGTTTGTTGATTTTGAGAATCGTTTCAGTTGTGTGTTTAGCTTCTGTCGAGTTCTTTACTGAGTCAACTTGACGGCTGTGTCTTTTAAGGATAGAAGATTGAATTTCTAAGGAGAAGGCAAACAATGACATCATAAAATAAGATTTACATGTAGAAGGCCTTGAAAGCGTTGTAAAAAGCTTAACTCGTGTTATTGTTTTTAGGTAAGAAGAAATTGCATGTAAGTTCGGTCAGTATCGCTGTAGACAAGCTTTAAGATCTCTCTACTAATAGCAAATGATATCTGAGACAAAAATACTTGACTTCTTCTTGAACAGACTAAAATTAGTAATTGGAGCATCACTAGACAACATATCCTTTGTTCTTCTCTCGTGATGCAAAATCTATCAAACAAAATAGACTCTATCGATGGTACTAAGCTTGATTAAACTGAAAAACAGAACGGACTCATTGTGTCAAGCGTAGTTGAAGAAAAATTCGTCTAAATGATTACTTTCATGTAAAATTATTTGCGGACGTGAATTGAACAAAGCTTGACCTGCTATTAACCTTCGGATTTCTTTGCGTCCACACAGCGCAAACGGAACAAGCAGAAACACGTTCATTTGTTGTTTGTTTTAACTCTTAGCTATTTCCACAGTATGATCTATTTGAACCATGCTTTGATTCTACTGATTGTATCAAATGATTGTAACATAAATTGTACCATTTGCATTAAATTGAAACTACAGATTGAACAAACTTACCTGGAGCATTCTTGATTACCTTCATGTCTGCGTCGTTTGACGGCGACTTGTTCTCCGTCGTAACGCTTTCAAGAGCGTTTATTCTTTTCTTCTGCTCATTTAGTTCCAGTTCAACTCTTAAAAAGCCGGCGCAGTAAAACACAATGGAGAGAACAGAAATAATAGAAGCAAAGGAAGGTATACTTTGCTTTTGAACAGCCATGATTTCGGCGACATCAATCCGCAATTCCACAACGTTAATGAAATACAAACTGCTTCAACTGCTTCAGCTTGTTACATGATACTGGGATCACGAGTTTGGGTAACTTGCCAAAATGTCTGCTAATGATATCATGCGAGACAAAGTTGCGATGGCTGTGTTGTGAGCAATTTTAACAAGCGTACATAGGTCCGCAAGGCAAGCATGATTGAAATACTGGCCACACACGCCGCAAAAGTAAATCCCCGCGTTGAAAAAACAAAAATGAAGCTAAATTTCACAGGGAAAACGCGTTTTTCGGGATTCTGTCAGTTCATCGCATACTTACACTATTTACTTCAGTTTTGGAGAGTTTGGATTCAATTAAAGGAGGTCAATAAAATACGCGCTTCAAGTGATTTCGCAAACTTAATTTAAAGCTTTTTGTGCCATCCAACGTTGCATCTCTTGTCAATTTATTCTAAAAAAATCTAAGAGCCCAAACTCACTCGCGTAGAGAACAGCTCAATCACAGGAAAGAAAGGATGTGACAAAAAAAAAATCTATTTAATGAGGAATTCCGATATACTAAAGCTTTAACGTGTCGCGAGGCTTAGGGGAATGAACCTGAAGAATTTTTTTATTCCTGCCTAAATTTTTATTTGATTTATTTAGTTTCATTCTCCTAAGCCTATGAGTCATGTAAGGATTTTAATATCTCAAAATTGGTTTACTCCATTCAATTCTTCAAGTGTTGTTTGGTATCGTCTTTCGACATACGGTATTTTCCGAGCGTTTATTTTTTTCATATGCATATGCAATCAGAGACAAAGAAGAGATATTTTTTCCTTGTGGATGGTCGGTGCAGCCAAATGGGGCGGCGTGCAAAACATAGCGTACACTTCCCAGTTGAATGTCTTTTTACCTTGGTACCCAGTGTGCCTGTCACGTTTTTTGCCTCATAATATGTTTCATGTATAAATGGCGGCAATTTCAAATTGGTATTAAATTTTGCGGGGCTGCCGAATTCCGTAAAGAAAGATGGTATGTATATTTTTTATTTTATTTTACAGAAACGTTGTTGATCTCTTGCACTACAAGGACAAATACTGGTGAACAAGTTAACGTGATTGCGGGTTTTTTTTCGGCAGAAAGTGTCAGTTCTAGATTATAAATTCTATGCAAACTCTCTTAAAATGTCATTTATTTAAGAAATGGTGAGCGTGCAGCGTGCAGTTATCGAGTTATATATGCACGCGGGTGGTTGCTAAGCACGAAAGAAGCGTAAGAGTCGCACGAGGCGATAGCCGAGTGCGACTCTAGCTTCTTGAGTGCTTAGCAAACCTCCCAAGTGCATATATAACTCGATAAATGCACGGCTGCACTCTCACCATTTCTTTTATAACATTGAGACTTATTGAATCTTGTCCGGCTTACATGAAGTCAAAAGCGCCATAAACCGCGCGAAAATGTTCATTCAAAAATCTGACAAAGCGACACATCAAAATTCTTCTTGGATCGCGGCGAGTTTCTAGTTAACATTTTCTCGATCTCGGGAAAACAAACAACTTCAAACTGTCGGTTCACCTAAATATCAAGCTGACAGTAAACGAAACTTGCAGTCGGCAAAAGCGTTTCTGGAAAGTTAGTTGAGCTTGCATTGGATTTCCGAAGAATCGAAAACAAACTTCAAAGGGTTGAAGCTTTTGGTGGCTGAAATCTCTGTCCTTCAGGGCGTCTTCGGCAAAAGAAAAGAACGATATGGCACTGAAAGCTTGTGCTGAATTTTATTATCGCCAAATCGCTGACAAAATGCTCTCTAAAATTCCTGCTATGCATTACTAATCTCGAAAGGTTGATGCAGACCAGTTTGTTGTTGTTTTGGTCCGTCTCCGAGTGCCGAGTGCCTTTGTCCAACCAGCAGATTCAACTCCTCGCTAAACTAAGCAAATCTCCTTAGGTGGAGGCCAGGCAAAAAACTTGAGCTCAAAATTTCGTAGCTCAAAGGAGTAATCTTCATCTCCGAAAGAATCATTAAATTTTCCATCTTTTAGTAGAAGAAAAACAGGAATTATTTTTAAAGGAGTGTCAACATCGATTTGCCGAGAGAAATTACAAATAAACTAACTGACGTGAGCGTGCAACCCACGGGCAAATAGATCGAGCTTATTAGCCAATCAGAACGCGCGCTTCGCTTAGGCTATGTTATAAATCCAAATGTGTACTTTAAGAACGGTTTTATACGCACGCTTTTTTGAAAGTGATTACAGTCGAAACCTGTCAACAACGGCCACCTTGGGGACAGAGGAAAATAGTCGTTGTAGAGAGGTGGCCGTTATAGGGAGGGAGAGGTGTAACATGACACCTGTTTTTTCGGGGATGCAACATTTTTATTAAAAAAAATGCTTGCTGACGTAGCATATAAACGTATCAAGATATATCAATAAAACAGAAACAGAGACCAACGACGCGCGGTAGTAAATAAGTTTCGTGACCTTTTCCAATAGAAAGTGGGCTTTTTATACACCGCTCGCTAATTAACTGGCCGTTGTCGAGAGGTTATTATGGCCTTGAAGATAGAGTACGGCTAGGCTGTAGTACGGCGGGAAATAGTCAAGATCACTTCCCGTGACGTCTTGACGCGCGTTCAAGTAAGGCTCTCCCGATGTAGCCTTCCTTTCTGCTACGGGAAAGTGACTGGTTTCACCTACTAAGTCACTATGTTAGTATTCGCCTGCTGTTTTCTTATTTTAAGCTTTTTTCACTGTTTGAACAGCCTAGCTCGAAGATAAAGTACTCACGCTCAATCATAACAGTCCGTTCGAAAGTAAATGTTTCTTTGTCATTTGTGCAGAAAATGTGAACGAGTAATCGACAGTCACTTTGTAGGGACAGTCGAACATTCGCAGATAAGAAAAAGCTTCGAACTGAGCTCAGCTTTAACTGTTTATTGCTATTCAAATGCATTTTATTAGTTCTGTATTTCTATGTTTGTCACGTTGTACGAACAGCCTGTCCGTGCTGAAATCAAGCTTTTTATAAGAGTGTTATGTTGTTTTGTGATTTGGAATTACAGGCGGTTCTAAAAGGTAAAACTAACTTCTCGGAGATCATTGGAGATGTAAGACGGATACAGAAGAAGTAAAACATTGTCATTAATCAAGCGGCGGTCTCATGGTTAGTGCGCTCGACTCCAGAGCGAGCGCTCCGGGTTCGAGCCCTGGCCGGTTGTTTTCTTGGGTGAGACACTTTACTCTCACGGTGCCTCTCTCCACCCAGGTGTACAAATGGGTACCGGCGAATTTAATGCTGGGGCTAACCCTGCGATGGCTACGGAAACCGGGATAAGCTCCGGTCCAATGAACCACTGGGCTCGTGTACAGTTTTTACCTTTTTTATGTCGTATGAAAGTAGAACAAACTGTCTGGTTTCCTTGAACGAAGCCACTTTTGGTAATGACACGTAGAGGCTGCACACATCGTTGTCGCACAGCGAAATCTTAATTATTAGGGACTTTAAGATACTGGACGCGGCGGCCTTTAAGAAAGCGGTCACGTCCGAGAGGGCATGGGTCGTGACCGCCACCTTTGCGCGGGAAATACGAGCCTTAAGATTTGCGTTGTGCAAGCGGCCGCCGAAGCACATATCAACAAACAGATTCAGTCAGAGAATAACTGGAATCAGGCGGTTTTGCTGCTATGACGTCGTTTAAGAAGACCCTTTAAGAAGAGCTTTTAACAGGCTCTTATTTGGCCGACATCATTTCTGACGAAGAATTCGTACTCCTCTATGACTGCAGCTTTTCAAAGAACTTAGAATTACCGTATGAAGAGTACGAAAGATTTGACCTCGAAGAAATGGCAGATTCGGAGTGTAGAGCAGAGTTCCGTGTAAATAAACGCGACCTACCGCATTTAGCAGAGTGTTTACAAATACCTGATGCTTTTGTATGTAATCAGGGCTCCGATTGTGAGGGTATGGAAGCTATCTGTATGCTACTTCGAAGGCTTTCATACCCTTGCAGGTACTCGGATATGATACCAAGATTTGACAGACCAGCCCCCGTGTTGAGTATGGTGACAAACAAGGTAATTGACTTTATCTATGACACCCATGGATGGAGAATCAGGCAATGGAATCACGACCTTCTCAGTCCTGCCCGTCTACAAACATATGCAGATGCTGTGTACGCAAAGGGTGCAGCCCTTGAAAATTGTTGTGGATTTGTGGGCGGTACTGTTAGACCAATTGCACGACCAGATGAAAATCAAAAAGTTGTCTATAATGGACCCAAAAGGGTGCATGCCCTGAAATTTCAGTCTGTGACGCTACCTAATGGCATCATAGCAAATATGTATGCACCTGTAGGTACTGCATTTTAATCAATTTTGTTTCCTTTCTCGTTGTAGGAAAAGTAAATATCCAAAATTCTAGTTGGGCTATCAACCCATTTTAAATGTAACGGTTTGTGCTTACTGTTTGCCCATTTCCCTAGCCACATAGCTTTAGTTTTCTTTATATTTAACTTAAGACCAGAGATTGTACCAAAGTCTGCTACAATTTGCAGTCTTTTTTCCACAGAAGATAGATCGGCACAAAAAAGGTTTGTGAATCAGCAAATTGGCTGATTTTAATTTCCTTTTCAAACACAGAAGTTCCCTTGAAATCGCTACTTTGACGAATTTTGTTAGACATACGTTCTGCAGTTAGAATAAACAAATACGGTGAAAGTGGACATCCTTGCCTTACTCCGGCAGATGGTTTAAACCAATTTGTTGCGTAGCCATTGTTAAGCACTGTACTCTCTACTTCCGTATAAAGTACCTTTATTCAATTTCTTAAGCTATCACCAAAGTTATACATCTTTAGTACACTGCTTATGCATGACCATTCTAAAGTATCGAAAGCCTTCTGAAAATCTAGCGACAGTAATATACCAGGGCAATTGAGGTTCTTGGTCTGCTCCATTATATCACTAATGAGCCTAATATTTTCACCGATGTATCTACCTTTCACAAAACCTGTTTGATCTTGGTGAATCAAGAATAATAGCAATGGTTCAATTCGTTTTGCTATAGCTTTTGAAGCAATCTTATAGTCAACATTCAGGAGAGTTATTGGTCTCCAGTTTTTGTAGTTTTAGTAAAGATTCTTCTTCTTTTGGTATCAAAGTTATTACACCTCTTCGCTGTGAGATTGCTAGTTGTTCATTTTCGTATGCAGAATTAAGACAGTCAACTAAGTCGTTCCCAATTAGGTCGAAAAAAGTTGAATAAAACTCAACTGTGAAGCCATCTTCTCCAGGAGATTTGCCAGCACTGAAGGTATCTAAACTTTCCTTACATTCTTCATATGTCAAAAGGCTGTCCGCCTTCACACTCATTTCATGTGAAAGACGAGGCAGTTCTAATTGCTCTACATAAGAACTAAATTGTTCCTCACTCACATCTGTTCTCGATGAATATAAATTTGTAAAATAATTTTCTATCTCTGACAAAATTTGATTTTCGTTCGTTGCAAATTGTTCTCAAAGTTCCAAGCAGTGAGTTCACAGTTCTCAAGCGTGCTCGATCGAAATTTATTTCGGAGTCTCCCGACTTGAAACTTAACTCTGACTCCAGTTACAGTTACATAGCTTCCAGGTTAAAAAAATGTTTTACCTAATGTCATCCACTATAATCAAACTGGTTTCATTAAAGATCGTTACATTGGCGAAACAGTAAGATTGATTTTTGACATAATGGAATTTTCTCTCGAAGAAAATATTCCTGGAATAATGATATTTCTTGACTTTCAAAAAGCTTTTGACAGCGTCAAATGGGATTTTATCTTAGAATGCTTAGAATCCTTCAATTGAGGTCCTGAATTTATTTGTTGGGTTAATTAAAACCTTTTATAAAAATATCCAAAGCTGTATTGTAAACAATGGCACGATTTAAGACTTCTTCACTATCGAACGTGGAGTAAGGCAAGGAGACCCCCTATCACCATATCTTTTCGTTTTGGCAGCTGAAGCGTTAGCCATTGCTGTTCGGCAAAATAAAGAAATAAATGGTATCACCAAAGGAAAAGAGGAAACAAAACTGCTTCAATATGCTGATGACATGAATGCAACACTCTCAGATACTACCTCGTTACAGGCACTTCTCGATCAATTAGAAGTTTTTAAAAATGTATCTGGTCTAACGATTAACTGCGATAAAACAGAAGGAATGTGGATCGGTTCTTTGAGAAGCAACAAAATGAAACTATTTGGTCTTAAATGGCCAGAGCGTGAGCCAATCAAAGCACTTGGAGTCTATTATTCATATGACGAAAAATTGCTATACGAAAAAAAAATTATAGAAAATCTAGATAAAATAAAAAAAACTTATAAACATCTGGTCGTCCAGAGGTCTACCTTTTTATGGAAAGGTGACAATAATCAAAGCCCTTGTAATCCCCAAAATGGTTTATTTATTTTCATTAATACCAACCCCAGAAGGAGTAATAATAGAATTAAATCGAATGCTCTAAAAATTTCTGTGGAAAGGTACTTATAAGGTTACCCGATTGTGACAATTAATGATTATGAGAATGGGGGGTTAAAACTGATAGATCGTGAATGCATGGTTAAATCTTTGAGGCTAGCATGGTTAAAGAGAATTTCTAGCATAAATAGTCGTACCTGGAAAAGGTATTCTTCTAGCCAGATACGGAGGACTTTTCCTTTTTAACTGTAATTTCGATGTTAAAGATTTCTCAATTTGTTCTCAATTCTATATTGAACTTTTGCAGTGGTGGTCTGATTTTCGTGAAAACTTCGCATCAAGTAAGGACTGGAAAAATATGATCTGGAACAATAAAGAAATTCGGGTCAATGGTTCTTCGGTCTACTATAAAAAATGATTTCGAGTCCGCCATTTTATATGTAAGTGATCTGTTATTTACTTTGAACAATACTGAGTCGTTTGATGTTAACGCACACACATATATAGGGGGGGTTCTGTGTCAAATTTTTTGTGACACCCTCGGCTCGTTTCACTCGCCGAGGAGCCAAACAAATTTGACACAGAACGCCCCCCTATATATGTATGTGTGGTGGATAAACGAGTTCTTATTTTGTGACATATAATTATTTTTTATTTTGAAGAAATGTGCAGACCTTATAGAAAGCAATGGCTGCTGCAAATGTTTCGAGAGATGTTCTTGAGATGTTCCCAGGTGGGAAGGCAAAAGATGGAAACTTGCTAGCTTTCATTGAGCTCGATGGTGTGGCATTTAGCCAGTACGACTGGTTCGCACCAAACAAAACATCAGGTTTGACACAAGCGGGGCTTGCACGCCTTAACCAGTCAATTGAGGCCTTCGTTTACTGCATCTTAGGCGCGCAAGTTAATGTTCGGAGCAGCATAATTAGGGGAGGTGGGAGAGCAAAAGAGGCGCAGACGGAGTTCTTGACTCTGATGGAAGACGCTATTAGGCAGCCGGATTTGGCGAGGAGCGTGCAAAGGTATCAGCTAGCGGTTGATGAAGCAAAGGTAAGGCTGAATCTTGCAGTGTGCCCTGGGGCGTGGCTGATGCCGGCAACAATGATCATCAACACGGAAAGCCCGGTAGGATACAACAACAGACTGAAGCAAGCCATTCCAGGAATGAAGCTAGGCGTGAACAACGGCGTAAATTCAGGAACAAAAAAAGTGGGCCTCATACTGATGGAAGGGGGGCAATCAAAAATTAACCCGCCAAACAGCCATCCCTCAAATCCGATCCACAAAGGCGCGCAAAAAAACAAGCCGGCAGAGAAAACACCGATTTCCGCAGATGAGGAAGCCCCTTCAGAAGAAACGCCGCAGCATGAAATAAACAAAACTGCGGTGATTATTGGGGTAGTAGGAGGCGTAGCATTGCTGTTGTTGGCATTGCGTTAACGCCGCTTTTTGATGTATTTTTCAAAAGTGAAAACAACCGCCGCTAAAATCAGGAGCCAGGTATGCTCGGCGAGAAAGCCAACCGCCTGCCCCACAGTTTTGAAAAGGAAGCTGACGATCGAGCCAATTATCCCAGCCAGAAGTGAGGCAATTTTAGCCCCAATGTCTTTTAGACCATTTCCAATTGCTTTGCCTGTGGCTTTCAGAGCTTTGGTGAATAACCCAACAACAGCCCCGACTGTAATGCCGGCGGCGATAAAGATGGCCGTCACGGTCACACCATATTTTTTGAAGATCTCGCGGATCCTTTCTCGGAGAGGCATGCCAGCTTCTCTTTCTGATATCTGAGCTTTAAGACGCAAAAGATCTTCATCTCTTGCTGCCATCCTTTCTCTTGCGGCATCTTTATCGAATTCTGATGCGTGGTCGTCATCAATGATGGCCTGATCTTCTTCGTTCAACCTTTTAAGACGACTTTCATCATCTTCAAGTTCGTCTAAACGCCTGGTGCTGTTCAGCCTTTCTTCTATTGTGTTTCTTTCTCTTTCAATTTCGGCTAGTTTTTTCTTTTCTCTGTCAACTTTTGCTTGTATTTTTTCTTTCTCTTTTGATTGTTTTTCAAGGCCGGCTAATTCTTTTTTTTTTTCTTTCAAGATCGCTTCTATAATTTTTTTTCAGCTGTTTCAGCCTATCTAGTTCTGTTTCACTTTCAAGATTGCTGCCTTGTTCTTCTTGAATGGCATCAATACGCGCTTGAGTTCTTTCAATTTGTTGGCCCAGATTTTGAATCCCTTCTGCTTGTTGTTCCCTTTCAACAGCGAGTTCCTGTGCCACTCTTTGTTGGTTTTCAGCTTCTGCCAAACGTTGACGTTGTTCTTGAATGGAAGCTCGGTCTTCTTCAATGATTTGTTCGGCACTATTTCCAAGAGATTTTTTTATTTCTTTTGGAAGTGCGGGGTTTAACCGGTCTTGTTTTGTATTATCGTCTCTTGTGAAAAGCGGATAAGCCTTTTTACCTGCGCCGGCCATCTTGACTTGTAATCGGCCGGTCTTGCTGTAGGATGCTTCCAAATTCGTTGCGCTTGCTTTTGTATATAAACGAGTTAATGAGTTCCACGATTTTCGTATTTGTCCTTGGGCTCCTAAAAGAGGGGTTTCTTCATACGAGGTATCAGGCAGCCCGCTCTGCTCGCGCATCGTTTCCATTTCATATTGTTCTCCGCCGTTATAGGGTGTTGACGCCGCGCCAGGCCGGAACGACTGGGTTCTGTTGACTTCTTGATCGTCGTCGTCGTGACCAATCTGATTGTCAAGGTAAGGATCTTCGTAGCCAAAATTGCCACCTTCTGCCATTTATTTATAAACAGGTTTTTTTTTAATTAGAAATTTATATTTTTTCATTCATATACCATGTCTGTGCAAGATGAAATTTTTCCAGAAAACAGCAAAAAGATAATGCGCGCCATGAAGGCACCGCGCGCTGTCAAGCGCATAACTTTCAACCCTTCCGAAGCAAACCCAGGCGAGACTCTGTATGTTCACGTGCCCAAGCTGAACGAGAACGAAGTCCTTGTGCCTAACTCTTTGGCCCAGATATTTGATATCGGCCTTTCTGGGGGGCACGCGAACAACTTCCTTGTCCAGAACGTCTCGCGAGCACTCGTGGACAAGCTTAGTTTGAAGGCACGATTTTAGAAGAAACCGTCGGCCATGACATATACAATACGTTCAGGGACCTTTTCTTGCCCGGAGAACAGCGAGACAACATGGTGCCGGAGGTTATCCAGAGCGAAGATTTGTGCAAGATCCGCTCAAATTCTGGGGATAAAAAAAACATCAGGCGTCGACGCTGAAAAAAAAACTCAACGAATATTACGGAACCAAATATCGAATCAATCTGGACCATCAGATTTTAACAGACCACGGTGTTTTATACCCCCAGGCGTTGTACAACGACCTCATATTTGAAGTGACCCTCGCGCCAGCCAGCCAAGTGGTCAGAGGCTCGGACACGACCAAGCTGAAATACAAGCCGAAGAACATCCAGCTTCAGTATGAAATGATCCGAAGTGAGGCTCTTGCAGAACAGACCGCCGGAATTTACACCAGTGGCAAAGAGTTTTTCTACGACCACGTGGTCCGTGATAAAGTGGTCCCGATCGACAAAGGAACAGCAACGAGAATAAACGTAAAAGTCAACGCCCAAAGACGGTCATTGAAAGGGATCCTCTTGCTGTTTATGGAGTCGTACTCCCCGGGGGCAAGAGATTCGGAAAAATACATCTTCCCGGACATCAAGAAAATCAGCGTCACGATAAACGGCTCGCCAAATATGCTGTACAACAACGGCATCGAAAGTCGGGACATTTGGAGTGAAGCGAGCCGCTTCTTCATGAAAGAAAAACACAAACCCCAGTTCATGACCCTTCAGAAGTTCTACACCGACAACAAGTTCGGGCTTCTGATCGATCTGCGCTCCATGGCCAGCCAAGAAATGCATGGCAGCGGCACCTGCCTCGTGAACACAACAGACGGCGTGCAGCTGGAAATCGAGAGAGATGCCAAGGGGGCAGGAACTGTAAACTGCCATGTTTTCGTGATCGCTGACTCACAGTTTAACATAATGAGCAGACAGCTGCAATCTGTGCAGCTTTGAATTTATATACAGTATTGAAAATGGATCCTGGCAACATCCCCTTCAACGCGTTAATACTCGGGCCGACCAACTCTGGCAAGACGCATTTTCTTGTGAATCAACTCTGCGGCCCATTCCGCGGCAAGTTTGATTACATCGTGTTAATCTGCCCAACCTTCGCCCATAACAGAACGCTGTACCGGTTTGCGGAGAGAGATCCTTGGGTGTATGTCATCATCTGTGAGCAACACGAAGTTGAAAATTGGCTGAAAGTGGCAAGTTTTTATTTCGAAGGCGACAACACCCTCATTGTCCTTGATGACTGCGCTTCATCAAAAGATGTGAAAGATCGCACTGGGGAGCTTGTAAAATTCGCCTTTTCGGCTCGGCATGTCGGCATCAGAGTTTGGGTGCTGACCCAGCAGCTATCGAGCATCGCGAAGCCTTTCAGAGAGAATTTGGCGGCAATCGTTCTCTTTTACACGCCATCGGCGAAAACTACAAAGGCAATCTTCGAAGAATACGGCGGCGGCCATTCATACAAAGAAATCAATCACATGATTTCAAGGCTGAAAGAGCGCAAGTTTGCATATCTGATTCTTTCACTGCGGTACCCTTACCGAATTGAACAAATCTAGTATCAAGGCATGATGGAGCAACAATTCGAAGAAGCCGAAAAAATCTTGCGCTGGCGAGAAATGACCCCTGGGGTAACGTACAAATATTACGGAATCCAATGCCGCGGTAAAAACTCTTGCGACAAACCGATAAGTGTCATCACACTCGAGACGGAAGACGGCGTGAAAATGTATTACGCGCCAGCTTCTTTGTACTGGGAGCTCATCAGACGGGCAAAAACTTCTTACATCAGGTATGACGGTTTGCAAAATTCAACATGTGGGTATCAATATCCCGTTTTCAAGTTTGCAAATTGAAACAAAAAAAATAAATTATATAATGGCCGAACAAAACGACCCCGCGTTGACTGATGTCATGAAAATGCTTGAAGTCGAGCCTATCGAGGCTCCTGTTGCCATGTTGGCGGGCCCTGACATTCCAGCTCTCCGTGAGCAGCTTGCCATTCTGGTTTCCACAGGCAAATGCAAAGAAGCAATAGGCGAGCAGCTGACACACGATCAGGTGAAGCGAATGTCAGACAAAGAGGTCATGAGGGCCCACAAAAGGTACGAGACCTACGTTGGCGCCAAGACCACAGAAAGCCTTATTGACAGCTTTCTTTCATTCGCCACAAAAGCACTTGGCCTGGTGGTGCGGCTCAAAGATACCGAAGCCCTGCAGAATGAGCTGAAAAATGACTACATCATCACAAAAGAGCTGTCCAATCTTTCTGGCAGCCTTGAGCTGAGATGCGGCCGGATGCTCACAGTTGCCAACGCGTTTCTGATAACAGCAAAACATGTTGATTTCAGCGCTGATGAGAAAGCTGAGCAATCTTCAATAACTGCTGAGCAATCTTCAGTAACTGCTGAATAATTGCTGAGCATTACTCGGCAATTAAATATATTTTTTTCAGCAAATATACCATGGCTGATTCTGACACAACCCAACAAGTGACATCACAAAAAGTGGAATCACAAACACCCGCCAAAAAGCCTGAAAAAAAAACCAAAACGGGTGGCAGCCGGCAGAGCAATCGCTGAGAAAACGAGACTTGCCCGCGAGGCGTAGAAAAAGGCTTTAGATGAGGCCAAGGCCATCATTTCAAATAACAACATTCAGGAAAAAAATGCCCCTGAAGCAAACATTCAAGAAAAAAATGTCGATCCTGAGACAATTCTAACCACAACACAATGGTTGAGTGTCATCAGCATTTTTCTTTCAATGGTGGGAATCTACTACAAACGAGAAGAGATAAAATCCCTTTTCACCCCTCCAGTCGAGCCAAAAAAAGAAGGAAGAATTATAGATACGGATTGAAGTTATATATGGCTGCGAAATTTGAATTACCCGTCAAACTTTCCGCCAACGATGCTAATTGAAAAAATATTTTTTTTAATATAACTATGTCTGACAACAAGCTTGTGAAAACAATCATGGACGCCGCAACTCTGACCGGCCTGGCCGCTGGCATCGGCTGGATTTCGAAAAAGGTCGTGCAGCAGCAGCAACGTCATGAACTATGTCAAATTAACCGCTGTGATGGCTGGCAGCATCGCGCTGAAACAGTATCTCCAAGACCCGAAGATTCTTCCTCATTAAAAAAATAATCTTTACATCATTATTGGTGCGGTTTCAAAATGGACTCGCGCTGTGCATGCTGCTCTAATCATAGTCCCCCGGCCTTTTTTCTCCCACGGCGTCTAAGACGAAAACGCCCGATACGTCCTTACGTGAAAAAATGGAAAATGTCTTGGGAACAAAAGCATATTTGGACGCAACCTTGGCCTGACGCGTAGTCAGAATATTCTTCTGGTTTGAAAAAAAATAACTTTTTTTATAAAATGGCCAGCATTGCGATGATGATTGGGGGCGCAGTTCTCAACGCGGCAGCTTTCACTGGCGGCAACTATCTCGCCAAAGTTTTGGCCGGTGACCATGGCAAGGCCGCGTTAGACGAGAAAACGCGGCATGACAAGGCCCTGGAGGCTTATCAGTCAGCAATGGCAAAATACTAACGCGAGCGAACACAGCTGCTCGACTGGATCAACACCAACGAAGAAATCAAAGAACACGCGCAGAAAAACTTCACAAACACCGATTACGCGTTCAAGCTCTACAACCAGGTCCACCCCGACCAGAGACTGACTCTGCCCAAAGCGCCGAATTTCTCGGACATGTACCAGCCAAGCGAGCTGCAGAAACAGGGAGAGCTTCTTTTTGTCGGAGGCGGCGCGCTCGCGCTTACATACGCGGCTTTTCGTTTCCTTTGAACTTTTTTTGTCGTTTAAATAATGGATGCCAAACTCGCCAAAATCTACTACAGCCCCCAGGGGTACTGGAAGGGCGTCTCTGCGATAAAAAAATTGGCAGAAGTCGCTAAAGTGCCCGAAAATGTTACCAAACAGTGGCTCTACAAACGGGCCATTTGGCAGATCTATCTTCCAGCCCCGCGATACGTTCCTCGCCCGAAATTTGACGTGTCGGCGCCCAACTCGGTCCATCAAGCGGACCTTCTTTTTTTACCTCATGACAAACTTCCTCGTGGAAGAAAGATTTACAAATATGCGTTGACTGTTGTTGACATTGCCAGCCGTTACAAAGAAGCGGAGCCACTTACCTCGAAGGACTCTGAAGAGGTTGCTAAAGCGTTCCAGTCAATTTACAAACGCGGCCCTTTGACTTGGCCCCAGATGTTGCAGGTTGACCCTGGACGCGAGTTCATGGGCGGGGTTTCGAAAGAAATGGAAAAACACAAAACTTACATCCGTCGCGGCCGCACTGAAATTCACAGAGATCAGGCAATTGTCGAGCCTTTCAATCGCACGCTTGCTGAGCGTTTGTTTGGCCATCAGTATGCCGTGGAGATGCTTCTGCCTGAGGGCAAACGTTCAACTGAGTGGGTTAAAAGACTTCCCGATGTTGTCAGCGCTCTGAACAATGAGGTGACCAGCCTTATTGGTAAAAAAACCCGTTGTTGCGATCAAAGAAAAATCGGTCTCCTCATTGCCAACAAAGTATAACAGACCTGTTGGGCTGGCCGAAAAGAAACTTCCCCCTCTCATCAATGTGAGATATTTGTATCAGCCTGGCGAGCTTGAGGGCGGAACCAAAAGAGCAACAGACCCGATCTGGTCTTTGAAAGTCTACCAGGTCGTTGAAAATAAGACCAAGCCAAATGAGCCTGTTGTCTATTATTTGTCTGACGGGCCCAAGCGCGGCTTTGTTCGCGAAGAGCTGTTGGTTGTACCACCTAATACGCAGCTGCCCCCATCCTGAAATGCCCATATGCTAGGGTTTGTATGCCGTCATCTGCTATCCATCGCTTTGTATCAAATGGTGATAGCGAGATCTTGTTCATGGACATTCCGTACATTTCGTGGCCCTCGCTCCTCAAGATTTTCATTTTGTGCATGAACTGCCTCCTTTCAAAGAGCGCTTCTTTGTAGTTCTCGTGCGTTATCTCTTTCTCGATCACATTTTTTTTTCACGCCCTTCGCCTTCTTTTCGTTTTTTTTGCCCTCTTTCAGGACAGAGTACATCTTCGGCCTTATCGCAACGACTTCTTCTATCGCCAAACCTCCGCACTCATCTTTCATCTTGCCTAAAACCTTTTTGTTTCTGTTGTCGTAGAGCGGATTGTCTTTGGGGTAGTTGCTTGTGTCATACAGCCATGAGTGTTCCTTTATGTCTTCGTAAACATCTTCTGTCTGGATGTCCAAGATCAGGCTGTCTGTGTCTGTGTAGACCAGCTCACATTTGTGGGCGTATCTAGCTTTCAAGTGATTGTAGTAAAAGTTGTACATCAAGATCTTGCTGTTCTCGAGAATCGTCATGCCTGTGTACACAGGCTTGTTCAGCACCAGCTTTGTTTTGCGCATGTGTATGCCTGCCATGTCGTTTCCAAAGATAGTGAATCTGTCAAAAGATGGACTTGACAGCAGCTTTCGGATCTTATCATTTTCCCAGTCTCTCACTATCTTCACGTCAACACGGTTTCTCAGGTTCTCCATCGTCTTGCCAAACACTGAGTTGTTCATCAGCTTGTAAAAGTCCGTTTCAAAATCGTTTTTCGCTTGCTTGCGAAACTCGGTGTTCATCCTGATGTACGGCTCCATCCACGGCTCCTGATCAAACTCTATCACTCGGTGCACTTTCTTCAGCCGCATTCCCTGTCTGAGATAAAACTGCAGGTTTCTGTAATGGGTCACGTACTTTTCTTTGTCTTCCAGCGTCAGCACCAACTTCTCTGTGTCCGGCATGGCCAAATCAAGGTCGGCCATAAGCCGCCGCTGGTATTCCGACATCTGCTCGGGGTTGATCTCTTTCTTTTCCGGCGCCAGCGGGTAGTCATTGTGGGCGTCGTGCAAGTGTGCGGGGTATTCGAGGTCCACCTCCAGTATCCAGCCCTTCTTCGAATTCGGCTTCATCTTCATTATCTGCTCTTCTGTCTGCGAAACCGGCGTTGGAAAATCAATGCCGGTAAAATTTAGGCCGTCTTCGTTTGGATAGCTAGATGTCCTTCTCATATCGCCCCTTGGTCGAAATAGCGCTGCACGAATTGCCCATCTCAGGCATTCGTTGTCTCTGTTTTGTATGTTAAGAATCGCTTTCTTGTTTTTCAGCTTTGTAGGTAGATCAATGTAACTTCCGCCGCGCATTGGTTGGTATCGCGCTACGTTAATGAAAGCTTCCAAAATTTTGTCCATATTATCCATCCCGAGCCTCTTTTAGACCAGGCCTCTATCTCGCCCTTAACCTCGTCAATAAACTGATTCAACGATGGAGTTAATATATCCATGTTATGTTCATTCAAGATTACTGGCCGCATCCGATTGAAATAATGGTCCATTTGTTGAAGTTTTTCATCTCGAATCATATAAAATCTCACAAGAAGGCTAAATTGTATTTTAACGCTCTTCATGGTCTCAACTTCCTTCGTGCAAACACTAACAAATGATTTTTTCGTTTTTTGAAAAAATTTGAACAGGTCTTTGTTATCCCTTTCGGCCCGCATTTTCCACACGCGGAGCCATTGATCAAAATTGTTTCTTACAATTTCAAACACACCAATTATGCTTGGGCTAATTGGGGTTGGGAGTCCTTGATTCTCCTCGATCGGGCCATAAAACATTTCAAGAACATCTCTCGAAAAATTTGCAGCAGCCATTGCTTTCTATAAGGTCTGCACATTTCTTCAAAATAAAAAATAATTCTGGAACAAGTCCTTGTAATCTTACACACATATATAGGGGGGGGCGTTCTGGGACCGGGGGCTTGAGTACCCGACGGCGAGCTTTGTGAGCCGGCGGGCGTCCCAAAACCCAGGTCTCAGAACCCCCCCCCTATATATGTGTGTAACGCGAAAAAGATTCAAAAAACGAATTTCTTAGTATGGACTGGACTTCGCTATTCTGTTCCAAACTACCTAAAAAATAATTTCACCACCGCCACTCCATCGTCAACAACTTCTCCCATCTTGACGTTCGGTAATAATGTTTTTGATGTGATGGAAGAGAGAGAGAGAGAGAGTATCTTTATTTATCCACGGTACAAAATTCGTCAGCTAAAAATTTCTAAAACTAATATAATATAATATAATAACGAATACATATACGTATGTATTATATATTAATAAAAAGCTGCTTTCCACGAATGCCGTGCCTTACAGTACTCCTTTGAGTAATCGCTTGAATTGCCAAAGGGAGTCTGCTTCCCTTAAATTACAAGGAAGACTGTTCCAGAGAATGGCGCCACTATAGGGGAAGCTATTTTTATAATAGTTTGTGCGCGGTAATGGAACATTACTATTCACTTTTGATAGGTAAAAAGGTACAACTACCGAGTGCAGCTACCAAATTACAAAAGGAATTTAACTTCTCGATCGATCAATTAAAACAGATATTAAAACTTCCTCACATAGTTACTCTAGAACCTTATGTGAGAGCAATTCAATACAAAGTACTTAATTCTTACATACTAATTCCAATCTTTATAAAAAGGTTACAGCCAACATGACAAATGTACCTTTTGTAAATCGCATCCATAAAATTTGAATCACCTTTTATAAAGTTGTCCTTGTTCTAAAATTTTCTGCGTTGACTTCGAATTGTTTTGGTTTTCTGGTACTCAAAAGACAATAAATCTTACTCAGCAAGACGTTATAGTTGGTGTGCTTTCATGCTCGTGCCCCTTACTTAACTATCTTCTTCTTATTGCTAAAATTTATTTATGGGACTGTAGAAGGAGCCAGACTCTTCCAAATATCAATGGCTATAAAGCTAAAATTTTAATCAAGTGTGAAATAGAAAATTATATTGGACATATCAATAAAAAATGAAGTTTTTGAGGGCGAAATGGGCGAACTTTAAATTTCTTTAACTTCAGCTACTCTATAAACAATGTCATGTAAATAAGCAATATTGTAATGTAAAATGGAATGTTAGTGATAGTGCTGTGTGTTAGAAACGCATTGTTAATTATTGCATTTTGTATTTACGTATTGTAATCTAGTCGTGTAAGTAGGAAATAATGCCTCTAATCGTGTATTTTAATCAATAAAAAAAGTTCAAGCCAAAAAAATCAAAAAGTCATCAATAGGGTAGGGAGGCGGATCCCATGCTCCACCATATTTTTTCCGGAAGCACACCCTCCCCCCCCCCCCCCCGGAGCCCCCACCCCACCCCCTCCACAAACACACACACATCATCATCATCATCATCATCATCGTCATCATCTTTATTTAACACGGTAAAATACATCAGGCTTTAACAATTTAATATACAAGCTACAACTTATTACGAAAAACTATGTATACAGATTAATCTTATTTAAAATACTACTAGCTATTAAAGAAAGTAAACTAAATTAAAGCCTGTTTTACATGAATGTCGGAATTTAACAATCGTCGGACATTCGTCAGAGATGTTGCTTGCCTAGCAGCTGAGGGTGGGCTGTTCCATAGGACTGCACCACTATAGCAAAGCTATTTTTATAATAGTTAGTACGTGGCAAGGGATTAGCAAGCTTATTTTCAGAATTGCGCAAAAATCACATCACTCATCTGAATGAATTTCGAGAACAAATAATTGGGTTTGAGGCCATTCAAGGACTTATAGACCATCTCAGCCTTTAGTTTTTGACGTCGAGTTTCTAAATTGTCCCAGCTTAGTTCTGTGAGTAGTTGGCTGGCGTCAGCATCATAACTGAATGAGTAATGACGCGAACAGCGCGATTTTGAAGTTTTTGTAATTTGTCAGATAATGTTTTGGCGCAGTCATCCCAGACAACACTACAATAGTCGAAGTGCGATTGGACTAACCCATGATAGATATTTTGTAGAGTTGTAGGAGGAACACAGTGTCTTATTCGTTTAATAGATCCAATACCAGAAGAGATTTTTTTAGATATAGCGTTGATATGATTACTCCATGTTAAATTTTCGTCAATTAATACACCAAGCGACTTGGTAAAAGTGACTCTGCCGTTTAATTATGTACCATTAATTTCCATGTGCCGAGCAAAGTGAATTTTTTAAATCCATTTCTAATGAAATTAAGACTTGTGTTACGCTAGATTGTTCCATTGTATTAGGGGGGGATTTTAACGTTACCTTTGACCCAGAATTAGATGGAAGTGGAGGAATTAAAAAAAAGAAGGATTCGGTTAAGAACTTAGAGGAAATTTGTTTGGAACAAGACCTTGTTGATATATGGCGTATCAGGAATCCAACAGAAAGGCGTTTTACGTGGCGACAAAAATCTCCCATCATTCAGATGGTTAGATTTCTGGTTGGTAAGTGACACTTTACAAGAAGATGTCGAATCAGTCGATATAATACCTTCGACAAAATCGGACCACTCTGCAATAACTTTAGCCCTGAATGGTATTGATGATAGTAAAAGAGGACCAAGTTTTTGGAAATTTAATTCTACGCTAGTGAACGACAATGAGTATTGTCAGTTACTCGACGGAAATTTTAAAATGTGGCTAGAAGAATTTAAAGATATTTTTGATAAGCGTGTCCTGTGGGATCTGCTTAAATATAAAATTCGACTTTTTACGATCGATTACAGTAAAATAAAAGCTCGAAGCAGAAGAGCAAACCTAATCAAAGTAGAAGGTAAATTACGTTGCTGCAAGGAAAAATGTGATGCCGAGCCATCAATTTAGAATTTTGAAGAACTAGAACGCACACAAGCTAACTATGATGAACTCTACGATCATATTACACAAGGGGCTATTATACGTTCTCAGGCAACTTGGTATGAAAAAGGTGAGAAAAACAACAAGTATTTTTTGAACCTAGAAAAATCAAACAAGAAGAAGAGTTGTGTCAGGAAAATATTTACCAGCGATGAAACACTGACGAGTAATCCTAAAACAATTTTATCGGAGTTGGAGTTTTTTTACTCTAATTTATACAAAACTAAGAACGACGACGAATCAGAAAGGAAACTGTCCTCTCTCCTAGATGACCTATATATCAGGTGTTCCAACGTTATCTGAAGAGCTGCGTTCGATAAGTGAGGGGAAAATAACGTACAATGAATGCTTTTCTGTACTGCAATCATTTCAGAAGAGTAAAACTCCCGGAAATGATGGTTTAACAGTTGAGTTTTACACAGCCTTTTGGCCTTTAATTGGTAAACATCTAGTAGACTGTATCAACTACGTTTATGAGTTTGGCGAACTTTCAAACACCCAAAAACAAGCTATAATAACGCTAATTGAAAAAAAGGGGAAAGATAAAAGATTGATCAAAAACTGGCGTCCGATTTCGTTAATTAATGTGGACGCAAAAATAATCTCTAAAGCATTAGCTAAACGCTTAGAAAAGGTTTTGCCACACATAATTCACGCAAACCAGAATGCCTTTGTTAAAGGTAGATCAATCTTTGATGTACTACGGACAATTGATGATGTTGTCGATTATACGAAACGTAACTGCTTGCCAGGCATTTTGATAGCAATTGACTTTGAGAAAGCCTTCGACACACTGGAATTTAATTTTTTAATTAGAACTTTGCATAAATTCAACTTTGGCCCTTCTTTCATACACTGGATTCGAATACTATATAAAGATGTATCTAGTGCAGTTATGAATAATGAATTCACTACTGGGTACTTTCCCTTAGAAAGAGGAGTCAGACAAGGAGATCCACTTTCTCCGTATTTATTTATTATAGCTGTCGAGATTTTGGCCATAAATATAAGGGAGGACAACAATATCCAAGGCTTTAAATTCGGGCAAGAAATACTTAAGCTATTCAGTTCATTTGCGGACGATATTACCTGCTTCCTTAAAGACAGTTCCTCGTATAATGCTTTGTTTGAGACTCTTGAGTTGTTTGGCGAATGTTCAGGTTTAAAAGTTAATCATGAGAAAACAGAAATTTTTGCCCTTGGAAACAGTATCTTACAAGATGTTGATTTCCCAAAGCACAATATTTGTGTAAACCTTAAAATCCTCGGGGTGCACTTTGACTATGATGTGAAACAAAGGGATGCCCTAAACTTCAGACAAACTTTAAAGGACATGAAGAAGTCAATTAATATGTGGAAATGGAGGGGCTTGTCTTTATTAGGAAGGATTCAAATCGTGAAAACATTTGCAGTTCCTAAAATTATGTATAGAGCATCGGTTATACCTCTTTCCAAAGAACTAATTAAAGAGGCAAATTCTATTATTTATGAGTTCATCTGGAATGGAAAAGATAAGGTCAAACGCCATGCTTTAATATCTGATATTAAAAATGGTGGATTAAGAATGCTAGATATTGAATCTTTGATTAAAACTAAGCGGATCATGTGTTAAAGAAATTTTTGCAAGACTACCCAAGCTCGTGGAAAATTATTCTTGGAAAAATTCTTTCACCAGTTGGGGGACGCTTTCTCTTATACTGTAATTTCGACACATCTAAATTAAAAATCTGCTTACCATCTTACTACAAGGAATGTCTAGATGCTTGGTCCGAACTAAACAGGAAAACACCCAACTCTTCCCACGAGGTGATAAATGAAATTATCTGGAACAATAGACTTCTTTGTATTGATAAAATGTCAATATATAGAGATGATATGATTAAATTAGGATTCCTTAAGATAGGTCACGTTGTGCGGGCATATAACTCTTCTTGTTTTAACGTGTACGGAACCTCACCGTTATCTCCCGAACAAAATTTCTTTTTAATGAGCGTTATCGATTCCCTTCCAGCTGAGTGGCGCGCCTTTGCTAAATCCTTCACTGATTCATCGTTGATTGAAGAAATTCCAAACGATCCAAAAATTGGACTGGGAAAGGGAAACTCGGTTCCAATCCTCGACATCCCCTCTAAACAAATCTATGAAATCTTTTTGGGGAAAAAGAAAATACCACCCACTGCACAAAGAAAACTAACAGATAAATACCCTGATATAAATGTGGAATGGGATAAAGTTTACTCTTTACCTTTCCGTTCAACTTTGGATTCGAAGACTAGACTATCGATTTGGCTTAGTTCCTTCATCTAGTTGTACCTTTTGTCAGAAATCAGCAGAATCCATCGAGCATTTACTTTTTTCCTGCAAAATATCCTCTGAATTCTGGAAACATGTCTTATCCTGGCTTAAAGACAATAGTATTGATATTGAAACATTGAGGGAATGGGACATAAGTTTTGGAAAGTTTGACATAAAAGACAATTTTACTTTAGTTAATCATTTATTATTGCTAGGCAATTATTATATTTACTCCAAAAAGTGTCAGAATAGTCTACCGACGGTTCAGGGTTTCATTGCTCGGATTAAACTAATATATAGAATTGAGCTCCAAATAGCCAGAGAAAAAAATAAGCTTTCACAACATTTTATTAAATGGAGAAAACTTGTTGAAGTATTGATCTAGAAAGAGATGGCGGTGGAAAGAATATCTAAATACAAAAAAAATGAACAAGTATTTCTGCTTTTTTGTCTTTTTTTTAGCAGCTTATAATATGTTCTATCTAGTTGCGTCAGTAGTTTTTGTAGTCTGTATTATTATTAGTTTACTCGTAATATTAATGGCACTTGCATGTAATGTACCGAAAATAATGTATTGTATTCAATGTATTGTAAGCTTTATTGCAGCATTGTCTTTGTAACTAGTTTATTGCAATTATGTATTCAAGTGAGGTTGTTTTTTTTTTGTTTTGTTTTGTTTTTTGTTTTTTTTTTGTCAGTATCGTTAGGCTGTAAGCATGAAATTGTAATGTTTATTTTCTTATTCTTAAAATGTAGCAAAAAAATTAAAAAATTACAAAAAAGAAAAATTAATTTCCAAGACAGGAAGAACGGGTAGACTGTTTAATTTTTGTCATGATCCAATTAACATAAATTCAGTTTTCGTCATGTTGAGAGTTAATTTATTGGCAATAAGCCAACGGTTTATATTTGACAAGTCCTGATTTTAAGAAGCCTCAATGAAGCAGATGTCACACAAACACACAGAGACTGCCACTTAAATTCTTCAGCCTCGTTATGACACAAATCATCTCGCTGACTTCGCTATACTCAAAGTTTTAAGGCAATAAGATTTCTCAATTACTCCACCCTCTACAGGAATATTGTATCGTTTTGTTTTGTTCTAAATGTTCATAGTCTGCCATTTTGTTTTGATTACTTTCAAGAAAATTCGAGTCGCCGCACCAATTAGTTGCTATGGTAGGACTCTCCTGAAGCTTAGAGACTAGAGAAGGCAAATTTGGTGATCTTCTGCATACATAGACAAATCAGATTCTACATCGTGCATGAGATCGTTCTGGAAACTGCTCCATAGAAGAGTTCTCAGGAGGAATTCTTGAGGGCAGCCTCGTATGGTTTGCCTGCCTAGCTTCCAGGGATTTCTGTGTGATGCAATCCTTACTCTCTTAAGGCTGGTTTTCACTAGCGACGGAGTCGGAGTCGGAGTCGTAATCAGAAGCGTAGAGTGATACGATCAAGTGAAAATCAAACCGACGGAGTCGGAAGCAGATCACTGATTCCGCTTATGACTCCGTCGCTTACGATCAAGTGAAAACTGAATTGTCGGAGTCGGAAGCGGAAGCGGAAGAATAAACCAATCACAACGCTCGATTCCGGGCCTTGTGATTTGTCGGTTCTTCCGCTTCTGCTTCCGACTCCGACAGTCCAGTTTTCACTAGATCATAAGCGACGGAGTCGTAAACGGAATCGGAAGAAATGGAAACGTTCTGATTCTTCCGACTCCGATTCCGTCGAGCTTATGACTCCGATTTTCGGTTTTCACTAGGTCATAAGCACTCTTATGACTCCGACTACGACTCCGACTCCGACTCCGTCGCTAGTGAAAACCAGCCTTTACGGCGATCAAAAGTAACTGCGCAGGATTTAATGGTATTACCTTGATAGCCGCGTACGCCTTGAGTTTGCTTTAAGTTGTTATTTAAAAAAAAACACAGGTACAGCTGCAAATAAATTTTAAGAAAACCACTCAAATAAAGATAAATATCCACCTAACCAGGTGGGAAAAACCTTGTAAGAGTTTGAAGCATATGAAAGATGTTTGTAAGAAAAGTAAGAGAAAACCCGTGGGGGGGGGGGTTAACTGTTAGTCGTAAAAACAGGGCAAAAATTTAGTCATTAGGCGTTAGGTAATAATTGGAAATTTTGAACTGTTAGCAGAAAAAAAAAATTATTATGGTTAATATTTTAGCCATGTGAGTGAAAGTCTCAAGCTTTTTTATCAAGGTTATTTGTTTGCGTCTTGTCTTGTGACTTGTAGCTGGTAAATCCGGCTACGCGTTGAATATAGCAGAATGTTATGTCTGTTTGGGTAATGATGCAGCCTCTTGTTCCAAGTACCAGTGGAATCAAACTTGTTCATCTCAGTGGTCACTCGGCGCGACTCACTGTGGTTCCGCCGTGGTAAAATATCGCCATGAGAAACTGTGTTAACTGTGACAGTGAGTTCACGTTTAATTTCAAAAAACTAAAAAACTGATTTGTGTACTAAGAAATCTAGACATTGAGCTTTTGATTCAATATACATTTTAACCCGCAGTTGCTCGCGCACCCGAGCGTAAATGTTGTATTTAAAAAGCGCACATTAAGCTCTTAATGACTGGCCCCTCGGGAAACGTACAATGAGTTTTTTTCCCCGAGACCCCCAGTGTTCCCCGAGGCGAACATTGAGGGTCGAGGGGAAACAAAGCTCACTGTTCCCCGAGGTTCCAGGTCTTCCAGTCGTTTAGTGTTTTGTTATACATCCCGACTCAAAACTGCGAAAACATTATTTGCTTGACGCCTACAGTAGCTGCGGCCCGCAGTACGAGCGGCAGTCGAAGCCGAGCTGTCCTAACGACACGATAATAGTCTGGGTTTTTTTTCGCAGCTAACAAAAAATGAAGGCAATACTGAAGATGCATTGGCTTCTTCTAATGCTTAACTCAAGAATTCTGGGTTTAATTTGACGAGGAACTGCATATCTTATGCCATATCTTATGCAAATGCATATACCAGGTAGGAAAATAGTCGTGTCATTTACAACAAAGTTTGTTGTAAATGACAACTATTTTCCTACCTGGCGACCGCGATCGAAGAGCGAGTTGCCGAACGAGGGCGACCCATTTTTGGCGCCAAATTAAAAGCTTGAAGACACATCATCATCATCATCATCATCATCATCATCATCATCATAAGCTTTATTTATACACGGTATCAATTCATACAAAATATGCTCTTCCATCAAGCCGTGTCTAACCTTAATATAAAAACAACAGTTCATAAGTAATCTGCCACGAGCGCTATTTATACTAATGCATACTTATACAACTTATACTAATATTAATACTGATACTGATACCAATAACAATACTAATACTAAAACCAGTACAACTACTTATCATATTTAAAATAATAAAACTAAAATAAAACGCTATTAAGTTCTAAGTAAAAAACATTATTAAGGCTGTCAAAATGCTCAAATTTTCCCTTTGTAAATCTGATTCGTTTTTGCAATTATAAATCCCTTTTCTTGAATAGTGAATACCTTCTAAAGTGAGAATCGTTGCAGGCAAAACTTCAATAGCTTTTTGACATCAGGCCGACTGGCACACAAATTTAAAGTGGTTTCAAGGTGCACGACCTGATCTTGCCTGTTCCAGGCTCTCGGTAGTTGGGGACGAGGGAGAAAAAACGAGGGAGGACTAAGGCGAGGGGCGGCGGGAGAGCCTGTAAGACTTTCTTTAACGACCTTCTTCTGGTATAGCAGCTGGAGCTGCTATACCCTCTGATTGGTCAATTTTTACAGTACTGTCAATACTTCGGCGGTTACCTCATATCTTGTCAATCAAAAAGATGGCGAGCGCTTCTAATAATCTTTTTATTACTTGAGTTTGTAATCTAGAGCAATACCCAATCATTGCATATAGTCCAATGGTTTGGAGACTGGTGTTTAAAATACCTTAACTATATGGTTTGTGTTGATAGCCGATCTATCGCGTACTCGAACTGGCCTAGGCCCAGTCCACATAGGCCAAAGGAATTTAAAAACAATCACTGGTCATTTTAGATTTGCGTTTGAAACAATCTCGGTCCGGGTAATCACGTGATTATCGTGATGTCATCGCCGGTTTTCGAAAAGCTTCGTTTTCAAAATTTTTCCCGTCGAAAACGAAAGCGGGCATTTTTTTAATCCCTCCGGTTTGAAGAGCGTTTTCGAGAAGTCCCCTTTTCGTGACGGATTAGAGTGAGCGGAAGGCCTAACCGAAGAAATAAAGGTCCGGCGTAATGTGGACAGCCCCTTATTCCAGGACAATATTCTTCCGGAATGCCCAGGGGACGATTAAGACCCGTAAAAACAAACCAAATTTGTAGCGGCTAGAAACTATCGCATTTAAAAGTCGTGTAAAATTCGACAATTCAATTTTGTTTTGCCTGGTCTGATAAACAACTCTATAAGCTTTGATTTGATATAGCGGTTAAGGAAACTACAGTTTAAACCAGACACGCTTCATCATACAGTGCTTATAACATTTAGTTTTATCTTTTCCCTTCTTCTCTATTAATCGTCATATAAAGCTAGTCTTATTGCTGACCATTGCTAATAATCCAAATGACAAAAATGGTTGCGTAAATTGACAACTAATCATTGCTTATGATCGACTACTATTTTTATCACAATTGCTACTAGTCTCACAATCTGATTGCCTAATCCGCCGTTGTCGCTAAGGGTACAGACAGGGCTGCACACGTCAATGTGTCTCGTAATGCCATTTTCAGCTCTGGCTCTGAAAAAACATTTTCTTTGACGTTGAAATTGTGTTAAAAACGCAAGTCGAAATGTGCTTTAGCGTGGTCTGTACTCCTATTAACAACGAGTACGCGTCATTACTCTATTCCAAACATTTTCTCTTACTGTTTCTGCATGTTGAGGGTGCAAAAGTTTTTGAAAGGAAAGTCTGACGCGTACAAGCAGCTCATTTGCATAGTGCAGCGCGTGCACTTTCAAGTCCGAGTTGTAAACAAATCTTGACTGAGATTTCCTTCGTTATCTTTGATATTGTGGTAAAAAACAAATCGAAATGTGGTTTAGCGTGGTCTGTACTCTTATTCGTTGACAACGAGTACGCGTCATCACAGTGGTCAAAATTTGTTGTGGACTCATGGGGCGCGTACTCGTTGTCGATAAGAGTACAGACCACGCTAAATCACATAAGATTTGTTAATTTTAAAAGCTGCAACTGCGATGAACAAAGATCATTGACATATTGGCATCTACTTCACTAACAGGATTAAACCTGTTACTGTATTCTTTCTACGATGACGGCCTCAGTTTCATTTCAGTGAATTTGAGTGAAAGAGAAACTCTGAAGGCAAACCACCTGACTCCTCGAAGATCACGTTTATTCTCCAGGTATTGTCCGTTTAGATTGGAGTGGTGGCAATTATTGTACCACCAAGCGCCTGTTTCGCTTACAGCACAGTTTCTATACCATTTGTCATTATCTCTGTCTTTTGTAGTAAACGCCATGTTATTATGCAGATATGTTAACGAATCTCCCGCTGTACCTGAATATGAACCCACTTCAAGTCGATACTGCGCCTGCTCATCACCAATGTTGAACTTGCCATATTTGGCGTACGCTTTAACTCCGTTCCAGTCCTCCAACTCCACACGTAGAGAGCTCGGTCTAGAGACCGTCAGCCGGTGGATCTTGTCGTTTCCTAACCAGAACTCGGCAGCCAGCTGACCAAAGCCTGCTTTGTAGTCGTTCCATCCACGATAGAAGTCTGTCGAGCCATCTTGTCTTCTCTGAAAGACAGTCCAGCCTCCACCGTCAGTGCGCATGTCACAGTACACAGTAAAGTGTCCTCTACCATCTGGGTTAACAGAGTACAATCCACTTTGAGTATGGCCTGATTTTAGCAGATCAGAACAATCTGACAGGAAAGGAGAAACCCATGCTTTAATTTCAATTTTTTTTTAGCGTAACTATATAAAAATATAGTGATAAAAAGGAAGTTTTGGTTGATCCGGCTATTAATAATGCAGCTGGTAGAAAAGAAAAGGAAATAAATATGAAGAAAGCCAAGCCAACCCTGCGTCTCTTTTCATTTAACGAAGAGAAATCACACGAGTCTGCAATAGAGCTTATAGTTGAAAGTGTATTGTGAGGTTGATTTCTTAATCACTTTTTTTTGCAATGGTGCAAACATTTTATTTGTGTGTCAACTCCATAGATGACACTTTTATTGAGTGCCAGTTCACAAAAGCATTTACTCAAGAAGTATTACAATGGTTACATGTTAATAATAGTTCTAATTTCATTCTAAATGCTGAAGATGTTCTCTTTGGCTTGTTCTCTGATTGAAGGAAAATAAGGCCAGGCTATCTCTCAGGCCAAGCTACCTCTTTTGTTTCCAGTAACAACTGCCCCGCATTTTCTCTCGTTTCAACTTAGGAAGAAAAAATAAATTTCCTTTTTAGGCATGCTGTTAAGAAACATAAAATAACCAACAACATAACTACGAGGGCAGTTCTGTGTTTCTATCGAGTTTTAGTATAAATCTACTATCGTTCTATCACAAATGCCGTTCTCTGATTGGCTACGCTACTCACTATTTATTCTGTTGAAGATAGTGAGTAGCGTGATTGTGAGCAAAATGGCGGCCGCTTCTTTGCTTTTCCGAAGTGTCTGTGACGAAGATTTAGATAAAGTATTTTTGGACTAGTAGATTTATACTAAAACTATTAGGATTTTTGCTCCCGACTTGTATGCGTGACGGTTTACCACTAAATTTTTTCCTATTTTTATAGGTTTAAATTGATTACGTGACGCGCTAGTGTTTATCGGCGGAGACACTATCTGCTTAATGTTTAATGTTTCTATAGCGCTTTTTACAATAGAAGATCAAAAGCGCTAAATAATTAATGATAGTCCCAGTCCCAGGAAAATAACCGGAAGGATGGTACTCGTCCGTCAGAATTTTTTCTGTAAACAAGCGCGCTTATCGAAACAAAAAAGATTAAAAGACGCGATTTGTCTGTTTTCTATTTCAAATTGGCTTTCATGTCTTTCATTTACAAAAGTCGATAATAGTCAAGCCTTGGAGCCAATTAAGGTTGGCTCATGGTCGATAATAGTTCAATATGATCTTTTTTTCTTTCTTTTTATTTTTAAATAACAACAGTTACTTACAACAACGTACAATACACTACATTACTACTACAGAACTACTTAGCATACATGTATTCAGTAAGCTATGAAGATAGAAAAGAAAAAGTCATTACTACGAATTCTCAGCTAAATTATAAGATTATCCTCGTGCATGCATGGCTTCCTTTTAAAACGTTTATATTGAACTTGTTTTAATTTATTTATTTATTTATTTATTTATTTATTTAGCTATCTATTTATTTTGAGGTTTAGGAATCAGGAGGTACTAAAGAAGATAGAAAACTAGGAAATCTTTCTCTTTTGGGATGTAATACATGTATCTGGCAACAAGGAAGTAAAAGTACTTTTACGTGTTGGATAGGGTGTCTGACCTCAGGCCAATCATCACATCGGGAGTGAAAATGTTGGATTTTAGTTTTATTTGGTTCTCGGCCAACAATTTCATAAAACCCTGCCAAAAACAAGACGTCTCGCTACACGACTAAAATAAATGAAAAAGGGACTCCTTCTCGGTTCTACAAAATGTACAAAAAATCATAATCTTTAATGTCTACTTTTTTAGATAATCGTTTGTTGCTAAACGCCTGTGAAGTAGCTTAAACTGAAAAATAATTATTTTGGTATCTTTAGTGCTGCAGAAATCGATTGTTTTGGAACACTGAATACTGCAGTCGGCAATCCATTTCTCTTGGCTTTTCCTGGGTATACTAGTTGTCCACAAAAGTGCTGAATTTTCTATTTTTTTTTTTTTTTTGGTTTTCTATAGCATTCCTTAACAATTTTATGCACGACACCAAACCGTGATAAACAAGAAAATTTGTTTTGACGTCGAAACGTTCCTTGAGTTCAGTGAAAGATAAGAAATTTCCTGCGTCGTTCCTGATTAAATGTCTGACGTTTTGTATTCCTTTGGAAGACCATGATTTGTAGTAAATAGGTTTATTTCCAATTCTCACAAGTGAATTTTGCGAAAGAGGTAGAGAGAGCAAGTTTTCGGAGGAAGTTAGCTATTGTCTGACCAGATTTTTAGTAGTTCTGTTATAAAGGCAACCGATATATGTATAAACTTTGCCAAATCGTTTTCGTGGAGGTTACCTTTGAAGATAACATCACCGCCGAAATCGTGGATTCAGAATCAAAATTTATTATATGGCTACAATAGTACGCGCGCTCTGATCGGCTACTGAGCGGGCATTATTTTCTTGTAATGACCAGGCATTATGAAAATTCTACTCGGCTGGACAGCTCTTTTGAGTTCTGAGTAAAAGCTACGAGCGCGTTGGCGAAAACAACAGAAAAGATGACAAACTATAACTATATTTTAAGTAACTGAAAGAAATTTAACAAGCATACAGATACTTCTTCAGTACGAGCGACTTCCGGTGTTTTTATTGTATTCCTTTTAAGCATAGCGCATGCTGAAAAGGCCATATAATAAATAACTTATTAACCTCGTCCACTCGGTCATTACAGAGAAATCTCAGATCTCGACCTTAAGGCCTCGGTCTGAGATTTCCCTGTAATAACCTCACTCTCGGTTAATAAGTGGTATGTAATTTCCATTTACCATGATTATCATTGTCCAAATATTTTTTGACCCATATTGATTTGAGCGCTTTATTAAATGACTTAATGGCGATCAACCTTAAACAAAACATAACCCCCGACATTTCGGTTATTCTGATGAATTTAGTAAATACTTTGGGAGAAGTTTCATAACGATCTGTTGCAAACTCGTGAACATAGGGGATCCCAAACTTGCCAACTTTTATAAAAGAATTTTAAGATTGATTGTTTGACGAACGCGTTTCTCGAACCAATCATTCCAACCCTCACCAAAAAGTTGCACCTTATCTCACTGATTGCAATTCGACAATAAAAAATGGGGGTCAACGGGCTTGTTTTTAAGTTATAAGCGCTCAAAGCTATAATTAAGGGTGTTTTCAGCAGGTCATATTGTTCCTATGGTAACCTATTGTGCCACAAATTTGAAAGCCACATGTTTACCAATGATTGGGCGGTTTGATTTTGGGTACAACCAATAAAGAGTGGTTATAATGACCATCAAAGTCTATGTCTTAGAAAGTGCTGGGCAATGTTACGAGCCACCTTAACGAGCCACCTTAACTCGTTCTCCGAACGCAATTTAGAAACAGCTACTCACTGCCAAGGAATGATCAACAGCGTTTCTTTAATTTTGCACGCAAGTCGGACTTTTCAGTAGTAACAAGTGTTTTTTTTTTTATTGTTTTTTTGTAATAGTTATAATTGTTGACTACTCCGGTTTGCAACACGACTTTATTCCTTGATCACACACTAAATATTATCCGCATCCAGCTAAACTCACAATTATTTATACTTATGTAAATCTAGAAAGTTCCAAAAGCGTCTCTGCATATATTACGGTTTTCAGGACAATGGCGACTAATCAACAACATTCTAATCTACGCCACGACACACCTGCAAGGTGACAGAACGAATTGAATCACCTAAGCACGCCTAGGTGTGTCGGTTCTAAAGTCGGTTCTAAAGTTCTAAGTCGGTTCTAAAGATGTATGTTGTCACATGCAAAACGTCAAGTTAATACATTAAGTTTTTTTTTGGACCATACGTTGTCTATTTGCAATGTTTGTAACCGCTCAGTTTGTTTTCTTTTCCTTCTGAAAATGATATGGCCGAAGAACAAGAATATTTCATCTCGTATACGTTTTGAGTATGTCCTGATTTTAGCAGATCAGAGCAATCTGATAAAAAAGAGAAACACATGATTCAAATTTTGTTCTCAACTTAACAAGCCACATTGGAATAAGGTCTAGAATAGTGCTGGTACAGGAGAAAATATTCCTTTTTTAACTTCAAAACTCAGACAACTGTACACATGTTAAAAGACGCGCTTTCAGAGCGGCTTTAAGAGGGATAGCTCCTCTCTTGCGGTTCTCCTAATCGCCAGATGCTGTAGAATGGCGCAAAACGTCGTTTTCAGGGCTTTTCCCCTAGGAAGAAGCCCTGGGAACAAGGCTGGTTGGCACACAGACCATTGTAGCTGACATGAGTCTTCTTGAGCCTTCAAAATGAATAGCTTGCGGTCTTTCTTATTATAACATGCTCAGTTCTTGGTTCAATGGTTAACAAAGTACTTAAACCCACTGAATAAAGACTGTTTGCTTCATGGCGGACGATGCGCCATATTAGAACGTCATCTTCGGTCTCGGATCGAACCGCTTTGCTTTAGTCGCTAACGCCAACACGTGTGTTTTAATTACTAAGTTTTTGTCAATTCGGCTTTACGTATTCTTCAGGGAAAATCCCAAAAGATGCTGGCTTCTTTTTATCTCTTTAAGCGCAATCTAACTAGCTCTCTCTGCGACAAATTTAATTTTACCATTCTTCATAACTTACCGGTACCACTTGCTCTTGGTTCGTCCACTCGAACATCACTTATTGCCTCGATACCAAACACTCCTGCACTTGTTGCCACACAGATATAGATCCCAGCATCTTCTCTCCTAAAATCTCTTAAAATAAGTGCCCCCTCTTTTCTCTGACTCCTCCCCACGGGCAGTGCTGCTCCTTGTCTTTTCCAGCTGACGACTGGTCGTGGATCACCAGTAGCGCTGCAGTTTAACGTCAAAGTGTCGCCAATACCAACAGCAACTTTTTCAGGAGGCTTAACGGTAAACACCGGAAGGGTAATTACAACTAGCTGAGTTTTCCTTTCAACATTTCCTAAAAGGTTGATCGCTGAACACAAGTATGTGTCAGAGTCACTTTTGCGGACATCGGAAATTCGTAAGACACTGTTGTTATAGTGCGCCCTCCCCTGGGGTAACTGACCAATCGACTTCCTCCAGGTGACCACTGGTGCTGGGTATCCAGTTACCTGACAGGTTGGTAGGGTGACGTCACTTCCTTCCGTGGCGAACTTAGGTCCCGGCTGAAGAGAAACTTGAGGATGAACTGCAATCAAGTACATATCATTAAGCCTGGTCTGATTTAGAGTTCTTGATTTTTGTTTTTTTCAGGTGAAACAGCTAGAATTAAGAGTCTGTTTAGAGTTAAATGTCAGCGGAGAATCAGCGGATATTTTTAACTGATAGCTGAATAAAGTTCAGACTGACATGATCGAGCTTTCTCGCCTGGAAAGAGATGGATATAGTGGAATTGTTCACTTGTAGCTATTTTAAAAGCTTCTTTTACGTTTGTCTTGACTTTTTGGATAGACAAGCGTTGGATGTTACCGAAATACCTGACGATCGCTTTACGGAAAACTCTAACAATATGGCTGTAGTGTACTTAATGTTATCTTAAAGTTTTTTCTCGCATAGAACAAGGAATGTTTGATACGTGATTATCATTATATGCCCTAAACGTGTCACTTTTTGTTTTAGTTCATGGTTTTAAATATATTAATTGGGAACATGGGGATGCACAAAAAGCCCACTTAGCCCACAAATCAGCGGGCCTAAGTAGGTTAGGGTTTTCGTGAAGTGATAAAAAGTATTCGTTAAGTTTCCACACAGTTCGAACTCACTTATAAGTTCTGGGAAATAATCGGATACTTCTTGACCCTGTTTGGCTAATGGGATGGACATCTTTCCTAAGATACTGGATACAATAAAAGCCGGGTAAGAAGTGAATGATAACTGACATTTGTCGAGATTAACTGATAGCTGAAAAAAACCTTGGCTTAAATTTAAATGGATAACTGAGAGTCCAGCACCACCATGCAGTCTATCAAAATACAACTTACCTTCCCTGAGTCAGTAAACTAAGATGCAAGATAGCTTGGCAAGACGCTACTATACAAAGAAACGTTGTCCTGGGAACCCTTAATCCACTTAACTTTTTCAGTTGAAGGTACTATAAAAAAGGCTTTAACAGGTCCAGAAGCTTATCACCTAAGTTTCTGCAGGTCGGAAATGTAGACATCGACCTAAATGTTAACGGAAGTTTTAGAGGTGCTTAAAATTGTAGCTTCCTCCAAGGAAAAGCCCACCCTATATTCGTGTTAATTTAAATGTATAGAAACAGAGCGGGTGTTTTGAGTTTTTCAAACTGAAAAGCGAACATTTCGTGCTTCAAAAATGACAAACTTGATCTTTAAAAACTCCACGTATTTCACTAGAAAGCTTCAGCATTCAAAATGACCAGAAACTTACCATTTACTGTTAATCGTACCACTTCCTGTGAGTTCCCAAGGAGGTTTGTTGCTGAACACTGATACACGCCTGAGTTACTTCTGGTCACCTTCTTCAACTCCAGCTTTCCTCCTGAAACCGCTGATTGAGAGATTTTTGATTGAGCGTTTGGTTTACTCCACTTTACTGCAGGCTTGGGATTACCGCTGGCTGAACACTGAAACGAGGCTGTTTCACCTTCGTTTACTGTCAACGTCACAGGAGAAACAACAACAGCAGGAGATGATATCGATTCACCTGATTCGCCTTTCGCTCCCGGCATGCCTGCGGGTCCCATGTCTCCTTTCTCGCCTTTGTTTCCAGTCTCTCCCTGTAGTCCTACAGGTCCCATAATGCCTTGCTTGCCGCTCTTTCCTGGGAATCCCATAATACCTTGATCTCCCCTGTTTCCACTCCTTCCTTTCTGTCCTCTTCGTCCCCGGGCTCCTTTATGCCCCCTCAGTCCAGGCGGACCGGGAGGGCCTGGGGGCCCAGACGAGCACGTGACACCGTTTCGCTGACAAAGATGCACTCTCCCCTCGGATAAAAGTTTGTTGATTTTGAGAATCGTTTCTGTTGTGTGTTTAGCTTCTGTCGAGTTCTTTACTGAGTCAACTTGACGGCTTTGTCTTTTAAGGATAGAAGATTGGATTTCTAAGGAGAAGAGAAAAAATGACATCATAAAATAAGATTTACATGTAGAAGGCCTTGAAAGCGTTGTAAAAAGCTTAACTCGTGTTATTGTTTTTAGGTAAGAAGAAATTGCATGTAAGTTCGGTCAATATCGCTGTAGACAAGCGTTAAGTTCTCTCTACTAATAGCAAATGATATCTGAGACAAAATATCTTGAGTTCTTCTTCAAGAGACTAAAAATAGTAATTGGAGCATGACTAGACAACATATCCTTTGTTCTTCTCTCGTGATGCAAAATCTGTCAAACAAGATCGACTCTATCGGTGGTACTAAGCTTGATTAAACTGAGAACGGACTCATTGTGTCAAGCGTAGTTGAAGCTGAAAAATTCGTGAAAATGATTACTTTCATGTAAAATTATTTGCGGACGTGGATTGAACAAAGCTTGACCTGCTATTAAC
>OZ026601.1:7552834-7625334 GCA_964020085.1 Micromussa lordhowensis | reverse complement strand
AGATCTCCCGCCAAAAACCTTAAATAATCCTGATAGTCCATCAGCTGAGAGCCGAAAATTTGGGTTTATGGCTCACTTGAGGGGAACAGCCGAAACATGTCTTATCTTAATCTTTGACTATTAAGCATTATAAAAATGTATGATAGCAAGGATAGAACGGTAGCTTTCACTTTGTAAATCGAATTTTACATTTGCCTCTCGTACCTTTGTTTTGCCGCCGCCATCTTTGATCCTTGGGGAGGCAACAAAGCCTTTTTTTTCTTTTAACGTGCACAAATCCGGTATCAAAGCAAATTCAAAATGTATTGTAACTACAGACCTGATTTTCGTTTATTCTAGTGCTGGAATTATAAGTATGTGACGTCATAAGTGACGTCACAATGCCTGATTAGTGGTGGTAGTATGATCAGGTTGCACTTACAGTCATTTGAAAAAAAATTGCGGTTTTGAAAATTATTGCAGAACAGGGCAAGTAAATAAAATATATGTATACACGGCAACATTTTTTAATAAGCCCTCTTCCCCCCTCAAAAACGTTTGCTTGTTTCCTAACTCCCAAACACGTGGTAGAAAACCAATTATTGAATGCTTGTGAAACGGCGCGAGTTTGCTTCCTTTTCACCATGATCAATGGCGGAAGAATGCATTATATGTGGTTGTTCGGGTTCAAAACTAGCTCAGTGCAAATATATTTCTTCCTGGACAACCTTATATCGTGCTGCCGTTATTCGGAATCACAAACTGTTTTGGAGGCTTCAACTGAAAGCGAATTTCCCGAAAGTACCATCAAATATCATCGCAATTGCCGAGCTGAGTTCACCAACAAGAGAGATTTGCAGACCAACAAACCATCTGATGATGCAGCAACTGGAACTGCACTTAGAAGAAGCAATAGAGATGGAAATCAGCCAAACGCAGCGATTCTGCCTGATCAATGCTTGTTTTGCAAAAAGTCAAAGTAAGCCCAAACACAAAGACCAGAGAGAAGCTTTACAGTGCGGTGCTGACGACTGTAAGAGGATGTGCTTCTCTTCATGTAAAACAAAACACTGATATGAGTGAAGTAGCTAGGGATGTGATTGGAATATGTGCAAAAGATCTCATTTCAAGCGAAGCGAAGTACCACGCCTCCTGCTACAAAAGTTTTGTAAGAATAATTTATTCCAATGCAAACGAAGGTCAAAGGTCGAATGAAACAGATTGTCCATTACAGCCTGCTTATGAAGCTGTGTACCGTTTGTGCGAAGATTTGATTGCCAACCCTGACATAATCGAGTATAAAGTTGTGAAAGAACTGTTTCTGAACAGAGCTAGCGAGCTAATAACTGTCTCAGAATCACACAAAAAGAACCTCATGCGAAAGCTGTCAAACCAAGTTTCCAGAAATTAGTTTTATCACTTACCAGTATAACAAGGTGTTAATGTATCCAAACTCATTAGCCATAAACAAAGTCGTCCTGGATTACTTTAGGCTCAAAACCGAGCTAGAGTCACTTAAAAGTAGCAGGGATGACAACGAAACGAATGTGATAAAGATTGCATTATTAATTAACAATGAAATAAAAGATCTTGAGCCGCAGGTGTCTTGGCCGCCTAAAGAGGGCGATTTGAAACCAAGTAGAGCTAATGACTATCTTCCATATCTACTTGACTGTGCTTATTTCTGGGAAATCGCTCGACAGTGATAGCAGTAGGACAGAAAAAACAATAAGGCTGAAAGAATCTTTCGGACAGGATATTGTATTTTCTGCTACGAATGGGGTTGCGAAAACTCCAAAAAGCGTGTTGTTTCCTTCTGTTGTAAAGGACCTTTGTAACAACATAGAGGTTGTAAAGCTTATCAATAAGTAGGGCCACGGCGTAAGTTATGACCTAGTAGAGGAGATTGAGACCGAGTATGCGTTAGACGTAATCAACAAGCAACGAGAAAACCGAGTCGTCCTTCCGGCCAGTCTAACGCAAGAGGAGTGCAAGTCCACTGTCGCCCTGATGGTGGCCGATACCGCATGTTCAAAACCTTGGACTAAGTTCTTCTTATAGTGAGAAAGCAAAGGAACTGACACTGCGCTACCTTGTGTGGTTCGAGGTAAGAAAGCTTGAAACACACCCATTACTACTTGTGCCTGGATGGACTGGCTTTAACATAAAGTCCGTGATCGTGATTCGTGATTAGCTATTTGGACACTATAGACTCTCCTGCCACTGACCTGAAGACCGCGTACGAGGTGCTGTCTCGAGGGTGTGATATAAAAGATCGGATGCAGTTAAACGCAATGGTTTGTGTTTTTGATCAGGCTTTTTATGCCAAGGCCATGGAGGTTTACTGGAAACGCAAGGAGCTATTTGATGGCCTAGTCATAATGATGGGAGGCTTTCATTTGTTTTTAACCCCTTCACTACCAACGGGTCTCCCTTTGACGAGTAAAATCGTCTGGCGTTAGCAAGAGTAAAATCTATAAGTGGGTCTTGGCAGTGAAAGGGTTAACGCTCTTAGGAGCAATTGGAAGCCGATTTGGGGATGCCATTAATCGCGACTGCAAAACGGGAGGAGGTTACGTCGGGTTTAGTGCTAACTTTGCCGCGACTCAGAGATGGGTGCTCAATGACAGAAGGCGTGGTGTTTACAGGAAGCTTCTTCGCGAGCATCTGTCTGGCTCCAGCACGCATTAAAGAAGACCTCAAAGCTGTAGGAAAGCTGGTGGATCTACTCGAGGATGTATTTACCAATCAATGGAAAGAGGACGCAGTGTTTACGAGCTTGTCCACGGGTATCGAAGCGACAACAGAAGTAAGTGATGACTTACTGCAGGCCAAGAGCAAGGGAAAGCAGGCAGCGAATGACTTTGCAGTGAGCCGTTGCTCATCCCATCCCACTTTAGATTTCTTTGATACATTGAAGAAAGCTAAGCTGAAGTCTTGAAGGCTGTGTGTAAGGTTCGCAACAAGGATTTAGTACTTCTCTAGACTAAAGTATCTACTCTGATTTGTGCTTCATTGATTCTTGGGGTAGTACACTAAACTAAATGTAGAGAAAGAAGTTAACTATGGCTCTAAGCACGTTTTTTTTAGGATTGCGATGTAGACGCGCCTTAATGATAATTTTAGTTATTTCACATATTGAGAAAGCCGTTAAACGCACAAGCTAGAAAACAAAATGGCGATCACTCTGACGTCATTTATGACATCATCATAGCTGGAATAACCGTAAAGAAGGTTGTAATAATATCTCTGATACGTATTATCACAAATACACGTCTAGGCAAAAAACTGTGTGCACTTCAGAAAGAATAACAATTTTAAAGGAGTTTTTAGAAATCCAAGATGGCGACCAAACGGAGGTTTTGAGGGGCAAATTTAAAATTCGATTTACAAAGTGAAAGCTACCGTTCTATCCTTGCTATCATACATTTTTATGATGCTCAATAGTCAAAGATTAAGATTATACAAGTTTCGTTTGTTCCCCTTGAGTGAGCCATGCAACCCCCTCAGCTGATGGACTATGAGTAACCCGAGATGCACCGCGAGTCTCTCCAACGTGCCGTCAGAATAATAATTTCCGACTAATTCGTCCCTCAAACGTCAGAAATAACATTTTTCGCTAAGGACAAATTAAACGGGCTATAAACACGCGTGGGAATCCTGTGTTTAGGCGACGAAATTACCATCCAACTGACTCAAAGCAGTCCTTGAGTTTTCTTTCCTGCTTTTCGTCTTCCTGCTACTCCACTTCTCATCGGCTAGGTTTCCATTCCCAAGCAGCTCGTCCGCAAATGAAACTTCCCCGATGTCCGGCTTGAGATATTGCAAATTGCTCTCAAAGTTCCAAGCAGCGAGTTCACAGTTGTCAAGCGTGCTCGATCGAAGTGGTGGTGGTGGTGGTGTGGCGGTGGTGGCGATCTCAAGTTTTTTCAACCTCTACTTGACTGGCGCTTCTTAGCACGGAACACTTCTTCGGTTTTCTGGGCGCTGGTCACTAGGACTTGTCCCGCTTGTAAATAAGGATTTTTGGCAGAAATATAATTGTTTTAAAATGAATTTACGGTTGTGTTGCGTGACCTTATTGTGTATAAATTTTCATACCCCATCCTCTCGTCGACCAACACGAAAGTGAGTCTAGGGTCCAATCTCGTTTTACTCGGTCAACATCAAGACTCTTTGTTTATTTGTAAACAATTTAATAACAAATGGTTCTCACTGGTTGTTAGCCACGCGATATGTTACCGCCGGGAATACACTGACCTGGGATGGTAGATACAACCCCTTCATTTATGGAACAAAGCGAGAGGCATTCTGAATAAGCAATGGGCGACAAAGCAAACGGCAATCTGATTATGCGTTGCGTAAAAATGTTCTGATCACTATGGCAGGCGAACAACTACTTTTAAAATTCTACAAATCAACTGAACTGGCAAGAACAAATCATAGGAAGTTTTTCAGTCTCACCAACAGATATCGAGGGACGGCTACGGTCCCTATGAGCGTGCTATAACGATGACGGCCTCAGTTTCATTTCAGTGAATTTGAGTGAAAGAGAACCTCTGAAGTAGCTCCACCTAGCTCCTCGGTAATCACGTTTATTCTCCAGATATTGTCCGTTTAGATTGGCGTAGTGGCAACTGTTGTACCACCAAGCGCCTTTATAGCGTAGAGCACAGTTCGAACTATATCTGTCATTATCACTGTCTTTTGTAGTAAACGCCATGTTATTATGATATGTTAACGAATCTCCCGCTGTACCTGAATATGAACCCACTTCAAGTCGATACTGCGCCTGCTCATCACCAATGTTGAACTTGCCATATTTGGCACGCGCCTTAACTCCGCTCCAGTCTTCCAGCTCTACTCTTAGAGAGCTCGGTCTAGAGGCCGTCAGTCGGTGGATCTTGTCGTTTCCTAACCAGAACTCCGCAGTCAGCTGACCAAATCCTGCTTTGTAGTCGTTCCATTCCCGATAGAAGTCTACCGAGCCATCTTGTCTTCTCTGAAAGACGGTCCAGCCTCCACCGTCAGTGCGCATGTCACAGTAGACAGTAAAGCGTCCTCTACCATCTGGGTTAACAGAGTACAATCCACTTTGAGTATGGCCTGATTTTAGCAGATCAGAACAATCTGATAAAAGAAAGCACATGCTATAAATTGGCTTTTTAATTTAACTATAGGCACTTACTTAACTTGGTAGATGACGTTGTATGGAGGGAAAACTTGGGTTCGAAATTGTAACGGCTTTTGAAGAAAAAAGAACGACAAAAACGAAGAAGAAAGTTTTGTAAATCTACGCACGCTCAAGGGAAAACGTTAGTGTTTTTAATTTTGATAATATATATCGTGACTACAAAAGACGAAACTGACAGTGTTTTTTTTCAATTCCTTCGGTGAAATTCCTCAAATTTAGCAGGCTGGTTATCTAACTGGTTTTTCCGTAATGGGGAAAAGAGTGCCAGTGTAAACTAAAATTCGTGTTCCGTAGGATCGATGTATCATGGATTTTGGAAGATTTCTCTGAAGGAAATTCTAGAAAATCACAAATAATTTGTTCATGTTTGGGCATTTTTTAATTCAGGACTATAAAATAGATTTTAACAGAGATGATTGCAAAACGCTACTTCGTTATTACGAACTGGTTGTAAAAACTAATGCAAATGGCAGTATGCTAGGCCTCAAATACTACTTTATCGCGCGCAACAGCGATAAATGATAATCTAGTATTTTTGGCCAGATTTTTTGCTAAGAATTTATGATTAAAAATTATCTTTCGATAAAACTTTTGTTTCCCGATACGAACTGGTTCACTATCAGCAGAACTTATGACCTCGATGGGAAACGCTCATTTATTCTTCCCAATTTCACTTTTACGCATCCGTAATCTTTCCACAAATCATTTACCTCTCAGTTCTCTAACTTCAACATCACTTATTGCCTCGACATCAAACACTCCTGCACTTGTTGCCACACAGATGTAGATCCCAGCATCCTCTTCTCCCAAGTCTCTTATGGTAAGCCCATCGTTTGTCATGTCACTCCTCTCCACGGGCAGCGCTGCTCCTTGTCTTTTTTTCCAGCTGATGACTGGTCGTGGATCACCAGTAGCGCTGCAGTTTAACGTCAAAGTGTCGCCGGTAACAGCAAACACCTTTCCAGGAGGCTTGATGGTAAACACAGGAAGAGAAACCACAACTAAGAGAGTTTTTCTTTCAACATTTCCTAACAGGTTGACCGCTGAACAGAAGTACCAGTCAGAGTCACCTTTACGGACATCGGAAATGTTTAAGACGTTGTTGTTATATCGCGCCCTCCCCTGGGGTAACTGACCAGATGACTTCCTCCAGGTGACCAATGGTACTGGGTATCCGGTCACGTGGCAGGTTGGCAGGGTGACGTCACTTCCTCTAATGACGTACAAAGGCCCAGGTGGAAGAGAAACTTGAGGACGAACTGCAACCAAGTAAATATCATTAAGGTGGCTTACTACAGTTTTTCCGATGCTCAGTAGGGCGCGCTATGTTCGCCTGCCAGACACCAGTATTAATCGCGAGTGTGAAAATGATGCAAGTAACCCTAAGAAGAAACGAAAAAATCTTCTCCACGTGAATCACGTGAAACCACTTTCATGTTAGAAGCGATAGTTTCAAACTGCTTTCAAACATTTGTTGAAGCCTAGGACCAGGACCAATAAAATATGACAAAAAAGATTGGTAAACAACTGGTAAAAGAGTTCTAATTTACTCTTGCTTTTTCGCACGTGATACGTGACGTCACATAAACGCGCGCTAAAATAAAAGGCATGAGCATTTCAATTCTCGTGCAAAATGGTAAATAACTTAAGGTGGCTGAAAACAGTTTCCAGTACTTTCCAAGACTTAGAGTTTGATGGGTCATTATAACCACTCTTTATCGGTTGATGCCAAAATCATGGTATCAAAAAACTACCCAATCATTGGTGAACAGGTTGCTGTCAATTTTGTGGCTCAATAGGTTACCATAGCAACAATATGACCTGGAAAAACACCCTTAATTTTAGCTTTGAGCGCTTTTAACTCAAAAACGAGTTCGTTGACCCCCATTTTTTATTGTCGAATTGCAATCAGTAAGATAAGGTGCAACTTTTTGCAAAGTTTAAAATCATCCTTCGAAGGGGGTTTAGAGCCACCTTAAATTTTCGAAAATTTAAGGTGGCTCTGAATCCCCTTCGAAGAAAAGTTGCTTCCTATTATGATGATTACAATTAGGTAATAAAAAATAGGGGTCACCGAATTCATTTTTGAGTTATAACCTGTCAAAGCTAAAGTTAAGGGTTTTTTTAGCAGGCCATATTGTTACTATGGTAACCTACTTGGCCACAAAAGTGACAGCAACTTATTCACCAATAATTGGGCAGTTTTTGAATACCACGATTTTGGTCTCAACCGATACAGAGTGGTTATAATGACCCATCAAACTCTAAGTCTTGGAAAGTATTGGAAACTGTTTCCAGCCACCTTAAGCAAACAGTAAATAGAGAAAGGCAAAATAACTTGGTACATTTTTCAAAAGAGTTATAAGTTGTCCTCTTACACTCCATCAAATTAATTAATTTTGAGGTTTTTATTTGCTGGAAAGACAGCTTAACCTGCCTGAAATGCTAATACAACCTCATCAATTGATTGTAGTATTAGCTGGAGTAGACTAAAATATAAGGAAACATGCATTAGAAGACGTTACTCTAGTGGAAAACATTTTTTATGAATGTTACTCTGCAGTTGTTTGGACCATAAAACGACTTCAAAAAGACTAAAAATGTAAAAAACGACTGAAACCTGTAGTTGTTTCCAAAGAAATACATCGGTGATAGTTTAACTCTAAGATACACAGCAATCTTTTTCTTACTTACAGAATAACAAACGTGATCTGTAAAAATTACAGTGTGTAACAATGCATTACATTGGAAAACTTATTTCAGTATCTAATACCCTAAGAAACTCACCATTTACTGTTAATCGCACCACTTCCTGTGAATTCCCCAGGATGTTTGTTGCTGAACACTGATACACGCCTGAGTCACTTCCGGTCACCTTCTTCAACTCCAACTTTCCACCTGAAACCGCTGACTGAATGATATCTGACTGACGGTTCAGTTTACTCCAGGTTACTGCAGGCTCAGGATTACCGCTGGCTGAACACTGAAACGAGGCTGTTCCACCTTCGTTCACTGTCAACGTCACAGGAGAAACAACAACAGCAGGAGATGATATCGATTCACCGGGTTCGCCTTTCGCTCCCGGCATGCCCACCGGTCCTATATCTCCTTTCTCGCCTTTGTTTCCAGTCTCTCCCTGTAGTCCTACAGGTCCCATAATGCCTTGCCTGCCTCTCTTTCCTGGCGATCCCATAATACCTTGATCTCCCTTGTTTCCAGTCCTTCCTTTCTGTCCTCTTCGTCCCCGGACTCCTTTATGTCCTGTTGGTCCAGGTGGACCGGGAGGGCCTGGGGGACCAGACGAGCACGTGACACCCTTTGATTGACAGATTTGCACTCCCACCTCAGATAAAAGTTTGTTGATTTTGAGAATCGTTTCCGATGTGCCTTGAGCTGTTGTCGAATTCTTAGTTGGGTCAACTTGACGGCTGTGTCTGTGGAGTTTGGAGGATTGAATTTCTAGGAAAAAAAGAAATGCGCATTTAAAAAAAAGACTTGTACTAACGTAACCTTCACATCATTTCACAGCGCTTTGAAAAAGCTAAATCTTGCGATTATTGTAAATTAACTAATTTGTAAATTCGAGGAACATTTAGTGCATGTCTCTGATGCCATCATTGCGTGAGAAGCGAGCGTTAAGTTCGGTTAATTAACTTCACGAGATCATCACTACAACGCCGGAAATGTTGTCATCTGGGCATCCTTGAACAACATATCCTTTGTTCATTTCCTGGTGCGGACAATATCTAAACCGACTGTAAGCTTGATTGATAAGGAACTAGTTTATCATTGTGCTATTCTTAGTAGGATAAAAAGGTGTCAGAAACGTATTCTCTTGTGAATTTTGGATTAAAGAAAACTTGACCTGGTAATCCCCTGTTTCCTTTGAGTCTGTACATCACAAACGGAGATCACCTTCATTCGCTATTTGTTTTTTCTTGCTCTTTTCACAGTATTTTCATTTGGGCAAGTAATGACTCTGATGATTGTATTCCTTGATTGGAACACAGTTTGTAAACTCTAGATTAGATTTAAGTCACACTTACCAGGAACATTCTTGATTATCTTCATGTCTGCGTCGTTTGACGGCGACATGACCTCCGCATCGCTCTCAAGGGCGTTTATTCTCTTCTTTTGCTCGTGTAGTTCCAGCTCAACTCTTAAAAAGCCGGCGCAGTAAAACACAATGGAGAGAACAGAAATAACAGAAGCAAAGGAGGGCATACTTTGCTTTTGAACAGCCATGATCTCGATAATACGCATGATATGTGAGCGATGCCCATTCACCGCACATCGTTAGTGGGTATATGGTGTTTGATGATCTACTGGTTCAGCCGGTTATGTGATACTGAAATCACGTGTCACCGGGGTAACCTGCCAAATACGTAAACAGATATAGCGCTTAGGTATGTCTGAGGCGGGGGCAAACATGAATAGCAGTGAAATTTGAAGTGATATAAAAAAAGGAAATTGCTAGGATTAAGATGGGTTGGAAACACTACCAGACAGTTGACCCCTGCAAAAGAGAACCCCAGGTTGGTAGGGGACGGTTTGGTATCCGTCTTACGAATTCTTCACTTCAAACTTCAATTTTCCAAATCCATCAAATCTTCAACATTTCATATTTTCCTCAATTTAAGTCGGGGGTAAACGTAAAAGCTGTTTTGAGGTCGCTTAACACGGCCTTTCTGTGAATATCTCGATCACGTTTCAAGCGACACTAAATCTCCCAGCTTATCTCATTAACCACTGTTTGGCAGTTTTGTGTAAAAGAGATATTTTTTCTCAATTGAGGAAAATGTGAAATGTTGAAGACTTGATGGCTTTGGAAAATTGAAATTTGAAGTGAAGAATTTTTCTCAAAGGATAGGTTAAATTGAGGAAAATGTGAAATGTTGAAGATTTTGTGAATAGTGAGTACAAATAGTGAGTACAAATTAAAAGAAAGGCTTTTCCAAATCAAATATCAAAACGGTAACAGTTCAAAATGAAAAAACTTGAAAATACATGACCACCAAGAAAACTAAACTTTCAGAACTATTTAATTATCGTGGATATCAAGCTCAGTGACGAAACAAACGCGAATTACAGAAATCAGAAGCTTAAGTACAAATTAAAGATTGAACGTTTTGAAATTAGAAGTTACAAACACTATAATCAAATCAATCGCGCTCATTGTAACGAGGGTTTTCTCTGTGTTGAGCAAGCAAATCTCTTATTTCTGCACTCAAGCCTTAAGTTACGTGGAGTTCATCTGAATTCACCTGAATCAATGAAACTAAAATTAAAAGTATGTTTTTAGTAGGATATATGGCCGTCAGGGCAAAATATACGGTTAAAAAGTTCAAGAGAAGACCCAGTGGAAGGTGGGTCTGGCTTACGTCTTAGATAGGACCAGGTATTTCGCCCTGTTAAGGCGGGGGTACACGTGAACGCTGTTTTGACGTCGCTTAACACGGCCTTTCTGCCAATATATATCTCGGTCACGTTTCAAGCGACACTAAATCTCTCTGCTCATTTCATTAACCACTGTTTGGCGGTTTTGTGTAAATTTTTGGGTGATTTTGGGGCATTTTGGGAAAGAGTTATTTTTTCTCAAAAGATAGGTTAAATTGAGGAAAATGTGAAATGTTGAAGATTTGATGGATTAATCTAGAAGTGAAGAATTAGCAGACGGATACCAAACAGTCCCCTACCAACCTGGGGCTCTCTGTTGCGGGGGTCAACTGTCTGGTAGTGTTTCCAACCCATCTTAATCCTAACAATTTCTTTTTTTATATCACTTCAAATTTCACGCCTATTCATGTTTACCCCCGCCTTAACTGAACTTAACTGTTTCCAACCAGTAACCCTAACAATTTCCTCTTAATATTGCTTCAAATTTCACTCCTATTCATGTTTTCTCCCGCCTTTAAGGCGGACAATTTCGAATTCGAATATATTCATCTGATATGGATACAAGTTAAAACGCGTGTTTTAAACATGTTTATTTAAAGGAAAAAAAACGAAAAAGAATTCAAGCAAAATGCTCCTCGTTCTCTGCTCCCCCCTACCCCCCTCATGGGGTAGGGTTAACGGGAGCAGAGTCTCTGCAGAGTCCAACCCTCACGGGTCCACCTGCACGAGGAGCCTCCAACATCTCTTCGATGCAACTAACTTTAAGTAAGAGTAAAGCTCTTTGCCTCCCTTTTGGGAGGCTTTTCTTAGACTCGCACGACCCGTAGCCTCGTTTTGGCGCTAAGCTTGTTTTCGTCCTATAACGCCATGCAATTGCTGTTTTCATTTGTTATCTTTCCAGACGTGTTAAACTTGGGATTTTCTTCGCACCTATTAGCTTGACGGTAGCTACAGCTTGAATGACCTTAAAAACTTCCTCTTAAGTCGCAAATGGTAATATTTGATTTTGAAGAGGAAGAAGAGGACTGGAACCGAGCATGTTGCCATAGCAACATCAAAATATGTACCCTCTGGTATATTTCGTAGGGTGCAAGTTTCAATCACATTGCCTCATTATTGGCAGTATTCTTGATTTTGTGTCTCACACCACTGTCCTTGCGCATGCACAACTAGTGACGTCATCAGTGACAAAATTTGCATAAAAGGAAAACTTGAACATCTCTGGAACAAAAGAAGATATGAAAAAAAAGATAAACGCCATTCTCTTCTTTGAAAAGCCTTTTAAATGAGCGTATTTTTAAAATGACGAATTAAAAAAAAACTACTGACTAGAACTATCTACAAGTAAAAACCATAAAATTGAATAGAAAACTGAAATAGATAGCTGATGATAAGTAACGTAATTCTGAAGGAAATTTGCAAATAATATACAGAAAAGTCCTATAGGAGAAATTAAAATTATGAGTTACAAAGATGACAGCCAGGGAATGTTTTTAGGGAAGTGTCGAGTGAGGGGAAGTTGGGGGGGGGGGGAGACTATTATTGATTTTAACTGTTACTTCAGAGAGGCTCACCAACTTACGTTTCACAGCACCGCCCGATTACAAATCAGTCTTCATCAAGAAACAAAAGAAATGAAATAAGGGTTCCATCAGGGTAAGTCAGTGGAATAATCCATTTGGCATCCATGATCATCAGCAGCAACAAAAATAATAATAACTTCAACAACACTGAATATCAACAACAAACAAACACAAACAAGCATCTTCATCATGCCTTTTAAACTGAGTACATCTCCCATCGCTCAGGCGGTGCTTTTTTGACTTGTTAAAATGGAGACATCACATTCATGCACTATTGTGTTCTCCTGACATAAATCTATTATGCGTGATTGTATCAAACCAGCCTATCCTGTAACCGATACGAAAAATGTATATCCGGCTCATTCTGAGAAATACACGATCTTGCACCCCTCCCCCTCCCCCTACGGAACACCCCCAGGCCCTCGATATGGATGCTTTCAACCTAACATACTTGCTATAGTTACACGGACCCAACACTCAAATTGAAAATAGAGAAGCAGAAAAAAAACCCCGTAAATTTCCGTCCATGTTCAAAGTTATAGATTTACAGATTTGGACGGTGTCCAACGATTCGACAACATAATTATATTTTGCCTTTATTTGGACGTGAGTGCGGCTGTGACGCAGTTCCCTAAATAATTAAATTCACGGTGATTGTGTGACGGTGAAGCGCGTATCGGCTTACCTGAGAAGATCTCAAACATGTACAAGTCGATGGAAGAGAACGAAAACCCTCCTGCATCAACACAAGGTATGATGAATGTCGATTATGGGACATTTATTTAGATATTAACCTTAGCTCCGTGCAATATTTAAGTTGATGGAATGGACAGCTCATGTGGCAGCATCGATCAGACCAGCTGGCAGCACCTACGTAGCTTCCAAATATTACTTTCGATTACTCCAAATCTGAGGATTCCTGAACCTTAAAGGACCTCCTAGTATTATATCAGATATTAAAATTTAATCTAGAAGTTGTCATTTAAACATTATATAATAGCATAAGCTTACATATGTAAATTATTTTAGACGCTCTGCAACGAAATGGACGTCACGAAAACGCTCGATAGAACGATTTTGACGCAACACAGTTTAACTCTAACAGTTTTTAACAGTGTGTCAAAAATACATCTTTAAAGGCTTCAATGTACGGATTGCAAAAAGATTCTACAATTCTTCACAATGAGGAAATTACGCAACTGTACGTCACGTGGATACAGACTTTGGCTCAAAGGCCATCTTCGATCATCTTCATGTGTGATGAACTTGAACGTTCGAACAAAAGCTTCAACAGAACTTTCTCTGTACCAGTTATAATTTATACAGAAGAGGAGGGCGATTTCTATTCATATAGCTCGCACAAGTACCACAACGAACTATCGCACGACCTATTATTACTCATTTATTTTGCTTGAAATATTAATATTTTCACGCGGTTATTTCATGCCTGCACAGGTGAAAAGTTTTATGTGTTACGTGCTGATGTATGGAGATCGCCTGCCAACTTATTAATTTGCGAGAAACTTTCTTTCAAGAGATATCTACTGGTAAATAATTTTCCAATGAGAAAATCTTTCGGCGAAAAAAAACACACTCAAATGTAAGCCAATGAAACGCAAGTTTAGAACAACGTCGTTTCCATCTGACCAACATTAGAAGTGATGCCATTGGTGAATGTGGTACCAAAATGGCGGCCTGATTCACGATCAATATGGCGTCTCATCTTCCGGTAAGTCGTGTTTTTTTTTCATTCCTTCTTCAGCATGAGTTTGTTTCGTTATTAGGTAGTTTGACTGTAACGTAGTGTCGTTTGCTGGTGTGTTGTATATTCCTTTCAAGTTTCTCTTTTTCTCACGACATGATATCTTTCATGCCGGTTCCGACTCGATAGTCGATATTTCTGTTAAGCTTAAATTCCGAGGGGATTCTGTGGTTCGATTCAGTAACAAACTTGAGCTTGGCTAGTCTTTGCTCCAAGTGTATCCACACTCGGGATTTGCTCTGTGTAAGTGAGTGATTTCACGATTATAACTCGAGTAGGGACGCCATTAATCTTGTGTTTTCAATTGAGTTTCATCAGCAGTTACGTTTTGTTTTGCTGCCATTTCGAGTTTTATATATTACTTTTATTTTGCCCTTCCTCAAGTTGCGAAGCTGATGGTTTATCTGAACCACTATAAAATGATAATTGCTCTTACAAGCAAGAAAAACAAAAGCTGTGACCATACCAGTTTGCTTTGTGTGACTAGCAGTTTTTCAGCATGACGCACAGAGCTGGCGGTTGAGCATGTTTTGTAGTATTCAGTTAGTAGAACAAGTGTCGTCTGTTGCCATAGCTTCTTTTTCTGAGGTCTTAATCAAAGATTAGCATAACTTAACAGTATTCGGAAAGGCAGATATTTGTTATGAGCTGTTGACAGTTATCCCTGACTATGACAGCTCTTGTTTTTAGCTTACCTGGCGAGCAGGCTGGAGAGATATTGACTATGCACATCAAGATGTAACACAACTGTAAATGATAACTACAATTTTAGCTGTTCATTTTAAATTTAACTGTTGTTAACCTTCTCCCTTTCAGTTTATTTTGATGTGGCTGTCCTGATATTGGTCTAGCTGTATGGAATGTTCAAACAGACCGTTATGCGAAACACGACCATTGAGTACATCAGAATGGGTGATCTTGCGAATCCTCTATCAGATAATACTGAGAATTTAGGTCATCTCTCTAACAGATACTTAATGTCTTCAATTTTAAAAATTATGTAATCATGTCACATGTTATTTTTAATGGTAACAGGACTGAGTATGTGTTAAGTCCAATTTGGTATGTTATCATACATGTACATACGTGTATACATCTTGAAATTGGTTAACATAATCGGTTGACTGTGAAGCCAGTATCAGATTTGTGGAATCATAATGCAGGAGTTCCATTAAAGGTCGGGCACCGAGCAAATAAATTTTAGTAATAAAAAAGTATGAATTAAGAACATTTATTTTGACCTATGCACTGAGGGAATGAAGCACAACCACACACTCGAGAAGATCACTCTTTTAACAACTCATCACGCATCATTGATATATATGTAATTTAAGAAAAATCAATAGTTTCATTACAAAGCAATCACTATTAATCGCAATCCGCAAAAAAAAATTTACTGCAAAAATTGCTGCAAAAATTTACTTCACTGGCGAAATTATACATTCAAACATTACAAGTAGAATCTTATTGCTGCCATCAGGCGCACAAAAGCACAATGTGATAGAGTGATGCTGATGTGCTAGATTTCTGTGTTTTACATCTCTACCTACATGTATTGTTTCTTGTGTCAATTGCATGCAGTTTAATTAAAAAAACGCAGGAATGTTTAATTTCAATCAAACGTGACTTCCCGAAAATCACAAAAATATAAATACCCAACAAGTAAAACAAGTGTTCTACAATGGCAAAAATTAGTTTGCACAAAATACAAAACTTTGTCGATTCACAACAATAAACTCCTGCAAAAACTTGCATATGTACATGTAGTGCCACACGTTTTTTGAATCATTTTGCTTCATACTGTATGTTCTATCATTATATGTCACTTCTTTGTGGTCTCAACCATACACCAAAAAAAAATCAAAAGAAAATCTGTCACAGTTCACAAATCTGTCGCATAATGCATGTGTATTATTAGAGGATCAGGTCTATTATATATACATTTATTAAACACGGATTTGTTTGGTAACAAAGTGTTACAGTTACTGTAGCTTACTAGATAACATCAATGTCACTTAAATTACATCTACATTTATTTAGCTACAAATAATACTTTCTAGTATTAAAAGAAAATAATGAACATTGAAGATACTGTTACTAATACCTATAGCCTTTAGTGCATATGGGAGCATCTAGATATTATTTCTTAAGTGGAAGGGGAGAGGCGGGAGAAGGTTGGAAGGGGAAGGGAGGTACGTGTAGTGTCTGTCAGGTCCTGCTGTTTTTTTCCTGATTTACATACATGTATAGTAGTTCGCTTACATGTATCTCTTCCATTGTAATAGTCAGGATGTTTCTAGAACTTTACCAGAACATAAATTTATTTGATATTTCATTTATTAACAGCTGAAGGCAACGTCTCCAACTCATTTGAGCTAAGTCATAGTGCAGAAATGGAAAGTATCGGCAGCGATAGAAATAGATTTTCTCCCAGAAGAGATATAGCAAGCACTTACTTTGATCAAAGGATCCCTATTCCACGAGTTAAAGAGGTAAGTCTGTTATTGAAATCCAATAAAAATGTAATAGCGCTACATATTTTTAAGTTATATTTACCAGTTTCTATTTGTAGTTACTTTTTAAGAGTGTTACACTGTTCAAGTATATTTAAATTTAAGTTGACCTTAGTATTGTGTGCTAGTGGGCAACTTCTATTGAATTCTAATTCTCTGATATGTGTGGCTTTGTATTAAAAGCCACGCTATCCAACTGACTGTAAGTAAGCATGCATTTATACTCATCAACAATAGATAAGCTTGGGGAATGGTGCCTAGAAAGGAGGGTGAGGCCACAAATCAAACCAAGCCGACTGCGTAGGGTATCCATGACAACCCTGTGAGCGGCAGCCACCCACCTGGCACCGTCACACTGACAAGTCAGTGGAACCACAAATACTTACCACATACATGTACTTACCAAAGCAAGAGGGAAGGGCGGGCCGGGAATAAAATCACAGTGCAAGCTATCCGACAGCAATAACAAAACGCAAATGACTTGACATCCGAGGCCGAGCTGTAAGCCATGTGGGGCCCCTGCACAAAACCCCCGGCCACCCTGCACCAGAACCCTGGGAGATACTACTGGCCAGCATTGTCTTGTGTTTAACTTAGCCTAAATTACAATAGCCACATTATAATAATCCAGTGATGCATGCTGATGGTATTAGCGAAGTTAATTTACTTTTACCATTTCCATTAGGAATGCTATAAAACAGTTGCTGTGCATCTTTGTGTTATCCATGTGGGAAGTTTAGTTTACTCAGGGAAATTGACTGCTTCTTTCGTGCTCTCCAACTTCCTGCATACACAACTCTAAAGCATGAATCAATTGTTATAATAATGATAATGATAATGATAATAATGACAATGACAATGACAATGACAATGACAATGACAATGACAATGACAATGACAATGACAATGACAATGACAATGACAATGACAATGACAATGACAATGACAATGACAATGACAATGACAATGACAATGACAATGACAATGACAATGACAATGACAATGATAATGATAATGATAATGATAATAATAATAATAATAATGAATATTAGAAACTAGCTGAGTGTTGCAATCAAAGTCATTGTCAAAAACAAAGAAAGAAAGAAAAACAACTAATAAATAGCTGCTTCAGCCGTTTCAATGTCAATGAAAAGAAAACTATCGGATTCGTGCTTGGGTTTTCTCTACATCCAGATCGGCGTCACCCATCTCTATATTGTTCCTTCTCTTGTATATTATTATTATTATTATTATTATAAATGAAACTATTTAAGTCTTTCTTACTTATTAGTCTCCTTTCTTACAGTGTAGCTTAAATAGTTTCACTTTTTTGGTTTGCACCTTTACCCTTAATTAGTCTTGTTAATGTCTCACTTTGTCACACTTTCAAGGATTGGTTTTGCATTGATTTGATGAACATTTTAACTGAAAACAACGGTTATTTTGCCTTTTTTTCGGAAAGTGACAAGTGTTAGACCATGCAATTTCAACAGCAACAGAACCACCGACTACTTTTAAGTGTTGGCTTTGTAAAATGAGTGATTTTGCACGAAAATTTAAGCTACTCGTTTGGACTATCATAGCACGTGTTTGTATTTGTTTGACTACGAGGTTCTTTTTATCAGAGATCATTTCCTCTTTTAACAACAATGCATTCAAGAAATATGCGTCAATGGCAATGGCCCAGTTTTTCGCAACACTACTCTAATAACGCCTGGTAGTTTTTGGGTGTTGTTGACGAAGTTTCACAATAAATTTGATAGTTTACAGCAAGCCCTCAACTGAACCACACAACCTATTATAGTACATGTAACTTGGATTTCTGCTATCAGATGATGCATAAGTTTTTTTTGGCGTTTGGAGAATATCAACGCCAGACTTTGCCGCAGAACATCATGTCGTTCCTGGTTTATTTAGGTGACAACACATCCCTCACTCCCATAGGCTAAGTATAGACAAAATTCCCACTAGGCTGCCCATCCCTTCAATAATTTAATTGTCATCTCCCAGTTTCTGGGAGACACGTCTCTCCTCGCTCACTCCGAGGGGCGTTAAGATGAGAGACCCTGAGAACGCGGTTGGCTCTACAGATATTATGTTAAGCTTACACATGAATTTTTGGGACCTTTTTAGCGGAACTCTGGTGGCCCCATAACCATAGAAACAACCACATGCATGCATAGAATAGAAAACCATGCAATTCAGGGTGGATCGTGGGTGTGTACGGCCAAGGGCAACAACATCACACATCATGGCGGCCATACTCCAACTAATAGGTCAACCGAGGCATACAGCCTTGGTTTACAGCATATAATTATATTTGATATTGGACATCCATGCTATAGTCAATTGACAGCTGTAAAAACAAGGTATCCACTGATTAGTTTCACAGGACCATATAGCAAGCTCAGGCTTAGAGCTTATTGAGGTCACAGGTTTTTTAAAGTTGACCACTGACCAAGTACTGGTTTTCATTTACATCGGAGCTCATATCAGGTTAACTTGTTAGTCAGGGCTGGGTTGTTCAGAAGGTATGCAAATGTTGTTCACTGCTTTTGTTTTGTGAAGTTTGAGATTATTGAAACTCAAAACAAAAGGTGAAACTACTTGTGCAATGTAACTGAGAAAACTTGTCACAAAGTTACAAAACTCCAATCAAAATTCTTGCTTATCCTGGGTTCGCTTACATGTAATTGAGCTTTGAACAACCCGGCCCTGGAGCTTTACCTTTAGGCTTGGCTTAATCTACATACATGTATTACTTTTCTTTTAGTGTAGTTTTCTTTATTTTGGGGGCACTTTAAATAAAGTAATTTTTCCACTTGTACACTTGTTGGATATGAGATGATTGTAGCCAACTCAGTGCTATGCGCCTTATTGGCTATCTTCATGTACCACCATTTATCCAAATACATGCATATGAAATGTACATGTAATACTGATATTAATCACAATTATAATATGGTCATCATGCTCAGTCTTACATGTATAATAATAATAATAATAATAATAATAATAATAATAGTAACATTTATAATGTGCAAATTCCATGTAATGATCAAATGCGCATGACGAGATTAAAAACGGAATAAAAAGGTTAAAAAGCTAACATTACAATTCTAAAATTACAATTAAAAGCAAACTTGCAATGATTTTAAAAAGCTAAAATTTCAATTAAAAGTAAAACTTACAATAATAGAAACAACTATGATAAAAATGCGAAGCGGAATAAGTGAGTTTTTAGCTTGGCTTTAAAACTACTAACTGTGCTGGCACTTCTTATGTTAAATGGTAGCGCATTCCAAAGTTTCGGTGCTGCACAGGTGAAAGAACAGTCACCTAGTGTAACTTTTGATTTAAAACGAGGATAACTAAGTAAAAATTTATCGCTAGAATTCCTTAGATTATATTTAGATGGGAGCCTAAGAGAAATAAGAGATGACAAATAAGTAGGAGCTAAAAAATTAAGAATCTTTAAAGTAATTAAAAGTATTTTAAACTCAATTCTGTATTAAATTGGTAACCAGTGTAGTAGTATGTATATGTAGGTGGTGTGGTGGCTAACTCAATGTATGTTGGATTGCGTATGGCGCTGTCATCAAGATGGGTCATCATGTTCACTTGTGTGTTCGAGATAGCTCAGTTGGTAGAGCACTGCATTAGTATCCCACAGGTCATGGGTTCGAATCCCATTCAGGCACATGAATTTTTTTCAGGCTTTAATTTCACAGCTGCTTAAGTTGTGTATATTACTTTCAATTGATGATCATCTATGTCTGCATATTTTTCTCCGCAGTTCAATTAATATATGATTTTCCATCTATTCATTTGCATTCTTCACTATTCATGGGTGTATTACCGAACTCACAATGTGACCAGCTCCTAGTTGGCTTGATAGCTCAGTTGGTAGAGTACTGCAGTGGTATCGTTGAGGTCATGGGTTTGAATCCCATTCAGGCCTGATTTTTTTTCACAGCTGCTTAAGTTTTATATATAACTGTGATGATCATCTATGTCTTCAGATAATTAATTTTACTCTCAGACTACATGTATCTTTCTCTCTCTCCCGATGGGCATACAGTCCAGCCCAAAAATAATGCACGCGCAAGAAGTGCCGCAAGAGCTTCTTGCGCCGTAAGAACACGCAATCCGCCGCAAGAAGTAATCAAAGGGCTCTTGGAGCCAGCTCATTCATGTGATGGTATTTGCATGATATTCTTTGCATCATAGAAAAGTTGGTTAGTATTTGTACTCTCTTGTGGATTTGATGGTAGTCCGTTGCAGTGTTACTCCCAGGATTACGTTGGCTGGTCCCCATTTCTACACCTGGATGTAGAGAGGGACTGTGTTTTGGCCAAGAATACAACCAACAATGTGCTAGGCCGGGGCTCGAACCCTGACTGCTTTATCTGGAGACAAGGGCACTAACCAGGAGGTCACTGTGCCTCAAATTTTACGATATTTGCTAGTAAAGAAACAAGAGTCAATCTTTATAATAAACAACTTTAATAAACAGAACATTACAGGGTGGCTTTTTTGAAAATCTTCCCTATTTGATACTTTAATAAACATATAATAATGTGGTTTCTTGTAAATATACTTTTGTTTGAGTTCGATATTTTAATAAACACAACATTACAAAATTATGTGCTTTTTAGGAATAAGGAAACTTTAAGTTTTACACTTAAAGGGACAGTGTCACGCTATTTGGCAACTTTATAAAAATCTAGAGGGTGTTTTCACATCAATTGAATTCCAAAACTAATGGTCTAGGTTTGTTATTAAAGACTATTTGAGGGTACTGAAAGTGTTTCCTGTCTCCTGTCGCTTCAGATGGCAAGGATGGAAATGGATTGCAAAAGTTGCCAGTTTTTTCAAACTTTGATGCTACGTGTTCAAAAAAACCTTAAGAAATTTATTATGGTTAGCCATCTTTGATAAAATCCATTTGATATTGTCGTTGTAGCTTCACAGAAGCATTTTGTTAATGAGTAAAGCCTCAAAGTAATGATTTTAGCCCAGAATTGATCTAAAACAGCAAAATCCTTGTGACACTGCCCCCTTAAGCTTAAATAAACAGAACAGTACAAGATGCCTTTTGGGAAGAAACACTGTTTTAATTGAATATTTTAACAAGCTGACGTTACAAGTATGTCGCTTTTTAAAAGAAGAAAAACTACTAGTTAGGTACTTTTTAATAAATATCACTGTAACAATAACCAGAACATTACAACGTAAGCTTTGAAAAAAGCCGAACTTTTACTTTGAAGTGTAGGCATGAGCCGAATGTGCTACAATAAAATATATTTCAGGAAAGCGAATACACAAGACAAACAAACCACGGCAGTCGCCGTAAATTAAATATGCAGAAATTCAGCGTGACAAAATACTGTTCACTTTTAAAACCTAAAATTCCGAAATAAAGGCGACCAAATGAAAGAAACATGACAGGGAGTTCAATAACAATAAATTTTCATTCAACACAAGGCATAAAAACTTATCTAAAAGCACAAAAATGTTCAAAATTTCACGGACGTGATTTACCGCATGACCGCGTGTTCGAATTAATTATTCACGCTAAAGCGAAAAGCGTGAGTTTTTCCCTACAAGTTTTGAAGTTATTTTATCGGCCGTGGCTTTGCCATTCATGCTAAATGCTAAATTCGACTTAGAACTAATACTCTACATTACCATTTTTGTTTTCTTAAGTCCAGGCAGCTGCTTTAAATCCGCGAACTGTATTCAAAACTCACTTGAAAGTGCAACGATCGTCTTGTTTTCGCCGCGGTTGAAGGAATGAAAAATTTTCCTCCAGAAAGGTTTGAGGACTCCATTCACCTTGGTCTTCCATTCTGAGACCACCAAAACATCGAATAACAACGCAATGATTCAGGTACTTACCGATACGAAAGCAATGAAGCTTACTCTTTCTAGACAGTTCTTCCCAATATGGCTGCCTCGATGGTCTGCCTCATGCACTTGGTTAAAGCGGGTGTAACGAAAACTATTTACAGTAGAGTACCCCTCCACGCAAGAGACGCAAACATTCCGGTTTCTCAATCCAGAGGTTTCGAAACTCTGACGAATGTCAAAATTTATTTATCACACCATACAAACATTTTTTTTTATTCTGTGCACTTGCTTGTTGAGGAGAAACCGAAGCTTATCTCGGCTTTTATTGAGCCGAAGCGGGGAGGGGTGGTGAGCACACTTTCACTTCCGTCCACAAACTTCCGTCCACAAACTTCCGTCCACAAATTTTTGTCCACAAACTTCCGTCGACATTTGGTCTCTCACGATACTCATTCATTGCTTGCATGCGCGCGCATGAATGAGCTAAAAATGTCGTGTTTTTGCGGTTTGCCCGCAAAAACTTTCGAAATGCAAGAAGTTGAAAGTCTAACCGCAAGAAGCCGCAAGAAGTTGAAAATCTAACCGCAAGAAGCCGCAAGAACCTATGAATCTTACCGTAAGCCGCAAGAAGGGGCAAGAAGGTACTGCGGGTCAAACCGTCAAGATTGTTTGTAATGCCGTGTTGGTGGTCGAAATGCTCAGCGCTTGCTTGCAAATTTATCCATTAGATAAGAAACTGCAGGGGCAAGAGATGTAATATCATCTTTAGTTTTGAACAGCCGAAACCAGAACTAGACTTACATGTGTATGCTTGCTGATAATTAATGTAAAAATGTTATGGAGCACGCTACTTGCGCATATGAACCTCGGCTACATGTAACCACGAGCGTGTACATGTCATCAAATCTCACACTGAACAATTGCTAAGACTGCGTATGTAAACAAATGAGACACTACGTTGTTGTAAATATGTGACCTTCTTTGGGAAACAGACACTAACGCTTTTCCGTTTATACGACGAAACCGTTTACAATCCCTTTATATCTGTTTAAACGGTTCATGCAAGTGTTTAAACGGTTTGCTTATCCGTTTGAAAAAACTTTTATCCGTTTAACGCTTTAGCGAAAACGTTTAAATGGTTTGCTCATCCGTTTAACAATCTAGGGAAAACGTTTAAATGGTTTGCTTATCCGTTTAAAAAAGTTAACCCTGCGAGCAGAACTATCAAGCTGACGATCGCTCAATACTCACGGAACGTAAACTGCAGGACAGTATTTTATTTTAGTTCCAACTTATCCGTGTTTATAGAATGTGAGTAATCGTCGCATCCTTGGAAATTCAAAGGAGTAGACAGATTGCTTCAATTAGAGTAGTTACATGCAGCTCTTTCATACCACTCTGATATAATAATGAGATAATTCTTAAAATGTAAGCATAGTTTTGGGTTGTTTACAAGTAAATGTACTTTAATTTTCAATTCAAAACTATTTTCAATTAATTACTTATGTTTGATTTGTTATCAATTGTCAATTGCAGGACTACGAATTCAGTTTCCGTCGTTTGTGGGCTTTCACTGGTCCTGGATTCTTGATGAGCATAGCATACCTTGACCCTGGAAACATCGAGTCAGACCTTCAGTCAGGAGCTGTGGCAAAGTTCAAGGTGAAGCCTGTACAGACAAAAAGTTGTGCATTCAGTATTCATGTACTAGCTAATGATAATATGAATCAGAATGTAAGTGCACTTGAATGCAAGTCAATTTGGGAAATTTGAAAGACTTTTCAAACATTATGGAAAGGTAATGTTGACATTGTAATTCTTTGTTGTTGGTTTCATTAACTACATGTAAGTCAGTTCATGGGCCACTCCCAAGGCTTTATTTAAAATATGATAAGATAGACTATCCCAAGTACTACAGTACAATGTATGTGCTACGCACTTGAATTGGGAAATTTCGTGAGCTCATCATTTTGATTTAAAATCTCACAGTTACTCTGGATCCTGATGTGTTCAACCTTCATGGGGCTATTAATGCAGGTAAAGTGCAGAATACTTGAGTCCTGATTTTGGCCCTTTTCCAGAACTTGAAAGACGATAAGGGATGCAGCTGAGTACATCAAGTAGTCGGGGGTTTCAACACCTTATTTCTAGGTTTTCTATTTCCCTCTCTCCAGAGGCAGTTCAATTTCTGTGACAATAGTTACATTGTTCTCAGCTTTGACTTTCTTCTAATTAGTTCCCTGAATGTTTTCTGGTCTTTTAATTTCCTCAGAGTTGATTCTCTTCTTTCCATCTGCTATCCCATAATTAATGCTTCTATTTTCTTTAGTGCTAATCGCTGCACTGTACATGTATGTATTTCCCTACATGTATTTCCCAGCCTTCACTACAGACTACGTAATTCCTGTTATTTTAATTACAGGTACACTATATTTTATACTGTCTTCCAGTCTTGATCTGTATCCATGAATAGCGCCCTCCCTCTTTGCTGAATTTACAGATCTTATTAAGTCATTAGTCATTCACTCTTTCTCATTGTTTTCCTCTTTTTTTTTCCCTCTTGCTAGAGACTGTCCTTAAGGCTTGGAACTGTAACAGGTAAGCCCTTCTCTGAACCAAATTTAGTCAAAAGGCCAGTTAGTGTTTTAAATGTCTTCATTGTAAACTTAATATTGCATTTCTCACTGTATTTACTCATGTACAAGGGTATTTTTTACAGGTATGCATCTTGCAGAGGTCTGCTACGAGAAATACCCCAAGATACCCCGTCTCATTCTCTGGATCATGGTCGAGATTGCAATCATTGGCAGTGATATGCAGGTACAATATTCGTACATGAAATGATTGTTATTAAATGTTTTGTTCTCAGCAGGGCTTCCGGGTTTGCGTTTTTTTTTTCCAGCAAATTATGCACTATTTTTTTGCAAATTATGTGCCAAAAATCCCAAATTATGCGAATTGCGCAATATTTTTAAGCAAAAAAATTGAACGCTTTTTGCAACGAAGCGGTGGCTATTTGCAGTGCTCCAAGCTGCGACTGTCGTGATCGCCAGGGCGAGTGAAAAAATAATTGGGCTAGCTACTAAATTTTACAAGCAGGTAGCCAATTTGACGACTGGTGCAGTAGAAAGGCTGATTGTTCATCAACAGGGTTTTTTTTTTCAATAAAATAATCACTAAGCCAAACAAATTTAAGGTGGCCGAACACAGTTTTCGCATGTGCTTTTGCTGATGCAATATTTAACACGTGCACAAGGATTTCAGAGCAGAGCGATCATTTTATTTACTCAACACCCGCACTATCTGTGTTAATTTTCTCTATAATTGAACGCAGTGTATTGATGGCTTTAGTCTTTTATTACAAAGATATGCTAGAAAAGGTAACGATGCAAAGAACCCAGCAATTTTCAGGTTTTGTTTGTTACCGAAAGAACCCAGTTAAATGCAACGCATGCGCATTTGCTCGAAAAATTGAGACCGATTGCTTTAGCAGAAACATGCCGATTTCTAACGATCCAGTGGTTAGAATTTCAAGAAATTTGGCAGAAAAATAGATCAGAGACCACGTGAATGATCTATCAAAAAAAATCTGAATTTTGACATAGGGGATTTTTAATAATACAGAAAACGATTAACGGCGAATTACGAAAATCGCCTATGTCAAAATTTTATTAGAATCGTGTTGACAGAAGGGATTTAATATCAATTCTTAGAGTGCCAAATATAAAAACAATCTAACGACTGGATCCTTTTTAAATAAACAAAAACCATTATTTAAGCCTTGTTTTTAATCAGCCCCATTGCCATGGCAACAGCACACACCCTAGTCAAAATGTGAGAATAAATACTTCTGTAATCAACCTTGACTCTTGCAAAAAGTGGCCGCCAAAGCATAAATAGTTTCAAAGTTATGGTGAATTAGACATAGGCACTTGAAAACTGTGTTCGGCCACCTTAATCACAATTTTTGTATTCTTGTGTTTCTTACCTGTTTCATTTTTCTTTTATTTACTTTCCTTAACGGTAAATTAGACTGTTCAACAAGAAAAACTGTTTAAAACGAAAACTAACATCGTCAGAACGTTCTTCGAACGGTTTCAATGTGGGCCCGTTCTGGTCAGCGGTACTAACCCCATGTAAAGTTGCACGAAGTGTCCCCTTCTTTGAAAACGATTTGATTTTGGCAACCAAATTTATCGTAGTGGCGGCCATTTTACAGAGGGAGGTCGCGAAAAGGCGACTTCTGAAAAACTTGAGCTTGGAGCACTGATTTGCTGCGAAAATGTACCGTATTTATGGGAAAAAATATTACCGCATCTCTCAAGGTACATGTAATTGTATGAAAAAAGCATAGCTTATAAATAGATTTTTCAAAATTTTCCAACATTATGTGCCATTATGCATTTTCGGAATTATGTGAATTATGCGCTCAGAGCTGATGCGATTTCGCATCGGTGCATAATTCCGGAAGCCCTGTCTCAGGCAATAAACTCACATACTGTACATGTAGTTTACATGTTTATTATATAAACACCAGTGAAATACATGTACCAGGTGAGCTTTCGTGCATAAACATGTTATTACATGCCCGTTTGTGGGTACATGTATGAATTTTATCTTGACGTGTTCAACTCGATATCTCATGAGTGAGCACCGCGAACGACTGAGATATCGAGTTGAACACTTGAAGGTAAAATTCATATCCACGCATGGTCATGTAATATCCTCTATGTCAGTACCTTTTTCGAGCCTTGCTCTAGACCAAATACACACTGTAGATTAATAATGTAGATTAATACAGCCAGCTTGATATTACGGCCACTTTATTCTGTCATTTTCTGATTTAAAGAACTCCTTCAATGCGGTTAATTTGTCCCCTTCCCTTTAATGCCACAACATCCCTACTCCTCTACTGTGTAATAATACATGGTGAACTACATGTAAAAGACTGATCATGCAAGTATATTTTTAATAATATCACACACTTCTTATAATAACATTGTATGTGGATCTTTTTAAGTTACTTGTACTAACAAAGGTGTCAATTTTTCATTGCAGGAAGTCATTGGGACTGCGATAGCTTTTAATCTTTTGTCAGATGGAAAGTAAGTATGTGTTATACTTGCATGATGAAATTGAGTGGAAATTTACTTTTTATTTACATGTATGTTGTGGTTCAATTTTACCCCTGTACAATTTGATATTTCCTTTTATTAAATATAAACATAATAGAGTGTTTTACTGGAAAATATGCCACTCGTAAAATTCATACAAAACCCAATCCAGGACTGGGGTGGAGTATTTTCTTCATCCTCACTGGTGAAGATATTGATAATTTCAGTGATATCATGTTTGATACTTAAACTGTAGTTAAATTTGTTTTTTGTATGATCAAAACATCTCCAGATCTTCCTCAAAAGTTTTTGGCAATTCATCCTCGGTTATTTTCGGAAATATTCAGTCATCATTGGTAATCTTTGGATATCTTTGAAAAATGTTTGGAAATGTTTGTGTGGCCTTCAGATTATTTTTGGAAATCTTCGGAAAGTGGTCGGAAATCTTTGGAAAATCATCATCATCAGTATGTTTTTATAATAAACAAAATAATCCATGGTTGCTTGTAGATTTGGACTATCTTCTTGTGTTCAACTTAATATCTCACTTGTTCGTTGCGCTCACCTGAGAGATATTGAGTTGAACACTCGAAGAGATATCCCATATAGATCTATGTACACCCATGTACAGGTGTATTTTCCTCTATCTGTTGCACAATACATCAGAGCAAATTTCAATATATTAAAATTCTGCCTAACACAATAGACCTCAGCATGAGGCTCTGGGGAATAAACCCCACAAACTCTGTAGTTATTCCCCAGAGCCTGGTACTGAGGTCTATTGTTTTAGGCTGAATTTTAATATATTGAAATTGGTCTATTGTGTTCCAGAAAAAATTAATATCCATACCTCCCATGAAAGGATTTTTTAGTTTGAGCCTCCCTCCCCACCCCTCTGGAAATTCCAGTTTACATGTACATGTAGCTTCATACTTTCCTTTAAAAATTTTGGCTTTTAATACCCCCTCCCCCTTGGAATCTCCTTCCTTGGGGTGGACATGGATATTTTCTTGGAAATGTACATTATACCATTATTGTACCAAGCGTAAAATTGAAGTGCAACACGCATTCTATATGCCTTTTTACGAAACACGCAAGCCATCATAGCTAACATTTGGCACTTCTTTGTTTGATAGGATACCTCTGTATGCTGGTGTTCTAATCACAATCACAGACACTTTTATTTTCCTGTTTCTCGATAAATATGGTAAGTTAAACAGGCTACTTGCTGCTCCAACCTTGTGAATGCAAAAATAGTGAGGAAAAGTATTATTTTATTTCTCATAATCTACATGTACATGTACCTTGTTTGTTTGCTAAAAAAAGACAAGCATAAAAGGATCTGAAAGAGGGTTTTAGGCTTTAGTATGTAGATTGGTTTACAAATGACCACACAAATCTAAGTTTCACTGAACTTACATAGCTCAGGAACTCTTGAGGTAGCTTTCCCATTATACAACTGTAGCAGACATCCCTTCCCTGCCCTGTATTCTGCCCAGTTAGAATTTGATTGAAGTTGTTTAGCATGCCTTGTTGTAGAGTCATCATTCACCGAATAATTTGCTAACTAACAGCTTCCCACTTCGCCATCCTGTCTTCTTTAAAATATTCTGGTTCTGCCCATGTTGCATGCACCTTTAACAAATTGAAGGCAGTTTTTCATGTGTCTCTCCTGTTAATGATCTCAAATTTCACTGTAACATTGTCAAAGTACAATGTAGCTGTGGATTCGCAGACAACTTTCACAATGTTACATTTATTCTGCATTTACAATAACAATAATGTGTCATACATGTAAATTCATGTGTCTGACTGTCTGCTTATTGACAATGAGCATTAGCCAATGAGCGTGCAAGAATTTCTGCAGTTATTGTAAAATAAACAATTCTAGAAAAGCAGTGAGGTCTCTATCAATCATGTCTTAGAGATTTGTTCATAAACATTGGCAAATTGCTGCAGTAATAGTTAGCTATATTGTATTTGTATACTACTATGCTTGTTGACTTATAATTGGTTTATTTTTAATGTCAGGTCTTAGAAAGCTTGAAGCATTCTTTGCATTTTTAATAACAGTGATGGCAGTGTCATTTGGGTATGAGGTATGATACACAAGTTTGCTTCTGTCTTGAGGTTGCTATTTGGTACTGCATGTAAACAGTTAGTGTCCTGTCCTTTTTTGATGTGGTAACCCAGATTTCAGATGCTTTAACCATGGGCCTTGCAACATTATTTTATGAGCAATTTCCCAAGAGGATGGCATATTTAGCAATTTCATTACATACATGTAGTTGGTAATCAAGATATACATGTAAACTTTCAGAACAAATTGGAACAAAGCGGGCCAGCTTAGAACTATCGTAAAGTCATGTGGATCTTATGGGAAATCTTTGCACCTGCATATGGAGAAACCTACTTTGTACTGTACATGCATGTTTTTGTGATGTCTTGGTCATTTTGAGATAACAGGGAAATTGCAAGTCTGCAGCTCACTGGACAGTGTTATGAAATTGAGAATCAACAGAACTTTTAATCAACAAATGCATACATGTATTTTATCATGATTTTGTCTTTTTCTTTAAAACAAGGCTTAATTAATTTGTTTATTTTACATGTAGTATATAAAAGTTGCGCCAGACCAGGGTGAATTAATGAAGGGCCTTTTTGTACCATGGTGTGAAAACTGTGACAGTGATAGTATTTTACAGGTAAGAATAACTATGTTCTATGGACTTGAAAATTTGTTGTTGCAAGTTACAGATGAATGTAGCTAAAAACTAAAAGAGCTACATGTAGCTAACCACAAAACCATTAATCCACTAGTGCAGGCGTATTTTAGGCGAGTGAGTTCACATTTTCGTATTGGGCCACCACATTACATTGTAGATGTGGTAACTGTGGGGGGTTGGGGTGAGGGAGTATATGCCAAGGGAGTAGTGGTGAGTGGGGAGGGGAAGAGGAAGAGGAAGAGGAAGGATAATTTCACCTCCCACCACCCCAGCCCTCTGCTGGTCAAGTGTCCAATTACAATCCAAGATGGTGGTAATTGAAAACCTGGTTTATCATGCATTCCGTTCCAAATAATGCCTGCACTGTAGGTTAGCTCATGTTGAGATGTCTTTTTAATTTCAGGAGACTGAAGATTGTACACTGTACTAATGACATCATCGCGGTGGCCTCATGGTTAGTGCGCTTGACTCCGGAGCGAGCGCTCTGGGTTCGAGCCCTAACCTGGGACATTGTGTTGTGTTCTTAGGCAAGACACTTTACTCACACGGTGCCTCTCTCCACGCAGGTGTATAAATGGGTACTGGTGAATTTAATGCTGGGGGTAACCCTGCTATGGACTGGCATCCCATCCAGGGGGGAGTAGAAATATTCCTAGTCGCTTCATGCTACGGAAGCCGGGATAAGCTCCGGCCTGATGGGCCACTTGGCTCGTATGCAGACTTGCTAATGACATCATTAGTCATTTCTGTGTAGATTGAGTGAAAACTAGCCAATTTCAAGTCGCGTCACTGTTACAATTTTGTTTCTCATTTGTGTTGAATTGTTTTGCAGGCTGTGGGGATAGTCGGAGCAGTGATCATGCCGCATAACATGTATCTTCACTCAGCTTTAGTAAAGGTAGGTTCGTGTGCATCGCATGTGACATTATGTTCATTCGTGCAACACAGTATTTTCTTCATGCATCATACGTACCATACTGTGCAAGTGAAAGAAACTGCTTACAATAGATTCTACCGGGAGGAATTAAGAATCAGGACATAAAATACACATACATGTAAGTATAAAAAACTTAAACAAAAATCAGGGACCAGCTTGCCATGCGGTACATGTACAATGTGTTTTTTACGATAACTGCAGAAATTCTTGCGCGCTCATTGGCTAATTTTTATCGTCAATATGCGGACAGACACATGAATTTGAAATTTGTGTGACGCGTCAGCGAGCGAGAGCGGGCAATTCGATCATTTGTTATCGTAAAAAACAAATTGACGTCAGTTTTTAATGAGTCTGTCCTGTTATTGACAATGAATTTTGTCATCACATTGTCAAAGTAGTCTGCGGATCCACAGCTACTTTGACAATGTGATGACGAAATTTATGATCAATAACAGGACAGACGCATGAAAAACTGACGTCAATTTGTTAAATGTTAATCATTTTTAATGTCTTAATTGCTGTCCACTTGTCTCAAGTCAGTGGGCTCAACATCTCCCTCACTGAGCTGTTTGATACTATTTTATAAAATACCCAAAGAAAAAAGTGTCCTGATTGGTCTAAAATCATGTTTCTATTAAACAATACTGAGCTTGAGATATCTATTGCGTGATAGTCGAGGAGGGTGCAGCCAAGTCAACAATCATGCATAGAAATCAAGAGCAAATAATCTAATTGTTTTAGTAAAACTTAGTCTAAATCCTCTTCACAAACACTTTTGTTAACAAGGGCTCACAGCTAGACTACTCAGACACTATCTATCACAGAATAGAGAGTGAGTAACGTAGCCAAACAGAGTGGCATTTGTGATAGAACTCTAGTGGATTTGTACTAAAACTCGATAGAAACACAGAAGTAGCACAATATGTTGACGTAATGATGGCACGAACAGAGAGAATTTTGATGATCAAAGTAAATAAGATGTTTGCTCGAAAAAGGTTACGAAACACTTGCTTGTCAGCTCACATGTTCCCAGAGCATTTCTCGTTCTCCCAAACTCCCACTTGTGTTTCTACATGTAGAACTTGATAGAAACACCACACATACATGTAGAATTAAGACAGTGTAGTGAAACATTATCATACTAGGGGATGCCTTCTTGGTTATTTGTTACTAATGTGTTACGGGGGCTAAAAAATGTTGTAGTTCAATTTTACCCTTAGTACTACAATGTCATTTTAATAATATGATAATGAGTGTCGAACAAAGGTAAATACCAAATTGGACAATTTACTAACTTTAAAAAGGGTAATATCGAACCACATACATGTACATATACAGTGGAATTCTGGCTAACAGCAACCTTCTTTTAGCCTGATGAACATACATGTAAGTGCAGATACATGTACATTGTAGTACATGTATGATGTAAAAAAAAACGTAATGGGAACCATGTCTTACCCCAGTTCCACCCCCTTGTCTTTTGGCTCATTCATATTCCACACACTGGGTTAATATTTTGGTAAGCTTGCAATCTCAGTGGACTCGAGACAAAATAGATGGGCTGTGGTTAGACTACCACAACATTTGAAAGGGTGCATTTTAACTGGCCACCTTGTAGCGTGTTTAATGAGTAGCCATTGTCAATGTGTAATGTGCACAGTATGATGTAGCCTTACATGTAGATGCTCAACATATGCAGCTACAGTTGTAATGCTTAATAAACTATGCACTTGACACCATAAAGTAACATTGCCCTGTTCTTTTCTTTCTTATTAAAGTCCAGAGATATTAAGAGGTCAGATGAGGAAGCCGTAAGAGAAGCAAACATGTACTATTTTATTGAATCAGGTAATGATTATGTATAGAACAAAACTGTACAATGTAAAGAGTACATTAGTGATTTATCCCCAAGTGTTCTTAACCTTTTAGCAAGTAAAAGTTTAAAACTTTTGTTTACTTCTGAAATTGTTTAAAACCTGCTAACGCCTTAACAGTCACTTAGCAACGATTTCAAATTGACTCCTTTTGCTTTCGAGGTGTGTCAGAAATTTGAAGCCATTCTGTGTGAATAAAAATCGTTCCAGAATCCGTCAAACCCACAGTTATAGAGATGTAATAAAATAACTTACCAACCTTGTTTTCTTGGTCGGTAATGTAAGTTACGGATCTTCGCACGGCCCGTAACTTACAGTATGGCCCTCAAACTCAGTTGGTAAGAGGTATGGATAGTCTTTGTGTACAATAGTTTCCTCTTTTGGCACAAGTGAGTGAGTTTCTGATTGAGGTACAAAAATATCAACTATTAATATTGGACGAGCATAGCATGAATAACTGTACCAGGGAAGTTGAGCCCAATGTACATGTACATGTATTACATACATGTACAAAACTTACTTTTTGTGTTGATTGAAAAGGTCAAAATTTTACACAGAATTTAGGGGCTTATTAGCGCTGTTGCCACCCAGAAATTTTGCAGTTGTTGAAAGTCAATATCTCCTTCAAAAGTACACCCAAAGAGTTGATCATTTCGCCTTGTGCTAAGTTTCCCTGGCTTTTTGACTGTTTGGAATCAGTTTATACAGTAAACACCAGTATGTAAGAACCAGAACCTGCTGGCAGAAATTTGCCATTTTAACATGCAAAAAATTAATATAAAAACCTGTCTAGCCAATCAAGATCAAGAAGGTTCTTATTACCGGTATGTAGGTTACAGTTAAATAGACCATTTTACGGTTGTTGGCTTAGTGACCTGTCCTCTGAATGGTAGCGAGGCTGGAGTTGACCTTGTTTTGATACAGACCTCACTGCTTTTATTGTGCAAATCAAGTTGTTCTTATGCTAACTAGTTGGCATTTACATGAGAAAAGCTGAGAGGTCTGTATCAAAGCAAGGTCACCTCCAGCCTCACTTGCATTCGTGGCCAGGTAACTAAGCACACAACTGTAAAATGGCCTATTGTGATAAACAGATTGAGATTACAAGAAAATACAGAATACAGTTGTGAATAAATACACTGTACATGTATGTTCAAGGACCAAACCCAAGTTTATTTATTTTTCTGGTAATCAACAACTACATGTATATCTCCTTCATAGAAATTAAGAACCTTATTAAGAACCTACTTAGCCTAAATTGTCAATAACAACACCAAAATACTGTACAAGAACCTGTTTTGCCAGACTTGTAGGTTCTTACACACGGGTTTTTACTGCATCTAGCACGATGCCTTCTCTATGCAAAGTTTTAATGCTAACAAGTCAAATTGTAAACAATGATGTCAGCAAGGATTGCCATATAGGATAATTATGTTGAAGTTGAGTTTAAATTAATGTAATTAATGTTATTTCACAGTGTTCAATGTCATTGCAATGCTTTTTTTTTTCAGCTATTGCATTATTTATTTCTCTGATCATCAACATTTTTGTGGTCGCAGTATTTGCAGAGGTAAAAAAATATTTTGTTCTTTAGAGGGATTCCAATGTTTGAACTTACATGTATACATGTAGCTTTTTCTTCGCATCTTAATTGATTTGCAGATGTTTGGCTCAATTGTCATCCGAAAGTGTGGCTAGCAGCTCACAAATGCAAATGCTTTGATCAATTGATGTATCAAATAAATTAAAAATGATAATAATAATAATAATAATAATAATAATAATAATAGTAATAATAATAATAATAATAATAAGAAGAAGAAGAAGAAGAAGCTTTGGTTGTTTTGTGATTATCCTGATAAGATCACTCTATCATGATACATGTATTAAAGGCACTGATGAATCTCTGCCCACAGTTGATTCATGAGTTTGTTTGATGTACAGTGGAACCTCAAAATAGCGAAGAGCCAAGGCACTGGCAAAATATGTTCACTATAATGAGGTTTTGTTGTATCAAGGTTCTTTTCCATATATTTTACTATTACTGGGGCCAGGAAAATCGTTCATTATACCGAAGGCATCGTTATATAGACGTCCGTTAAATTGAGGTTCCACTGTACCATGATCTGAGTGATCTTAAAGGAATGCACCCCTAGATACTATAATGTCACTTTCATACATTTAATGTACGCAAACTTAAATAATTAATTACAGTGATAAGTGGGCTGAGGAAGCTGTATAGTGCACGTACATGTACATACATGTGTTTTCAATTATTTGTTGCTATCAACCAATAATGTGGGATTCTGTGGCGTGGTAGTGACCTGTAGTTAGCATGGTGTATTCTGGTTTGCCGTGCTGTGTTCTCGGGAATAGACACCTTTACGCTTTCAACGTCTCTTTCCCAGCCGAATTATAAATGTTTACCTGCTAATAGTCATGGCTAGATATTAGCATCCCATCCAGGGGGAGTAGTTAAGTTACATGTACAGAACGGAAGTTGCGTGCGAAGAGCTACAAATCTGTTGGGCTTAGAAGTCCTCAGCATATTCTTGTAGTTACTGTATGATAGTAAGTTATCTGTTTCAACTTTTGCTACTTCAGGCATTTTATGGCAAGACATATCAAGACGTGGTAAGTTCAGTCCGCATTGTCAATATTTAAACATGGCTGTGTGCGTACTAATTATGAAATGCATAACCATTAAGGTGGCTGGAAACAGTTTCCAGTACTTTCCAAGACTTAGAGTTTGATGGGTCATTTTAACCACTCTTTATCGGTTGAGGCCAAAATCGTGGTATCAAAAAACTGCCCAATCATCGGTGAACAAGTTGCTGTCAATTTTGTGGCTCAATAGGTTACCATGGCAACGATATGACCTGGTAAAAACACCCTTAATTTTAGCTTTAAGCGCTTATAACTCAAAAACGAGTTCAGTGACCCCCATTTTTTGTTATCAAATTTTAGTCAGCATGATACGATGCAGCTTTTTGAATAGTTTAAAAAAAATTCATTGAAGGGGGTTCAGAGCCACCTTCAATTTTCGAAAATTTAAGGTGGCTCTGAACCCCCTAAGACGAATTTTTTAAGACGATAAAGAGTGGTTATAATGACTCATCAAACTCTAAGTCTTGGAAAGTACTGGAAACTGTTTCCAGCCACCTAATACACAATGCATCTTTCAGTATGCATGCAGCTGAATACCGTTCAAACATCAGACAGTGTGAGCAACAATTTCCGATAACTTTCAGCAATTGTTCAAAGGTCATTTTCTGAACATTTCTGGAGATTGCTGTAGTGAAGACTTAAACGACTTTCGGTTGACCTATCGACTTTGGAGACTGCGATGGATTAGTATCCCATCAGGCAGGGGAAGTAGAAATACCCTTAGTTGATTCACCGTACGGAAGCTAGCCTGTTCCAGGCTCTCGGTAGTTGGGGACGAGCGAAAACAAGCGAGAAAAAAAACGAGGGAGGACTAAGGCGAGGAGCGACGGGAGAGCCTGTAAGACTTTCTTTAACGACCCTCTTCTGGTATAGCAGGAGCTGCTATACCCTCTGATTGGTCAATTTGAGTCCAGAAACCTGGCTATCAAGCTCTTAGAGAATGGAATTGCGAGATGGTAAACTTGGATTGACAAGATATGAGGTAACCGCCGGAGTGTTGACAGTACTGTCAAAATTGACCAATCAGAGGGTATAGCAGCTCCTGCTATACCAGAAGAGGGTCGTTAAAGAAAGTCTTACAGGCTCTCCCGCCGCTTCTCGCCTTAGTCCTCCCTCATTTTTTCTTGCTCGTTTTCGCTCTTCCCCAACTACCGAGAGCCTGGAACAGGCTATACGGAAGCCAGAGTTCAGTGCCGGCATGAGCAGCACCCCGGGGCCAGTCACCTAGGTGACTGTTTTAATCAAAAGCGTACCAATAAAAATAAATGAATGCCCTTCTTTCCTATCAAGCTCTCTACGACAGCCTCCTTTTTTACAACAGCCAGTGAATTCTGCTCCAGTGAGGCTGCTGTTGAGGATTTCAACTGTAGGAAGTTTTTTTAAGCAGTATTGTGAAGGGTTATTCAAGTTATACAAGTTCTTTGTTTGTTTGTCTCAAAACTCGAACCATTGAACTCATCGAGTTCTTGATTAAAAGCTCAAACCTCTTGACTGGAGACTTGAAACTTGAAGTTCCCGACTAAACACTTGAGACTCAAAGTTTTTTCATGTTTCTAAGGTCGTCCTCAAGGTCGTGAATCAAGTCGTTCAAGTGTTGAACAACTGCATTTGACCAGTCCACACCTAACAGTTTTGAGCATCCATTTATTTCAGTCATGTCCAATACACACAATCTGATACAGATTGAAAATTCCCCATTTCGGTCCGTACTGTTTGAGATCGTGCTAGCGTTATACCATCTGTAAAGGTTGTTTTCAATCCGTACACGATCGGAAAATTGCATCTCATTAAGGGGACTTAGAATATTTTCTACGCTTTACTGGTGTCAAGGGGGTTACGGGTTGTCGATCCGTACGGTCCGTACAGATGGAATAGGTTGTTTTCAATCCGTACACGATCGGAAAATTGCATGTCATTAAGGGGACTTAGAATATTTTCTTGGCTTTACCGGTGTGAAGGGGGTTACGTACGGACCGTACGGATCGACAACCCGTAACCCCCTTCGCACCGGTAAAGCCTAGAAAATATTCTTAAGTCCCCTTAATGACATGCAATTTTCCGATCGTGTACGGATTGAAAACGACCTATTCGATCCGTACGGACCGTACGGATCGACAACCCGTAACCCCCTTGACACCGGTAAAGCCTAGAAAATATTCTATCCCCTTAACCCTTTACTCCCCGAGGGGTCTCCCTGTGACGAGTAAAATCGTCTGGCGTTAGACAGAGTAAAATCTATAAGTCACTCTTAGGCAGTAAAGGGTTAAAGGAGATAGTTTTTAACCCTTTACTCCCCAAGGGGTCTCCCTGTGACGAGTAAAATCGTCTGGCGTTAGACAGAGTAAAATCTATAAGTCACTCTTGGGCAGTAAAGGGTTAAAGGAGATAGTTTTTTAACCCTTTACTCCCCAAGGGGTCTCCCTGTGACGAGTAAAATCGTCTGGCGTTAGACAGAGTAAAATCTATAAGTCACTCTTGGGCAGTAAAGGGTTAATGCGATTCAATTTTCCGATCGTGTACGGATTGAAAACGACCTATTCCATCCGTACGGACCGTACGGATCGACAACCCGTAACCCCCTTAACACCGGTAAAGCCTAGAAAACATTTTAAGTTCCCTTAATGAGATACAATTTTCCGATCGTGTACGGATTGAAAACCACCTTTACAGATGGTATAACGCTAGCACGATCTAACAAACAGTAAGGACCGAAATGGGGAATTTTCAATCTGTATCAGATTGTGTGTATTGGACAACCCTCATTTATTTTGCAACACTATTTTCGAGAATTTGAAAAAAAGAAGTTTTAAAGTGTCACAATCTTTTCCTTGAAAGTATCATGTGATAAGGTACTTGAAAATGTTAACAGTTTTTAAGGGAATATTTTATCTAGTTGCATGGTTATTTCATATTCACAATAAGTTGAATGATTCCTTTTCTTTTCAGTATCCTTCCTGCAATGCAAACAACATCAAGCAAGCTTCAATATTCAATGTAAATACAAGCTCACCATCAGATCATGTAAGGTTCATATTACTACTATTACTACTAGTACTAAAAATTCTCTCAAATTTGTACTACTCTCAAACACGAATAGTGTAAATTGTGAACTGCTTAAGCTTTCATACGATTAGTCGATTATTATAATTATTATAGTTTTTCTGAAACTTTCAGAACCTTTCATGTTCACATATAAAATAAATGAAGTAAATCTTGTTTTGAACGTGAATTTTCTGATGTCTGATGTCTAAAATGCAAAACATTTTAACTTCAGAAATGTACCGTTTAGAACAAGAAATACTTAATTCATTTTATATTTATTATATGATTGAAGAAATTACAAACGTACGTGTATGTGCATTAATTTGCACTGCAGCGCAAATTGAAATTAAAAATTAACGATAAAGTAGCCTGCTCTCAGCCAATTACACTGAAGTAATTTTCCCAGTCATACAATAATACATATAACTTGACTTGAATGTAGTTGATTCCTTCTTCTTCATCTTTAAAGCTTAGCAAGTCAATAATAATTGGCTTATATTTGTCTTCCACAACCTCATTGTTATTATTTAACAATTATTCCATGAGCGCGCGTTGGATATGAGATGGTAAATAGCCAACGAGGCCCGTAGGGCCGAGTTGGCTATAACCAATCTCATAGCCAACAAGCGCGAATGGAATAATTGTTTTATTAAATTCTCAACCTTCGGTTTTGCTAAATTTTATTAATGTCTAAAAGAAACGACCGGAAAGTGATGTGACTTCCGGGCGCCAAAACGTAAAAAAAAATTTATGCTGAGCGACATTTGCCGCATTCATTTCCATATAAGGTCAAACGCAGGTATAATGGCTGGTAACCGAGATCTAGGGAACCAATCAGAATGCTAGAATTGCATTATCCGAGGTTGAGAATTTAATAATTATTATTATTATTTATTATTATTATTATTTATTATTATTATTATTATTATTATTATTATTATCATCATCATCATCTTTCGTTATCATGGGTTTTCCTCTACCTGGTGTCACATGTAGCCAGCATCTTAATTTCAGTTTCCAGCTCTTCAACATTTGTTGTTTTTTTCCTTCGACCTGCCTCGCTTACAATTTCTCTGAGGGCTCCATTTGAAATATTGGGAAGTAATCTGGCTTATGCACACCCTTTGTACACTGTGCACAGATTGGGTTTTAAAGTCACGGGTGAATCTAAATTGAAAAGTGTGATTTAAAAGTGACATGTGCATGTTCCATATTAAACCCGCATGTTTGCCTCCTAGGTAAATAATTATTTCTTACATTTTGTTCGTCAATGTGTCCTCCGTGGGTACATTCAAACTTCTCCTTATGGACACCAGCATAATACGGACACAGCTTACCTTAGTCCCAGTGACACCAGAATTCATTTATAATCTCTTCCTCTATAACACAGTCGCCTCCATGATAAGGACATTCAGATCTGCCTCTTTGGTGTCCGTGTCAGCTAGTTTTTTCCTTTAATATTAAAGTTCTTAACTGGAGCGTGTTCGATGTTGCGTGACAGTAAATTGTGTGACACTTGAGTTGTACGTGTCACTTATTTTCTTGAGCCTGCAGTTCTTGCTGACTCTATTGATCGATCTATTTTCTCTGTTAAAGATAGTTTCAAGCAAAACTTAAATTATGTCAGTCTTTCCTTGGGACATGAAGTATTAATTTTGTCTCTTTTTTGTGTGTGTGTTCGTACAGCTTTACTGGAATTCCACCATAAAAGGAGATCTTTATAAAGGGGTAAGGAATTGATTTGTTTGTTATTAAATGAAAGGTATCGCAGTGAATGGCGGTGTTCGGTGGCTTGGAAATTAGAATGCAATGTGCGGCCTAGTCACCAGGGATTATTCCCTGTAACGGAATAGCACGTTTCTGGCTCGTTTTGCTGTCACGTGATCTACATCACTTCGGTAACTATCTGTAAAACCGGATTGTGGGAATTCTCTGTAGGAACAAAGATGGCGGCTGTACATTTTACCACAATACCTCGCAAACCTAACAAACCCCCCTCTTTATGCACAATGACAGCCTTATTTTTCAATATTTGTCCCTGTAATGGTTGCTAGGTTTAGAACCTTCCTGTACGTATTTTTGAGCAGTGACAGTGTTTACTGTGACTTATGGGTAAATGTACCAGTCGCCATGTTTTTTTCTTACAGAGCGGATTGCAAGACACTAACCAAGGGCGCTTACATCCTAAATAAACCAGATTCATCAGTATTATTTTCTTTTGATAAAACAATCGTTATCACCTCACCCACTGGAAGGTAACAGAAGTTGTACATAACCAGGAATTTGATGGGGCTGGGTAGAGATGCAAGGGTTAAATACATACTCCCACTGCCTCACGAAAACTCAAATGTCTTGTATCAAGTGGACTCAACGTCCATACAATATGCAAAGAGTTGTGCCAATGTAACTATCAAATACTGTCAGTCACTAAACACTGACAAATCACGTGTTTAAATTTTACCGATGTACAACGGGTTGCTCCTATTTGCTTGGAGAAAAAGTCTCATAGTAAGTCGAATCTACATCCGAATGGCGTGCATAGGGCATCCTTCCAGCCTGTGGTCGTGACATTTTTTCTCGATATAATAATAAGGCCGGGGTACACGTGAAGGCTGTTTTGAGGTCGCTTAACACGGCCTTTCTGCCAATATCTCGGTCACGTTTCAAGCGACACTAACTCTCTCTGCCTATCTCATTAACCACTATTTGGCGGTTTTGTGTAAATTTTTGGGTGATTTTTGGGTATTTTGGGAAAGAGATTTTTTTTTTTCTCAAAGGATAGGTTAAATTGAGAAAAATATGAAATGTTGAAGATTTGATGGATTTGGAAAATTGCAATTTGAAGTGAAGAATTAGTAGACGGATACCAAACAGTCCCCTAGCAACCTGGGGCTCTCTTTTGTGGGGGTCAACTGTCTGGTAGTGTTTCCAACCCATCTTAATCCTAACAATTTCCTTTTTTATATCACTTCAAATTTCACGCCTATTCATGTTTACCCCCGCCTTAAATAAATAAATCTGTTCTTAACCCAGCTTGCTCGGTTCCATACTGGGGACAATATCGGCCCTGGGTGTTTTTTTTGTAAGGACCCAGCGCAGTGAGCAAGGGCTGATATCCTCCTTGTACGGCCCTACCTTGAACTTGGTTACTTAGACGTCTTGTTTGTGTTTTAGGGTGTGTTTCTTGGGTGTATGTTCGGTTCTGCTGCATTGTATATTTGGGGCATAGGAATCCTAGCAGCTGGGCAGAGCTCTACAATGACGGTAGGTTTTTTTTTTCCATTTTCAAGACAGAGAGCATTCGAAGATTCTGTCCACACTAATGCTAGTGTCCACCATGACACTAGCACGATCAAAAATGTTTATTGTTTTTATTGAAAACGCATACATTTGAAAACGCTGCGCCCAGTGGAATCGGAGATGTTTGTAAACCTTTATAACCCTATTGTACCACAGTGGACTGGGTAAACACAATCGATTATTCTCGATCGACGGAATCGGGTTGGAAGATGGCGGAAACATGTACATTAAAGCGCATTGCTGTGAATGCGGCGTAAGCCGTTTGTTGGCGACGTACACGTGTTGCCGTTACCTTTGTGAGTTGCTTAAGTCCCACATTGCTTTGCGTGAAACATGTGCCAGTAAAACAGCACTTGGCAAGCGTTCAGTTTATATGTTATGCTTTCTCAGTTCAGTCCCTTGAACCTGAATAGGAAAATGTTGCCCAGTACTGTTCTTAACATAAATAATTTTTTGTTCTTGTTTTGACGTTCTTAGGGAACTTACTCTGGTCAATTTGCCATGGAGGTATGAATCTCATTACCTTTTGTTTTTTTATTAATACAGTGAAACCTGTATTAAGCGGACCCCGTATTAAGCGGACACCCTCTATTAAGTGGACACCAGCTTGAGTCCCTAAACCTTCTTCCCACATTTACTGTAAAATAAACCTGCGTTCAGCGGACACCTATGTTAAGCGGACGCGGACACCAATATTAAGCCATTTTCTTGCACAAAACCTGCAATAAGCGGACACTTCAAGGGCTTTTTACTTCTAAAAGCACAGCTCAGGCACCGTTAACATTGCTCAGCGATGTCGTTTTAAAGCTAAGTAGATTATTCCAGATTCATGCATTGACTGTCTGGACATTATGCTAAGAGCAGTTTTGATCTTACGCGGTATTACAAATGGGTTAATAATTAACTATTATTGCTGAACCTGTTTAGAGCAGACACCCTGTATTAAGCGGACACTAGTGAGGGTCCCAACGGTGTCCGCTTAATACAGGTTTCACTGTAGTTATTTAGTTCTTACATGCCTTGTGCCGTGTTGAAAGAAAATAGAGGAACCAAGGAAACGACTTCTGTACACGTCAGCACCCCTAATTGGTTGCTGTTACTTTTTCTTGCATGTGATTGGCTGTACCATTCAGAGCTGAGAAATGCCTCGGTTTCTCTTTTCAGACTGAATGGTTTCCTTTCTTGTCGTGTGTAATATCATGATCTAATTTGGCGCCAACATAATCTTTAGATCTTGGGAAAGAGTGTTATTTGGTTAGTAGGCGCTTTTTTACTCGTGAATTACGATAGGAAGAGTTATTTAAATAGGGTGATCATCAGAATCGGTTGGTAAAATATTGGAATACAGAGGTGCTTGACGGTGAAGCCATTTGGAAGGAATGAACGATTTGAAGTTATGTAAAACTAGACAGCACCGCTTTTTTTACAGTGAAAAATTGAATATTGCTTGTATCCAAGAAACTAATGTACCTTTTCAATCTGATTTGTTGTGCAGGGCTTTTTAAAGATTTCCTGGTCAAGGTGGAAGCGTGTGCTGCTTACCAGATCAATCGCCATTGCTCCTACTCTTTTTGTAGCGTTTTACGAAGGCGTTCAGGACTTGACTGGAATGAATGACTTCCTTAACGTGTTGCAGAGTTTGCAGGTATATTGACCTTTTGGTGTTAAAGTTCCCAGTCAGTCACACCTTTGTTTTTGTTTATATGCGAGAGTTCGGTTATTATATTTTTGTTCGGAACATGTCGAAACGAAGGAAATCATTGTGAAACTACTAAAGATAAACATACTTTCAGGAATACAATACGACTTACAGTCAAGCAATAAGATTTCGCTTCACCATGCAATTAAGTCCACCATTAAGCATTAAGCACCATTAGGTCGTTTAAAATTAAAAGTAACAACTTGTTGCGAGAAAAAAAAAACTTCAACACTGGATGAGTGTTTTCTGACGATGGTCGCCGTGCTGAAGAACGTGCATTGGAGTATTTTTTTTTTCATACTTTTTCATACATTCGCTGTTAATATTGACCAATGATCTCGCATACATACATTATTGTTTACCCAGCAGACCAATCAAATGCGACAACAGATTTTTACCTCTCCCAGATTTCAGCCCTATAATTTTGTGCCTGAAATGTTAAGCTTCGAATTCACAACTATTTTGTACGTATTTTAAATTATGCGACAAGTACATCCCTGAAATAGTCTCGCAAGCTTTATGTTAAAATGTTTATGGTTAACATTGATAACCGACCTTCTGAATTTGCGAACAGAGTGAGTTTGTCAACCGTGGTTGTTAGTTAAAACGCGTAACGGCGTAACGGGTAACGGCGTAACGGCGTAACGAGAAACCGCGCAACGGGATTTTTTCCCATTTTTTTTTTTGCTGTTGTTTCTGACTTTGTTTGTTCGTTTGCCTTTTTTATTCTTTCTTAGTTTTTCTCAGTGAAAAAAAATGTGAACATATTATTATTCGTGTTTGGCGAGGTTTTTCGCGCCCTTTGGCCAATTTACCGCATTTTCGGAGCCACTTTTTTCCGCGGACGCACTTTCTCACGCTTCCAGGATCAGGATGGAGGAGAATGATGACGGTAAGTTTTCGACTTTCATTTTCAGTCACCTTAGTTTCCTCTCATTCTGCTTGATCTTTTCAGTTGCAATTTGTTTAGTGTAGTTGCAGGTTTCGGTAATTCTGAGTAATTTCTGAACCGGCGCGTTATTTTTAAGTTATAACAACTTGCGTTTACGATTTTCTGCAGAGGTTATTTTCCTTGGGGAGAGAAGGCTCTCTGGTAAGTGAAAGTTTAATAACCTTACTTAATGTCATGGTATATTACATTTTGTATTAAGTATGTAGGTCATCTTTAACGCCTATTAATAGTGGTCTGTGTAGTATATTTTAATGTAGATTAGAAGGTTTCACGGTCGCCGACGTCATCTTGGTTGTGGGGCAAACACGGCAAAATTTACAGTGAATGTATGGGAAAACATCGTGATTTTGATGCTCGATAAAGTGAACAGGGTTGACATCCTACAATTTCTATGAATTACAAACTACTAATACTAATAGTAATACTAGCTAAAAGAGATAACCGAGATCAAATTTGAGAATTGTACTCTTACAAAGAAAGCCGCAAATTATTTTTTTTTTCATATATTTGTCTGTAAAATGGAGCCGCCGTTCGCGGAAAAATTTAGAAGCATTTGTATGAAACTAAAAAGACGATTTCTCGCTTCTCAGCAAACCGATGCCCTTCAAATTTAATAGGTTAACTCTTTTAGCTAATATCTTTAGTTTGCAATTCACAGAAATTTCAGAATATCAACTTTCCTCGGGTTATCGAGCATCAAAATCGCTATTTTTCCCATACATTCACTGTCAATTTTGCCGTGTTTGCCTCACAACCAAGATGACGTCGGCGACCGTGAAACCTTCTAATCTACATTAAAAAATACTACAGAGACCACTATTAATAGGCGTTAAAGATGACCCACATATTTAATACAAAATGTAATATACCATGACATTAAGTAAGGTTATTAAACTTTCACTTACCAGAAAGCCTTCTCTCCCCAAGGAAAATAACCTCTGCAGAAAATCGTAAACGCAAGTTGTTATAACTTAAAAATAGCGCGCCGGTTCAGAAATTACTCAGAATTACCGAAACCTGCAACTACACTAAACAAATTGCAACTGAAAAGATCAAGCAGAATGAGAGGAAACTAAGGTGACTGAAAATGAAGGTCGAAAACTTACCGTCATCATTCTCCTCCATCCTGATCCTGGAAGCGTGAGAAAGTGCGTCCGCGGAAAAAAGTGGCTCCGAAAATGCGGTAAATTGGCCAAAGGGCGCGAAAAACCTCGCCAAACACGAATAATAATATGTTCACATTTTTTTTTTTTTTTCACTGAGAAAAACTAAGAAAGAATACAAAAGGCAAACGAACAAACAAATTCAGAAACAACAGCAAAAAAAAAAAAAAAATGGGAAAATATCCCGTTGCGCGGTTTCTCGTTACGCCGTTACCCGTTACGCCGTTACGCGTTTTACTAACAACCGTCAACCGTTACCTTTTTTGGGATACATTGTAATCTCCTCGGTTTTTCCTTCATCAGCTCCCTTTTGCTCTGATTCCGGTGTTACAATTTACTGGAGATAAAACGATCATGAAATCCTTTACGAACGGAAGGTAGGTCATAGCAAAGATAGTGGTTGTTTGTTTTCCAGTCATATAATGTCCCATGGTGTGTCGTCACACGTTCTAGTTGTTTCCCGCCTCTTTGCAGTGTACCATGCGCGTCGCAGCCTTCAGTTATTTTCCCGCCCTTTTTAATTTTCTTGCTCGTCACGGCTTCCAGTTGTTTCCCGCCAAAACAGTCGGCGTAGGAAGTAGCTTGACTGTGAACATAATCGAATTGATTTATGTTATTTCTTTTTCTCCAGAGTAATGCAAGGTGTAGCTTGGTTAATGTCTGTTCTGGTCATAGGAATTAATATGTTTTTTGTTGCTGAATATGTGGTGAGTTATGAAACTAGTCTGCAATCCCCCTCCCCCACTCCCTTCCACTATAGGCTACAGACCAGGGCTCAAATTAACGCTCGCCAACTCGCAAAATTCGAGTGATTTGGATAATCTGCGAGTGAGAAAAATATCCACTAGTAAACGTTTGCCAGGTAGAATTATCCATGTCTCCCAAACTTTTGGAAAAAAATTGCTAGTGGTCTCTACCAGTTTGTTAGTGGAAAAGATCTTACTAGCAAAACTTAGCAAGTGAACTAAAAAGTTAACTTCGAGCCCTGCACACGTTTGCGTTAGTAAACGAGTGTTTATTCCTCCGAACGCGAGCGCAAAAGCACGTCCCAATCTCTCCATGTGTTAAAACCCTCGCCCCTTCCCTCTTGCTGACATTCGAGAGAAATCCAGACGGCAAACAGTCTACTCTTCTGAGAACTTTGGCATGCAACGGTTGGTTTAATCTAGATAGCGATGCCGAATACATGGAAACGTCATGACACCATTTGCAGCATTTGAAGACTCTCCGCAATAGCCTCAGTTGCAAACTACCTGTACCTCCAGTCCAATACCGAGAATACAAACAAATCGCAGGTTAACCCCTGAATGGTTTTCAGGTCTCCCTAGCAATATTCAGGTACTCTTTTAAACTAGAAAGGGGCATTGCACCTGAGAATAGTCTGTCTTGTCGGAGAAGGCAACACGAAAAAACCCGGAGTTCAGTGCAGTAACCGTTAGGCCTCTCTCTCACAGTTGTTAATAGACCATTTTACAGTTGTCTGTTCAGTGGCCTGGCCTTTGAATGGCAGCGAGGCTGGAGCTGACCTTGTTTTGATACAGACCTCACTGCTTTTGTTGCGTGAATCAAGTTGTTCGATTAATGCCAACTTGTTGGCATTTTAATGAGAAAAGCGGAGAGGTTTGTATCAAAGCAAGGTCACCAGGTAACGAGGCCAGGAAACTGAAATGGCCTATTCGGTTTTGTTTGTTTGTTGTTTTTTTTTTAATTTATTTATGGTGGTTGTTGTTGTTTTATTTTCAGTCTGAAATACCACCGAACGTAGGCTACTATATTCTGGTTGGATTGGTTCTTCTGTTCTACGTAACATTTCTGTTGTTGCTGGTAAGTGCGAGTTTCTGGAAGTTCTTGGAAGTTTCTGGAGGAAATTTAGGTGAATCTGTTTAAGACAGCATCCCAAAATTTGTCATGAGATACCGTACGACGCACAAAGACGCCCCTGAGAAAGAGGCAGGACGTGTTATCTTGTTAAGATTATAAGCGCTCCTTCTTATTAACTCCTTCCCGGTTATATAGCCATCTGCATTTTGCCTGCAAACAAACTTTTGCTTCCGATTATAAGGCCTCGTCAGACATAACTCCCCCCCCCCCCCTTTTTTGTTTAAAACCAAATTTACTTAATTTATGATGTTTTAAGGTGGCTCGAAGCAGTTTCTAGTACTTTCCAAGACTTAGAGTTGATGGGTCATTACAACCACTATATCAGTTGATACCCAAATCACCGAGCTCGTTTTCGAGTTATAAGCGCTTAAAGTGCCACTATGATGAAATTTTCGATATCCCGTTCTTTACATTTTCGAACGCAATAGGTCTTTCCTAGATATCTTGCCAAATTTCAATCTATTACGAACATTAGAACTCGCGGTTATTGGACCTTTATTTCCGAGAATTTACGGCCGCCATTAATTTCCCTTGTTCCAAGTCTTGGTTGAGAAATGGAGAAAATGACGTCATTTTCTCAAAAATACCACACGGGTTGAAATTATGATAACAACTAATGTCGAAAATTGCACGAATATATGAGCCAAAGTTTTTGTTATTCTTTATGCAAATTGCTGTGGTAATTGTTATTATTATTATTAATTTCTGATACCTCGATTGTAAGCATCAGCTGATAAAGAGTGATTATAATGGCGCATCAAAATCTAATTCTTGCCAAGTACTCGAAATTGTTTGATTGAGCCAGCCCACCTTAAGCTGCAACATGAATAACACTTGGTTATGTATTGTCGTAGGTTTACTTTGCGCTCGGGTTCACCTTTCTGGACTTTATGAAGGTATGTCACATCCTTATATACAATGTATGTAAAGTCTGATTGACAAGTCTTCTCAGATAAGGACTACACGGACTATAAACCGTAGGCCCCGTCTCTTGCGTCTTCAGTGTTACATGGTTAGCACTGGACGTTACAGAACCCACACACTTATCGAAAAGAGTAGGGCACGTAGTTCCTGGTGTTGTGTTGTGCTCTACATAGGGTTAACCTCCTTGCACCTTTCCCTCTGTGACTAAGGTTCTTGGATCCCTATTTACAGTAAAAACCCTCGTGTGAGAAGCTACACTTTTTGAAGTTTAGCAAAATAGGTTCTTGTGTGTTGGAGTAGTTATTGGAAGTTTAGGATAAGCAGCTTCTTAATTAGGTTCTTGATTTCCATGAAGGAGATCTATGAGTTGATTGCCAGAAAAATTAATAAACTTGCGTTTAAACACGGTTTGGTCCTGCAATACACAGTATTTATTTGCAATCTCAGAGTCACACTACTAGGTTAAATTGTTTATTATGATTTAACTGTAACCCGCGTACATATACGAACCTGCTTGACCTTGCTTGGCTAAAGAGGTTCTTATGTTTTTAGGTATTAAAATGGCAAATTTCTGCCAACAAGGTCTTAAACCACTAGGTTCTTACTGGTGAGGTTTTCAAGTACTGTATCACTGGCCGATCTGCAGCTAAAACGGTCCGATCACGTCACCTGCAGACCTAAGCAGATTATAACAACGAGAAATTATAATCAGTTTAAATTTAGTGGAGCAGTTCACCGCAAGCCATCTTTCTGAAGGTCTGCTTGGCGCTTTGGTCGAACCGTTTCAGTCAGAGATCGACCAGTGATATATGTGCGAAGAAAGCCAGCGTCGAATAAGAGAAAATCTTCGCTCAGAGTCTGGCCAATCAAAACATGTGTACAGGGCCACCTTTTTCTCGTGCTAGGTCCCGTCGATTAAGAGGAACCGATGGCTCAAAGTACGAGAAGGAGTATGTTGCTAAGCAACATGCCCCTGACACGACCATTTTGGTACAAAAGGAGTCGGGAATTTTTCGGGCACTTTCGCGTGGACTTATCGAAAACGATGAGATGGCTACACTTTACATGAGAAGGTTTTCATCGACTTTTGGAATGAAAAGTGTTCTAGTGAATCATTACGAATACAAGTTTGAAAAGGAAAAAACACGCGCTGCCATTTAATTATCGAGTAAGCGTGGTGAACGTTTTTAAAACATCATTCCTGCCATTTGTAAGAATATTGCCTGAAAATTACCATAACACTGGCCTGTTAATATAAATAAAAATCTTCGGCCAATGGAGCTGACATCAGCGGCAAGAAATCAAACCAGCGCTAGCGGACAGGTGTCACGTGAGCATGACGCAACAAGTATACGCCATGTTGCATAGCAACGTCGTGGCGAAAACCGCTGGTTCAGATACATAATTGTACATGACGAGAAGAGGAGAAGTTCTTGCTTTACCTGGGAAGGATTTAACAGCACTTGTTTGTTGTAAATTGCTACTTTTTTTTCCTTTCGGCAGTTTTTACGAAGACCTTCAAGTTATCCGTACGAAATTCAAGAAAACACAGTTAGTCACGCAGACAATCACGCAGACAGTCACGGAGAAGGTCACGCAAACAGTGCCGCAGACGTAGCCTCGAGTGCTTCCGAAGACGCCACGAACTGATGTACTAGCTTTATTCGCCTGGGTACACAACTACTAAATAAATGTTTCCATCTTAGTCGGTTTCAGAAGTCATGTAACGTGTACAGAGACTAAACATAGGGAAATAATTTAAAGAAAATGCAGTGCAACGTCGCGTGCGTATTTTGAGGAAGGTATAAAATGCAGTGTTGAGAGGTTACAAATTTTGCAACAGCCAAAACGGTTTCCTAGGTAAAAAAAAAAAGGGAAGAGAGGTTACAGACAAATTTTACAACAGCCAAAACGGTTTCCTGGGTTAAAAAAAATGAAACTATTTTTGTTACGTTAATGTTACATATATTTTAACGCGCTAACAAACTACTCTTACATGACTTTCTTTCCTTAACCCTTTGACTGCCAACGACGCCTATACGCGTACTGAGTGGCTGTGCACTTTGTAACACTCTTGACGTCATCAATTTAAATGTCACCAGATATCCTTGATAAGCAGATGTAGAATAAAGGGGGCAAATTTCTAAAGAAACTGTGGTGCTGCGTCGGTGGGAGTATTACAAGATAATTTGGTTTTATCAACTGGGTTGATAATGTGAATTGTCCACCGTAAAGAGATTCGGAAGCTGACGTTTCGAGCGTTAGCCCTTCGTCGGAGCGAATCAAGGAATAGTAGAGCTAGGATAGATGTAACAGTCGTTTTTGGATATCGAAGGAATTCTGACGTCACGTAGCAAATGAAAAAAAAAATGGTGCAAAAATGGGTTAAAATAGCCCAACCTATAATTGATCAAGGATTCCAGGCTTTGCCCATAATAAACACCCAACTTTTTACGGCCTAAAGGGCCTAGAAAAAGGAAAGGAAAGGGGTAAGAAAAAACATTCAGAGCGGGCAATCGCAAAAAAAAGTTTAAATTTTGGCTTTTGCGCATACCCCAGATTAAAATATTGTATATTTTTGCACCTAATCTTGGGGAAATCTTTCCCCCTTTTAGCGTCATGGCAACCACAAAACTGATTTAACGGTTAAAAAACGGTGTATTTTGGGGAAAATTTGGCAGTCAAAGCGTTAAGGTGGCTAGGAACACTTTCAAGCATTTCACAGCAGTTCTTCTTTTACGTATCAATGCTATCACTCGTTTTCAAGTGATCGTACAATATTAGTCTCACACGAGTGAACAAGTTTTGGTCTTCTTGGCATTATTGGTTACCATAGCAACAGAGGAATTTTACCTTATAGCTCAAGCTGAAACGAGCTCGGTAACCCACGGTTCTATTTTATTATCGAGTCGCGATGAGCACGTTGACCTCGAATTTTTGCAAAGTTTTTAAAAAGAGGCATATTAAATTTTCAATAATTTAAGGTGGTTCTCAACCCTCTTGACAAAATATATTTTCAACTTTGGGGAAAGTCTTCACGCCTATTACATTTCCACAATTAAAAAAATTGAGGTCACAGAGCCGTTTTTGAGTTATGAGTGCTTAGTGTGGATAACCAAAGCTTGTTTACCAATGATTGAGCATTGATGGGGTACAATATTTAAGCAACATCAGAAGAAAGATGTTAGCATTGATCCATCAAAGTACAAGTAATAAAAAGAGCTAGAAACTGTTGTGAGCCCTGTTAAGCATACAGCTTAATTGTGTTTCACTCTTGTACAACGTGCGACTTGTTATTTTTCAAAGACGTCAGCGTTGGACTTAGCAAATGCTTTCCATAGAGGGGGTAAGTTTCTAACGAAACTGTGGTGCTGCGTCGGTGGGGAGTATTACAGGAAAATTTGGTTTTATCAACTGAGTTGATAGAGCGGTTTTCAATTGACTGTCGAATGTAATCAGTCAATTACTTTGGTTTTGGTTTTGGTTTTACTACGGTTTGAGATTGGCTGAGTAGTCTAATTGGTAAGTAATTAGTTTGGTTTTGGTTTTACGAAAGTCAATTGAAAACTGCTCTAATGTGAGTAAATTCCATGTTGCCGTGCGTGTGTTCAGTAACTGATCACAGAAGACGCCAAAATGTGGTAGGAACACAGAAGTGGCACACGCGGCGATAGCCGAGTGTGTCACTGATGTTCGTACCACATTTTGACGTCTTCTGTGATCTATTTCTGAACAGACGCACGGCAACATGGAGTCTATTCGTTTTATACCGTGTACTTCCGAAAGTAGCGAGCCCTCCGAAAGTAGCGTTACTGTTGCACCGTGTTCAAATCAAAACCCATAGAATTTTTAGCAAGCGTGCTATAGCAAACTTTGATTCAAATTAATATCATTTTCAACAGGAGGTTATGAAAAGGAATTTTTTCTTCAAATTCGGCCATCGCACTGAGGTATTTTTACCACGGAATAACATAGCAGTGCGTCATGAAGTACAAACAGTTTAGAGTATCTAGTTTTCCTGCCGACAATTGACAACACGGTCTAGACAGGAAGAGCCCAGCCATGTGGCAACAACAGATTTAAACTGGAACGAAGAATTGTTTCTCGTGTTTTCAGAACTGTTTGTGCAAATTTCCATCGTTTAGTTCGCAAAAAGAGCCCAGTCGTACCAACATTATAAAAGGTTTTTTTTTGCTCCCCGAAAGTAAAGCGCCGCAGAGGCTGCTAATTCCGAAAGCAACGAGGGTCGTTACTTTCGCAAGTTTACGGTTTAATAAAGAATTAGAAACAAATGTTAATGACGTCGTCTAGACGTCTGTCCTTCGATTGATCATGAGTAAGAACCAATCAAATGCGAGAATATTTTGGCTAACTATACCATTTAACTTAGATTTGACTTAACTGGTGGTAGTTTTTGTTTAGTAACACAACGTGCGGCTTGTAGAAGATTGAGATGTAGCGCCAAACCGGCATTGAAATCATTATATTAATGTAGAGCAGATAAACGAAACAATCACCTTCCTTGTGACGAATTGTTTTGATATATTAAGAGTTTTTTAAGTTAAAATAAAAGATGCATCACGTAAAGTGAATGAATTTGTGACGTAGAATCGAGCCCCGCCCTGCCCCAAATTTCGGCTTTAATGTCCGGACATGCTAGCGGCGAAAGAAACAACAGGGGCTGATGCACCCATCATTTTCAGGAATTTCTTGAAAAGTGGATAACCTAGTGAGGGGTGCTTTCCATTCTACCAAAACAAGAGGAAATAGCACAGAAATTTCGTGCGAATTGTTGAATTTCCGAAATGGGTATGCCTCGCGAGGTTGTTCTCTTTTCCATAAGTTGTGGAAAGTGAAAGCTCCCAAGACAAGTCACCGAGTTATATCAAACTTCTCCAAACATTCTTACTACGAGTTTCTGTTCCATTTGATTGTATTTTCCTCTCAGAATTGTCTTAACTTGGTCGATTGGTTCAAATGCATTTCGGAATTTTTCCTAAATCTTCCCTAAGGAATTTGCCTATCATTTTCCCTCAATTTCGAAAGTTCCGGAAGTTTTGGTTGAATGCGAAACGTCCAAGAAAATAGGCACATTTTCGTAAACAAAATTCTCACCAGACCAGGAACTTGTTCCATTTTATTTTGCTCGAATAAATTCCTGAATATTCGGCTGAATATTTCGCTTTTTGGAACTCAAAAAATTTGCAGATTTTCGTCCGCAGATTTTTGCGATTTCATTTCTCCGTTTTTAGGTTCGATTGAGAAGATATATCATATCAAACACGCATAAACTAAATCGCATTTGCAAACACCTCAAGCTACAGTAGTTCGTCCAAAATACTACGCCGTTTTTGCGTTTCCTTCTCTCTTCTCGGTGCATGGAGATGTGGTCAAACTCGATATTTGACATCTTTGTTGCCCAGTTTTTGATATTTTCGCGGTAATATTTGCACATTCAAAACGATAACTGTTAGTTTACTGGGGAAACTTTTCTTCATGCATCTTGCTTTAAATCGTTATTTCAAAAGGTTGCGTTAACAGGCCATTTCCAATTACCTTTAGCCTCTTTCTCAAAGTGAATCTGGGTGACCATCCTTTCATTTGATCTGGGCTTCCTCGTGTCACTTGTTTAGTGGGAAGAAATCCACTGCCAAACCAAACAAGTGTAATGTAAGCGTAAAGCTAGATCAAGTATAGACAGGACACACTTTTACTTCCGTTAGTTTTACGAATAAAAAACGATCTGCCTCGATCTGTACCGATTCGTCCCTTAGTTCTTGACAATTACTAAATTTTTTGTAATTTATACTTGTTTGCTTACTCTGGAAAAGCGCGCATTATATGATAGTTTTTAATCGGCTCGTTGTGATCCCCAGATTTTACTTATGTTATGGTTCCATTAAGTTTTTGGGACTTCAGTATTGACAACTCTTAATCGAAAAGGGCTTCCTAAAAATGACCGGTATATACAGGGTGACCGCTGTACACAGGTTTCCTTTAAACTCCCCTGCAAGTCAATAAACAGCATTTTTATGTGCAAATAATCACTCAATTTACGTTTTATTGACCGCATAACAACTAACAGCAACGCAGTAATCACGATAAAAAAAGGTCCATAAAATGTCCGTGGTGTATTTTTAGGAAGGTGCAGTAAAAGTCTACTGGAAGCTAATGAACAACGTTTTCAAGTGGAAAATCACTCAATTTACATTTATTGAGAACAATTTTAAACAGCAACGCAATAATCCCGATAAAAAATGCCCATAAAATGTCCGTGGTCTACTTTGAGGGAGGTGCAGTATACTTTAATCTAAGTTTTTTGTAGAAAAAGCTTTTAACGTAACAAAATGGATTTCAAGAAGAAAAAAAATCGATTATAGTTTTCTGATATGTCGGAGCTCGAAGCTTGCTTTCATGTAGTATATCATTGACTCTACTCAGTGTGAAAGAAGGTTCTTCATGTCGATCTAGTACTAAGCAAAGCCTTTCAGGTGCCCTGCAAGCCCGACTGTCTGTGCTACTTTCTCGACAGCTGGTTCTTGAGTTCCGGGTCCTAATATTCATGAAGGTCAACTTCCGTGGCATCGCTGCCTCTCTTTCGCTTCTCTCGGGGGCCAGCTGCAATTTCATCATCTTCGTCATCAAAGAGATCGTTCCGGACCTCCACCCTCCAGCTGGGATAGAAGAGAAATTTGATTCCGAGCTCTGTCTTGATCTATAAAACAGTAGCCTGATACAGTGTAAAACCGCGGCTGTCAACTTGATAAAAGTGAGGCCCCTATCTGAGTTGTTCACAGCCCGATTAAGCTAATCCTGGGTTAACCTGAACTTTGATTTGGGTTTAATAACTAACTAATAAAGATTCTTCTAAAAGATTTTGTTCCTCAGTTTTCTCTTAGCCTTCTCTTTGCCATTAGCTCAAAACTAGATTTCAAAACTGCTTTAATAAGCGAGAAAAAAACCTCGGTTAATTTTTATCGGGGATTAGCGTTATTCGACTTTCGAACAACCGAGCCCTGGGCCGGGTTGTTCGAAAGCCGGTTAAGACTAACCCAGGATTAAAATTTGAGTATTTATTTTTCTTGTTTAGAAATGTTTTCCACTTCTTATGTTTTGTGTGGTTTTAGATTATTTAAACTCAAAACTGAGGGACAAGCAATTATAAACAGAAAACTTCGCCGAAAAGTTACAAAGTTCAAATCAAAATTCTCGCTAATCCTGGCTTAGCTTGATCGGACTTTGAACAACCCGGCCCTGATGAGCAAAGATTTTCATTATTCGTGAATCGGACCGTTATATACATTTTGGATCCAGGAAATCTCAAGCGGCGTGACCGCGTCCGTTATATACAGGTGACCGCTATACGCAGGTTAACTTAACAGTGAATATAAGGGATTATATTAATGGGTAAGGATAGATATGGTAATAAGTTACGCTGAGACGTCGACACCTTCAGTTTTACCGAAGGAAATTGATAGCGGAGCCTCCGAGCGGAGCCCCATACCTTAGAAAATTTGGTAACCCTACCCGCTACCACAAAAATTTTGGTTGTTACGTGACTGTCCGTGCGTACCCATGTACGCCAAGCCCAGTTGCTGGTTTCCACTGTCACGCAATCAAAAATAAACCTTTGTAACCATTCAATAAATTAAGTCAAGAATCTTGGATATGATGGATGATTGATATATAAGCAACCTCGCCACAACAAAAGCTGTGAGGTTTGCATCAAAACAAGGTCACCTCCGATCCAGTCTTACTGCCATTCAGAGGCCAGGTCACTGAGCAGACAACTGTAAAATGGTCTCATTATGCCAAAGATTCCGGATATAAAACGCGCTGAAAGGGAGGCTCCGGCGGGCCCGAAGGTCGCCAGGGGGCGCCCCATACTCATAGAAGCCCGTGAATCGCTTTTCTCGTGGTAAAAATTTGCTAGCGGTATTGCTCGAGGGCGCGTAAGCGCGGATTCAAGTTTTGAGCTCATAAAGATCAAGTGTTTTTTTTTTTACCGCCGAACAAGTACTGGTTTTGCGATTGCAGGCTCCAGAGCCTGGTTGCTCGGAAGTCGGTTAACGCTAACTCAGGATTCTAAGTTAACCAAAATATAAATTTTTCCCGTATAAGAACTGTTATTCACTGCTTATGTTTGGTGCAGTTTGAAATTATTCAAACTCAGAAACACAAACAATATAAAGAGAAAATCTCACCGCAAAGTTACAAAAACACAAATCAAAATTCCCGCTTATCCTGGGTTAGCTTATCGGGCTTTAAACAACCCGGCCCAGGAGCTACGCTTTCAGGCTTGGCTAAATCTATATATATATTGCTAGAAAATCAGTTGTTATAAGCAACTGCTGTAAAAATTATAGTTTTCGATCCTAAAATCAATGATAACAAAGCAAACTGTTTTTATATTCCAAAAACTAGCTTTATAACAATTGCAATGCACGTTACTTCCGTTAATGTAACAACTACTAATCACTCTTTGTGTTCGATCAATTGTTGTAAGCTGTGATGAGCAAAGATCAGATGTTGGTTTTTACTTTACTTACAGGATTAAACCTGTTACTGGTATTCTTTCTACGATAACGGCCTCAGTTTCATTTCAGTGAATTTGAGTGAAAGAGCACGTCTGAAGTGGTCCCACCTGACTCCTGGGTTATCACGTTTATCTCCCAGGTATTGTCCGTTTAGATTGGAGTAGCAGCAATTCTTGTACCACCAAGCGCCTGTAGTGCTTACAGCACAGTTGTAACTATATCTGTCATTATCTCTGTCTTTTGTAGTAAACGCCATGTTATTATGCCATGCTAACGAATCTCCCGCTGTACCTGAATATGAACTCACTTCAAGTCGATACTGCGCCTGCTCATCACCAATGTTGAACTTGCCATATTTAGCGTACGCTTTAACTCCGTTCCAGTCCTCCAGCTCCACTCGTAGGGAGCTCGGTCTAGAGGCCGTCAGTCGTTGGATCTTGTCGTTTCCTAACCAGAACTCCGCAGTCAGCTGACCAAATCCTACTTTGTAGTCGTTCCATGCCCGATAGAAGTCTAACAAGCCATCTTGTCTTCTCTGAAAGACAGTCCAGCCTCCACCGTCAGTGCGCATGTCACAGTAGACAGTAAAGTGTCCTCTACCGTCTGGGTTAACAGAGTACAATCCACTTTGAGTATGGCCGGATTTTAGCAGATCAGAACAACCTAAAAAAGAAAAGGGCGTGCTTAGAAATTCGGTTTTTAGTGATCTTTTTCATATGAAAAGCTTTTCATGACAATTTTTTAAGCATATCGTCAGGGTATATATTCGATTAGAACAAAAAATAACAAACGAACGTAGAAAAGTTTTGAGATCGTGTTTAGTTCATATTTTAGTCAACACTTCCTGCTTCAAATGAATATATGAAAGATGATTTATTTGAACTGCGGAGAAAGATATGAAGACAAGTACATGATTGATTAACGCAGCTCCCTCGCCCAACTACAGGCTGTCTAAGAAATGCAGACTTAAGAAAAGAAAAAGTCGGGAATAACTTTGCTCTCGCCTGCCTGAGTTTCTCTCTAACTAAATACTCGATGTCACGAGAAACGCGACTTAGGCATTTAAGACTCCTTTTCTGACAAAGTTTATCATTGAAATTCCATTCCCAACTTACCTTTCGGTTTTCCAAATTCCACATGACTTACTGCTTCGATATTAAACACCCCTGCACCTGTAGCCACACAAATATAGATCCCAGCATCCCCTACTCTGAAATCTCTTATGACTAGAGAATCGTTTGTCATGTCACTCCGCCCCACGGGCAGTGCTGCTCCTTGTCTTTTCCAGCTGATGACTGGTCGTGGATCACCAGTAGCGCTGCAGTTTAACGTCAAAGTATCGCCAGTGGAAGCAAACACCTTTCCAGGAGGCTTAACGGTAAACACAGGAAGAGAAACCACAACTAAGAGAGTTTTCCTTTCAACATTTCCTAAAAGGTTGACTGCTGAGCAGAAGTATGCGTCTGAGTCACTTTTACGGACATCGGAAATTTGTAAGACACTGTTGTTATAGTGGACCCTCCCCTGGGGTAACTGACCAGACGACTTCCTCCACGTCACTACTGGTGCAGGGTATCCGGTCACATGACATTTCGGTAAGGTGACGTCACTTCCTTCGATGACGTGGTAAGGTCGTGGATGAAGGGAAACACGAGGATAAACTGCAAAAAAGTGATACCTTTTTTAATCGTGAATCAGGAAAACGAAGGCTCGTATACTGAATTGAACGTTAATCCGAGTGACTTGAGGTGGCTGGAAACAGAGCCAGCTAAAACTTTCGAAAATTTAAGGTGGTTCTGAACCCTTTTCGCAGAAGTTTTTATAACTTTGCAAAAAGTTGCATCTTATCATGCTGATTACAATTCGATAATAAAAAATGGGGATCACCGAGCTAGTTTTTGAGTGATAAGGGCTCAAAGCTAAAATGAAGGGTGCTTAGCACGTTGTAATGTTGCTATAGTAACCTATTGTGCCACAAAATTGACAGCAACTTGTTCACCAATGATTGCGCAGTTTTTTGATGCCATGATTTTTGACATCAACCCATATAGAGTGGTTATAATGACCCATCAAACTCTAAGTCTTGGAAAGTACTGGAAACTGTTTTGAGCCACCTTTAATTACAAAGGAACATCAGGGGACTTTGATTACAGTGCTTGTTTTCAAAGCAATGCAAAACAAGAGTCAAACTTGTGTTTCTGAAAGTGAATAATGATCATCGCAGTGAATTTTCCAATTTAAGCCATTGGAAAGAAGAAGCCTGAAAAATATCAGGGCTTCAACGGGATTTGAATCCGTGACCTCCGCGATACCCGTTGAAGCCCTGATTTTTTTTCAGGCTTCTTCTTTCCAATTGCTTAAATTGGAAAATTCACTGCGATGATCATTCTTCACTTTCATCTATAACCGCAGTTCAAATATATGAATTATTTCATATATACTTCACATCACTTGTGTTTCTGTTAGTCTATACAAACACAGGAACTGTTTTCTGTCTCAGAATATTTGCTTTATCTAAGAATTTATTACTAAGTCGGACAAATTCTGTATCAATTACAATTACTCATAGAACGCTTATGTTAGAGTATTTACAATTACCAGAAACTCACCATTTACTGTTAATCGCACCACTTCCTGTGAAGTCCCAAGGATGTTTGCTGCTGAACACTGATACACGCCCGAGTCACTTCCGGTCACCTTCTTTAACTCCAACTTTCCACGTGAGAACGCTGACTGAGTGATTTCTGACTGATTGTCCAGTCTACTCCACGCTATTGCGGGCTCAGGATTACCGCTGGCTGAACACTGAAAAGAGGCTGTTCCACCTTCGTTTACTGTCAACGTCACAGGAGAAACAACAACAGCAGGAGATGATATCGATTCACCGGGTTCACCTTTAGTTCCCGGCATGCCTGCGGGTCCTATGTCTCCTTTCTCGCCTTTGTTTCCAGTCTCTCCCTGTAGTCCTACAGGTCCCGTAATGCCTTGCTTGCCGCTCTTTCCTGGCGATCCCATAATACCTTGATCGCCCTTGTTTCCAGTTTTTCCTTTCTGTCCTCTTCGTCCCCGGGCTCCTTTGTGTCCTATAGTTCCAGGAGGACCGGGAGGGCCTGGAGGACCAGAAGAGCACGTGACACCGTTTGACTGACAGAGATGCACTCCCGCCTGTGATAAAAGTCTGTTGATTTTAAGCATCGTTTCTGCTGTGCGTTTAGCTTCTGTCGAGTTCTCAGTTGAGTCAACTTGACGGCTGTGTCTGTGGAGTTTGGGGGATGAACCTTCTGAGAAGAAAAGAAAAATACATTTAATGGAAAGTGTAACCGAAGTCACGCGTAGTCGTGTACCAAAACCTTTAATAACTTTACACTCGTACGGTACTACATATAAACCGGAAAAATAGAAAAAAATAGTAATAGAAAATAATAGCTGACCAAAATAACAAACAAGAAGGAACGGATAATACGAAGAAAGGTTTACCTTAACGGTGTCCTGACTCACGAGATAAAAAACTTCCTGCTTCAAAACTTAAAAGTGGCGTAAAAACGAACGAAGACCTAGGTCATATTTATTCTAAAAAGGCTTGACAAGTGATTACGTAACAACACGAAGTAACGAAAAATAAGCATTCCTACAAACAATAAAGCGGACAATAACGAATAGTAACGACTAATGAACTAGTGCTAAATACCAAAATAGAAGAACAGTTAATTAAAAGAAAACAAAGGGAAACAAACCAAAAAATCTAATTTGAATGTTTCGCTGTAACATACCGGCCTCGAAAGGCACTTGTCCTTGCCTTTCTATAACAAAGAAGCGAAACTCGAACAAAATCCATAGAGGATTTCCTTATACGTACACTCTTCTTAATTAGGCAATCTAAAGCACAATAGAAAATCAATGCCGCAATCTTTGAACAATGTTCGGGTATTAGTTCTAGTAAGGCTACTTAATCCATCTGAACTTCTTTCTTCATTTGCCGTAGTGGTGATTTCAAACACTGGCCGCTTCTAGTAAACATAGTTTCCTGATATCTCTCGTCAAGATACATCTGGCCGTGCTAACCGTGGCTTGGCGAACATCCCCATTGCGGTCCGCCATGACTTCTTCCACAATACCCATTGGCCACTGTCCTCGTGGACTATGTTGATCAGTAATGAGAACAAGATCTCCCACTGCCAAATTCCTGTGAGGACGAAACCACTTCTGTCTTTCTTGCAGCGATAGCAAATATTCGTCTATCCATCTCTTCCAGAAGATATTACTTAGATATTGAGCTTGTCTCCAGCGCCGTGTGTACTTATCTGCAGATGCAGTAGAGAAGTCTCCAGGGGCGAGACAGTGATTACGGTGGGACAACAGAAGATGGTTCGGGGTTAAGGGTTCCAGGTCCTTTGGATCTTCACTTAGTTTCGTGAGTGGTCGGTCGTTCAGGATTTTTTCTACTTCCGTCATGATGGTGAGAAGTGTCTCGTCGTTCACGATCTGTGTTCCAAGTAGGGCGCGCAGAATTCTACGAACAGATCGGATCATCCTCTCCCAGGCGCCTCCTTGGTGACTGGCGTAAGGGGGATTAAAATATCATTGGACATCGCGTCTGCGCATGCTCTCGGTGATGCGTGACTGGTTCCACGTCTCAAGTGCTCTTTTTACTTCACATTCTGCTCGTCTAAAGTTAGTGCCGTTGTCACTGTAGACTTCAGTCGGGGCTCCACGTCTACTGACAAATCTGGTAAACGCCAACAAAAAGGAATCGGTGGACAAGTCTTGCGACACTTCAATATGGATTGCTCTCATGGTAAGACAGGTAAAAATATATCCATATCTTTTCACTCGGCTTCTCTTCAACTTGACAGGTATAGGGCCAAAATAGTCGATGCCGACCGACGTAAAGGGGGGATCTCTTGGCGTAATGCGTGCTATAGGCAGTGGAGCCATGATTTGTTTCTCAGGCTTTGCGTTCCACCTTCTGCACTTGATGCACTTGCTGATAACTCGCCTTACAGCCGTGCCTCCTTTCAAGACCCAGAACTTCTTTCTTATGGCAGCTAATACTTGAGTTGCACCAACATGACCCACTTGATGATAATGGTGGATAATTAAATCAATTACGTGATGCTTGTTTGGAAGGACAATTGGGTGTTTTGAAGCATAAGCAACTGCGTCCGCGTTTCCAAGACGGCCGCCAACCCTAATTGTTCCGTTAACAACAACTGGGTTGAGCTTGCGCAGTGGGCTGCTGTACGAAACGTTACATAGGCGTTTCCCTGACGCTCTCGAGACATCGTTAAGGTTGGTTTGGGACGCTTCATTCAATAGAACTGCCAGTTCCTTGGGGAAGAACAATCTCTGCACATGTTTGACAATTTTCTCTTCAGCATTCAGCAACTCTCCGACAGATAGCTCTCCATTTTTAACATCTTCCACTGTAATCTTGCCTGCTTGGTATCTCAAATAGGTCTGAAAACGGATTAGCCAGGCGACTGCCTTCTTCAGAGCGAACCACGAAGAATAGCGACAAATTAAGGCGTCGGCTCCTAGATCTTGTTTGACAACGTACGTTTGGGCCTTCTTCACTGGTTTTACGTTCCGATCATCTTCGCTTATCTCGGGTAGATGATGTGGCTGAACCGGCCAGTGGACTTCTTCTTGCAGGAGAAACTTAGGACCTTCCAGCCAAATCTTCAGCTTGGCGCGTTCATGTGGTCGTAAGCCACGTGAGGCGATGTCCGCCGGGTTGAGGTGAGAACTAACGTAGCGCCATTGGGACGGATTCGAGAGGTCATGGATTGTAGCAAGCCGGTTAGCAACAAAGGTCTGGAACCTCGTATGACTGTTGTTGATATACTGCAGAACGATAGTGGAATCCGTCCAAAAGATCACTTCGTGAATTGGTAAAGTAAGCTCTTCCTTAATCTGCTTATGAAGTTTGACTGCGACTGTGGCGGCGGTTAACTCAAGGCGAGGCATTGTGACCGTCTTTAACGGGGCGACTCTTGCTTTGCCCAATAAAATACTGCAGGCGACGTTACCTTGTGAATCAGCCATACGGAAGTAAGAAACAGCACCATAGCCCTCTTCAGAGGCGTCTGAAAAGTAGTGCAACTGGATGGAGTCAACTTTGCTGAAGTGCTGCGGCTTTACACAACGTGGTACTTTTACATCAGATAGGCCAGTGATACCTCGAGTCCACTCACACCATCGTTCCAAGTGATCACTACAGATCACATCATCCCAACCAAGGTCTTCTCTGCATAACTTTTGGAGCAGTCGTTTTGCAGGTAAAATCATTGGCGCAGCCAGACCAAGCGGATCGTACAGTGAAGACACAACAGATAAGATGCTTCTTCTTGTGTTTGCAGTCACATCTCGAATGGTTCTGAAACTAAAGGTGTCCTGTTCTGTGTCCCACTGCATACCTAAGGCGCGGTCAATTGGTAGCTTTTCCAAATCTAAATTGAGACTCTTCACTGAAGGTGCCCGATCAGATTTTGGTACTGATGCTAAGACTTCTCGACGATTACTCAACCACTTGGTTAACCGGAAGCCTCCTCTTCTCAATAATGCCGGCAGCTGGTCAACTAACTGCACTGCTTCATCTGTGGAGGCAACTGATTTGAGACAATCATCTACGTAGAAGTTCCTGTTGACGGTGTCAATGGTTACTGCATTGAAGTACTTTCTGTTATCTTCTGCGGTCTTCTTCAACGAAAAGCTTGAGCAACTAGGAGACGATCTAGCTCCAAACAGGTGAACAAGCATCTGATGGTCTTCCGGTTTATTCGAGAAATCGCCTCCAGGCCACCAAAGAAACGAAAGGGCATGCGTGTCTTGAGGGGAAACCCTTACTTGATGGAACATCTTTTCAATATCAGCAGAGATACCAATTCGCTCTTGACGAAAGCGAAGTAGGACTCCTACAAGACTGTTAGTTAAGTCGGGTCCCTGAAGCAGTTGATCGTTCAGTGACGTGTTTCGAAACCTCGCTGCGCAATCAAACACAACTCTTACTTTGTCCGGCTTTTGAGGATGGACCACAGGATGGTGAGGAAGATACCACACAGGACTTCCAACTTGACCATCGGGTATTTTCTGCGCATGGCCCAGGGAGATGTACTCTTCTACCGTCTCTTTATACTTTCTCTTGAGGTCTACATCTTTCTCGAGGCTTCTCTTCAGAAGGTCAAGTCTCTTCACTGCCATGGCTCTGTTGTTCGGTAGACTGGGGTTCTCATATTTCCAAGGAAGGGAGAGTTGATAGTGACCATCAACCATCTGCACCGTACTTTCCATGATGGCTAGAGCTCTTCTATCTTCGATGGACATCATTTCTTTAGATGACACAGTCGTCTCTGTGAAATCGGCATTGTACATGCGCTCAATCTGCACCGACAAAGGCTCTTGTCCTCCACTTAGGAAATTGACACTTGCCACACGATGGTTGGTACCACTGAGAGGACCAATGAGAGTCCAACCAAGCAATGTCCGTGCTGCACTAGGCTGTTTACGGCGACCACGGCGCTCTTCAAAGACCCAATGTGCTTCGGGAACATCGCTGCCGATCAAAATGGATACTTCCTTGTCAAGTTTGGGTAAAGAAATCCCCTGAAGATGAGGCCAATCGCGAATATCTTCGAATTCAGTACATGGAATACTTCTCTTCGAAACTGGAAGATTATTTACAGTCCATACACGGTCGAGATGTATGTATTCATTCGACGTCAAGGCTTTCACAGTTAGGCTGACTTCTTCTCCAAGGCGCTGGGTACCTTCTGCATTAATGGTTGTCAGGGAAAATGACGTTGGCGAACCTTCGACGTCCAACTCTTCTACGAGACGCTGTAAACACAGAGTTGTATCAGAACCGTCATCAAGGAATGCGTAAGTTTCAACTTCTCTTCCGTTCTTCGCAGAAACTCTGACGGGTACGATCCTCAGACTAATTCTTGGATCATTGCTGTTGGCTGTACGATCTCCTCCGGCCTCGATGTGATGAGGACTCGCAGTTGCGGATTCTTCGTTAGCTTCACTAGAATTTGTGTTGACTTGATCAGAAGTTGTCTGTGTTCTTGCACTCTCGCCAAAGCCCATGGGAGTGCCAGAGGAACTTGGTGGGTGAAGCAACGAATGGTGTTTCTCTCCACAGCCACTTAATAAACAAGCACCAAGACTTCTGCAACGCCTTGCAATGTGGTTAGGCTTCAAACAATTTTCGCACAGATTTCGTTTCCGCACAAAGCCCCTTCTTTGAGCATAGCGTTTATCTCGGAACTTGAAACACTTTTCAAGTTCATGTGTTCCATCGCAGAACTTGCATATGGCTCGATTATCAACTGGAAACTTCCCTTTCACACTTTTGGTGTTTTTTAGATCTTGGTTATAGACTTCTCCTTCAACTTTAGACAAAGCCAGGACAGTGCCTTTTGCATCGGTGACTCTCCAAGGAGGTACTTTCCTTCTCGGTTCCCCCTGCTTGGACCCAACTAGTTTACCGAACTCGGTGTTTGCAACCAATGCTCTCTTCTCAAGAAATTCCGTTAGATCAACAAATGAAGGTTGAAGATCCATTTCCAAAAGCTTGCCTGATTCGTCTGCCCATTTTGCTTGCATGTGTACGGGTAGACGCATAACAATCTTAGTTAAAGTGTCCATTGAGTTGATGTCGGCTTCATATCTCATCTCAGAGGAATTCAGTAGGCAAATCCGCATGTCACGTGCTAATTGAGAGAGTTTCTCCCCGTCAGAGGACTTCAGTTGTGGTCCCTTGACTACTTTATCAACAAGAGAACGAATAATCACATGTCTTTGACCAAAGTTCCTTTTGAGAATATCACGAGCAGCTTTATATCCTTCAGCCCCTGGCAAGATAACACAGTTCTCAATCGCTTCTTTGGCTTTGCCTGTACAATACTGGATTAGATAAGACAGCCTGACATTGTCATCCTCGATCGTAGATTCCACATTAAGTTCGAAGTTCTTGATAAACCTGGGGTACTTCGAAGAGTCACCATCAAAGTACAAAAACTCGCGTTTCGGCATATCCAACTTTTCAAGACCAAGTACAACTTTATCGATGGCCGTTTGCTGTCGTTCCACAATCTTTTGGAACTTGCCCGCTGTATTATCAGGGTTAACATCCTCACCATGGCAACCAATTTTGCCTGGTCTACGTGAGCCTCTAGGAAAGGTGGGAACGCCATGGGGTGTGGCACCTCCACTGAAAAACTTCAATCCATGTGGATCTACTTTTACTTCCGGTAAAGTGTACTTCCCAGTTTCTGGTTTAACACGTTCATCCTCAAATGGTTGGCCAGGTATTACGGAAGATGTCAATCCTGTCAAATAACGCTCTACGTTCTCACGGACCCGCACAGATCCTGCAGGGGAAGTAACTGAACCATCTCCAACCCGCTCTCTAAAAGTAGCTTCAAGCTCAGCTCGTTCTGCATCGATTTTAGCCTCCATCAATTGACTTCTAAGTCGTAAACGCTCCCTTTCAGCTAAAACACGCGTGTTCTCTTCTTGAAGACGTAGCTCTATCTCGCTTTCCCTAATCGCTTGTACTTCTTGGAGTTCCCTCACCTTTAGCTGGGCCATTGCACGCTTGACATCCCTCGCGCACGATTCACCACCTTGAAGAAAGCTTTTTTCTCTTGAACGCGTTTGATCTGGGGCCGTATCGTGAATAGAGGTGTTTTGAATCACATTCGTTGTTCCCGCACCTAGCACCTCTGAAATATTTGTCACATAACTAGCTTCAGTCTTTGCATTCTGCAATTCCTGTCGTCGCTCTACTGACGGAACAACTGGCATTTTCAAATTCAAATCAACTTCGGAGATGTTCGCTGTTCCTTTGCCGTACAACTCCCGTCTCTTAGGCGTATAAACTCTATCCAACCACTCCTTGTACTTGTTTTCGAAAAGCTCCATTCGAGAAACATCCTTTGCATAATCTCGGGAAATACGCTGTTTGTCCGCCGGTCGCTCGGTTAAATGAAACCATTCTGAACTAGCCCGTTTTAACTTCTCAAATATGCTCACCAACGAGCTGTGTCTTTCAACCACTTCATCGGAAGCAATCTGCTCCGAAAAATACGGTTCCAATTCGTTCATTACTCTTGTAATGTGCCCACGGTAGGCTATGATCGTCCGCCCCAAGTTGCTTAATTCACCGTCCACAGACATCGTCCAACAATTTCCAACTTGGTGCTCCTTTGATCCCTTGCCAAACTAAAGCAGCATTCTCCAGTTGCTCGTTAAGTACTATGTAACCGAAGTCACGCGTAGTCGTGTACCAAAACCTTTAATAACTTTACGCTCGTACGGTACTACATATAAACCGGAAAATAGAAAAAAATAGTAATAGAAAATAATAGCTGACCAAAATAACAAACAAGAAGGAACGGATAATACGAAGAAAGGTTTACCTTAACGGTGTCCTGACTCACGAGATAAAAAACGTCCTGCTTCAAAACTTAAAAGTGGCGTAAAAACGAACGAAGACCTAGGTCATATTTATTCTAAAAAGGCTTGACAAGTGATTACGTAACAACACGAAGTAACGAAAAATAAGCATTCCTACAAACAATAAAGCGGACAATAACGAATAGTAAAGACTAATGAACTAGTGCTAAATACCAAAATAGAAGAACAGTTAATTAAAAGAAAACAAAGGGAAACAAACCAAAAAATCTAATTTGAATGTTTCGCTGTAACAGAAAGACTACTATTTATTTAAGGAGGCTCGAAAGGGTTTTTAGCTGCACGCGCGCGTGCAATCTACACACGCAATAACTAAGATGCACGCGTCAGCTGAATCAGTATTAAAATCAGCACACCGGAAGTTAATGCTGCGTAAAATCGCGCGAACCGGAAATAAAATCTGTGGAAAACGTTTGTTTATAGCTCAAAAGTTCGCTCGGTGACCTATCTTGATTTTTTGCATACACGCACCATTCGCGATGGCACTTCAGATATAAAAGTTTCGGGGAAAATTATCTAATGGAATTTTCTGTAAGCCATAAAACGCGTTTTCTTGAAATATATTTAATTCTACTAGATAAAATTTTTCCATACTGTCTGAAAAGTTAAAGAATTTAGGGAACTTTCCAACAAAGAGATAAAAATGGTAGGTCACCGAAGCAGTTTCTCAGATAATTTACAAAAACTGAAATTTAGAGGACGCTTTTGTGGACCTCGTGCGTTGCCATGGTAACTGATATGACGTCACAAGTACCCTTAAAGTATAGCCCAATAATAGAGTTGCAAGGAGACTGATATAGCTTGCCCACACCATTAAACATACTTCTTTGTAATCTTCCATCGTTTCACAAGCAATATAGCAACGAAAAACCCTTTCGAGCCTCCTTAAATGGCTTAATTTGTGATTAATGTAAATTATGTTATCCTTTAAAGGAAAGCAGCCTTTAGAGTCTGATCTGCAATCATCGCCAGAGGCCGGCGTGCATTAAATTATCTCTACTAACCTCACGGCATGACCGAAAGGGAAATACTTGACTCCTGCTTCATTTAAGACTAAAAATATTAATTGGAGCATCAGCAGACAAGGTATCCTTTGTTCATTTCCTGGTACAAAAACGGTCCAAAAACCGACTCTATCGGTGGTACACATATGTTTTATAAGAATATCGAGGCTGAAATTTACGAAATTTTAAGAATAAACCAAAGGCTGAGAGTTTGGAAAGAATATCATTTTTTGTGTTGAAAATTTGTAAATACAACATAATACTATGTTTTAAACTAAACTGTATTAAATTCTTCCTTCCCTAAACGGCAAACCTAGCCAAAAAAACAACAAAAACAGCACTAGCCTTATGTTCAATACTAATAACATTTCTGCAAGAAGTTATTTGCGGTATATCAAGCATAATCATAAAAATTACAATTTCCTCGATTGTGATTGGTTTAAAAAACTCCTATTTCCACTACCTCACTTGATAAGTTGCTATCGGACAGTTCAATAAGCCAATCACATTCAAAATTGTAGTTTAAATCAACCAATCACATTCAAAGTTGTAGTTTAAATCAACCAATCTCAATTTCAGAGTTATATAAAACAATTAACTTTTCCTTTGTCAGTATTTTAAGGTATCAGTGTACCCCAAATGACCATCATTCTTTGGCCCCGCTTTACAGTCGGACGTTTGACGCAAACCCCAATAAAGTATATATTTTCTGAGAGCTTAATAATTGTAGATTACGAAGGTATATTCATCTACATAAAAAAATGTACGGTTTTCCGAATATAGCGCGCTATTTCCCAAAGTACAGAGGTTCACTAATCAAGTTCGTTTCCGGTCAGATTTGATCGGGAGAACACGATCAACATCGCTATGTCTTCTTGACACCTGTCTCTAAAAAACGGTGTCGGGAAATTTTGATTACTTGTCTGGTTTGTTTCTGACACGCAGTTAAACTTTGAGAGTTGATAAAACATGCATTCTCTTCACTAAAAAGGTCATAACTTTTGAAAGGAGCCAAAAATGAAAATTCCCCGACACCGTATTTTTGCCTGATTATCGGGCAACGTTCTCTCCAAATTTCAGCGAAAAACGTTGAAAACTCGCCGGAAACGAACTCAAAATGTGCGCCTCACTTGCTGAAATTTTCGTTTCGAGATACGAAGAAAAATATACTTTTGGGCGTTCTTCCGGTGTAATGAGATAATTACACAAAACGTGTGAAAATTAATTCCCCGTTGATAGGCCAAGTAAAGGCTCAGTTTACTTTAACAATAGAGCTCATATCAATAACAGAGCGGTTGCTCCTGGCGGGAAATATCTGGATTCCGCCGCTCGCGTATAAGGTTAGTAAGGAAATAATTTTCGTTTAATTTTTCATTTTCCATGTTTTAAATGTCTTTGCTAATGCAGATTCACCATCCATCTAACGAAACAGGTTGAATGATGCCGAAGACAAGTAAAAAGCTTTCTCATAAACAAGGGGCAGGAAACGAACGGGCACGTACGCGTGCAGATCAAGAAGTTACAACTTCGAACGGCGAAAGCGCCAAACAACTCATGATTAGAGAAATGCGAGAATCGGACTAAGGATAAAATGCATTTCATAAACTCGTTAACCCATCGACTTTGTTCTTCCTCGTCTTGTGAAATCAACTTCTCCTGCTCAAAGTAGGAACCTCGGTCGCTAGCAGCTAAAACATCAGCTCGATCCTTATCGAATGATTTCGAAACCTTTTTCCTCTTTGAAGGTTTCTTCGCGCTTGCAAAAGGACACGGACTTCGTTTTTTCTTCGACGACATGGAATAGAAATACCATAAACTTTTCAATCTAAAATATACAAAAGCAAAACACTCGAAGCAGCACGTCGACGACCAATTTTAGAAATACAAACACAAACGTGTGAAACTCGCGAACATCGTGTCTGTCACGTGATGCAAGTTTACTTCTCGTGACGTGTTGACAGCTATCAATTAGAGATAACTATTTGGAAGAAACGTTTTCTGTTAATAACTTTGCTTAGGATCAATTTTTTTTCATAGAATTTTTTTTAAATGAAAGATTGCAATACGATCTATCTGAAAAAGCGAAAAAATTTTTTTTGGAAAAATGATCAAATTTGGGGGAAACATGATACATTAATGCACATTTTCCCTTTCTCTCATAACTTAGCTATTCTTATATTCCATATACAAGGCTAAAAAGTTAAAAAATGAAAATGTTTAGCTATTCTTCTTTTCTCGGAAATTGTAATTTTTATGATTAATTGGTAACAAGACTCTTTGTGTCGTCCAATTCGGTCTGTAATCATACTCGTGATAAGCAAATCGGACTCCCGCCTCGCGGTCGTCCGATTTTGTTATCACTTGTATGATTACAGACCGAATTGGACTCCACTCAATCCTATTATCATTACTTATTGCTGCAGGCTGGTTCCAATATTGCTTTATCACCATTCAGACACCAACATATTCGAAAACAGAGATGTCGTACGCTATATAATCTTTAAAATTTATGTGAAACTGTCGGCGTTGGATTGAAGACAACTTGACTTTCTAACCTTCTGTTCAGACATTGCGTCTCCATCGCACAAACAGACATGTAGAAACACGTTTATTTGTGATTTGGTTTAACGCAGAGACTTGACACAGTGTATTCAGCTTTGTTCCTGATGATTGTATCTCTTGATTGTAACAACTTGTCAGCTCTAGCTTGTATCAGAAAAACTTACCAGGAGCATTCTTGATTATCTTCATGTCTGCTTCGTTTGACGGCGACTTGGCTTCTGCGACGCTTTCAAGAGCGTTTATTCTTTTCTTCTGCTCGTGTAGTTCCAGCTCAACTCTTAAAAAGCCGGCGCAGTAAAACACAATGGAGAGAACAGAAATAATGGAAGCAACTGAGGAAGGCATACTTTGCTTTTGAATAATCATGTTTTCGTCCGTGATATCAATCCGTATAATTTACAACGTTAGTGGAATACAAACTGCTTTAGCTGGTTATGTGATACTGGGATCACGAGTTTGGGTAACTTGCCAAATGGTCTGCTATTCCTGTCATGCGGCGAGACAAAGCTCATGGATAAGGGGAAAACAAAGAATCTCATGACGCCGTGATATTCATAGAATACACTGGGGTGGTCAACTTAGCTGTTATTTTGATCCTAGTATAATAATATCTTTGATGCTTTTTACAGTAAAATATCAGAGATTATAGACATATACATTCTACTTAAGCAATTATCCAGGAAATTAAGACCTATATTAGCATAAAAATATAATCTATTAAAAAAACGTTTGAAAAAAAACGACATCTCCTTATTTCTGGCAGAAACGGTCGTGGGCTAGACACGAAGGTGTACAAGAGACGTGGGTGCATTGCCTTTTGTGTGTAGCATACCGACAGCCTTAATGCCAAAATGCTAGCTTGACGATGAAACAAAGGGTCACACTAACGACAGTTGTCTCTCAGAGCTCTTATCTGGATTGCTTTTTAAGGCTATGCTTCAAAACTTTATCTGTTCGGTCATTCTAGTGAAACTTGAGTCTCGAGGCTTTTTTGCTCATTTCCTGAATTAAAACCTTTTTTTGGCATCAACGTTCTCATATCATGAAAGTTTGAGGTGACGATTCTTTTTAGAAAACGGGAGGTAATTTTTCTCTCTCTCTCCCTCTTTTTAAAAAACGGGCTTGCGAACAGATAATTTACCAAAACCGTTGGGTGCCCCTGAAAGCATAGGTAGCCTGGTTAACTATATGTATGCGTTTTGGGAGTGGTATACCATGGAATATTCCACGCGTCACTTGTATTTTTCCGGTATACACATATATAATACCAAGAAAATAGTGATATTCCATGGTATATCACAAGGAGTCGTGACATAACTATTTTATATCATGCCATATAAAGTACAGTGGCCAACACA
>OZ026601.1:7540334-7547834 GCA_964020085.1 Micromussa lordhowensis | reverse complement strand
GGCAAAAGTACAAATAACAATTAATACAAAAAAACTTAATACCACTGGCAGTGTGTGGGATCACACATGACCTAACAAATGAACTCACCCGTCTTCAGGTTGTGGTCCTATCATGGCCTGCGACATGTAAACAGTAAATGGCTTCTCCTGTCCAGGTCCTTTGCTTGTCTTTGTATCACACACAGGCAACTCAGGAGGGGGTGGTGGAGGTGGTGGGGGAGGAGAGGGAGGGGGTAAATTTTGCAAGTAAACTGGAAGTGTAGCATGGGCTGATGGCACCCAAGGAAATTCCCAAGGGAGTGGAGGTGGAGGATATTGATATGGATGAAGACGCTGTGGGGGTGGTGGAAGGATTGGATAGTCAACAGAGGAACTTGATGACACTGTGTAAGGGGTGGAGTGCAGTTCATGTACTGAGCCTGACGGTGGTACTCTGTAATCATCTGTTTGGTGAACTTCTTGTTGTTGTCCATGGACATCAGAAGATGATTCCAGACTTCTCTTGCTTTCCTCTTGTAGGGTCCTCTTCAGTGAAGACTCCCCTGCAGATACAGCTTCAGTAGTGGATGTTTTTATTCGTGCACCAAACAGATCTGTTAACAATAAACACTATCAAAGATTGTGTACAAGAGCCTAGTACAGGGATTTCATTACGGGCCAGGCACCAGGCGAATTGACCTGCTGTGAAGATGATTTTGCCCGCCTGGTTTGACCATCTAGAGGAAAGTTTTTTTTATAAAGAAGTTCAGTTCAAATAGTTCTGCCTGCCTGTCAAAACCAGTTGCCCTCCTGACGATAAAGTTAATGAAACCCCTGCTATTATGATGTGTGTACTGTAAACAACATACATGTATCAGTGATAATCGTCAAAAACAGATGTCAAGATTTACATACATGTACCAGTAGACATAAATTTTAACATACTTCACACAGACTAAGTGACTGAGAGTGTTCTCAAAGCCCCTCTGTGATTGGCAGCCTCAACATGTATGACTATAATTATAATCAAATACCTTAGAGTTATCTAGATCTACAAAATGATAAATAGCTGGCCATCAAATGATTTTTCCTTTTTTAAATATTTCATTAAATACACCTTCCTCATCATGTAAGTCAGAAACCTTCATTTTCACTTTTTCAAGTTGCAAGGTTGAACTCAGGATGTTCCAAAGTTAGTCATGATCCGATCACAAAGTAAGTAGGAGTCATCTTCATCTAGGAAACAGACCCTGGGGGAAGGAAGGACATAGGCTACTCCTAATTTTTAAGTTTGTATTTGCATATAAATGCAAATAAATTAAATTAATTATAATTTTAATCAATACCTATTCATAACATTATTATATGACAATTACAAATTAATAATTATAATAACTGTAAGTTAAATTATTGCTACATAGTAAATTAAAATCTCAGCTGATAGGCCCAGTCACCTCTTGTCTTCTTCGCAATAATTTTTCTCCTTTCCTGAAGCTTTTCTCTTGTATCATCAACTGTTTCATATTCTGGTGCATAACAAACATGCAAAATGCCTCCAAAGAATGACCTGTTATCCAACTTCTTTTTCGCAATTCTAAAAATAATGGAACAATGAAACAACAGTACAAAAAAACTTGAAACTTTTTCTTTTAATTATTAAGTTTGTACGTGACAAATGATCAATAACACAATATAATCATAACACATATATTGTGGGGGCGCGGTGTCCTCATGGTAAGTGCGCTCAACTCCGGAGCGAGCGCTCCCGGTTCGAGCCCTGGCCGGGGACATTGTGTTGTGTTCTTGGGCAAGACACTTCACGCTCACAGTGCCTCTCTCCACCCAGGTGTATAAATGGGTACCAGCGAATTTGATGCTGGGGGTAACCCTGCGATGGACTAGCATCCCATCCAGGGGGGAGTAGAAATATTCCTAGTCACTTCATGCTTCTGAAACCGGGATAAGCTCCGGCCTGATGAGCCATTAGGCTCGTATGCAGACTTTACCTTTACCTTACACGTATTGTACATGATTTTTTGTACAAGTAGAGTACTACTGGTTGCTGTTCTTTTGTCTAAGGGTTTAACAAGGGTTTATCCATGAAAGCGAATGCGCAAGGGAAATGCAGACAAGAAGGGGTAGCAACCAGATGAGACCCATGTATTATCTTGCCTGATTTTGCCTCCAGGCAGTGCAGTACAAATACAGCTACCTGTGAAACAGTGTCTTACAGACTCAACCAATAAAAGGTTTTCTTTGTTTACAACTTTTTGCATATAAGTTTTGTATATTACGCATGGCTTGTTTAACACAAGTACTGCACATGCTTTAGCACCCCAGGTTACAAAAAAAAACTAAAGGTGATCATTACAAATTGCTGCTTGACCTGTCAATATATTATTTCACAATACATTGTGTAAAAATTTCTAGGGAAACCAAGTTACAGTAGGTATGTACTACACAATACCTTGCTGAATTGATTTTCTGAAACTTGATCCAGTAAACCTCCGTGAAAGGCTCTGTAGGATATTCATCCAAGATACGATACCTTCATAATAAATAAATAAATATATAAATCAATGCATGAATAAATGTATGCATGCATGCATGCATGAATGAATAGATAAATAATCATTGCTACATTGTTTCTCTGGATGGGATGCTAGGCCACGGTTACTAGAAATATAAATGGAAATGGTGACCATTTTTTTTATCAAATTCTGTCCAAATTGTTATAGCACCCAGGCTAGCTTTGTGGTCTGTGAGCAACCTCCCAGTATTTCTGCCTTTGTAAGGACACAACATAAGGGGCAGCCCAGGCCAGTGTTGAAGCCATTATTAACTGGCAGATCATGTAGTGATGCCTGATGTGCTCGGCATACTACTACTCAGGACTCACATAACAAAGCTTTATTAGTAAAAAAATACATGATATTAACTACTTCTCGCATGTGTTTATAGTCTCCTTTACTGTTACAGCTGTTTTTTGGGATGTCACGCAATGCTCCCTCCAAAAAAATGGCTGCTCACATCCGAACCACATTCCTTTGACGGAATAAGCCAATCACATCTTCCATTTCATTTCCAAGAATGTTTTCGCCCCAAATTCGCCCTTGAAAGTTGTCCAATCAGATATTGTTTCTTATCATTGCATCCCGTTGCGGGAGATGGCACAAACCAACATCGTGACGCTGGCCTATGAACACAAACAGATTTCTGGCTTTTGTTTAGGGTCGCAGAAAAATACTGGCAATGCTATAGCTAAGGAAATGCATATTAGAAGCTTGCAAATTCGAAAAGTTATGTTGAGAAGGAAGATAGGTATCTTTTTTTAACTTGCCTGATAAAGAAACTGGGAAATCAAGTGGTTTCGCTCGATTTGTTCACAGCGAGTTCTGAGTAAGTAAGTAAGTAAGTAAGTAAGTCAGTTTATTAACGTGACCAAACACTTAGCTAACCAGCTACTTTACAGGAATAGTCACAAAATAAAATAGTAATAAAAATTATTAAAAGATTATTAAATATTGTAGTATAAAATATATGTAGCGGCCAGCCAAATCCGTATCTGATATCTGTTTCTTGAACAGTTGGTAAGAGTCCACTTTTCTGTATTCGTTCGGTAATTTATTCCACAGGTTGGCTCCTTCGTATCTGAGTGATTTAAGTCCATACTTAGTAGTATTTACTTTTGGTAATGTCAAGATTTTGTCTCCTCGAAGATTATAATTACTTTCCCTTAGTTCTACTAGGTCGCATAGTGATTCTGACACACCCTGCCTGTTAACTACTTTGTATACAGTAGTCAGTATCTTTGCCAATCTCTGATTTAACAACGTTTGGTAGCCAGATTGTTTAAGTAGCATTTATATGACGAGCTATAATCTCTATAAACAAATCTCAGTGCTCTTTCATTGAGTTTTTCTAACTTAGTGGTTGCGCCCTTGCTGCAGAAGTTCCATGTTTCTGCGCAGTAATTGAAGTGCGGTACAATGAACGACTGGTACAGCTTCATACGCGTCTCGAACGGCAGCATACAGAGTACTGCTTCTTTCCTCCTGATTTCAATCCGTAGGAAGTGTTTAGTCCTTAAGGGGCTGGGCTTGAAAGGCATCTTGAATTTCTTTTTTATATTGTTATTTTTTCCACTAATTTCTCAGTAGCTCGCTGAAACTTCAAAAGCCGCTTACAACACAATGTCTTGCAAACGAACAATTTACTCTTGTGTCGCTAGCATAGCAGTTGAAGTTTACAATTTGACTTTTTCAGAAAATACATATTCTCTCATTTAGCTGAACACAGTGATGAGTCATGAAGCACTTGGGGCTTTCATCCACAAAATTGTTTTCGTCCGTCATGATCGTAGCCTGTGATCACAGCCTAATTTTTGGTGGCCTGCGGTGTGAAACAAAAGCCAGAAATCCCTCAGCATTCGAAGTGCACCTTTGCGCGTGAACGCTTGCATCATTCACCCTTTGCTGTGGGTGTCTGACATTTGCAGACTGCAGACCACAGGCTGTAGACTTTTTAACTAAATACTGCATTCCCGTTTCCATTACCAATAGCTAACCGTAAACAGGCAAACCGGAGTGCTATTCAGGCTAACCTGACTGATATTCAGGCTAACCAGATTGCTGTTTAGACCTAAATGTAGTCTGCAGTCTGCAGTCTGCAAATGTCAGACACCGCTTTGCTGTTACATGTATGTGACTGGTCTGTTCAACAGAGGGCAAACAAACCACGAACACAAAAGGAAAGGAATGTGGTTCGGATGTGAGCAGCTGTTCCTTTGGGGGAACGTTGCGTGACATTCCAATAAACGGCTGCGGAGGAGACTAATGCGTTTTAAGCATACTGTAGATTTCATTACAATACAGGTACATATAGCTTACTCTTCAATTGCACCATAGAGCGCAAACAACTCCAGTAATTCTTTCGTCGCACCCACTGCAGGAATGCCTTGAACCAGAACATACTTGGATTCCAAATTTATGGTGTAAACCTTAAAGAAATTATGCATTAAGCTACAGATCGAGGTTTTTAAAAGCTCACAACACGGAAATGGTCTACAAACACTATTTGAAAGAAGTACAGTAGTACAAACCTTAACTGATCTCTCCCAGCGGGCTTCTCGATACTTTGGTCTATTATAGCTCAACTTGTCTTGTTTGTGATGTTTCCTAACAGAGGAAACGTCCACAGTTGACGAGTTTGTACCTGTAGACGAGTTCTGGGTGTCGTCCGCCATTATGGGAGATAATCCGTAACGTTACATGACGTTCTATCCCAACAGCTGCGCTACTTACCGCTGACTGGTATATATCGCTGAAGACAAAAAAGCGCGACAAAGGGCCACAAAAAAATATAATATTGGGCAACAGAGCTGAAAAACGATTGCGCATGCGTCACTAGCGACCCAGTCGGCGAGTCGTCGGCGAGGCAGTTGGCGCGAAAATATCGACTTGAGCAACACATTTCGAATGAAAGACCCTCGAGTCTCTTGACTTCGCAGTAAAATTTCAGTTGGTGTTCAGGTATGAAACTGTGGTGTTCAGGAGATATGTCTTATCACTCTTACTGGTCGTTCTTTTGCGAAAGTTTGAAGCTTATCTGGTCTACCTAAGTCTTATCTGAGGTAAATTCCCTCGGCGTTTCTCATGTTTTCAAAAATTCCGCCATTTTGTTATATGTTTTCCGGTTTCCCGCGCGAATTAGTGACATGCGCAATCGTTTTTCAGCTCTGTCATATTGGGCTTGTTTAAATTATTTTTAGTACTCCGTTAGGGATTTTTATTTCTTTTTAAAATGACCACAAAAAAGAAGAAGCAAGTCCCTAACCTGCAGGGTCAGAAGTCAAGCGTTGGAAGCACCGCACACTTAAAATCACCGGGTCGAATCAAGCTGAAGTCAAAACACAAAGAGGACAACGGCGCGAAAATTACTTCCTCTTCGCTGATCCCAGTCACAAAATATGGCATTGGTTACGCTTCTCTAGTGCTGATCGTCGGTATGTATTTTATTTTTTGAGAGCTTTGCTCGTTTTTGCCGTTGTAAACGATGAGTGCAACATAAATGAGTCAATGAGGACATTGCGTTACATGTACATGTGTATAAACTTTTAAATTAGTGCGGCCATTATTTAGAGGTTTAAAATGAATTTTAGCGAAGATTTAACTTTCTTAAAAAGATTTATTTTCTTGATCTACAGCTGTGGGCTTTGGGATTTTCCACAGGTAAGGTGGCTTAATATAAAACTTCAATTTTACTGTAAATGAATCGTGGTAAATTGTCCCACTTATTAAAAAATAATATCGAAACGAATTAAATAACAATGTGGTAGACTAAGCTTAATTAATTGATCTGGCGTAAGCTTACATTGAAAGCTTAATTTAATTCTCATATTAGAACAATCGTAAGTAAATAATGTCGACTTAATGCCCGGTTTTATCTCCGTAGCTATCACGTGTCCAGAATGTTTGAAAACGAACGATTTTTCTCGCACTTGTCTGCATTGGAGAGGGAATTGTCTTTTAGAACAGAGATGGTGAGCTTGTTTTCTCTTTATTTCAGCTGAACAATAATTAATGCAGTAAGAAAGAAGTGAGCAAGTCATCACTGGTGTTAGATCTCTCACATACATGTACACAGTGTATTTTTTTTTCCTTATTGGTGTAACATTTTAGGTTTTTTTCGGCTCTAGGAGATGTTTAACAATTATTCGCCGAAGGCGAGGTGAATATTGTCGAATAATCTCCGAGACTAAGTCGAGGGGATTATTCAACAATATTCACCGAGCCTGAGGCGAATAATTGTTTTTAATTAGTATATTTCAGAGCTGAACAACAGAGAATAACAGACTAAAACATAAAAACAGCGACCCAATTGTTCGTTTGCACACACGTATGCAGCCGTATAGCTTTAATAAGAGGTTTTACATGTAAGCTTGCATCAATTGTGAATCAGTTTACTCATGGAGTTCGGCAGTAAAACAATCAAGCAAAACACTACGAAAAATAAATTCATCTGGTACCTTTGTTTAATCGCTGCTGACTTCATCATTATTGTCATCACTGTCTCAAAATTATTGTAACAGTTGCAACCAAATGAAGTTTTATCTATTCGCAGACGACACGAATCTTTTATATGCAGATAAAAACTTAAAATCCCTGGAATCTACAGTTAACGATGAGCTCTGTAAGCTTTACGACTGGCTAATAGCAAACAAATTATCTCTAAACATCAAAAAATCTAATTACGTTATTTTTCGACCAAGACAAAAAAAAGTCAAATATGAAGTTAATTTAAAAATATTCAATCATCATACTAACTCTTACACATCTTTGGAACGTAAAAGTTATGTTAAATACTTAGGCGTGCTTATTGATGAGAATCTCTCCTGGAAACATCATATTTTACATATAGCCTCTAAAATAAGCACATCGATTGGTATTATCGCTAGGTTAAGACATTTCGTACCTCTTGATACTTTGCAACATATATACAGATCGCTGATTCAACCCTATT
>OZ026601.1:7522834-7535334 GCA_964020085.1 Micromussa lordhowensis | reverse complement strand
TGTTATAAGTAATTAAATAAATGCTATGTCGCAAATGGAGGTTAGGTGTCCTCAATTCTGGGGGCTGGAAATGCTCCAGGTTAATTGGTAGAACACCCCATAAGCCTGCCCTATGGATGTGTGCCCTAGCTTCTTCCAGACATTCAATTGGTTGTGTGCAACGCAAAATAATGGTGAGCTAAAAAAATAGGGGAGAAGTGCGGAAAGAGAAAGCAAAAGAACTCCTGTCCTGTGGACAAACCTAACAAAAGGTCCAGTCACTTAAAGACGCCCGCCTTTTTGCTCACTTAAAAACAACCTACAGCGGCCTGTAGACAAAGTCTAACGGCTCCACTCTACTAAAAATTCCTCCCAATAACACAACATAAAGTGCCCGCTGTAAAAATGTGTGAAGCAAAGAAAGGTCAAGAGACCGAATTTAAGAGAACAGCAAATGCACAAATGTTGCAAACTGTAAGCCTGTCAATCCTTATCCAAAGAGTTGGAAAGATTAAACTCTTTCCAGAACCAGTGGGAAGGATTGCAAAGACATCTTTGCCATAAGACCATATCTTTTATTCCATCCTCCATGGGGAAAATCTTTTAGCGTGTTGTTTATCACAGATTTGGACACCACGTCACTCATTAAAAGGTCCCTGACTGCCATCATATTGCATTTGTCATCTGTGTAAGTAACACTCAAGTGTTGACAAAGCCTGTCAAAACTGACCAATCAGAAGGTACACTAGATCCTGGTATACCGGAATGACCTTTTGTTAAGTTTACCCACTTAATCTGTATTCGTGTACAAATCCCTCGTAAATTTATTCCTTCAAGCCTATTTGCAAGTCAATGTTCCTTTTCAAGTGTATATTGTGTTTTAAAGAGATTGAAAAGGATTATGAGGGATTTTTGGTCCAAAGCAAGAAGACAATCTTTGATGTAAATGTCGCGCTCACAAATTTGAAAATTTCAACCCAGTTTGAAAAATATGAACCAGTTTGAAAACTTTAAACTGGTTTTACAAAAATTAAACCAAAAATAAAATTGAACCACAACATATATATGGGTTATTGACCAAGTGTGAGGTCAAGATGGCTGGATAGCTCCATCTTGCTCACTCAGGTAGCCAATCATAGCGCAGGATTTGATGCCCACGGGGCTAGCCTTATAATAAAGTTCTTATTTATTTGCTGCAGGTCATGCTAGGATTTGCTTTTCGTATGTATGTGTGGTTAACAACAAGCTTGAATATTCACACCAAGATGTGTTACACAGTTAACAGGGGTTACAATCAACCTCCAGTTCAAAGCTGTGAAGGTAAGCTTATAAGCTCGATTTCCACCGCTCTCTCCCATCCGGTATTTGTTCCTCACCGAGAAGAGTTTAGGGGAGGAGCGCAGGCTCGTTTTCCAGTCTGGGTCTGGGTTGTGCAAAGTGGTCCACACTGGTCACCATTGATAGCTTATCCCGGTTTCTGTTCTGTATTACCGGTAGTTATACTGTAGGTGTGGAGTATTCCTTCTCCACCCTGGATGGGATTTTAATTCATCAGAGGGTTATTAGCCCCATTATATATATGGCACCCATTTATACACCTGCGTAGAGAGAAGCACTGTGAAAGTCAAGTGTACTGCCCTTGAACACAATGCAATGACCCCAGCTAGTAGGGCTCAAATCCAGACCAGTCAATCCAGAATCCAGTGCAGTAACCATTAGGCCACTGATATGCCTCCCTGTTTCAGGCATGGGTGAATTGTCCTTCTTCTATGTGTATGCCATCTTCTATTTAAGTGGACTCATGATGTCTATGTTCTTCTTGCTCTGTTTTTATTTGAGGTAAGAAATGATTGTTTTTATTGTTTTAATGAGCTAGCTATAACTTTCTAGTTTAATATTACAAGTCTCCAAAGAGTCCGTGGGTTTCCAATTGTAACAGAGCAGCTGGTAAAGAGTAAAGTGTATGACCATGAATGTTAATTAAAATTTTACTCCCATTTTGTAATTCTTATTCTCAAACTCATTTTAATAATTCGTCATGTTTAAACAAAAGAAATCATGACCGTGAAGGTGTTTGGATATCTGATCTTAATTAGCATTCTCCTTAGTTTTAGTTCCTTTTGAGAACATAATCAAACACTCAAGATGGTGTTTGACCACATTTCCAAACCACTCAAATACTCTGCTGTGCATTGTATTTTCAACTCTCTCAGTGTTTGGAAATATGGTCAAACATGGTCTGTCATGTTTGATATATTGTTTAAGAGTTTCTAAAGTTTGATATAATTGGACTCCTCATGATCAACAGCTTTAATTCAATTGTGCAAGTTAGAAGTTTGTCTGAGCCCCTGTAGTATTAAACATGTGTTCTTATAATTCCACAATTTCCTATTCTTAAAAATAATACATGCTGCATTTTATATTTTAGTAGAAATTTTTTTTCCAAAATGCATGTTTGGTAAAAATATGATCTAAGTTGGACTTACATTTTGTTATATTGTCAAAATGTAAGAATCGCTGACAAAAATGTTGGACTTTCTTTTTTTCTAGTGGCAGCATTCTTGGTGGAGTTATAGGTACACTCTCATACTTCTATAACCATGGTGAGGTAAGCTGCTTTGATTCTTAGTTTGTTACATTCATGATCATGGAACATCTCAAAACTGCAACTATTAGAAACAGTTGTATTAAACTATTTGAGGCAGGCCCAAAGATCTTGTTACATGAAAATCAAAAAGCCTTGCTCAATGCCTTCAAAGTAGTTAAATAATTAACGATAATTCTTTGATTCTTTTGTTTTAGCTTAATGACTAGACAGTACATTAATTTTGATCAGGTGTCACTCACACTCAGTCCTCTTCGTGCTATGTAGCACACAAGGCCATGATCAGGTGTGAGTGGATGATTATAGTGGCACTAAGGCACTAATCTTCTTCTTTTTAATTGTTTTCTGTTCAGTGCACCAGAGTTATGTGGACTCCGCCACTCAGAGAAAGTTTTTCATATCCGTTTCTTGTTTTCCAACTACTGGCTGTTACTCTGACAATCAAGTATGTGCATCAAGTTTGCATTTAATTAATCCTAGACTGGCTTTACGTCAGTGTTCAAAGCCACATGCAAACGATCAATTTTAATTTGACCTGTCAGTACCAAATATGGACTTTGTTGCAAATCACTGCTACATGTAAGCACAACTCGGCAACTGCAATGGGTACAATGCTACACTGCTAACTTATTGGTAGAAAAGCTCCAAAAATGTCACCATTTTGAAGTGCATACATGTATGTACATTATTGACTACAACAAATTAACCAGGAGAGCAGCGTGATGCCGTTGCTAAGCTTTCAAATCAACTTTTCTTTTCTCAGGTCTCCCAAGGCTGATTGGCGACACTTGTCATTAGTTGCCATAACAACAAGTTTATTTATGATTCCATGGCAGGTATGAAGGAATGTTTGTCCTGCCTTTGCTTTGTTATTTAATCTTAATCTGACAAGTTCATTATTACAATAACATGTGCCAATTTATTTATCCTTGTTTTTCTTGTTTTTCATCTTAGACTGTTCATTTATTTATCATTGAAATATGCTTATTTTAAATAGTATTTAATACTCCTTGATTGCTCCAAGCCTCAGCTGATTTCTGTTTAATTATTTCCCTTTCAGTTTGCTCAGTTTGCGTTGCTGACTCAGGTAAGTACAGCAGTAAATATTAAACAATTATGCCACAAGCGCACATTGGATATGAGAAAGGTAGATAGCTAACAAGCCGAGTTGGCTATAGTCATCTCATATCCAACAAGGAATAATTGTTTTATTAAAAACGCCCCAAAAATGGAGAAACTAAACTTTAAAAAAAGAAAAACGCCTCAAAAAAATCATGCGTAGAGTATGGTATAATGGCTCATAGCCCATATATGATTGCTAAGCCAATGAAAACTCTCGAATTGCATTATCCAATGTCGATCCAGTTTTTAATAAATATTGATATAATATATCATAATTGCCAAAATGGATGTTTGCACCCTTTGTGGCAAGAGTCGTCACCTATCCACATAAGCATGCATCTGTTAATGTTACAATAACTAGTCAGACCCATATTCGTAGAAGTGTTCTCAAAACAAAAGAACTTGTGAAAGAAACAAACTACAATGGTTACCTTTTAGTAGTATAAATCTATTATCGTTCTATCATGAATGACGCTCTCGGATTGGCTACACCCGGCAGCGTGCGCTGGCAGCCACTTTGCGTTTTCAAAGTGTCTATGCAGAGGATTTAGATAAAGTTTTGAACGACTTGTCGACTTATACTAAAACAATTAGATTATTTGCTCTCAATTCACTATGTGTAATAGATGACTCAGGCTGCACCCACGTCAACTATTATGTGACAGAAATTTCGAACTCGTAAACCCAATTGGTAAGTATTACTGTCAGTAGTTATTTGTGAGCAAAATGGGAGCAATTCACATTGTTTCAACTTCTACCATCCACTGCTTAATGTGTACAATGAAAGCCGAATATTTTTTATTGTTATATCTTTAAGTTATTTAATAATTAACAAGTTATTTCTTTTACAGACATGTGCCTTATTTGGATTGTACTTTCTTCAGTTTATCACTTCACATAAATTGTGTAACATTTTATTTGGGCTGCTGGTATGTGTTATTAATTTCTTTGTTGTGACCAGTCTTTAGACGTATTATTTGACAAGTCAGAATAATTTTGTACTTACAGCTACTGTTGTTTACCTTTACAAATTATGTGTGAAGAATAGCTTTACAAAAGTTAAGACAAGTTAAATTTAAATGTGTCTATTCAATAGTTACATTGCAGAGTCTCCATCAGGCTTGCGTGTATTGTGCCTTAGTTTCTTGACTAACAGTGGAATCCTGATTTCTCCAACCCTCACTTTTTAGAACCTCACGATAACTCGATAAGTCGTTTCACATCCGATTTCTTAAACTATCCGATTTTTTGAACCAAATTTTCGTTTCCCTTGGAGGTTCAAAAAATCGGGATGTCGCTCTACATATAATTCTCAAGATTCACCAAGAAAGAGTTTCCGTAAAAGCGATTACAAGTTGAAACTCAACTTGTATTAAATGCTTGATGTGTAGCCTCATCCCATACAATATTTCTTATAGGTGGGGCATGTTTTAAACTTTATAATTCAGTTTGGGAACTCCATGCTTCTCAGGTAAGGATTTCATTGTAACCTGCAAATTACGTTGTAAACTGATCTGCTTCTGTATGGCATATGACCGGGTCAATGTAATATTTAATAGCTGCTAATAAACTGCTCTCTATATTTTTATCAACAGTTCCTTCTTCTTGTCAGCCCTTATCACAACTTTAGTAAGTGTTTAGAAAACCAGAAGGAAACATTGAAGCTTCATACACTTGTTATTTCAGAAATAGAAAACATGTGCCGTATTTCTATCGAGTTATAGAAACACGAGTGAAAGTTTGGGAGAACGAACTGTGGGAACACGAGCCGCAGGCGAGTGTTTCCACAGCTTTTTCGAGTTCTCCCAAACTTTCACGAGTGTTTCTATTTAACAATTAGATTATGAGCTCGAGATTTCTATCGCGTGATAGTTGACGAGGGCGCAGCCCGAGTCAACTATCGCGCAATAGAAATCGAGAGCGAATAATCTAATTGTTTTAGTATAAATCTACTAGTCGTTCAAAACTTAATCTAAATCCTCTTCAAAGACGCTTCGAAAACACAAAGAAACGGCCCCTAGTGCGCGCTGCTACGCTACTCACTATCTATCACAGAATAGAACGTGAGTAGCGTAGCCAATCAGAGGGTGCCATTCGTGATAGAACGCTAGTAGATTTATACTAAAACTCGATAGAAACACGGAGAACATGTTTTCTATTTCTTTTAGAAAATACCGCGACGAAGAAAAAGAAAAAAACAACTTGTTTACTTCGATGATCAAAATGCAAATTCTCTTTGTTCACGCCATCATTACGTCAACAGCTCGTGCACGCTCTGTGTTTCTATCGAGTTATAGAAACACGGTTTTAAACCAATCAGCGTGCGTATTTGCTTTGGGTTATTTTCTAAAATAATTTATTTCATGATATGATACAGGACATCTATCATTGATTTCATGATACAGTTAACTCTTGTCTTGCAAACACCCTGTTATTGTGGCACCATGATTTTACAGACAGAGCCTTCGAATTACCGGCTAAAACAATAAAGAAATGTGTGGAAACAGCTCCCACTATTATGGACTCCTGCTGTTGCGGAATAGTGGACACTTCATATAAGCGACCACCAAATGTCAATGTTTCCCTCGACTTCGTCTCAGGAAACATTGAGATTCTTGGGAAACAAAATTCACTGTTCCCCTCGGGACCAGTCAGTAAGTGTTAAATATGATATTGTTATGTACAACGCCTTAGTATCGATTTCTGCTCTAGTATCTGTCAAGTGGTAACTTACGGGAGGTTAGAAACGAAAGAAAATTTCAAACTTTTAGCTCTAAGAGTGGTTGTGGTCGCTTACAAGAGGTTCCAAATAATTATGGTCACGGGTGATTTGACTTAGAAACTTTTGGTATTTTGAAAAACTGGTCGCTGAGGAGAGATGGTCGCTTACGAGAGTTGGTTGTAAGCGAAACGGCGACCATATTTTTATTGTTCCTGTCTTTTTACAACAGTCACTTGGAAGTATTGAATGATAATTGATCTGCAGTCTTGGAATGTACACTGGTTTGCACACCATTTTGATATGTTTTATATAAAATATTTGTGTGCCACAGTAAATGTGAACTACAAGTTAAAAGAAACTGGTCCAAATTGGTAAAGAGTAAAGTAGTATACGTTGTATGTGTCACTTTAAAACCAAATATTGGGAGTGTTTCTTCATATATTGCTGACTCTAAGCTATTAAAAACAGCTACTGACGCTCCCGAGGGTGTCCGCTATAACTAGAGTCAAGGAATTTGTAATAATCGGTGTTCTATTTTTCTGCAGATTATTGCCAAACTTGAGCCACTTATTTACCAAGTGCCTCATCAACTTCTGATATGGGTATGTGGAGACTGTGATTCATCTTTGATTCAAGCCATGGTAACAATCATTTAATATCCTTGAATTTAGTAATTATAATGTTTGGTTATTTTCAGGTTATCCAAGCGGTGATGTTTCTAAGTGGAGCTATAGGAATTAAGATTGCAATTGCAAAGATTCTTGGAATTGCAGATGATGTAAGTGAATATAATGATCCATTCTCTTTCCTGTCGAATTGAAAAAAATTGTTAAACTTTTCTTCCAAAGAAAAGGAACCATCTTTACTCCTGGATTGAAAGGTTTCTGTAATAATTACTTGACATTCCATCTAATACTTGTAAGTGCTGAACAGGAGTCAGTATTGCTGCAGTCAGACACATTTAAAATGTACCTCTCGCCGACTTGCTGCAGATGGGTCTTGTATAAGGGCCTTTAAAAATTACATTGGTTAATGACCTGCCGCCTATCCCTTGCGTTGCAGCAGTTTTCTTTTTATTCCATTTCAGGCACACATAACCAGCATCTTGCGCTCCAAGTTTTCCAGCTTCAGGAATTTTGACACTTCGTTGTACACATGCGCTCCAGAGTTTGACTTCCTCGACCCAGAGGTTTGTTGGGAACATTACAAAGCAACATGTCATTAGAATTAGGAATAGTGTTCGATTTTTTTCTCAGTTTTGTTGTGATTAGATGCATTTTCCGACATAAGAGATAGAAGCTTGAGACAATCGCCGGCTCTTTGTTCGTCGTTGGGCAATGTCAAACTGTGAGCGGTCAAAAGCAGTTTTAGAACAAGCGTGCAAGTAGAATTAATATATAGGCTGGATTGTTCCTTTGAAATTATATTTCGCTTAAAATTCTTTTTTTTTCTTTTGGAAATACTTCTGTGAAGAGAAGATATCTGCACCATTTGTCAATGCAGAAATTACCTGTTTCAATAAAGTGGTGCATAATAAAATTAGTTTAAAATAAAATAGCATTTCTGTCCAATGAGCAATCATGTTCATCAGGAATTCTCCGGGTATTCTTCAAGAACTCTTTGGGAAGTTCATGTTCAAGGTCCGATCTCTGGCTATTTTCTCCGCAACGGTTGGAAACGTTCGTTTTTATAGGAAGCCGCTGTGCGAAGTGAGTGTAGGCGCAAGGATATGGCTTAGCGGATTCTTCTCGCGCGAAAAAAAAAACCCTTTGAGCCTCTGTAGCGATGAACGGCTCCATGAAACTCCCCAGAGGAAATCCCCCAATTTAGTTGAGAATTGTATAGAATAAAAGTTGTTGAATGTTACAAATAACAGATGACTGTCACTGGTGACATTTTGTTCTTCTGTAGACTCCATCAAAGTTGACCAAGACTCTGCTGTTACCAGCTGCAGTAGTTGGTATTACTGCGGTTGCAATGAAGGTGAAATAATTCCTTAATTTTTAGAATAATTAACCGGCTTCTAATTATTTTGTCACAGTAACGAGACGTTACTATGAATTTTAACTATGAATTTGCCAGACTTAATTACTATTTTCAATAAATGTTTGTTGACAACGGGTTTACTAAAGAACGCTTAAACTATAAGCAATGTTTCCTCCACAAGTTTTAATTTGGAGGTAAATGGTTATGCTTTTTGTTAATCTGATCCTTGTTACATTAGGAATGTAAGCTGAATTTAGATTCGTGTAGGTATACTAGACGTAGTTTTGTATTTCTTCCTTCCTAAGGATTTTATCATCTTCGTACAACAGCATTTTTTTTGTGAATGACCTCTCAAATCTTCTAATCCTTTATTTCAGATTCTTGGAAATGAACGGAAGGCTTGGATGGCTGCAAAAGACAAGTCGGACAAAGCAGAAGTATCAGAGCCCGAATCAGATGAAGAAGAAAAAGAAGATTATAAGTAAGACTTGGAATTACCGAAATGTAACTGACAAAGATAAAATGCAATTTATGGCGCCGCGTTACGGTGTTGGGCCAGCCTAAGGTGTTTGTAAGAAAGGTGTAACTTTGTGAGATATGAATTGTCCTGTACACTTTCATATAGATAACTTTGTGGGATTCCAACGTGTCTTCGTGTCGATAAACAAAAAACATTGAGGCAGGAATTTGCCAAATATTAAGAATATTTTAAGACTAAACCTTAGGCTGAGATTTTGAAAAGAATATAATCTTGTGTCTTCGATATTTGTAACAACGATACAATTTTATATCGAATCCCGTTGAAGCCCTGTTTTTTTTTTTTCAGGCTTCTTCTTTCCAATTGCTTAAATTGGAAAATTCACTGCAATGATCACTCTTCACTTTCATCTATAACCGCAGTTCACATATATGAATTATTTCTTATATACATCAAATCATTTCATTCCTCACGGGAAGATATGAACTCTATAAATTGACCTCGCTCCCAATGTGTGGCTTCATAGCTCAGTTGGTAGAGCATCGCACCGGTATCGCGGAGGTCACGGGTTCGAATCCCGTTGAAGCCCCGACTTTTTTTCAGGCTCTTTCTTTCCAATTGCTTAAATTGGAAAATATACTGCGATGATCACTCTTCACTTTCATCTACGACCGCAGTTCACATATATGAATTATTTCTTATATACATCACATCAAAGATACAATTATATGTCCTTAGCAAAAACAGCTCTAGTCATATTTTCGATGCTAATCATTACGTGCGTCATATCAGACTTACTGTAAATGCTTCAACACCATCCAGACACCAAGTACGTAGGAAAACAGAAATGTCATACGCTATAATCTAAGGATATTTTCAAGAATATTTCAGTCTAAAATCGGCCGAAAAGTAAGAATATTCAGCCTCGGCCGGAAAAAACAATATTCTTATAAAAAAAGCGTGTAGAGTATTTCCTAGGATTGAAATAACTTGCATGAGTTTTACAATGAAGAGAGGGTCTGTTTATTTTGATATTAACTAACTTTGTTGTCTCATCTTGTATAGGAAGGCGGTTAATCTGAAACCTTATGCTGAGGTAACCGAATCAAAACATAATTAAGCCAATTCATGAATGTGGTTGTGTGATTATTCAAATAAAGCTGGCGAGCAGTATTGTCACATATGCGGTACTGTTTGTAATGCTGTACAAGGTGGTTCTACGTTTTACGTCTGTGGCTGAAACCCTAGTACGCGTGTTGACCATTCAAATGAAAGCTATTGAACTTTACTTTCATGTGGTACTGTTTATTATGCTGTACAACGTGCTTCTAACTTTTACGTCTGTGGAGGAGACCTTAGTGTGTGACTATTCAAATGAAAGCTGTTGAGCAGTACTTCCATGTGGTACTGTCTATTTAACAATTATTCCACAAGCGCGCGTTGGATATGAGATGGTAGATAGCCAACGAGGCGCATAGCGCCGAGTTGGCTATAATCATCTCATATCCAACAAGGGCGAGTGGAATAATTGTTTTATTAAAAACGCCCCAAAAATATAGCAAACTAAACTTAAAAAAATAAAAACGCCTCAAAAAAAAAATCACGCGTACGCTTACCATATTCGTAGAGCATGGTATAATGGCTCATAGCCCATGATGGCTAAGCCAATGAAAACTCTCGAATTGCATTATCCAATGATCCAGTTTTTAATAATATGCTGTATACAAGGAGGTTATAAATTTAAAAGGGCTACGTCACGGTATTTTGAGTTATTTCTACCATCGACATTATTACCTCTAAATTCAAGGAAACCCGAAAATAATACTTTACAAAGATAGAAAAACACTAAAGAGATAATAATAAACCATAAAGGAACAAGGATGGTTAAGGATGGAGAAGATTGACACGGATTACAAACAACAAAATTGAAAAATTTAGGCTAAATTTTTCAAACTGTTTAACCGTGACGTGGCACTTTCAAGTGCTGGTACTGTTTATTATGTTGTGCACGAATTTCTAAAATTCAGGTCCGGGTTGTTCGAAAGCTGATTAACCCAGGATTAAAAGGTGACCGAGGTATAAAAGTTTCTGGTATAAAAGTGTTTTTGAGATTATTCAAACTCAAAGCAAAAGACCTTGGAAACAACATATAAATTGCTGTTTATATATAAACAGAAAACCTTAACACAAAGTTACAAAATTGAAATCAAACCTCTCGCTAATCCTGGGTTAGCTTATCCGGCTTTGAACTACCCAGCTCAGGTCTGTGTGTAGCTGTTCAAGTGAAAGTTATTGAGCAGTTGCTTCATGTGGTACTGTCTATTATCCTGTACAAGAAGGTTATAAATTTTTGGCCTGTTTCTTTCGTATCAGCATTTGTATCACGTGCTACAGTCACTGGCATTTGTTATCATGGCGATCATTATCATGCGATTGAAGTTGTTTGGTACCCCAGCACTGTGTGTTATGGCTTCACTCTTGGCTTCAAGACAGGTAAGTAATATATCAAATAGAAGACACACTGAGTGTCTCACCACATTTCTAATTAATTATCGAGAAGAGAGTTGAAAACACGACGCGTAGCAGGATGTTTTTGACGGCTTTTGAGACGTTTGGAAATGTGGTAAAACACTATATCAATTATGTTCTCAATCGAAGCTAAGACTAAGGAGAAAACGGAGAAGTTAAACCATGAAAATCTATGTTAATCAAGAACGCATTTTCAAGTAAAGCGTTTCTCGAGAGTTGTTACAAGTTTTTTCGCACCCCCAAAATCTCGAAAACTAACCGTGGTAAACAATAGATATGTGACTACCAGCGAGGAGAGCTTCACATAACTGTTTTTCGCGCCAAGTGGCGCATAAATCTTCACTAGTAAGGACAACCTATCTTTTAAATGGGATTTTGGCGATATATTTGATTGTATTATAATGTTTTCTCCATTTCAGTTGTTTGGTTTTGTTTGTGACAAGCGGAAACACCAAGCCGCAGTGGTGGTACTTATAGCTATCATGTCTGTACAAGGGATAAGAAACCTTCAAGTTCAGTTTGTAAGTGTTGTTTTCTTCTCTCCTTCTCTGTCCAGTATTAATTCCTTTAGGCTCCGTCTATACTACGAGTGAAAAATGAAAAAAAAAACAAAAAACAAACAGACCGCAACAATTACCGGTCATGATTATCGTGACGCCAATGTTTTCGAAAAGCTCCGTTTTCAAAATGTTTTCCGTTCACATGAAAACGAAAAGCCGGCGTTTTGAAGAGCGTTTTCTAAAAGTTCCGTTTTCGTGACGGATAAGTGCATGTGGATGGTGTAACCCATGGAAATGAAGCTGCGGTTTCAAATTTCTCCCGCCTACTGTACACGCCGCCTTATATATATCAAGGGTGTTCACATTAAATCAACCAGGAATGCCAGCTAAGTTGTGAATTCCATTTCCTAGTCATGGCCCAGTTTAAGACATAGGGTAATTTCTTTTTCAACGAATGAGCTACCTGTCGAGACTCAATAAAATTACTTGGTAGATGCCATCGACATTAAATTTTAGAAAATAGCCCATAAAAATACGCGCGCTGATTGGTTAAAAATTGTGGTTCTATACTTAATAGAA
>OZ026601.1:7470334-7520334 GCA_964020085.1 Micromussa lordhowensis | reverse complement strand
TGCAGTCAGTAATATACTTGGTTCGAGCATTGAACCAAACATTGTCAAACGTTAACTCCAATACTTTTTTAAACTCATCGCTAATGATGAGCTTGGGAGCTGGTGCCTAAAAGGTTAGTGGGTGGCCAAATACAGCAAGCAGAGAGGAGGTATCCATGGCAACCCTGGAAACGGGAACCACCCTAAAGCGGCCACTAACCAGCACCGTCACACTGAAAAACTCAGTGGAGATACTTACCAGGAAGAATACTTACCTGAAAAATACTTCTGAAACCACCGGCTGCCTGACGGGGAGGGAGGAGTGGGAGCGTGAATCCGCAACGATTCGCAAGAAGGCACAATTGATCCGCTATGATCAGCAAGCGAAGCAAACAAAGCACTGATACACTAGCTACAAAGCCCCAAAAGGGCCCTGCGAATCCCCAAATGGCCGCCCCGCATGTCACGTACTGCAATAGGTGACGACCGCAGACCAACTCGCTCGAGTTTAACCTTGCCTAAATTACATTTAGCCACATGAAAAAATAAATTACCCTGGCCAATTTACTATCAATTCAGCGTTGTTTATATAAGGTATTCGGATAACGTTCTTGAGAATGAAGTAGAAACGAGAGCATGCCGCAACTCGCGGATGGGTAGACTTTGGGCTATTTTTTATTACGACTAATTGTTATCTGTTCTATGATGCTTAATTGTTTGTTCTTGCAAGTCTTTAATAGCTCGTCTGTTGTTGTGCAGGTCGAGTGGATCAATAACCAGACACCCAAGAGTAAGTTTTTGAATTGTGTTTTAGGTTATTTTTACTGTGGTGTTTCAGTGTTACATTTTATAGTGTTAAGAACTAGTTGTTTGTTACGGGTAATTTAACTGTGACATGATTGCCAGCAATGAGGGCCTTCTGCTTCCTCCAATTGAACGGATTTTACATTACCTTACCATTTTTCGTCAAACAGATTCTGTGTTCGCGGGTGCCATGCCAACCATGGCTACAGTCAAACTATGCACAGGCCGGGCTATTGTTAACCATCCTCACTATGAAGACGTTGGTATTAGGTAACATATTCACCGTATGAAACATGCATTACTGGCAAAATACTTCTCAAACTCATTAATAATTCATCAAGTTAAAAAAAAGAAAATCACAACCATGACGGAGGTTTGGATACCCGGTCTTAATTAGCATAGAGTTTGAGGATTTCACCTCTTCGTTTTCTCCTTAGTTTTTGTTCCGATATAGAAGATGTATCAAACACTCGAGACAGTGTTTCATCGGCTATCCAAACACCTCGGATTTCGTCAAAAATACTCCGCTGCGCGTCGTATTTTCAACTCTCTTCTCGGTGTTTGGATATCCCGATGAAACACTGTCGCTCGTGTTTGATATATTACATGAACATTAATTTTTGGTAAACTAAATTAATGATTTATTTACGTCCCCTAATGACAACCTCAAAGTTGAAAACGTTCGGTTCTGATGTAACCATATCAAAGTTTTGAAAACGGTTACGGTCTTGCATGTCTCGCAAGCGAAGAAAATGTTTACAAGGCCATTTAGTTGCTGCTAAAATGAGGATCTGGCTGGGGTTTAACTTATAGCTGAGATTTTAACTTTAAGTTGAGAAAAATGACGTTTTTTCCCAGACAGCTAAGATCCTAGATCTGGTGCTACTACTATACTACCGCAAAATTCACTAATGGCTAAGAAATGGGTGATATTAATACTGTAAAATGGTTTGAACCCAGGAGTATCAGTAGTTCGTATAGTATGATCGTCCGGGTGAGTGTAGTTCTGAGAAGAACTGTTGTTGGTGACTGACGTTTCGACAACCTGAGCGGAAGTCATCTTCAGAGTCAAGTGAATAGTGTTTGTCAGTCGATGATGTTATAAGTTTGGTCCGTTAAAAGTGATTGGGTCACTTAAGCCATGATGGTATTGGCTGAAAGACTCGTGTAAAGTTTGTCATCAGTCATTGGTCAGTTTCGATCCGTCTTTTGTTAGTCAAATTCCTAGCGTTGTGGTCCGTGTATAGTCAGTCAAATTAAGTCGGTCTGTTAGAAGTCCGTTGAAATACGCTCAAATACCTTGAGCGTGTTTTTCACAAGAACAACTACAACGCTGACTTTATTAGACGAAACATTTACCGACCTACCGAAGCTGACGCAACGAACAGGAACCCGACACCTGTTACTACAGTGACTATACCTTATATTAAGGGCACTTCTGAGACCATCTCACGGATCCTACAGCCCTACAACATCCGCGTTGCCCACAAACCTACGACTACGTTACGACACTTACTGACCAACGTTAAAGACAGGGACGAACCCAACAACAGACAGGGAGCAGTTTACAAGATCAAATGCTCCGACTGTCAGGCTTCCTACATTGGTGAGACTGGCAGAAACCTGAACACGAGACTGGCTGAACACAAACGAGCCACGAGAAATGGTGATGTCAACAATCACATTGCTGTACATCATCAACTGACAAACCACAACATTGACTGGGACACTGCTCAATGCTTAACCTACAGTACGAACTATTTTCAACGACTGACTCTTGAAAGCTGGTACACTAACTTAGAACAAACGCCTCTTAACAGATGTCAACAGCTACCGGCGCCTTACAAACGACTTATTCACGACGCGAACGAAACCGACAAACGGACTTCTAACAGACCGACTTAATTTGACTGACTATACACGGACCACAACGCTAGGAATTTGACTAACAAAAGACGGATCGAAACTGACCAATGACTGATGACAAACTTTACACGAGTCTTTCAGCCAATACCATCGTGGCTTAAGTGACCAATCACTTTTAACGGACCAAACTTATAACATCATCGACTGACAAAAACCCTTCACTTGACTCTGAAGATGACTTCCGCTCAGGTTGTCGAAACGTCAGTCACCAACAACAGTTCTTCTCAGAACTACACTCACCCGGACGATCATACTATACGAACTACAGATATTAATACTGTTAGCTGAGAGAACTAACATTCCAATGTCCCAATCCAGGCCCTCTAGAATATATCAACAACAATTATTAACAAATTAAATAAGTATATTCTATTGAAGTAATATTTAACCGAACGTTTAGATTGATCTACACCCGCTTTCAGAGCTACGTGTCTATGACAGCTGCCTTACTCACTTCCAAGTTGGTTTTTAACCTGCAGTTGGTTTGCTTGTCTTAGCGAAATTACGTAACCATTGCAGTAAACTCAACTTCACAATTTCCTTACAGTTTTTGTCATGATAGAGTAATATCACTGTGGTCATTTTTGTTGCAGAGAGAGGACTCACAAAGTGTACCAGATCTTTAGCCGGAAGCCGCCTGCTGTTGTCTGGGAAACGCTGAATGCCATAAAAATTACACACGTGATTGTTGATACACAGTGGTGCAGAGGGCGGCCAAAGTAAGCATATTGCCTCGTTGCCATGGAATAATATTTAAAGGGAGGGGTGGGATGGGGGATAGGGATGCACCTTAGGCACATTATGCGTCTCCGAAACATTCGTGGACTATTAAAGAACAGGAAGCTTAACCGAGAAAGCTACGATGCTGACGCCAACAAGAATCTTTGAAACAAAGCGCAAAATTCCTAAACCACAGCTAGTGTTTCTTGTTTTTAAGTGAAGCTGAATGTTTTCTGTATTCAGTCGGGCTGAAAACTACTCGCAGTCTACGTCACGCAGTCTACATCACGCAGTCTACGTCACGCAGTCTACATCACGCAGTCTACGTCACGCAGTCTACGTCACGTACTAAACGGTTTACTTGATGTCGTGTTAAGTATATTGCTCACTAGAAAAATGTAGGTATAGTGGAATCCCGGTTTTTTGAACCCTAGATGTTTCGAACCTCCCAGATCCTCGAATCAGTTTCTGTTCCTTCAGGTGGTTCGAAAACTCGGGATTCCACTGTATTTCACATTCCGTGGCGTTATGTAAAGTAATTTGTTATATGATAATTTGGTTTTATCAACTGGGTTGATAATGTGAATTGTCCACCGTAAAGAGATTCGGAAGCTGACGTTTCGAGCGTTAGCCCTTCGTCGGAGCTCCGACGAAGGGCTAACGCTCGAAACGTCAGCTTCCGAATCTCTTTACGGTGGACAATTCACATTATCAACCCAGTTGATAAAACCAAATTATCTTGTAATACTCCCACCGACGCAGCACCACAGTTTCTTTATTAAATTTGTTATATAGCTGACGTTTTTCCCGCTACAGCGTGCCCATTCATTGGCTAGTTCATGGTCACATGACAACTAACAGTGAAACTGTTTACCGCCAAATGCCATGAGCGGGTAAAATTGCGAAAACTATGACGTCAAACGGCAAACAGTCCACCGTTACCCGCGAAATAGTGACCGCTGTTGCACGTGATCAGAGCGTGCTAATGTCGCTGGAATCTCGGCGCTTTTTCCAAGGGTTTGACCCATTTGTTTTGCTAGTATAGCAAATCACTTTTCGTCTCGGGAAACATTGAGATTCTTGGGAAACAAAATTCACTGTTCCCCTCGGGACCAGCCATTAAGTGCTAATTGTTTAAGAGATTGTTAAATTGTCTGTTCATTTGATTTGGAGCGCCAATCATGAATCCCCCGAGCAGTTACTTCAATTAGTTACTACATACTAAGAGGAAAGGTAGTTTTGTAAGAAATAGAAGCCGATTTTGCTTAAACACGTCGAGACATCTGCCCAAGATGGAGAGCAGCCTGCGCCTTGATTGACGTTTATTTGTGCTTAGAGACCAACTCTTGTTTTTTCCTGATATTTTTTTTTATCTTCCTTTTTCTCTCCAGACCAGGTTGTGGTATGGTGGACATCTGGGATCTCGAAGATGAAGAAAACAGGGCTCGACCGAGCTGCTGTCATATTCTGGCCGACAATCCGGCACCTTTTAAAAAGGTGTTTAGTAATGAGAAATATAACGTTTATCAACTGCATCACAGCTGACGGATTCTGAAAGGTTTTCATCGAGATGTACAACAAGTTCATTACCAGGGTCGTCTCTTCTTCGGTAAGAACAGAGATCCTGGGGACTGGGAGTAGGTGCGTCTGTGCAGCTTCTGGTAAACGCTGATCCAGAATTAAACTTTCAACAAAGGTTTTGTTTGTTATGAGCTTATTTTTTAGGATTCGGTTCCAGATTACCTGTAGTATTTACAGAAATGTTATTTACAGTTACTTCCTATAGAGGAGCTGTTAAACTAAATTTAAAGTATTTGTCAATTCTGGATTGGGGTTTTTAAAAAGAAGATAGGTTTGTGAAATTACGGAGTGGAATAAACGTCTAAAATGGAATCAGAAGGCTTGTACGTTCGTGCACGTTCGTTCCTTTGGGAAGGCATCTGTGGCAAGGTAATATAAAATCTGGCAAATTGCTGTAAATATCACTACAGTCAAAGAATACGTCCCACCCCAGTCCCCGAACTTTCACGCAGTGGCTGCCGGCCGTCTTGCCCTTCCCACTGGGACTGAGTTTCTCACGCAGTCCTTATTTGGGTCATAACGCAACGCTCCTGTTTTAGTGTATTCCTTTCTTTGCTTAGAGAAGTATTCATAAGTGGCCAGCTCACTAAATCGACTTTGCCATCACCCCTACCTCTTAAAAGGTGTAGATATTCCCTTCGGACCACACCCACCTCTCCAACTAGTCAGTTACAGGTTACACTTCTGCTGACTGGCACATTTAGTTGGTCGTACTGAGATAATAAATTTCAGACATGGAAAGAACAGCCGATATAAAGAAGCCATCAACAAGACGATTGTATTAGATCTTATTTGTTGGTTGCTCTGTGATCATTAGAGTGCCAATGAATTCTAACAAATTGATTCGTGAGCATCTGAATATTGGTTTGAAGTCCGGGTACTCATTCTGGCCTCGGTATGACAATTGAAGTGGAAATTTCACTTGTTTTTCGCCAGAACTGTTTATAGAAATTCAGTATAAAAAAATTGTCAGTGGAAGCATAAATCAATAGTTTTCAAATTATGCACCTATCCTTTGCTCTTTGGAATATAAATGCTACTTGTGGCACGAAACGTGCAGGCGTGACAACTTCACCATGCAAATATACTCTACAATACGGGCTTTCTGAATTTGCTAATTATTCATCACGGCTTTAGTTTGACAACTACTACCATCTTGGTTCATTATTCTGGTGCACCGTCCATGTTTACCGCGAGAAAATTGGAAATATTCCATCTTACAGCAGAAGACCGTTTTCGTTTCAATACGGCTGATCAGGGTTTCACAGTCGGGCAAGATATGGACGGAAACAACAATGCATTCGATGTAAACAGGAAGGCCCTGGACAACCGAAGTAGTAATATATGTTCAAAGATAAGCCCCGTTGCGGATTTCCGCGAATTTCCTTGGATTTCCTGCATACTAATAAAGTGCCTTCCTGCATACTAATGTGGATTTCCATACTCTAACAATTTGGATTTCATGCATTCTAATTCGGTATAGGTTTACTAATGTGTTTATTCGCTCTGCCCCTCTCTCGTCAGCAAAGCTGAGAGTTCAGATGAAAACTTAACAGATATTTTCATGAACCATCGGGGTTAAAAGAGCCCGGTTTCGAAACTCGAAGAACGTTTTCAAAGAAAGCTAGAGAACCTCAGAAATGATTACGCTTTCGAACATTTGCGCTTGTCGACGTTTCCCAATCACAGACAGTTGGTTAGAAATGCGCCCTATAAGCACCTATTTACTATTATTATTAGTCAAACAAGCGTTCAAAGCAGTTTGAAAATCATCGACGCTAGTGAAAAAAGCCATCTTCACGACAAACGTTTCGAAAATCGAACAAAGGTTTCAAAATTCCAGCGAGTTCAAGTTGAATGAAGCAATGACGCTTTCGTTAAAATTCGCGCTTTTATTTAAAATATGTAATAGACTCTACATGAGCCAATCAAGGTTCACTTTTAGCGGGCGAGTCTGGGCAAGTCTATTGTTTTCATTGTACTAGAATGACGCTCATTAGTAAACCTATACCGAATTACAAGATAATTTGGTTTTATCAACTGGGTTGATAATGTGAATTGTCCACCGTAAAGAGATTCGGAAGCTGACGTTTCGAGCGTTAGCCCTTCGTCGGAGCGAATCAAGGAATTGTGGGTTGTGTGTGGTTTATATACAGAAATATGGAGCTACGCTATTGGTTGGTGCCTGGCAACGTGAAAAACAACAGAATGAATTAGTTGAATGAAAAGCGTTCGTTGATACCGTGAGGATTAAGAGTGCCAATTTGAAAAATAAATCTTTGTTCAAGAGTTTTGCGGCTTTCTGTGCTTCCTTGATGTAGGGAGAGGCCGCAGACTTCCATATGTTGTTTAGAATGATTCGGCAGATTAAAGTGTCTAGCAACCGGTTTAGAAGCGTCTTTATCGTCTTTCTCTACGTCGCGAAGGTGTTCTCGAAAACGGTCGCCTAGTCGTCTACCTGTTTCGCCAATATATAACTTTTTGCAAAGAGTGCAAGTTATACAGTAGATGACATTGGCTGAGGTACAGGTAAAATGATCTGTGATCTTAATGGATCGCTTGGGTCCCGACAATTTCTCGACGTTGTAAATGAACGGACATGTTCTACATCGCGCGCGTGCGCATTTAAAAGTTCCAGGTTGTTCACTCGTTTTGAATGCACTGCTAACTAAAAAGTTACCTATGTTTTTGTCGCGTTTGAATGAAATTAAAGGCGGTTGCGAAAATATTCTACCAGTATCGGGATCATTTTGAAGTAATTTAAAGTTTTTGAGAATGATGGATTTTACTGCGTGATTGTGAGGGTGAAATGTGAGGGTGAATGGAATTCTATTATTATTCTCCTTCTGAGACGTTTGTAGTGCTGACTGCCGATCAATTTGTTGGGCGCGATGATGGCCTGCTTGAACAAATTGGCACTCTTAATCCTCACGGTATCAACGAACGCTTTTCATTCAACTAATTCATTCTGTTGTTTTTCACGTTGCCAGGCACCAACCAATAGCGTAGCTCCATATTTCTGTATATAAACCACACACAACCCACAATTCCTTGATTCGCTCCGACGAAGGGCTAACGCTCGAAACGTCAGCTTCCGAATCTCTTTACGGTGGACAATTCACATTATCAACCCAGTTGATAAAACCAAATTATCTTGTAATACTCCCACCGGCGCAGCACCACAGTTTCTTTAGAAACTTGCCCCCTATACCGAATTAGTATGCAGGAAATCCAAATTGTTAGAGTATGGAAATCGGCATTAGTATGCAGGAAGGCACTTTATTAGTATGCAGGAAGGCACTTTATTAGTATGCAGTAAATCCAAGGAAATTCGCGGAAATCCGCAACGGGGCTTATCTTTGAACATATATAACTACTAACGTACATGTAAGGTATACACGTGTCTTTCCATTCTTCAGTGATTAGAACTCGCTCGATCTGACGAGCGCTATTGATTTAGTTTTTGCATATTCCTGAGATGTCATTATTTTAAGTGGAAGAGTGATTTGTCTGCTTCGCTCTCTTAAGAGTGAGACAGAGCGACTTTTCTCACAGTGGCAGTAAACTGAAAGTATTGAGCGTATGAGGTAGCCTCGACCTTTAACTGGGTCGTATAATAATTATTTATGGACTTAAGTGACTTTCTCTAGACGAAATGTCAACATTAAGAATTGTTTAAGTTGTATATTTGTTAAATTATTGTCATTTTTGTAACGTTTTAGGTTTTTCCAAGACAGCGATGAGACTTGTAAAGCCTTTTTTAACTTAAAACAATCAGCTCAAAAAGAAATGGTCAAGCAATGCATCACCATTCAATACTGTATTGACATTTTAACGCACTTTATTGCTTACAAATTAAGAAAATCGCTAAAGAGTATTCTTGCACGTTATTGCTTCCTAAACATTAAGAATCCAAATTGTTTACAAAATTTTCACAAATGATACAAAGAATCGTCAAAAGAATGCTTAGAAACCGGTCTGTGAAGTTTATCGATCTTATATTGAATCAAACAAAATGTCCCATGAATTTAAGAAAATTACAAATCAAACAAGCACAATAACTAATTACTGAAATGATGGAAATGTTAGTGTCCAAAGAAAGGTTTAAAACCGTTCTGTAAAGTTTCCTTGAGCCATAGTGTACATTGAATCAAATAAAAAGCAGTTTTAAATTAACGGTTTCCACGAGTTTTAGGTCGACTGAACCCCTCTACTTTAAATAAGTATCATCAGCTGCTTCGTTGTTTAAAATCATTTATATAACGAGAGCCTTAAGTCCGTTACGATAATTTCTGCTGAAAATCAAACATATACAAGGATTTATGGCACAATTTGCAAGAGTCATGAAATGGACAAGATAGACGAAGTACGGGACGCCACAATGCGGCCATATGATGGTGTCCCTGAAAAAGAACATAAACCAAAAGATAGTGTGGGGCAGCCAGCACACTGCAAACCCTAACACAATAGCAATGGACATCTTTAACACATTTCGCTCCCTTTGCTGTCGATGTTGTCCAGCGTTGGCTGATTGCTCGCCTGGAATCTTCTGTGACCTGAGCTTTAGATAGATGATAATGTAGAGTATGGCTATCAACGTCAAAGGGATAAAAGTGAATACAACTATATAGGACACGATGTAATTCTCAAAGGATGGGGATGACTCTCCAAAAACTTCATTCCAATGCCGCTCACAAAACAGTTTTCCAGGATATTCAACAAGTTTGAGGACGAAGAGCGCTGGGGAGTTAACAGCTATCGCAACAATCCAAGTGGCGAGAATGAAGAACGGGCACAGCTTTGCACTGATGAGTGGAGAACGGAGAGGAAATACCACAGCACCAAATCGATCCACTGCTATCAGAACCAGGCTCTGAACAGACACAGCAGAGGAGACGGCTATTAAGAAGAAAACCAGCTTACATAAGGCCTCGCCAAGAGGGCCACCAATCAGCCAGGAGTCTATATAGAGCGATTGTATTTTCCAAGGGATCAAGAAAATCGGATACAGCAGATCGGACATGGCCATGTTTACAATGAAAAAGTTGATGGGTTTTCTCATGGTCCGCTTCTTGTAGACAATTATTCCGATCACGGTGTTCCCGGTCAACGAAGCAATCGAGATCAGGCAGTAAGCAAAGGTTATTCCAACTTTTTCTCCTTTAGGATTGCTGGGGCAGCTCGATAGCTATGTTCCATTCATCGTTGTATTCATGTTTTCCGACATTGCCGTTCAGTTTCGTGTTCCGCTCTTACGCTCACAAACGAGTTTTCTTCTCGTTTGTTCAGTTGGTAACGTCACTCTATTTATGTTGTAGCGTAGGAGGATAACTCAGTGTTCGGCTTGATGTCGACGTCATTCGCGCGGAAAGCATGATCGATAAGAAATTTCCAATACATGTTGAATGATTGGCAGATCTTGTTTCCAGCTGTCCACCGCCTATTTGAAACAATTATTAGGGTTTCCTGTTTCGTGACTGGCTCAACAAAATGAAGCGATCAAAATGAAGCCATCAATCTTTTTGCTTTCATTTCATATCTTAACATCGATAAAACTGAAAGCAGGTAGTTTCTTATGACGCCAATGCTGCAGCAGATGGTGAAGTGACGTCAGCTGGATAGTTCGAAGCATGATAAACAGTCGTTAAATGTTCTTCTTTCTCTTATTGTTTGGAGTGTCACTGGAGTGTCACTGAAATTGTTCATCAAGATGAGTCAGCGAGAACACAGGATGTTCAACGTTAGAACCCGAGCTCTATAAAAAAAACATTCGACCTGATGCCTTATCATAGAATGCATTTTGACAGGGTTTAAATTAAGAAATTTTAATGTCCTATATAATGACAGCGTAAACCACCTAATCAAAGACTGACGCGCAAATGTGATATGAATTTACTCTGCAGAGGCATGAAGTTTTCAAGTTAGCAAAGAGACTCCCCCTTTTGCAATACCTGTGACTTTAACAACGGCTAATAACTTCAGGATCAGATTCCAACCTGGGTTATAGCACATAAGAGTCAGTTTTTTTAAAGCCAACTGGCGATATTAGAACGGTCATGTTTCATGGAATGAAGATATGCTATTGAACCAGCTTGTTCGGTTTGTATTGTAGATATACTGGTTGAGTTTCTTTCAAAGGTTTGTGGACCGAGTCCCAAGCGAAGTCCATAAACCTGCAAAAAAAAATAACTTAAGCAAATTGCCTCATTGTGATTGCCTAAGAGCAGACCAATTTATCGTTCATTTTTAATTTGCACTGCAATGGAAATTAATGAGCGAGCGTTCGTAATTTTCCCATTCGTATTATGAGTAATCGCATGAAAGCTTGAGCAGTTAAAGATTTACGTCACTCATGATATTTGAGAATTCCTTCAAGTGCACTCGCCTAAAGGCTCGTGTAATTTGGAGGGAATTTTCAAATTTTCAAATATCACTTAATTGCTCTCCCACTTATACGATTACCTATACTAACATACACATGTACAAGTTTCAGCATGCTGATTGGCTGAGAGCTGAACAATTTATCACAATCAGTTTAGAAAGATGAAACTCAGTGCAGTAAAACGTTTTAACTGAGATTTTTCTATTAAGCCTTTATAAAATATTTCTCAAAAATAATTCGAAACCATGTTTACGACTCTCATTAAACAAATCTATCGACCAATGAGGGTGCGCGTACTATCGGAAATATTTTATAATGGATAATGGTTCACACTTCCGGATACTGAATTTGATTCTGCAGTTCTCGTTACTATGCGCTCTATTTTTAAATACCTAAAGGGTAAAATTAAAGCTATTGGATGGAGAGAAGTTTTACCAACAACGAACTTTCCACAGCACCATAATTTTAATTGTAGTATGATACCTCTGGGGATGGGGACGGTTGAGCGAGTGGGTTGGGACTTTCTGTGTTATTCATGGACGAGATGTACCTTCAGCGCCTTTCAGTTTTATAATTAATGAGAGACATCGCTATTACTAGCTCTTAGATTTATATTTTTCGCAGAGAGGTGTGAACATGCCGTCCCTTTGTTTATTCATGCCGATATTCTACCTCTAAATTTTCTTTATTTCAAATCCGTCTGTTGTTTAATGTATGATGTACGAAATCGGAAGGTACCCAATAACATTTTAAACCTATTCAGCGACACTGCCAGTATTCATTCTTACAACACTCGGTCTTCGTTAGCAAATAAATTTTATATTAAGAAATCTAGGCTAGAAATCCAAAAAAGAGCCTTCTCAAGAGTAGGAGCTGAAATTTGGAATGAGATGCCAGTATCATTAAGAGAGCTTCCAAAAAAACACTTCCAAACGAAACTCCACTCTTTCCTTCTTGATACTCTTAAGAAGCATGATGATTATATTGATATTTCCCAAATTACCTCTGCCCTAAAAACGTTTAAATAGAACTTGAGTTATTTATTCAAATATACCTTGTAAGAGTCACTGAACTTGTAATTATGTTGATACAATCTGTGCAAGTAAGTGTAAGTTTCCTTTGTAAATTTTGTATATTTATTTATTTTCATTGTAATATTCTAGTGTGACTGTTCCGCCTAGATTAGCTAATGCTATTTGCGGACCAGTCCTTTTTTGTTTTGTATATTGTAAAGTATTCTTTAAATAAAAGTTGGAAAAAAGAGTTGTAGTTGAATTCAACGAGAACCGCATGGTGTCTTTTCAATCGGCATGAACACATAGCAGTGCAGTAGACACATAAAAGACAGAAACAGTTTTCAGAGCATCGTCATATATATTTTTATATCTGGTTAATGTCTTCTTATTTAATCTTCACAAGTCGATTACAAATCGACGCACGACTTATAAATAGCGTACAAAAATCCCAGATTATACAAGTGACCGTAGGTCATGAAGTATAAGATAGATTATACAAGAAACATGAGACGGAATGTAACAATGCAATGCCAACTTTATTTCGCTCCAAATATAGCGTTTTACAGTAGACGTAACAGGAATAAACTAGAAAACCAGGTTTTTCAGCCTCGTGGCACCCACAAGGAGTTGCGGCCATCCAACACAGCGCCTTTTTGTAGACCGAGCTAACGTGAAAGAAAAACAGAAACAAACAAAGGAAAAACTAGTAAAACAGGTAACTAACAGTGGGTTCTGGGTTTGGGTGGGATTGCATTGTTACATTCCGTCTCATGTATTTCATGCATTGTTACATTCCGTCTCATTCTCGTATAATCTTTATGATACTTCATGAACTACGGTCACTTGTATAATCTTGGATTATACTTCAATGTAACAATGCATGTTCAAAGACAATTATTGTTAGGAACTGAGAGGACTGCCCTACTAGCCTCAGGGTCCAGCACAGGTCTACAGTAGAAACGTCTGAATGTGGAATCAGACGACCAGCAGACCAAGGCCAAAATGTCAGATAAGGCTACCCCACACCTGGAAGTAGCGGACGCCTAGGCCCCCCGAACTGAATGGGGCTTAAATTGAGATGTGGCAATACCAGCTGCCTGTAACAAGCCCCGAACCCATCTAGCCACAGTAGCAGACGAAACGTGTGTGTGAGGTTGAACAATGGACAGGAAAAGCCTGTTTTCCTGACCAGCTATAACTGGTCTCATATCCTTGGTACGAGCTTCGTACTCCCGGTGGCACTCTACAACACATAGGTTCTTGTCCTCAGGAAAGCTAGCATGAAAAGACTGTTTCAAATTCTTCCCACTCTGAATAGAGTTAGTTAGACAGGAAAGATTAAACACGACTCCCTCTGGATAGAAACGTGTGAAACGGAGATCATGGGCTGCTAACTCAGAACTCCACTCAGCAGTTAAAGCTAAAAGCATAGCCAGCTTTTGGGACAAAACTTTAAGGGGCAAGGCCGAATTTGCACCAAGAGATAAAATATACCCGACAACGACAGAGACATCCCATGTAAAGAAGTATCTAGGTTGTGGGGGTCTTGAATTGAATATCCCTTTAAGTAATTGACAAATCATGGGATGTTCTCCGACCCTGTGTGAGTCTATGACTGGGTGTGTCATTGAAATAGCAGAACGGTAAACGTTAAGGGTTCTGTACTGCTTCCCTTGCTGAAATTCGCCAGCGAGAAAGTTAATAATGTCACTCAGAGATGCTGAAATAGGATTGACTTTCCTCTCAGCAAACCAGCTAGTCCACTTGCGCCATGCAGACGCGTATTGATCTGAGGTGCTTCTCGGCTCCAAGCTGCTCAGAGCAGGTCTCTAGCTTGGACAGAAAAGCCTCCCTCTTCATACTGCTGCCTGAGATAAGCCATCCTCCCAGCTGGAGTTGGGTTCATGGGTGAGTCATTCCTTCCCGAGTTAAGAGATTAAGGATTTGAGGGAGAAGGACTGGAAGGTCTATAAGGAGGTCCAATAAGAGAGGGTGCCAGTGTTGGGTTTCCACACCGGTGCTACAAGGACTAGACGTGGTACCTGCTGTCTCAGAACTTGACTGAGGCATCTGCCTAAAAGGCATTGTTCCACTGGAGGGAGAAGGCATCCACTGCTTCTGATAGGGGGTCCGGCTTCCAGCTCACGAAGCGAGTTAGCTGGTTTGTTAGACGGGATGCGAATAGGTCGATATCTATTGGACCCCACTTGTTCTGAAGGGCTTGGAACACTGCTGGGCACAGCTTCCAATCTGAGGAGTCCAGGTGAGACCGAGACTCCCTGTCTGCATTCACATTCAGAATCCCGAGAATGTGTGTGGTGGACACTGTTATCTGCCACTGTAGGCACCATTGCCAGAGGTCGTGAGATAGAGAGGCTAGGACACGGTATTTGGTTCCCCCCATCTTGTTGAAGAAGGTAAGAGCTGTCACATTGTCCATGAAAAGCTGAATGTGAATATTTGTCTTTTCTTTTGCCAAGCATTTTATTGCAAAAGAACCTGCCAGCAGTTCCAGGCAGTTTATGTGGAGAAACTGCTCGGACTGACTCCACAGGCAGCCTGCGCTCAGACCATTGCATTGTGCACCTAAGCCTTCCCTCGAGGTATCGCTCTCTATAATGATGCTGGGATCTGGTTGAGCTAGTGCCCTCCCATTCCAAGCCATTAGGTTTTCTGCCCACCACTGCAGTTCCTCTATGGCCTCCTGATTCAAAACTACTGGGGCTCGTAGTGGCCTCCCGATCGGAGCGCCTGTATCTTTGCCTGTTGCAGGTAGCGGTAGTACAGTTGGGAAGGGAACACTGCTTGAATGGAAGAGCTCAAACGACCTAGGAGATGTGCTAATTTGGCGCACTGTTGTAGTGGGATTTGCAATGAAACACTCGTACTCCCTGCGAATACTCCTGACTTTGTCCCTGGAAAGGGCAAGGCAAACTGTTAACGAATCCACAGTCATACCGAGAAACTCTATTTTCTGTACTGGGGACAACACCGACTTCTTTAGGTTTATAACGAAACCTAAGTTCTCGCAGTCACCAGTTGGAGTCTGGCAGTCTGCTCCGAGTCTGCTATGATTAGAAGATCGTTTAGATATATAATCAGTTGAATCCCTAAGTTCCGCAGAGTTGCCACCACAGGTTTCATGATTTTTGTGAATGTTCTGGGAGCACTGGCCAGCCCGAAGGGGAGACACGCAAATTCCCATAGACTTTCCTTCCATAGGAACCTTAAGTACTTTTGATGCCCTAACCAAACTGGGACAGTAAAGTATGCGTCTTTGAGGCCCAATTTTACCATAAAATCGCCTTTTTTTAGAAGGTCCCTTAACATGTGGATTCCCTCCATTTTGAAATGTTGGAAATCCACTAAGGAATTCAGATTCTTTAAATTGACAACATGGCGATGACCTCCGTCTTTTTTGTGGACCAGAAATATGCTGCTGGCAAACCCCTCCTGGGTGGATGGCTCCTTGAAGGAACATCTTGTCTACCTCCACCTGGACAGATTCTTGTTGAGCTATTGACATGAAAGTGCGGGGCCAGGTTACCTGGTGGGGCACTGTATGAAATTCTATCTTGTAGCCCATAATAGTCTCCAACACCCAAGGGTCGTCTGTAATAAGTTTCTTATTTGCATGAAAATACTTCAGGCGGCCAGATACTTGTGCTGGGGCAGAACTTATTGGTAAAAGACCAAGTGACATAGCTGTGGTTACTAGCTGGATGTAGTGTGGCTTGAGAGAGGTACAGAACCCCTTCCCCTTGGGTGGTAAGGTCTGCTCCTTTCTTGCCAATGACCTGGGCGGGTGCCCCGTCGCACATTGTTCCATGACCCTCCACGTGCCAAATAGGGGCGACCACGTGGAGGGTTGGGGCGATAACGCTGATGCCCCACTTTTTTAGCCTCGGATATGGCTTTGGCTGTCTCCGTTCGCTCCTTCATAGGAGACTCAAATCCTTTGCCAAACAGGTCCTTGCCTGCCTCAGGGAAATATTATTTACCCAGGGAAGCATAGGCTTTGTTTACTTTTGATAGTACTGCCACCCTACGTTTCTGGGAGATGGTGGCTGAAGCATGACCTGCAAACTGGATTGATCTTTGGATTATAGCCATAAGTCCAGTCGCTTCTTCTTTTGAGAACTGGATCACAGGAGTTTAAGCATCCAGCTTTTCAATTAAATTATCATGACCAAGTGGGCCCATAATGTCAAGAATCTTATCCTGAACTTCTCTTAATTCAGCCTCAGGGCCAGTTAAACCACCCATGAGACCAGGGAGGTAAGAATCCAAACGTGGGGTGAACGCTGCATCCACGTTAGGTCTTGTGTGTTCTTTTATCATTTGACGGTGGTCAAATTTCAACAAAGGCTTTCTAGTAGTTCCTAGGAAAGCTGAAAGTTCTTCTGAAGCCTGCCATCTGGCCGAATTGGCTTCTACAATGTCAAATCATCGTGAGAGTCATCAATGACAACAGAATCGATATCCCGTCGAGAGGGAAAATCAGGTTTGAAATGTTAGCTTGCACAGAGGCAGCAGTGGAGTCAAAAGACTTCCCCACCATTTCTCCGGGGCCATAAAGCACACCGGCAAGCCGCTTTGTCGCGGTTAGTTCAGTTCGACTGACGGAGCCATGAGGCGTTCCCGTGTTCCTGGACAAATCACTCATAACAGCTGTCGAAATCGCCTGAATGAAACTTTGGTCGGCTAAAGGCGCCTGACCAAAACGCTTACCTTCGACATCTAGGTTGTTTTGAAGCTTCAGAGAGCGCTTCTAACGCCGAGTTTTCGTCAGAATTCCCCGCAAGATCGGTCATTTTCGAATAACTTGGCTTCCACAATGGCGGAGCGAAACAAAAAGGCGCCGTGTTGGATGGCCGCAACTCCTTGTGGGTGCCACGAGGCTGAAAAACCTGTTTTTCTAGTTTATTCCTGTTACGTCTACTGTAAAACGCTATATTTGGAGCGAAATAAATTTGGCATTTTATTGTTACATGGAGTCGAATGTTTTGAAGTATAATAACGTATACACTACAAAACCTACCAAATGTAACAAAAATAGCATAACTATGAACAAAAAAATACGGAAAGCTCAAAAAATATGTCCTAACTTTGCTATACATGTATACTGAATAAAGTTCTACATAAATAACTCAAAGTATTAAATATCTCTCTGTCTGGATGAATACTTAGCTCTTATTATCCGAGCAGGAGGTCTGTATAGGAAAAATGTTGACCGAGGTCTGTACATACGACCGAGGTCTAGATCCTCCCATACAGACCGACTAAGCTCGTTTAATAAGATGTTTATTATATGGCTGACATGTGGCTTACAAACAGCGATGAGCTGAACTTAATTCTGCTAAAGTTTGCTCGCCTTCTTTACATCTTCTTTCTTCTCATCAGGCTTTTTGGCACCTCCGTAAATAAATACTGTTAGAAGAAAATGATCAACATTTTTTCATTTCAGTTTTCAACCTTTTCACCGCAACTTTTTTAACGGTCTAGATGCCGGTCTAGATGGGAAAATCTAGATCGCTTCCAATATCGATTTCAGCCAATCGAATTCGTGAATTCGGTAGTTCCCAGTCCTTGTGAGACACAGCCATATAATAATTGGATCAAACAAGCTTATGCGAATACGTTTTATGACGAGAGGCTGATTCAAGGAAACAATTTTCCCTATTCTGTTCCGCAGTGACTCACGTAAAATCTATTTCGAAATCGGAGTGACAATCCAGTCGTTCACAAGAATGAAATTCTAGTAAGCGGCGATTTTAAAATACATTACTCGTTTCTTCCCCTCGTAAGTCCCCAATATATCACCATCTTGTAAGATTATCGACGAGGCTCTCAATAGATTTTAGAATCTTCACTTCGACTCCAGGAATCCACTTACTCTAGGTTATAATCTCTTCGTTTTTATCTATCTCATATTTCTCTTTTACATTAGCACATAAGACTCAAACGTTTGAGTTTAAAGTGGAGACTAACGAAGTGAAAACTGCACTCATTCACTCATTTTTTCTTTTTAGTTAATATTTTTCCACGTTAAGATCCAAATGGTTTGTTGACTGAGTGGGAAGCCTAGACAGGAAGCGTGTGTAGATCATTTGCACGTTGTTATCACCTGCAGTGTCAGGACGTTTTCACCTACGACAAACCGTCATGTTTACAAGCCCAAGAACCTAGTTCTCGGGATAGTTGGCGTTTTCTTTCCAAAGTTATAATTAGAGAATATGGTTCATTGTTTATGCTTTGCTAGTAGGACTCTGTAAAACAAGTTTTGAATCCCCTTTTTTATTCTTCCGCTTTTTTTTATTGCTGTAGGATTGCGCCCTCAATTATGGGGGTTAAGTAGGTATTTTATGAAGGCAGCCTGGCCGAGTAGTTAAGACGCATAACTAGGTTGCTATCGATTGCTTTCCTCTGTTCTTCTTTTAACTCGTACTGAAAACTGTTTTGGAGTGTTTCTTGAAGACACTGAAAACGATCACCTCCCGATTTATTTGCCTTGTGGAATGCAATTGAGAGGATGCTAAAGTACGTGATTGCACGGACTGACAGCGTACGTCCAGTCTTAATTCGCTTGTTCTACTGTTCGGTTAGTTAAGGCGGCTGCTTGAAATGTCACGTGCTTGGAACTGTTGCCAGCCTCATTAATCCATCGAACTGCTGGCGCCGAGCGCTAGCCGGCTATTATTTTCTAATGCGAGATATTTCCATAAGTTTCTTTGCGAGATCGTTTGCATAGACAAAAGCACAACACTTGTTCGCTAGACAGTATTAAAATGGTGAATTCTGCATTTCTACTTATAATTAAGCTAAATATCACACTGAAAATCCTATGAGGTACGGAAATACGTGTCTTCGAGGAAAACTTCCACAGTTGGCTGAAGGTTTAGGACACTGCTCGTGATTACAACGCGTAAGTGATTGACAAAAGCTTCTTGCTTAAATTTTCAACTCAGTCAACGTACTTGACGAAGAATAATAAACTTTCTCTAATTTTGGAAACATAACGCCAACTATCATGAGAACTAGTTTCTTGGGCTAAAGCACGTGACAGTTTGTTGTAGAATACATTAGGTTTGCTGCAACTATGAAGGTGATACATCGAATCAAACATAATATAATATTCTACCCCGGTTATAGTTGAGGATGACTTGGTAATAAGTTATGGGAATCACTGTGGCCTGGGACAAGCCTAAGATCAGCCAAAAATAGAAGCGAACAGCTAGATCAAGTACGAGTTACTCGTTGGGGGGAGGGTGAGTCGCCAACCCCTCGCCTGTTTCAGGCCTTGAGTAAAGCGGTGATACTGTCATTTACATAGATTCCTAGAGGTTTCAATCAATTACCAATGCAAATAATGCACACTGAGTTTGCATAGAGATCAGTGGCAATAAAAAAGAGAGAAAGAGATGAGGGCGTTTAATTTGTTTCACTTAGACTGAGGGGAGTTATGAAAAACGAAGCTGAAGACTTATATGACTGGATAACATCGTAAATCGTTTAAAGTACGACAGTACGTGTCTGACAGGAAAACTTCCGGACATTGCAGGTGATAACAAGGGCAAAACGCGCACATGATCGACAGAGGCTTCCTTTCTAGGCTTCCCACTCAGTCAACAAACCATTTGGATCTTGACGTGGGAAAGCATTCACTAAAAATTGAACCAAACAACAACCTCAACAAAAAAATAATTAGTTAAATCCCCATAACGAAAGGCGTAATCCTACACAATAAAAAAAGCTGAAGAACAAATGGAGATTCAGAACTTGTTTAACAGCGAAGTATAAACACTGCGCCCTTTTCTCTAATTATACCTTAGGAGAGAGAACGCCAACTTTCTCGAGAGCTAGGTTCTTGGTCATATACTGAATAAAATACGAAGGTAAGTTTCCAAGGCGAAAACTTCCTGAAACCACAGGTGATAACAACGTGCAAATGATCTACACACGCTTCCTGTCTAGGCTTCCCACTCAGTCAACAAACCATTTGGATCTTAACGTGGAAAAATGTTCACTAAAAATGAAATAAACAGCAACCCCACCACCCCTCCTTTGGAGAAAAAATAACCAAATTAAACCCGCAAAATAGAAGGCATAATCCTAGAGCAATAAAAAAATAGCTGAAGAAGAAAAAAGGGACTCATAACTTGTTTTAGTGGCTGCGGTCCTACCAATAAAGAAAAAAACAATGCGCCATTAAGACTACTTTAGAAACAGTTGGCAAACAGATATATAATGAGCTCAACGAAGAGAAAAACACCAGGAGGTTTTCTCGAATCTTTTAAGGCTGATGGCGTTCAGAATTAGGTTCAGACTTCTGCGTTGAACATCATGGTTTATTGTCTAGGAAAGCTTTCTGCACCTGGGCAGCTAATGAAATACTGCCAAGGAAAACAAAGACAAAAGAGAGAGAGGGTGCTTACTTTATTTAGCTAGAACTATGAGAAAGTTATGAAAAAAAAATCAGCTCACGGAGAAATGGTTAAGGAGTGCATCACCATTCAATACTGTATTGACGTTTTCACGCACTTTATTGCTTCTAAATTAAGAAAATCGCTAAAGAGTATCCTTGCACATTATTGCTAAACACTAAAAATCCAAATTGTTTACAAAATTATCACAAATGATTACAAAGAATCGTCCAAAAAATGCTTAGAAACCAGTCTGTGAAGTTTATCGATCTTATTTTGAATCAAACAAAATGTCCCATGAATTTAAGAAAATTACAAATCGAACTTGTACAATAATTACAAAATGATAGAAATGTTAGTGTCCAAAGAAAGGTATAAAACCGTTCTGCGAAGTTTCCTTATGCCATAGTGTACATTGAATCAAATAAAAAGCAGTTTTAAATTAACGGTTTTTACGAGGTTTAGGTCAACTGAACTTCTCTCTACTTTAGATAAGTATCATCAGCTGCTGCTAATGAAAGAGAGCCTTAAGTCCGTTACGACAATTTCTGCTGAAAATTAAACAAATACAAGGATTTATGGCACAATTTGCAAGAGCCATGAAATCCACAAGATAGACAAAGTAGCTGACACCACAGTTCGGCCATATGATGGTATCCGTATAAAGGCGAATAAACCAAAGGATAGTGTGGGGCAGCCAGCACACTGCAGACCCGAACACAATAGCAATGGACATCTTTAATACATTTCGCTCCCTTTGCTGTCGATGTTGTCCAGCGTTGGCTGATTGCTCGCCTGGAATCTTCTGTGACCTGAGCTTTAGATAGATGATAATGTAGAGTATGGCTATCAACGCCAAAGGGATAAAAGTGAATACAACTATATAGGACACGATGTAATTCTCAAAGGATGATGACTCTCCAGAAACTTCATTCCAATGTTGCTCACAAAACAGTCCCTCAGGATATTCAACAAGTTTGTTGACGAAGAGCACTGGGGAGTTAACAGCTATCGCAACAATCCAAGTGGCGAGAATGAAGAACGGGCACAGCTTTGAACTGATGAGTGGAGAACGGAGAGGAAATACCACAGCACCAAATCGATCAACTGCTATGAGAACCAGGCTCTGAACAGACACAGTAGAGGAAACGTCTATTAAGAAGAAAACCAGCTTACATAAGGCCTTGCCAAGAGGGCCACCAATCAGCCAGGAGTTTATATAGAGCTTTTGTATATTCCAAGGGATCAAGAAAATCGGAAACAGCAGATCGGACATGGCCATGTTTGCAATGAAAAAGTTGATGGGTTTTCTCATGGTCTGCGTCTTGTAGACAATTATTCCGATGACGGTGTTCCCGGTCAACGAAGCAATGGAGATCAGGCAGTAAGCAAAGGTTATTCCAATTTTTTCTCCTGTAGGATTCCTGGGGCAGCTCGATGGCTGTGTTCCATTCATCGTTGTATTCATGTTTTCCGACATTGCCGTTCAGTTTCTTGCAGTTCCGCTCTTACGCTCACAAACGAGTTTTCTTCTGGTTTGTTCAGTTGGTAACGTGACCGTCACGTAAATAGAGGCTCTATTTATGTTCTAGCGAGGGGGGATAACTGTTCGGCTTGAATGATTGGCAGATCCTGTTTCCAGCTGTCCACCGCCTATTTGAGACAGTAATTAGGGTTTCCTGTTTCGCGGCTAGCTCAACAAAATGAAGCGATCAATTAGCTTGCGCCAATTGCTTTTGATTGTCTGCTTCATTTCATATCTTAACATCGATAAAACTGGAAGCAGGTAGTTTCTTACGAGGCCAATGCTGCAGCAGATGGTGTAGTGACGTCAGCTGGATAGATTGTTTTTCAGATCTGTTCCAAGCATGATAAACTATTGTTAATTTCTTCTTTCTGTTATTGTTAGGTGTGCATCACTGAAATTGTCCATCAAGACGAGTCAGCGAGAACACAGGATGTTCAGCGTTAGCTCTCGAGCTAAAAAATTCACCTTGATGCCTTTTCAGAGAATGCATCTTGTCAGAGTTAATGTCGAATATAATGACAGCGTAATTAAACCGCCTAATCAAAGGCTGCCGCGAAAATGTTATATGATCATGAATTTATAGTTTTCTCGAGTATCCAAGTCAGCCTTTTAACAGAGACTCATCCTCGTGTATTGCATATGACCTCAACAACGGCTAATAACGTCAGGATCAGATTCAAACTTGGGTTATAGCACATGAGAGTCGGGTTTCTTTAAAAAATTGTTTACACCTGTGCTTAATCAATAAAGAATTGGTTCATGCTTAGTGTGCGTATATCGAGTTACGGATGCACGCGGGAAGTTTGGAGAGCACGAAATAAGCGTAAGAGTCGCCAAGAGCAACTCTAGCTTTTTGAGTGCTCTCAAAACTTCCCAAGTATATCCATAACTCGATATATGCACAGCTAAAAGCATGAACCAATTCTGTTATAACGTGGCGGCAACAACTTGGGCGCTAAATCATGTTTTATTAGTAATTGACTCCAAAGTTTTCACAATGCACTCTGCACGGTCAAGGAAGCGAAGGGTCATTAGGATCCTAACACGCCACAATCAGTTGAGCAACAGTTGAATTAAATATATCTTATTAGACGTTTTGGTGTGTAGTATCGCTGTATATTTTTACGAGTTGTGCAGTATTTTGACGAGACCGTAGGGTGAGTCAAAATACAAACAACGAGTAAAAATATACAGCGATACTACACACCAAAACGTCTAATAATAAGAGATTTAATATCCAACGATTTCTTTCCCCAAAATTCTGACTTGCCAAGGTTTTGAACTTCACGCGGCCGGGAGGAATGAGGCGAGTACAAATATCTGTTATTTGTACTCGTTTCGCGCGATATTTGTACTCTAGGAAGCAGAGTTGGATAATAATTCCCCTTAACATGGTATCTAAAATTGTCGATAAAAATTCGCTTGTTCTTCTTTTTGGGGTAGTCAAAACTGTAAAATGTTAGAAGAAGAAGTTTTAGCTGTGCTTTTGTCAACAAACACTGCTGTCCTGATTAGCATAATAAGGTAAAAAAAAAACGTGCACAAAGAAGATAATGATATACTAAACTTAACTCGCGTCATGTCAACAACTGGATGTTCCACGATACCTCATGTTATGTTATCAGTAGGTTTCAAAGGCATTTTCGATGATTAGTGTACGAAATCACTCTGAGACATCACAACGGTCAAGCAGCGGTTTTGTGTCAATTTTTGGGTGATTTTTGGGCATTTTGGGAGAGATATTTTTTTCTCAAAGGATAGGTTAAATCGAGGAAAATATGAAATGCTGAAGATTTGATGGATTTGGAAAATTAAAATTTGAACTGAAGAATTAGTAGACGGATACCAAACAGTCCCCTAACAACCTGGGGCTCTCTTTTGTGGGGGTCAACTGTCTGGTAGTGTTTCCATCATTCACTATGTTATAATATTCAACACTGTATTGACGTTTCAACGCACTTTATTGTTTCAAACTTAAGAAAATCGCTAAAGAGCATTCTTGCACATTATTGCTTCCTAATCATTCACAACATAAATAGTTTCCGAACTTTAACACAAATGATTACAAAGGATCGTCAAACGAATGGTTGGGAACCGGTCTGTGAAGTTTATCAATCGTATATTCAACCAAACAAAATGCAGTATTAAAATATATATTATTTACACCATTTAAGACGGCTGAAAACGTCTCATGAATTCAAGAAAATTACAGATCGAACTTGCACAATAACTGCAAAATGATGGCAAAGTCAGTGTCCAAAGAAAGGTTTAAAATCGTTCTGCAAAGTTTCCTTAAGCCATAGTGTACATTGAATCAAATAAAAAGCACTTTTAAATTAACGTTTCTTTACGAGGTTTAGGTCAACAGAACTTTTCTACTTTAGATAAGTATCATCAGCTGCTGCTAATGAAAGCCGAGAGACTTAAGCCCGTTACGATAATTTCTGCTGAAAATTAAACAAATACAAGGATTTATGGCACAATTTGCAAGAGCCATGAAATCCACAACATAGACAAAGTAGCTGACACCACAACTCGGCCATATGATGGTGTCCGTATAAAGGCGAATAAACCAAAGGATAGTGAGGGGCAGCCAGCACACTGCAAACCCGAGCACAATAGCAATGGACATCTTTAACACATGTCGATATTGTCCAGCGTTGGCTGATTGCTCGCCTGGAATCTTCTGTGACCTGAGCTTTAGATAGATGATAATGTAGAGTATGGCTATCAACGCCAAAGGGATAAAAGTGAATACAACTATATAGGACACGATGTAATTCTCAAAGGATGATGACTCTCCAAAAACTTCATTCCAATGCCGCTCACAAAACAGTTTTTCAGGATATTCAACAGGTTTGAGGACGAAGAGCATTGGGGAGTTAACAGCTATCGCGACAATCCAAGTGGCGAGAATGAAGAACGGGCACAGCTTTGAACTGATGAGTGGAGAACGGAGAGGAAATACCACAGCACCAAATCGATCCACTGCTATCAGAGCAAGGCTCTGAACAGACACAGCAGAGGAGACGTCTATTAAGAAGAAAACCAGCTTACATAAGGCCTCGCCAAGAGGGCCACCAATCAGCCAGGAGTCTATATAGAGCTTTTGTATATTCCAAGGGAGTAAGAAAATCGGATTCAGCAGATCGGACATGGCCATGTTTACAATGAAAAAGTTGATGGGTTTTCTCATGATCTGCGTCTTGTAGACAATTATTCCGATCACGGTGTTCCCGATCAAAGAAGCAATCGAGATCAGGCAGTAAGCAAAGGTTATTCCAATTTTTTCTGCTGTAGGATTGCTGGGGCAGCTCGATAGCTGTGTTCCATTCATCGTTGTATTCATGTTTTCCGACATTGCCGTTCAGTTTCTTGTTCCGCTCTTACGCTCACAAACGAGTTTTCTTCTGGTTTGTTCAATTGGTAACGTCACTCTATTTATGTTCTAGCGAAGGGGGGATATAACTGTTCGGCTTGATGTTTAATGATTGGCAGATCTTGTTTCCAGCTGTCCACAGCCTATTTGAAACAATAATTAGGGTTTCTTGTTTCGCGACTAGCTCAACAAAATGAAGCGATCAATTAGCTTGCGCCACAAATTGCTTTTTATCTTTTTGCTTTCATTTCATATCTTAACATCGATAAAACTGGAAGCAGGCAGTTTCTTATCATGACGCCAATGCTGCAGCAGATGGTGTAGTGACAGCGTCCTGTGTTGTTTCTCAGATCTGTTCCAAGCACGATATACAGTCGTTAGTTTTCCTCTTTTTGTTATTGTTAGGTGTGCATCACTGAAATTGTTCATCAAGACAAGTCAGCGAGAACACAGGATGTTCAACGTTAGAACCCGAGCTCAATATAAAAAAAAAAACATTCGACCTGATGCCTTATCAGAGAATGCATCTTGATGGAGTTATAATTAAGAAATTTTAATGTCCTATATAAGGAGAGCGTAAACCACCTAATCAAAGGCTGCCGCGCAAATGTGATATGAATTTACTCTGCAGAGGCATGAAGTTTTCAAGTTAACAAAGAGACTCTCCCTTTTGCAATACCTATGACTTCAAAATAGCTAATAACTTCAGGATCAGATTCCAACTTTGGTTATAGCACATGAGAGTCAGTTTTTTAAAAAGTATGCTTGCACCTGTGTGTAATCCGTAAGGCATTTTAAGCCAACTGGCGATATTAGAACGGTCATGTTTTAAGGAATAAAGATATGCTATTGAACTAGCTTGTTCGGTTCGTATTGTAGATATATTGCTTGAGGTTTTTTAAAGGTTTGTGGACCAAGTCCCAAGCGAAGTCCATAAACATGCAAAAATAACTTAAGCAAATTGCTTCATTGTGATTGGCTGAGAGCAGACCAATTTATCGTTCATTTTTTATTTGCGCTGCAGTGAATATCAATGCGCGAGCGTTCGTAATTTTCTCATTCGTATTATGAGTAATAGCATGTCATGATATTTGAGAATTTCTTCAAGTGCACTCGCCTAATGGCTCATGCAAGAAGTGCAGTAGACACATAAAAGACAGAAACAGTTTTCAGAGCATCGTCATATATATTTTTAAATCTTGTTAATGTCTTCTTATTTAATCTTCACAAGTCGATTACAAATCGCCGCACGACTTACAAATAGCGTACAAAAATATCTTATACACTACAACGCCTATCAAAGGTAACAAAAATAACATAACTATGAACAAAAAATGCGGAAAGCTGAAAAAAAATATGTCCTAACTTTGCTATACATGTATACAATAAATTTCTAGATAAATAACTCAAAGTATTAAATATCTCTCTGTCTGGATAAATACTTCGATCAAACAAGCTTATACCAATAACTTTTATGAAGAGAGGTTCGCTCAAAGAAACAATTTTCCCTATTCTGTTTCGCAGTGAATCACGTCAAATTTATTTCGAAATCGGAGTTACAATTCAGTCCTCCAAGCAGCGATTTCAAACACGTTACTTGTTTTTCCCCAATATATCGGCGTAGTAAAACGATCGACGAGAGATTGTCAAGGAAGTGCGCGCTCTAAAAATAGATTTTGGAAGATTCACTTCGGCTCCAGGAATTCACCAACTCCAGGTTATAATCTCTTAGTTTTCATTTATTTTATATTTCTCTTTTAAATTAGCACGTAAGAATGACTACTCATTTATGAGTTTTCTTTTAATTTAACGGCAATTTAGTCTGGTGTCTACTTTTATCAGTTGATTGTTTTTAAGCGCGGCGTGTTGTAGTTGTGACTGCATCCAATGTTTGTAAGGAAGAGGAAACGTTTTGAAACTCTTGCTGAAGCTAATGCAGAACAAAGGAAGCACCACTTTATCTTGATACTTGATACATTAATCTTGAGGAATTCGACTGTTTCTGTGACTGGATAATCGCACTCCATTAAATATCATCAATACCGTCTACTTTTTGGAAAGGAACTTGCTGTGCCACCTTCAAAAAAAAAGAAGAAAAGAAAGGACATTTGTTTATCCTCGGTAAGCGATTCATAACTGGTGTCGAACATTTAATAAGAAATGTAATACAAGGATAGGAAATCCTAAATGACACGAGGCGAACCAGTTGACTGCTAACAAGCGTAGCCAAGGAGTTGAACCCGGGTCTAACGCAAAGCAACACCAGCTGGTTGTCAGAGCGGGTTGTCAGGGCACCTATGGATAGCAGCCTTTGAGCTGAATGGGCTACCCTGTATAAATAAAGGTTTACTCTTACTATCCGGCCTTCAACTTCGTCGTTCTAACCATTTGGGCCATGCTGCGTCCATAAGGAAAGGAAGAATCTTAATGGAAATCCAAAAGTGATGAGCGAGCAAGCGTTTCTGGCAACTAAAGGTAAGAGAGGATGATGGGTAACGTTCTTAATCCTCCATACAGGAAGTATTACCATTACCAAGTTATTTTTAGATCACTGCCGGCTTGACCCCACTTCCCCCCCTCCTCGACAAGACGAAGAACGCGTAAAATTACCACAATAGATAATAAATAGATACATCTGAAGAAAGCTTACCTCTATTAAAGGCTCCCAGTCTATTCTGTAAGGATTCCAGTCTGTGGATGTACAAATTCAACGAGTGATCACCGCTTTCACTTCCATTGTGAGCCGATCCCACTGAAGATGCCCCTGATGGCGACAGTGGGCGATCGCTATGACGGAAGCCGTCGGGAGAAACCGATCGCTCTCGACGATAGGGCGAAGAGTGTCGAGGTGTTGAATCAAACCGATCGCGATCACCGTATTCCCGTCGTGGGGTGCCAATGTCCCGAACGGGTGGCGATTTTAAAGTCGGGGGATAATCGGTACCCGTCGGTTCTCGGGCGAGTGGAACCGACGTTGTCTTAGTATCCGACCAGGATGTTGGAGAGAAAGTTCTAGGTGACCTACTTGAGGACGTAACGTGACTTCGGTGCGACAAAGGCCCGTCAACGATGGGTATGTCTTCCCGTCGACTGAACCTCTCGCTCGACGAAGCAGTCGCAGGTCTAACGGGACGACTTCTAAAGTCTGTGTCTCCATTTATTCCGGTGTGATATTTCTCGTAAGTTCGTCGGTCACTCCTCGGCGAGTATCGGTCTGTGTACATGGGACCAGCACTTGGCTGATGTAAATTTAACGTTGGCACAACATTGGTACCGGTAACATTGTTAGGCCTGTCGTAAGTCGACCGAGGAGCGTACGTACTAGAAGGGGCCTTGTAAACAGTGCCATCATGACTGTTGATGTCACCATTGACCACGCGCGATCTACTTGTACTCTCGCGCGATCCCGAGATAGAAACGCGTTTTGATTTCTTCACCAAAAAGTTCATGCGCTGGATGGCGAGGACAGCGCGTGCAGCAGTGCGGAATCTGGTCAGAGCCGTTCGTCTGAGGAAGCGGTCTGGGTTAGCAGGAAAAGCACCCATCTGAGAAATCATTGCGAGAGTAGTAGACTCGCAGTCTTGGAAGCCGCCCAGTAACAGCAACAGGTACTTCTTCTGATAGACAAGGGCTTTCCTGAAACTTTCAGCCTTGATGAAGCGTTTGTAGAGCTTAAGAATCTAAAGCGAAACGAGGACAAGGGTAAGTAACAACACAACCATTCCAATTCGATCGTTCGAATGCACGGGCATTTCTGAACGAGTTCTTGTGAGCTCCTTGGTGCTCCGTGGGTAAAGAAATTACATATATATTTAATTATTTACATTTTTTAAAGTAGATGCTCCACTAAACCAATGCAACATTAGCAGCATTTGCAGAAAGACTTTATAAAACAAACTCGATCTGTCGAGACATTAACACCGTTGCACTAACTGAAATGATACTTATATTTATGTGCAACAACGTGCTGGTGTTTCAACATAAAACAGGATTGACTCCAGACAAAAATAGAAAAGTTGTACGATTGCATAAACCTTTGACTCGTTTTAAACACCCAACATCAGGTAACACGATCATCACCTTAGCACGTGGCCACGTGATCTCTTCCGTATCTGATTCATGACCGCTGACTGGTATTCGCGGAACAGCGTCTTTGTTGGCTTCTTCTTTAAGACGAGCCAGCTCTGCTTCTGCTGACCTCAAGGCCTGCTGGGATCGAGCTTTTTCCTGAGCCCACTTTTCACGTTCAGCGTTCAGTACAGACTCGACATGCTCCTTTATCTGACGTGAGTTCTGAAACAATTTAAATCAGGGCCACAAGTTTATTAGCCTGTGGCTATTACGTGCTACCCTGGATAAATAAAGTCTTTATTATTAGTATTATTATTATTACAATAAAGTTTGATGCTATCAATTTTTTTAAGTTATTTTTGAAGCAGATAAATAGAAAGAAACAAAACAGTACTGTTACCTGTTCGTTTGCTCTCTCTCGTTGTCTGTATTGTGCGATTTGTTCCTCCAGATTAGCTAAAGCATTTCTCAATTCCTTTTTCTCTTCGTTCAACTTGTTCACAAATTCTGCCAGCTCCGTGTTTTGACGAACGATCCTCTCTTGTGCAGCAGCTTTTATTGGCGACAGAGGTACGGTCTGTCCGTCCTGACAAAAAATAGCAATTGTTTGGTTGTTATGATTAGAAGCTTAAAGTTTCGAGTATATTTAATTCGTTTGTTTGTTTGTTTCTCCTTTGATTCATCCGTCCGTCCGTCCGCCGTTCGTTGGCTCGTTCGTTCGTTCGTTCGTTTGCTCGTTCGCTCGCTCGTTCGCTCGCTCGCTCGCTCGTTCGTTCGTTCGCTCCCTCGCTCGTTCGTTCGTTCGTTCGCTCGCTCGTTCGTTCGTTCGCTCGTTCGCCCGCTCGTTCGTTCGCTCGTTCGCTCGCTCGCTCGTTCGTTCGTTCGCTCGCTCGCTCGTTCGTTCGTTCGTTCGTTCGTTCGTTCATTCGTTCATTCGTTCGCTCGCTCGATCGTTCGCTCGTTCGTTCGTTCGTTCACTCGCTCGTTCGTTCGCTCGCTCGCTCGCTCGTTCGCTCGCTCGCTCGTTCGCTCGTTCGTTCGTTCGTTCGTTCGCTCGCTCGCTCGCTCGCTCGTTCGTTCGTTCGCTCGTTCGTTCGTTCGTTCGTTCGCTCGCTCATTCGCTCGTTCGCTCGCTCATTCGCTCGTTCGCTCGCTCGTTCGTTCGTTCGCTCGCTCGACAAATATAGCGAAACCCAGACGCATTAAAATGGCGCGAAAGACTACAGTGTTGAGACAGAAGACAAAATTAATTGATCTTACATCTATGTGCACGGTGAGGGTGGATCTGATTTGCTCCAGTTCTTTCAACAGGTTCCCAAGTGACATTTTAACTTCTTCTAACTCTTTGTTGCCCCTAGACAAATAAATAAAAGGTTTATTGAGACAAACGAGAATCGACGGCAAGCTACATGGAAACGACTCACTTCCGGTGACTTTTGGTAAGACGTCAGTTTCTGATGTCTTTCAGTTGTGGAATTAGATTTGCTGATCGATCTCTCTCTCTCTTGCTTCTGTTGTTGCTGCTGCTTTTTATCTTAAACGCATGGGTCAATTATAAATTCTGTATTTAGTTATTTAGTTTCAGTCTCAATATTTTTGTTCTGCCATTGACAGTTTACAGTCTAGTTTTTTTACTCCTTTTCTTAAGGCAGTCCTTTAAATAAGCGAAATAGCTTCCTGGACTGCCTGCCATATGTATGATAATTATATGTAATTTAGTACTATAATTTATAAAAGCAAATAAAATGAACTGAACTGAACTGAACTCGCGGGAGTTTTGAAGTGGAGAATAAACTATTCGCAGTGTTACCTGGTTGCAGTAGAGTCCACAGAATTCTGATGTTTGTTGATTAACACCTGGTGTTGCTGCCTCATGGACTCCAGTTGTTGTTGATGAAGAAGCAGCCTCATACGGAGTGGATACATTGACGCCTCCTGCGGAAAAAAAATAGAGCTCAGTCATCATTTTGAGTTATTTTTACCATATACAAAATTAACTTTAGTTTGAAGGAAACCTGAACTGAAATAGTAGTTAATTAAGATATAAAAACAACAAATAGATGATAATAAACTATAGAGGCGAAAGGATGGTTAAGGAAGGAGAAGATTAAAGCTGATTGCAAACGTCGAACTTAAATAATTTAGGAATGCACAAACCATGACATCCTTTAAAGGCATAACAAATCCAAGGCTTCTAAGCAGCCAATTCTTCAAAAAAAAGAGTGAAACCTCTTTTTGCTCGCATACCTTTTCAGACTGTCGCAAAGCTTGATTATCGAGGTCCTGTTGAAGCTTTCCTAATTTTGTGTCCCTGTCGGTCAATTCTCTGTCCAGAGCGGCGTTCTTTTCTCTCTCGTTCCCAAGCCTCTGCTCTAGATGAGCTCGTTTCTTCGTCTCGCTCTCCAGCTCGCTCTGGAGCAGGCGTTCTCTCTCCTTGTGACTCATGGCGGTGGCTTGTTGAACGTCTCGTTCGTTCTGCAGTCTTCTCGCGCGGAGTCTTTCTTCTTCTAACGTGCTCGTCAGTTCCACTAGCTGTTTCTACAAAAAGACAAAGCAGACGAGAGTTACAACTTGAAATCATCCTTTCAACAACCTCCGCATTTTCTGATTATCAATCCAAATATCATATTATGATAAGGATTTCAAGCTGAGAAGTATTAACTAACGTTCTACAAATATTTCATTGTATTGCTTTTGTAACAAATGAAATTATTCTTTTTCGTAAATATTTGTTGCATACACGTTCGTATTTTGATCGAGCTTACTTAGCTCTTAAGCGCAACGTGTATAAATAAAGTGTTGCTTGATTGATTATTTCGATGTTTTGTTTTAAGAAAAGCTCTTAACCGGGTTTCTATTCTCTTTCGCTTCGCTCAGCCGAATAGAAAACATTTCTATTATAAGTAATAACGCAAAGACAACAGTTAGTGGAGGGAGCCGCCAGCAATTATCGAGTTTATTAGAAAATTCTGAATAGTGTTAAGTACAAGAGTCGTGATAAATAGTAGAAAATACAATACAGTGAAAATAAAGGTATGATAAACAATCAAGAAAATAACAAAATAAGTGGAATGAAAAATAGCCTCGAGTAAACTGGTCGGCGTCAAGTGGTGTGATATTAACAAGGAGTGGTTTATAAAGGGCCTGATTGCCCCCCTATGGGAGTAGCTAACAATACAAGCTCATTAACAACTAAAAGAAATACATTATTTTTAGAAAAATTCTTAAAATAAGCCGATATTCACTCTTTCTTCACTTGTAGAGAACAAGGTCGCTTGTCACGCAAATGCGAGAGAGCGTGACCACCCAATGTTCAGTACCTGAACAACATCAAGAGCTCCCTTCAGCTGCTGTGCCACTATCTTCTCTGTTTTGGCTGACTCGTCGTTCTTGTCCTTCTCTGTTTCCAGCGACACTTCCAGGAACGCGCTACGGTTCTTTTCATCTTCCAAAGAAGTGCTAAGCTCCACGGATCGATCTCTCGCCGCATCCAAAGCCGCTTGCAGTTCTAGAAGATTTACAGAAAAACCAGGATCAATTACGAGAGCAAAGCTTCAAGTTTTTTCTCTAACGTCTAGAAACTTGTATGTGGAACAGTCCTTATTTTATCGATTTAAAAGTTCTCCTTTAATATCAATCCAATTTCAACCAGACAGCTGACCAGAAGAAGAAATAAAATTAGTCACAAGCATCGCTTTGACATACCATCAACTTCTCAAAGTCGCAACAAGTAAGAAGAGTTTCTACTTCGAATATTGGAACAGAATGCCAAACGGTCAAAACTTAACTTACCATTGCTCTTATTGTCTTACCTTTATTCACGTTTCTGAGTTGATCTGCTCGTTCCTTTGCGTGTTTTAGCGCCTCCGTTTGTCGTCTTTCATTCGTCAACGCAAGCTGCATATGTTCTACTCGAGCTTTCTCGTCTCTCAGAGCTGAGGACAATTCTTCGATTGTGTCACGATCTCTTTCTGCGGTTAAAGAAGAGAAAAATAACACAAATGTTAAATTCTGGAGTTCATTTAGGAAAAAACGAATACTGCAACCATATCCACAGGCTGGTTTATGGACTAGGGCGGGGTTGTTCGAAAGCCGGTTAACACTAACCCAGGATTAAAAGTTAACCGAAGTATCAATTTATTTTGGTTAAAAATGTCTTTCACTTCTTTTGTTTTGTGCAGTTTGAGATTATTCAAACTCTAAAAGAAAGACAAACAATGTAAACACAAAACCCAAAGTTCTCGCTATTCCTGAGTTAGCTTAATCGGGCTTTGAACAACCCGGCCCAGATGGACTTGTGATCTGATGTTCCATTGTTCAAATCGTCTGTCCTACCACTATATATTGTAGCTGGATTAGTTCTCGTTAGTCCAGAGTTTAAGTTCTTGGCCACCCTGGCCACAAATTCAGCCACCTGGTTATCTTCTACAAGCTGGAATTGTTAGCTACACTGACTATGTTCATTTGAAATGATTGCTTCATGACTTGATGCAATTTCGTATTTCAACGAGTATGCTGCATGTTCCTAAGCGCCACAAGGGAAAATAACGTTGACCATCACAATCCGGTTAAACCTGTTTTATTAGAGAGCGAACGATGGCAAGTGAAGTTTGCGTAATGGTAGCCTCGAACCGTCGACGGGGAAAAAATACCCGAGTATCAAACAACGCTGAAAAGAGCAGACATAAGAACAAAACACCAAGGATCTTTCACCTGACGTCTCTCCTTGCAATGCTTTCTCGGTCTCCAATGCAGATTCCAAATCAGACAATGAGATTCTTTCCCTCTCCAACTGCACCTCTAAATCAGCTTTTTCTTGTTTATTTGCCGACAGCTGACGGCGGAGAGCTTCTATGTTCTCAAGAAGCCGATTATTTTCTTGTTTACCACGCTGTCGTTCGCTTACCACAGCATCCTGGAATTTCTTCGTGTTGGCTCGTTCGAGTTCTAAAGCTTGAGTCTGGTTCGATAGACGAACTTTTTCCGCTTCAAGACTTGTCCTGAAGAATGATAAAACACATTAGTTCATAAAGCTTTAAAGGGGCTCTGTGGCAGTATTTTCAGTTATTTAGGCCACGTGCAAAATTAATTTAAAATTGAAAGAAATCTGATAATATTAATAAAATAGATTAACACGGATTACAAACGACAAACTTAAAATGTAGGCTAAACTTTTTGACATGCGCAAACCGTGGCGTGGTTCCTTTAAAACGCTTTCACGAAAATTGAGGAAAAAAACAAAGAAAAAAGAACGACTTAAAATATATTAATTTTGTTTAGCTACAATTTACATTCAATGATTCAAAACTAACGCTCTAAAAACTAACTTACAGAAAAACGCCTAAATAACTACATAATTAAATTTGTGCTAGCTAAAATAATCCGCGTTTTCAAATTCTAAACAATGGAAATATTTGACGTACTTGAGGGACATGAGTTGCACTCTTTCTTTCTCCAGGGCGGCACCTAGATCTGTGATTCGGCTTTTCTCTTTCGCCAAAGCCTCCTTTAAGTCGGCCACCAGAGTCCGCTCTTTCTTCAGTGAATTGGTGAGATCGTTTTGAACGTGTTCGGCCTGCTGCCCTTTAATTAACACTAAATCACATCAGAAGAGACAAAACTATGTGTTCAGCTGTAGCCTACAGCCTACATAAAGAATTTCGATGACAATGAATCTAGGGTTCACGGCTCCTCGTCAAAAACCCAACTGAGTATCGCTTCGCTTCTCGTGAAAACCAAGTATTGGTTATCTCTTCCGTAGATCAAAATTATTTTTCAAACCTTTCCAGCCAGATTTTAGCATTACGTTTAAACTGTGTCTAGGAAATTCTTTCCTTTTTCACCTCACTTTCAACCAAGCAAAATACAATGTGTGTTTATTTAAAGTACAATGTGCAACTAGTGAATACCAAAGACTTCACTAATTATCTGATGGCATTATCTTACACTGTGTTCTGACGTCTCTTTCTCGTTTATTAGCTTCTTCAAGCTGACCACGCAGCTGCTTCAGAAGATCTTGTTTCTAACAAAGAAAAAGCAAACATAAAGGGCCATCAACCTGATGCGAATAAACACTAACAAGTTTTAAAGAAGGCTGTCCTTGATTAGAAACAGAGGCAGACCAATGCAGAGTGACGTCATCTAGCTTCCCAACAATGAAAATTAGAACTCTACGTGATCATAGTAGACAGCCGCTGAAAAGATAACGTCGCGTTCCACTTAGTTCGCTTGAGCTCATCTTGCCGTCATTGGATTTGAAAAACGTGAAATACCATTGAATACAAAATATACACCCTACTGCAGAAAAAAAGTTTAGGAAGAGGAAGAAGCTTCGAACTAGCTAAGAAAATGCGAAACTGGAAGCTTTTCTTGGCTAAAGTATCGACAGCTGCTATGCCAGTCTTACCTGATCGACCAGCGGTTTCATCGTGGACGTCTTCCGAAGTTCTTGGATCTCCGCCAGCAAAGAATCACGGTCTTTTTTACGGAGCTGTTCCAAAGCACGACTTGCTAGTTCATCCTAGAAAACACAACAACCGTGGTAACAAAAAACAATTTACATTCATGCCAGAGTGTAAAGTCTATTGCGTGAGTCTCTATGAATTTATGTGCCAACGGTCGATACCTGCGTGCGGATTTCTTCTCGCAGCAATCCTGCCCCAGGGGAGTCGTGTCCGTTAACAAGCTGAGAAGTCCTCAGCTCGGCTACAAGTACATCACGGTCTTTCTCGAACACCTAATAGAGTGCAAAGAACAATGGTGAACTAGGCAACAGGAATTACAAAAAACTAGTTCTTTTACAGTCTAATGAATGCGAGCGAATAACTATGATCTAAGAGGATGGGGTGGAGGAAAGAAGGAAGTCGTTTAAGGAAAAAACAAACAAACAACAAACAAACCATTTTCACGGTGTTTATCAAGTCTGTCCTCCAGTCTGCCTCCTCGTGAAGTTTGGATGGCTAGTAAACAAGTCATTACAAAATTAGAATCCGAGACAAGTACATTTAAACAAAGTGCTGACAGTTATGGCAAAGAAAACGTCCTAATCAACAGTTTTACAAAAGGTTATGACAAGTCTCTTGTTTTATCTACTTTTTTTATACATTCCTCAATGAAGAACTTTCTGACATAATGACTTATCAAAACCTTCCGAGAAACCTTTCAATCTTCGAGTAATCTTCTTAAGTCCTTAGTCGTAACGTGTAATTCCGTTGTGTTCGAAACAACTCGGGTTATTGTACACTAACGATCTTTTCTAGCTTACTTTTTGCGCTCAAATTAACTTTTTTCCTTTTGACAAAAGTACATTTAATAAACTAAAGCGTCACTAATTATCATACGATCTCAGTTCAAGAATATAAACAAACGCTAGAGGGTACCCTAATGAAATAGGTATACAATGTTTATCTTCCAAGATAACTCCTCTCACCGTAGACGCTTTTCGAGTTTGCGCTACAAGATTCTTCAGTGATTGTACAGCTTCAAGCAATGCCTGCTTCTCCGCTGACCATGATGACTGAAGACTCGCTACATCCGGGCTTGCAAGTGAGCGGTCCTGAGGTGGCGTGGACACTGCACTGACAAGAGATTGGATAGTCTCTGCCTCGGTATGAAGATTGTTCAGAAGGCCCTGGTGAGGAGAAATTGTGAGACTTCCGATTTTAGCATCTCTTATCGACTCCGCAGGCGAGAAAATCCTGACAACTTTGGCCGTGATGGCGGCAACTGACTTAAGAGCGTTTTTTTAATTCAGTATCGTGAAATCAAGACTAAAATAGTCAAAAGGACCAATCACAACAAACGTAAACACTAACGGACAATCACAACTCGAAGCAGGCTCACGTGACCAAAGCAAAGCTGGCGTGTGATTTTTTCAACCAATCACGGAGTTAAGTAAAGCAAAAGGATTTGTAATGATAAGCGATGCAAGGATTTGAAAAAAATCCAGGCTTAGGAAGTCGGTTGAAAAATTTCTGGCAAAAGATCGTTTTCACGTGACGTCATCACTTTCTAAAATCTAAAACTAAAGATCCACCAAAGTTTTCATCCTTATCAGGTATAAGAAGTGACATATTTATATCCGTTTACAACTTTACAGCTCAATAGCGTGCTTCGTTTGGAAACTAGAGCATTTTGAATTTCCAGGTTATGCAGGAGCGACACAAGGCTACGATTAAATTTGTTGAGAAATATTATATTTATCTAATGATTTTGAGCCCTGTTAGAAGCTTGAGCATTAGGAAAACTGCTTATGTAAGTACTTGTTTTTTAGTACTGATAATCAGTCGCCTAGAAAGCCAAAGTAAGTTCCAGATGTTTACGCTATTTTCCGGCCGCCATGGAGGAGTACACCAACATGGCGTATTCATACTAAGCTCTGTAAATTTCTGCGAAACATTTCGACGAATATCTGAAGTTTGGGGAAACGCACAGGGCTAAAACTTGGAGAAGTGTCTTATTTTTTTATCTTCTATAACATCACAATTTCTTAGCTTTTTCCACTGGATAGTTTTCGATTTATTTTTTATTGCGTGACAGTGAAAACGATCTACTGAAGAAATCCTTCCAACATCTTTGCCCTTACTTTTAAGTAATCATGTGAAGAAGCCTTTTTATGAATAAATAGTCTTTCTTACCTCGATTGTAGTTTGAGATTTCAGTGGTGAGGTAGCCGCTGACTTGACACGAGCCTGCCGTATTACCTGACCAACAAGTTCATTGTCTAGTCGCTCGTTTTCATCCAGCGCTGAGTTCAGGCGCATGCGCATTTCTGGAGACGCCGAGTCAATACCTAATAAGGTCAAAACAAAGGAATTAGGACAATAGCGTTGACAAACATGTCATTAGGACACTTCAACAGTAGACTAATAGCAGATCTTGTTTAAACTACCTAGAACATCATATTTTAGCCAACAAACAAAAAGACAAGAAGAAATAAATATTATCGCATATCACTAACATGGAAATAGCTGAATTCCGCACATTTAAAGCTAAACAGGTCTTTTGTCAGGCGCTTCTGATGCAGAAATTTAACGGAACAGTATAATTCCAAGCTGTTTTCTGAAACCAACCTGACAGTTCAGTCTTAAGGTCTACTAAAGAATCCAGAAGTGTAGCAGCTCTCGTAAGCTTGTATTTGTCTTTGTCGTCGTAGAGTAGCGGCTGGCACTGTTTTGGGGCTACGGGCATTGTTTCTATTGTTTGTTTTATTGTTCTCTCATTTACAAATTGACGTCAGTTTTTCATGCGTCTGTCCTGTTATTGATCATAAATTTCGTCATCGCATTGTCAAAGTAGTCTGCGGATCCACTCGGCTGAAAGTAGCTGTGGATCCACGAGGCGATAGCCGAGTGGATCCGCAGACTAATTTGACAATGTGATGACGAAATTCACTGTCAATAACAGGACAGACTCATTAAAAACTGACATCAATTTGTTTTTACGATAACAAATGGTCGAATTGCCCGCTCTCGCTCGCTGACGCGTTGCACGAATTTCAAATCCATGTGTCTGTCCGCATATTGACGATAAAAATTAGCCAATGAGCGCGCGAGAATTTCTGCAGTTATCGTAAAAAAGGGTATCGAGCCATTCATGTGAGACCTTACGAGGGTTGCTACCTCACGCGAAGAATCTCGACCTTCAGCGATCAACTTATATCTAGGTAACTTTTACAGAACTTGAATTGTTCTGAGAATTTAATGGTATATGTACATCAACGCAATATCTCCACCTGACGATTTCCTTCCTTCTCATTACCTGTGTTTTTCACAGTGTATTGAAATTGTAAAGAGATTTTGCATTTTGATCAAGCACCTGATATAGTCATCAGTCGTTCTATCTCCCGCTGATGATCCTGTCGCATTCTGTTGACCTGGTCATTGTGTGTTGTTTGTAGTTCTTGTCGCAGATTGTTAATCTTCGCCATGTTTTCCATCTCTAACTCGGTCTTCACTTGCTGTAAATCTCTCTGGCGTCTCTGCTCTTCGTTCTCTTTCACGGCAACCAGTTGATTCTCGTATTGCCGTTTGAGGTTTTCCTCTACGCTTTTTAGTTTCTAAAAAGATGAACAAAACAATAAAAATCACTCCGATTGTTTGCAAATGGAGAAACAAGGGAGCAGTATTCTTTTGGGTGAGGAGGTGGTTTGGATGATAACAATAAAAAACACAACATTTTCTCGGGTTACGGCTTTTTAAGGGCCCGATTACATGGCGAATTTCAGCCCGGTCACCCGGGCTGAAATTTTGTTGCGATTACATGACCAACTTCGGCCCGGGCTCAAATATTAGCCTCGGCGCCAAATGTGAAATTGCACGCGAAGAGTCTCAGGAGAATCAACATGGCGCCGAAAACAAAATCACTACGCATGTCCAAGATCACTATTCAGCCTGGGCTGAAATTCTGTTTCGATTACATTTCAGATTTTCTGGCCCGTTTGAGCAAACCGGGCTAGGATTTTCAGCCCGGGCGGAATTGCGGCCCGGTCTGAATCCCTCTCCTATGTAATCGACAATTTGATTTTAAGAGGATTTGTTTCAGAAGCCGGGCTGAAGTTTCAGCCCGGTTAACCGCGCTGAATTGCACTCTTAGGAATCAAAACAATTTGCTATGAAGCTCGATTTTGGGGTAAGGTCGTCTTAGGGACCAATCAGATAAATAAAAATAATAAATATATAACCCATAAATAAAAAGAAAGAACCAGCGCCGAGCCCCAGCGAGAAAAAAAAGAACCAACAACAACAAACAAAAAAAGGTAAGTCAAGCGAGGATTGTTTTAGCAGTTATTTAAGAAACATTAAGTTCGCATTGACTAGATCGACCTGAATAGCGATCAAATGGAATAACTCAACGTTACTTCTTGTTTTCATAACAACATGAAGCGTTATTAACTATGAGCTTAGCTCACAATTCGCAACGAACAGACTTACTTGCTCAAAAGCAAGCTGTTGTGTTGGACTCAGAGCATCCTCAGCCCCCGTGGGTATCCCCCTCTGAACATTTTTCATTTCGGCCTTGAGAGTGTTCACTTCATCGCGATGAGCCTTCTGTAGGTCAGCGACGGCAGTCACGTGACTATCCTCCTGGGATTTGAATCTCTCGCGTAATTGGTCCATTTCTGCTCGGAGCGCAGCCAATTGACGAGACTCGGCCTGGAGGTTTCTACGAATCTGTTCTTTTTCCTGTTCTTTCGTTTTCACAACCTTTTGAACTTGATTTAATTCGTGAGACATGGTTTCCAACTGCAGGAGGAAACAAAACTTGTGTTCAGATAAAAAGGAAAGCAAGATTTAAGGTTTGCCTTAATGAAAAGAATGTTGGCTGCATGGTAGCACACACAAATGAAAAAAAAATACCTACTTCGTTTGTGAATTAAAATAATCGCATCCGATGTAATGATAGTATATTATTTTATCATGAATATGGAGTTTGACATAAATTAGTCACCGTTACTGCAAAAAAGCTGAGATTTCGAGTGTCAGCCTTCACTGGATTTACTGTCAAAAGACTAGTAAATCTGAAAATGTCTCTCGTTCAAATAAAAAAGATTCATCTTGCTACAGTTGACATAAGGAAGGTAAACTACAGAATTCACAAAGACCCGGTCTAACTGACAGATGAAACAGACAGAACGCTCTCAAAAATATCAAAAAACTCATTTGGCAGACTATTTTAGTTTATAGAAACGCAAAGGGAAATTTTAGGCAATACGGTAAGCATCTACAAATAAAATTATTCCTTGAAATGCACTTTCTCTAACCTGTCGCAAGTTAAATTCCGGTAATTTTTTCTGAACGTCTGAACACAAAACTCTCCTTTTAAATAAATCGTTCCGTTTAGCTCACACTCGTTACGTACACAAAGGAATACCAGCGCAGGCCATTTCAGCAAGCGCGCAAATATCGCGCGCGCGCGCGTGCTACTAAGTCACTTCCGGTGTAGCAACTAACCTGTTTGGCGAAAAGAGCCTCGGCCTCAGTTTCTCGCTGTTCTTTTTCAGTCCTTTCTCGGCTCAACTCGTCCTGCAGTACTTTCATTTCTTCTCCTTTCATACCCAGCTCTTCTCCCTTTCTTTTGCTTTCCTCCTCTTTAGAAGCAAGTTGGTCTGACGCCTCTTTCAGCTTCTCCTCATTGGCAATGTTTAACTGCTCCAGCTCCTTCACCTTCCCTTCAAGTTCTTCAATGACCTTCTGTTGTTGAATCAAAACTTCTTGACTACCTTTGAGCGCCTTGTCAAACTCGTCCTTTGCCACTGTCTCTTTCTTGCCGTCTTCCAAAAGATTCTCTAACTCTTTCGTGTGGTCTTCGCGTTCATTTATCAAATTCTCTTGTTCCTTCAGTTTGCTGTGTTGATCTTCTAGCAGCTTCTGTTGTTCCTCCATCATCTGGTTCATCTCCTCCATTTGCTCGGCCAGATTTTTCAATTCGTCGTCCTTCTTGTCGAGAGCCTCCTTGAACGCGTCCAACTGCTCGGCCAGCGCTCGCGATTCTTCGTCTTTCCGATCGTAAGCTTCGCGTTCATCTCGGAGCATCCGTACCGGTGTCGGAGTTTCGTCGCGTTCTGTTCCATTCTCGTGCTTGGTTCGGTTAAGCTGCTCCTGAAAAGAAAACAAGGCAACTCAAATGTTAGAACCACGGTAATGAAAGATGTGCTAGATGATAACACAAGAACAATGGCGTCAGCTCACCCTCAGCGCGGAGATTTGGAGAAAGCTCTCGTTAAGCTGTTTCTGCATAGCTTCTTTTTCTCGCTCCAGGTCCTTTTGCGTCTCCTCACTAGTTTCCAGATCCTCCTGCAACTTGTCCTTCAACTCCTGCGCTTCCTTAAAACCTTCCAGAGTCTTGGTCAGTTCATCTTGTAGATCTTTAATCTGCGCTAACAAGTCAATCTCAGATTGAGTTTTCGCGCTTAGTTCCTTTTCCAACTCGATGTTACTCAGTCCTGACTCTTTCAATCGCGTCCCGAGTTCCTCAATAGCGGCTTGCATCTCTCCTTTCGACTGTTCGTCGACGCTGAGTTTTCCCTCCAACTCTTTGCACTTACTAGCCAAGTCTTCCTGGTCGGATCGGGCCTGTTCTACTAGCTCCATGAGCTTGTTTGCCTCTGGTTCCTGGATGCTGTCCTCCAAGGCCTTCTTGTAGTTTTCAACTTGTTGTTCAAGGTCTGTGATTTTTGCCTGTAGTTCTCGCACAGCTTCCTCGTCCTGTTTAGAATCTCCGCTACCAGTCGGCTGCTCAACGCCCCACAACTCCTCGCCATGTATACCTCCTTCCACCGTTTCTACCGTGGTTACCTGTCGAAAAAGACAAAAAAAAGTGACGATAAAAAAATATGAATTTAAAGCCCAAAGCCATGTACCATACTAAACTAGGCCATGTGCGAACAAAATAACTGAATGAACCCGCAATGTCCGCCTCTAAGTTGCTAAGCAACTGGTTGCTAAGCAACTGGTCACGCCATGATGGCGTGTGCTTCAGCAAAGATTTGGCAAATGGCACTTGTTCCCCCGCCTGAACAAGGGATTACTGAAGGCGAGTGTATTCAGCAGTTGGCAAGAGTTTTCAAATCTTATCGTTTTTTGTCTCTAATCTTAACTTTCCTTGTTTCTTTTTGGTTATACTCACCTCTTCACTACATTTCTCTGCATAACACTGACGTATGATATTGACATTTTGTTCGAACTGAAGGTCATAAAATATAGTCTACGATACCGTGAGAGAAGATATTCTGACGGAACTCATCTATCCCTTGAAGTAATAATAAAAATAATGATGATGATGATAAACATATACCTGTATCAAGGGGGCGTCCATCTGCAAGGAGGCCGCCCTCTGAAGCTTTTGGATTTCTTCTCTATCCCGCTCCTTCTCCTGTCTAAGCTGATTCACAAGCTCAGCCTGCTCTTTCGCCTCGGCTTCCAACACTGGAATCTTCTCCAGATGAATCTGCGCCTTCTGCAGCAGCTCTCGCTTCTTCTCTTGTTCCTGTTCGGCGCTTTCAAGCTTCTCGGCTAGTTCTTCGTTCTGCTCCGTCAGCTCTTTGACTGTCGCTTTCATCTGTTGCATCTGATCAAATTCCAGCGTGTCTTCTCCCTTCGCCTTGGACAGCTCGATCCTCAACTCTTCCTTCTCGTCCCAGAGGTGCTGCACCGCGTCCCGGAATTGTTCAATGGCGTCTTTCAGCTTCTCGTTTTCCTCTTGTAGCTCGCTAACGTCGCCATGATATTTTTCGACTTCTTTCTTCAATCGGTCGTTTTCCGCGATGACTTCACCCTCTGAGCCAGTCATCTGCGATCGGTTAGCTTCTTTCTCTAAAGAAGCAATTCGTATCACCAGCCCCGTATTCTCTTCCTTAAGCTTATCACAGGCCTCGTTCAATTCCTTTAATTTGGACTTGAGTTCTTCTGGACCGTCGAGTTCATCAAGTTTCTGTGCCTCGATTTTAGACAACTTGTCTTCCAGATCTTTTTTCGCGTTCGCTAGATGCTCCACCGCGGACTTCAGCGCTTCATTCTCCTCTAAAAGCTCGTCACCAGACTCCTTCAGAGCTTCCAGTTCTTCAGCCAATTCGTCCCTTGCCTCTCTCAATATGTCCACCTCCCTCGTGAGCCCTTCTTCATCAAAAGTCTTATCCGCCACTTCCTGCGCCAGGCGATGCCTCCCTTCTTCCTGCAGAGCTTCCACTTCAAAAGCAAGCACTTGTTTGGCTTCCTCGAGTTGTTGTTCGCGTGATTTGCCTTCTTCCAGCTCTTTCTCGGCGGCCTCGACTATCGCTTTCAACTCTTCGTTTTCCTTTCCCATTTCCTCGCATTTCTCGTTCAGTTCTGCCTTCTCCTTCTGTAAGGCGTCATTATTTGTTTGTTCTTGCTGTAACCGGTCGTTTTCGGCTGTCATTTCCTCCATTTGCTCGTTAGCTTTGTTTAGCTCGTTTGCGAGCCGTTCCTTCTCTTCAAGCTCCTCTTTCAGTCTTGCCATCAAATCCTCCTGGGCTGCCATGACTTGTCCAAGCTCCTCGTTACGTCGAGATGTGACATCAAGAAGTTCCTTCTGGGCGCTGCGAGCTTGATTCCACTGCAAACAGAGACAGGTGAAACAATTTACAGTATTAGCGAGATAATGTTCGCAGAAACACACACTGGCACAAACACAGCAACGACTTTACAACTATTCATCTGCGCAGCGTCTTCGCACCACTGACTGCATTGGCAGCATCACTGTCATTTATAAATCGCAATAATTTTAACAGTTGTTATAGATACCTGTTTTGTCATCATAGCGACAACTTCCAGCATCTTTTGCGCCGCAGATCTCAATCTGACCCCAGAGTCTGAAAAACAAACAGTTATTGAGTTACTGAATGCGGTTGAAGATAAAACTACCTTTCTTACTTGGTTATTATTAACCTGGCCAGGTCAGTCTGTATGAGCTAGTCTTGACATTGATGAGAAGGAAAAAGACGTATGAATCTATAGATTGAGAATAATTCGAGTGGTTCACGATAGAGCACAATTCATAAAAGCAAATGGCCTTTCCCTAGCCCAACAGATTCTCCGTTTGTTTCCCTCATTCGCAAGGCCGGGCAAAAAAACAGCTTTGATTTAGGGTCTCAAACTCCTTTTGGCAACGTCCACCTGTGTCTTCCTAATTTAAAACGATCCTTCTCCTTTAAAATTACTTCTTTCTTGAGAAGCGCGACAGCTGATTTCCTCTCTCGATCCAGACTGGATTCTAAAACTTCAGAATTTCTCTTGGTCCGAAAAATGAAACAGTAGTCCCCATTCCATTCCGTGCGGACAGTTTTTAATCGTACCTATAATGAGCTCCTCGGCTTGATCATCTAAGCTCGGACCCTGGAACATGGTGTCCGTTTGTCGCTGCGACAGTTCCAGTCCTTCATCACTAAGCAGTGACAAGTCGGTCTTGCTGGTCAGCGTTGCATCACTTGCCTCGGACAGGTCAGCGGCAGCAGCAGCACCTCCTACGATCAATGTATGAGCTAATGATCAATGTACAAATATTTATTCAATTCTAAACACTTTCACATCAACTGACTGACATGGCTTTCTGTACTCTCCTTCAACAGCACCTGGGAGTATTAGGCCGGTAAATAGCTTTACACCTTAAGTTCAATTTTTCATCTCTCTCCGCTTAATCCTGCAAAACCAAATATTCTAGCCATATGTAACTCTGCAAGAGTTCCGCATCTGTAAAGCCTACAGTCTACCTTCAGGGGTGCCTTGAATTCAACGGATGTAGCGAAACAGAAACAGAGGCACAATGTAACTCGGAAATAACCTGTTTACCACAAGGTTCTCTCACCTCCTGCTGGAGTAGCGAAGTTGACTGTGGGTGCACTGGGCCCCGCAGCAGGTGTTGACGTCATTAATCCAGGGAAAATCGACCCCTCGGGCCGACGAAGTGAGTCCGTTGGAAACTGGGACTCGTGCAAGGTACCCGATTCCAAGGGCCATTGTGTAAGCTGTTCCTCATTTTGGCTCGTCTCTTGTATGAGGTCTTCTAGCTGTTTATTGATCGTTTCTTCTGTAGAGGCCGCCTGTTTTACCACGTCTGAAAGGAGTTTTAGAAGACGTTCGTTGGCGCGTTGCAGCGCATTTCTGTCAAGAAAGAAACGAAACAATGCATAAATAAAGGTTAATTAAAACCGATATTATTTTCAATTTTACCGTTATGGCCGTGCACCGGCGTGCCCCATTGTTAAGTTGGCCGAGAAACGATTATCTAATCCGGGGTTTGTGGTTGCGGATACTACCGAGGTCAAAGTAATTTTTTCTTTGCCTCCAGTGGTCTCTCATTTTATTGATTGGGCTAACATTCTAGACCAGGTTGTTCAGGGCCACAAGAAGATTCATGGATTAATCTACTGCTGAGTTTACTCTCTTCCATGTTCTCTAAGAAGACAATGCACGATTGAGGACTAGAATAATTCCTTGTGGACGCAAGAGCGTTCAGCAGTTTTCTACACCTCAAAAGTACATCATTTTCTTAGAAAACATCGGATAGATTACGAACATCATCTTCTACTTTATTTAAATATCGCATGAAAAAAGCGAAAACATTTACATCTAAAAAGGGGCGAGGATTGCGCTGGCAACACAAAATCCAGGCCTTACGTGCACTACCAAGCATACCGCAGCTGCATTTTAAATTACAGTAAAAAGGTCTCCCACCTCTCTGCCGCCAAACGTTCCACGTCCGAGCGGAGCATGGTGGCGAGGTTATCCTCATCTTGGTGTTCCCTGTCACGCCGTGTCAAAATCTTGTTGTAATTATCTGACTGACGCTGGAGATCGTTTTGAAGGCGAGCTTGCTCAGCTTCCATCTGCAAGGTAGAAGAGACAGTATTCATTTACGCGATGCCCCATTTGCCTTCAATGGCAAGGAAAATTAAATACCTCTTACTCACCGAGTTCGGGGTCCGTACTGTAAGTTACGGACCGAGTTTTCCCCCTTTGATTTAGGGCTCAAGCGCTAAGCGCGGGACCATAAATCGACGGGGAATAAACGAGGATCCGTAACTTACAGTACGGACCGAGAAGACGAGGTTAGTAAGATGTTTATTTTATCTCTACTGTGTGTCTGACGGGTTCGGGAATGATTTCAATAAGCCGGAACAGCTTCGAATTTCTGAAGCACGTCGAAAGCGAAACGAGTCAATTTGAAATAGTTGGTAAGTCGTTAGCACGTTTTAATAGACAACTTAACGTAAAAAGAAAGTTTGAAACTTTTACTTGATATAAAAGTTAAGAACACTTGAAGATAAATCACGAAACATTTTGGAAACAAAAACAACTTTAACTTTTAGCGTCCAGTGGAGCACGGCCCGCTAAATTAACCAATCACAGCGCACGTAGGAACTGTGAGATATAATAAGATAAATTAAGCTTACTTTCTCTCGCTTCGGGTAATCACGAAAACACGGTTATGCCAATTGTAAACATGTTTCGGTATATAAACAGAGAGAAATGAACAGCAGTTGAAAAGATTAAGGCTCATCATAGCGCTCTTTGGGCACACTTATAATTCAGTGCCACAACAAACAATTAGTTTAGTCAGCTAGTTAAGTTTGTTTTTGAGTTGATCATCAAACTCCATTGGTAATTTGATCTTTAAACTTGCAAAACATTCACCAACCAATCGGCGCGAACTAATGCGCTTTCTCGGCCAACAGGTGCAAAATGAATAACACGTGACTTAGTTTTCGCATCATCTCCTGCACTATGGCCACATTTCACCGATTGCTCACTTTGCTTGAAGTCCAATACGGTCCGTTGTGCTTTTTGCGAGCCTTGAGATTGGCTATTTACTCACTTTGACCGGTTTCAGTTCACCAGAGTCATCGGAAAAGCACTCTCTCTTACGAAATAACGTTTAATTTTAGTTCTTAGAAAAAGAAATGTCCCATCTTACTGCCTCTAAACAAACGATAGATAGCAATTCAGACACACACCTCGTTCAGTAGCGACTGCTTCTCTTGAAGCTTGTTCACCAGCTTTTCATTTTCATCCTGAAATTATACGTCAAGAACAGTTACATGTACGTCAACATAACAGTAAAAAAAGCAAAGCCTAAGGGGATATGAGATCGACCACCACGCGAGCAAAAACCATAGCACATAGCTAAAGCTATTTCATTTTATGTGATACAAGGATCAATTAAGTCGCAAAAGATATTCGGGAACATTTCAACAGTGTTCAACAATTGGCTGGGCTTGGTTTTTGCATGGCGGCGAGAATTTTCAAGGTCTCAGTTTTTTTTTACATTTAGCTCTGCCAGATAATAAAAGCCTTGATAATCCAAAACTAAAAACAAATTCAATAATTGTTACAAGGGAGATAAAGGCCACCTAATATGGGGCAACATTTTCGTTCAACTTGCCAGGCAGCAGTGTTGCATTGCAAGTTAAAAAGAAGTATTGTGCGAATTGCCACCCGCGTTACCATTTGGGGCTGGTAATACGTACAACGCTTTCCAATTTGCAATGCAACAGCAGCGCATTGCATGCAATGTCGCACGAATAGGAGGAAAGAATAAGTTGCCCGTATTACTTCCCCTTTTGCCGCAAATCACGTAGATTACGTTTTGATTTCGGAAGCACTCGGGTCTTTTACGAGGATTTACCGAGGACACGACTCTTCAAGTAAGCGGGTAAAGCACAAGCTAGGAACAAAATACGTTACCTTTGCTCTTTCCATTTCAGCCACAAATTCCTTCTCCTGACTTTTTACAAATTCCTGCAACGTCTCCATCTCTTGCCGGAACTGGTTCTCCAGTTCTTCGAGACTTTTGGCCTGTTGAGCTTCAATCATTGCAGCCTTCTCTTCCGCGGCGGCCAGATCGGATTTGACACGTTCCAACTCCTATCAGTATTAACGGCAAACACAGTAAATAACAGGCACAGCAGAGGATCATACTTTTCACATGGACCAGAGAGATAGTGACGCAAGATAGTGTTACGTTTAAGCGAAGGCGCGTTGCGTGACGACCCGCAAGAAGGGTGGCGAAGGAGATTTTTCCACTCTGGAAAACTGGCTGTTCAGATTCCCTGCTGGAAGCCAGTTTGCATGACTTCGCTTATCAGAGCCAAATAACCGATTGTCGACTTACTTGGAGTAAACCGTGTGTTTGTTTCGTAGAAGCTTCATTTGATCAGAAATCATTGACATCTGAAGACTTAAGACTCCGTGCGTGCGGTGTATCTTTTCGTTTTCCCTTTCCCCATCAATCAGTCAGTCAGTCCCCCCTTAAAGGCCAGATGCTCAAGGCAATCCCTCTCGAGTCAGTTTAAGATATGGAATCTAGTTTTCCCGCCAATAATGTTACCACGTTTGTTGGGTAGGTGTTTTTTTGAAGGTTAAAAATTCGCGTAGCGCTTCTCGGGCGGTCCACTAAATAAAAGTCCCGTGGATTGGCATCCCTAGACCCTCCTAAAATTTCTAAAGTCGGGAGTGACCTAAAAATAACTTGACAGGGTTACCTCTGGAATAGGGCCTAAAGTACTCTTTCACCTTTTATCTTCTCTCGACAGGAACTAAACTTTGGGAAAGAAAACGTCAATGATGCAAAAGGAGGTGTGGGTAATTTGGCCAACTTTATGAAACAATCATTTTTACTACAGGAAAACAGAACAACGACTTACCCTTTTGTGTCTCTCCTCAAGCAAACTCTGTAG
>OZ026601.1:7450334-7465334 GCA_964020085.1 Micromussa lordhowensis | reverse complement strand
GCGTCCTTTTTGGAACTATCCTCCGCCATCTCTAACTTCGCTTCTTCTACCTTCTGTACGGCCTGTAAAGCGAGCTCCGCTCTCACACTTGACACTTCATCCAGTAAATCACTATACTGTCTATGTTTCAAAGTCTCCACTTCTTTTCCGTGGCTTTCGCTTAGATCTAGCAACTCTTCCTCTTTGTTGCTCAACTCCTGTCGTAAATCTTCCATTTCCTTTTGATGTTTCTCGTTTAAGTCTATTTTTAACTGCCTTAATGCCTTGCGGTGTTCAATTTCCATGGATTCGACTTGAGAAGAGAGTCTTAACGCTGTACTCTCATAATCCTTTTGGCTTTCCATTCTAAGCTCCTCTAGTTCTCTCTCGTGCGTAGTTCTCAGTTTAAGCCGCATCTTTTCCAAAGCCTGCGCGTTTTGCATGGCCATTTTGGCGCTCATCTTCGCAAAATCTTTCAATTTGTCCTCTTGGTACTGTCCTCTTAAATCTTCGAGTTCAATCTCATGGCGCGACCTCAGCGAGCGAATCTCGTCCTCAAATTGTTCTGTCAACTCGTTTTTGCACGTTTCTAGTTCTTTTTCTTTGGTCTGTTCAAACTCAAGTTTTAAACTCTCAATTTCTTGCTCGTGTTTATCTTGTAGCTCTTTCACGAGCTTTCCGAGATCTTCCTCGTATCTTCCGCCGAGGTCTTTGACAGTGCTTTCCAGCTCGCTGAAGTGCTTGTTGTCCATGTCTGTCTTGACTCTAAGCAGCTCGGTTTGAAGCTCGCCTATTTCTCTGGCGTGATGCTGTTCCTTAGAGATGTATCTGACAATAAAAACATGTAAAAACAACACAAGTGAGACATCATTCTGTGGCATGCTTTAAGACGAGATGCTTTTCAAACAAACTTGCTTGATGAGAGTTTTTGAACCCAGTCATCAAAATTTGGATATAACAAACTTCCGCGGCCGAGTTTGCAATGTTTCAAAATAACGCTAATGTTAACCCAGGATTAAAAGTCAACCAAAGTATTAATTTTTTTGTACAAATATGTTTTTCACTACTTATGTTTTGTGTAGTTTGAAACTATTCAAACTCAGACCTGAAGGGCAAACATGTGCAAACAGAAAACTTCACGAAACGTTACAAAACAGTGAAATCAAAATTCTCGTTAATCCTGGGTTAGCTTAATCAGGTTCTAAACAACCCAGCCGCGGTCCCGCTTCACTTATGCCGCGCCTTCCAAATTTGGGAAGCACGGACATTATTAATATTTCGTACACACCGCGCGGTTCGGATTCAAAACTCGGTTGTTACTCATTTTCTACTGCATGAACATCCTTGCAACCAGGCTTTGTAACGCAAAAAAGGCAAAAAGACGGCGAGAAACAAGCGGAGCCGAGGTGATGCGAGGTGGCCACCTTTGTCGTTCATAACCTGGCATTGTTCAGAACCTAATCACAAGCTGTCGTGGGGCCCTTACCGGAGGGTGACAAAGGGGTGGTGCCAAACCCGCATCACGCTGAATTTTTCTATTAAATCACGCATCACAGAGAATTTTTTTTCACCAATCTCGCGTCACGTAAAAAGAAGTGAGGACATCGCAAACTTTACTTTCTCGACCCTAAAAGCGTCGTTAATTTTGAGGCGATCACGCGTCAAGCGAGAACCCTTTGCCATCCTCTCACCGAGCCGTCGACACTCCATTTTATGGGTGTAACCAAAACTCGAACCAAAATCGGTTACATCACGCCTGCCATAACCACATCCATAAACTTGTACTACAATAAACTGAACATTTTTTACCTTCTTTCCATGTCTTCAGCTAATTTTTCCAGCTCTCGAACATGGTCCAATTCTCTTTCCATCTTCTCCTGTTCCAAGCCAGACCTCAGCCTCTCCGCCTCTTCAACGTGCTTCTGATCAGTTTCAACAAGACGCTTCTCAAACTCTGTCTTCAATTTTTCTAGCTCCGCTAAATGCTTTGCTTTCAATTCGTCGCGCTGTTTATCCAGCTGCGCCCGCAAGCTTTCCAGCTGTTGCGCATGCTCTTTAGCGCTGTCACCGTAGGAGCCTTCCAAGTCTTCTCTCATCCGCGTCAGCTTTTCGTGTTCTCGTTTCACTTGCTCGTTAATTTCTAGAATTTCGTCTTCGTGCATTTTCTCCAAGCGTCTTCTCGTTTCTGCTGCCTGTTCGAGTAGCTGTTCTTGCTCGTTCCTGATAAACTCCATTTCTTCAGCGTGTTTCTTTCCCAGATCATCTATCGCCGCGTTCGTTACTTCTGACCTCTCGCTTTCCAGCTCATCGCGAAGTTCCTCCAACTCTTGCGCGTGTTGCTCGCCGAGATTTTGCTCAAGTTCTTCAATCTTTTCTCGGAATTCTTCCATGAGTTTATTTCGCAAAGCGTTAAGATCACTTTGGTGCCTTTCACTTGCAACCATTTCGCCTTTTTCTATCGCATCGACCAAGTTTTTCCGATGTTTATCTGTCATTTCTTGGAGTTCTTTTTCCCGCATTTGTTCAAACTGTTCTTGTTGCTGAGACAATTTTTCACTCAGTTCGTGTTCATGTTTCTCCTTGAGTTCATCAATGTCTTTTTCGAACTAAAAAGGGGGAAAAAGGATAAAAACAAAAAACAAAAAACAAAAACAAAAAAGTTTTAATACAGACGTATAACCCAAGAAAAAGTATAGGCAGTCGAATGAATTAGGGATTTACATTACGATTGATATTTGAACATTCCCTCAAAATTGCACGAGCCTTTAGGCGAATCGTTTTAAAATTCGTTAAATAAATGAGCTTGCTTTCAGCCAATCACAATGAAGTAATTTTCCCAGTCATAATAAAGGGTCTTTCATGCACAAACTGGCAATAAAGACTTAAAAAACAGAAATCTCTTCAAGTCTGGAAGAAAAGTTTGTGTGTGTGGGTTGGGGCACGTCTTTGCGGAAAGTGGTAAACTTTTTCCAATAAACTGGCAGAGAAGACGTCTTATGTATCAATTGCAGACGAGCCTCTAGTTAGACCCCTCTATATTACGAACACAGTCCTCTTCTTCTTAGAGAAACAGAATTCATGTAATCTTCGCCTTCACAATACGGACACATCCTCAACGAGGAAGCTCATCTCTTTCGTTCCTTCAGAGGCACAACTGCATACAAAATTTAGCGATTTTACAGAAGAAAAAGAAAGAAGCCGTACTCACTTGTGTCAACTGTTCGGCCATTGTCTTTAGTTCAAGCTCGTGTTTTTCTTTCATTTCGTTTAATTTCTCTTGCCACTCGTGCTCAGTCTCCAGACGGGTTGTCTCGACCTTGATAGCTGTCTCGGCCAGGTATCTGGCGGTGATGTCATTCAAGTCTTCCTGATGGGAAGTCTCCAGTTGTGATTTAACAGCTCCCATGACTTCACGGTGGCAGCTATTAAGGTCTAAGACGAAATAAAGGAGAAGAAGCTCAATTACTGGTGTAAATAGAGTACTCATACATGCATACATAAGTAGATACAAGCGTGTAGATGTAACAAAATCGGTAAAAGTTACTCGGAGTGACAGCGAAACTAAATTAGCCGAGCGACTTATTTGCATTATGAAGATTACAAATCGGCTGAGAAAAGAACAAAGTTTTAAATTAAGCACTGTCTATGGCGTGAACTGCAGAAGAAGGAAAACAAACTGTACTGGAATTAACTACCATAAAATGAATGGAAAGAAATGAAATGAGAGCAAATAGCTAAAATTAAATGACATTATTTCCTCGGCTGTTTTATTTGAAATACAATCGTGACGAAAGCGATGTTTTACTGAAATGAAACGACAAACTTTTAAAGCCAAACAAATCAAATTCTCCTTGCAATTTCCCCAAAGAACTATGACTTTTTGAGAGAATTTAACAATCAATAAAAATATAAAGGGGATATGACACACTAATCTGGAGATATAAAATACTAACTGCGAAAGAGTGATAACAACACAGACCACGTTAGTAAAAGTACTTTGTAACAACTATTATTCGTGGCAATCGAAAGCTCCGCTGAATTTCCTTCTATGCTCTCGGCTTAAGCAAAACGTAAATAAAGCACATTTTAAAATTAAAACCGTTTGCGGTACATGAAAACTCAAAAAAAACATCTGGGCCTGGTTGTTCGAAAGGTGGTTAACGCTATCCACCGGATAAATCGCTATCCAGCGGATAGCGTGGTTTGTTTTGTTAACACTTATCCACTGGATAGCGATTTATCCGGTGGATAGCGTTATCGAGCCTTTGAACAACTGGGGCCTGAAGAAGCTAACCATTGGCGCTCGGGCTGAGTGGATCACAAAGCGACTTCCACTTTACAGATGCGTCGGTAGACCGCTATTCTCGCGCGAAATCGAGAACAGAACATATTCTTCGAAAGACAATAAGGTCTTCGGGTTTTTAGAAGTACAAGCAACTGATACATGATGCATCGTTTTATCATGTAAAACCAGACATTTTATCACTATGGTACCAGATGGTTCAGTAGAGTATGCGACTTGAAGTGACCACTGGAAAACACTTCGCAAATTACAGTGTTTATACATCTAATTCTCGCTATCATATGACCAAATCGAAACGAATAACTAATGATACCCTCAAGCTATCAATATACAATCTAAACGTACAACCCAAAGACCAGGATAAGGAAAAATAGTACGAAGAATTACACTGATTTGGGACGATTTCTAGGTAGCCATAGCAAACACAATTATGATTTCACGTAATCGGTCAATGATGCTAAAAGTTTTGTAAAATATAATGTTATCGTGTGAGTAAGCAATGCTCATTTTCTGCGAAGCTGTAATGTGTTTGCCTATGTCCCGAAAATCGTAATCTTATGATTGAATGTAAATGTGGTTGAATCATACAATTTGCGAATGAAGCATTGCATCGGAGTAAATAATATTGCGGTATCACAAAACCCTTAAACCGTACGGTAATTGATTACTCGGACAGCGTGCACATTTCTTCGGAGGAATTTGAAAACGCAGCTTTATTTCTACGGTTAGGCCTACCGTCCACACTAATCCGTCACGAAAACGGAGCTTTTCGAAAACGCTCTTCAAACCGGAGGAATTTGAAAACAGACAGTTTTATTAGTCTGCGGTTAGCCTTAGGCCTACCGTCCACACTAATCCGTCACGAATACGGAGTTTTTCGAAAACGCTCTTCAAAGCAAAGGAATTTGAAAACGCCTGCTGTTCGTTTACGTGTAGACGGACAGAAAGCGTTTTGAAAACGGAGCTTCTCGACAACGATGGCGTCACGATGATCATGTGATTTACCTGGCCGAGTTTTCTTCAAACACAAATCCAAAATGACCGGTGATTGTTACGTTCTTAAATGCCTTCGGCGTAGACGGTAGTGTGGACGGAAAACATTTTTTTTAAATGCGTTTTCAGAGAGAAAGCCCCATTTTCAAATTCTTCTGGCGCAGTGCGGGGCCTCAATTTTGCAGTTGTGACTATCGAGACGGACAGAGAATTGAGCATTTCGGATTCGAGAGCTTGTTGGGATCAATATACTGTGGTACTGCAGAAGCCACAACTCTCTACCTAGGAGTCTTAATGGAAACGGGGCAACTTGAAACTGATTGGGGGGGGGGGGGGGGGGAAGGGGGGTAAGCCTACAATGGTGCTGTGGAAACCGGGATAAGTTTCAACGAAGTCTACTTTTCATTGACTGCAGACTTCATAGTGCCTAAAAGGGTTGCAATCTCGAAAAAAAGCCCTGAGACAAACTGAACTTGACCGACGTGACACAATATTTTGGTAAACCTTTCCCCACCACCCAACCCTCCCCCAAGATGTCTCAAGTACGGCCTTGTAATCCTCGATTCATCCGGGTAAATTAACAGCAATTTCTTTGTGTTCAAACCAAATCCTTTGAGCGTTATCACCAAGAATTCGTCCTGGGTTCCTTACATACGCGATATTGTCAATTGCCTATAGCAGTGGCCTTGGTCATCTAATATATAAGAAGTTTACTGTTCATTTTCCACTACGGAAATGAGCAAGGCCTGCGAAAACGTAACAGCTAAATAGCTCACGAATTTCGGCTTCTTAAATCAAAATTTCCATTCCCTTACCGTCTCTCAGACCATCCATTTGTTGTTGATGAACATCATCGAGGTCGATCATGTCCTTCGAATGCTGTCTCTCTAACACGCTCTTCATCGTCCCCACTTGTTGCAAACGCTGCGTTTCCAGCTCGTTCTTGAGCTCCCAGAGCTTCTGTTCAAATTCGGCGTTCATTCGTGTTATCTGGAAGAGAAGGCACGCAGTGAAAAGCCAGAGTTAGATCGAAAGACGGTTATCCGGAGGACGCCATCTTTGTTTGCCTACTGAGATGGGCATATTGTAATCGGACAGGGCCTTTTGTTTTGTGTTTGTTTAAGTACAATGTACATAAACTCTGTAATTATTCGCCTCAGGCGCAGAACAATACAGCAGGCGACAGAGGACTTGTGATTCAATTGTTAAGCAACAGAAGTTTTGTTCTCAATTAGAGAAGAAAAGGGTTGCATGTTTCTGTCATTGTTTTTAAGAGGGTCACTCTTTTCTCTGCAAAACACCAACTTACTACAGCAGCTACAGCTACTACTAAAGCAGGGAGAACACTGCATTCTATTGTTGTGGTGCAAGTTTACAATTTGAGAAGCTTCTACTTAAGAAACCTCAGCAACAATCCAACTGACGAGGAAGGATGTTTCACCAATAAATTTGAAAAAAAACCGTCAATTTTTCATCAAAGTCAATGACCCTTCCAACCACGAGAAACAGTTTTTAAATCAGTTCAGACTTTGTCGTGCAGGAAGGATATCGTATGGGTATTGACAAAATTAATGAAACGATTGGAGCTGATAGTCGATAGAGAATTATCACAGTACATCTGGTTAAGATCGGGGGAAATTTGAGATACAACTTAAAATATTTAGGAACCACGAGGTTGCTTAAAGTTGTGGAGAGCCCCATCAACGATTCTAGGGCCAGGGTTTTTATTTTTTCACTTCCTTTTTTTTTTACCAAGACTCATTTCAGTTTCAAAGTTTCTCCTAAGTTCACAGATAGAGTTATGTTATATGTTCATTTCTGTCTTATGTGCCACTGGACATGAACAGGGATACACAAAAAGTGATTAAGTCTCTCGACAAAGTAACCCTTAATATTTATGCAACCAAAACAAAAAAAAACACAATTATTAAAATGCGATAAACGGCTCTGAAGCAAAGTACATGTCAAATCTTGAAAAACAGTTTCCTTTTTTTCGTAATTTAGTGTGAATAGAAACACTAAAGAAATTGGTATCAATTGCGTTATTTTCGTTAGCAACTTCTCGTTATACGAATGGCATATACACATATGACTCGAATTATTTCTCTCGATGTTTCTAATAATTATTGTCGATATGTTTGCATTATTGATCGGCTTCTTGAGGCAGCTATCTGTTTCACAAAGTATTCTCCACAATTAGAGAGACGGAAAATTGTGGCATAAAAAAAGAAACGAATCAAGCCGTTAGATTCTACAGATGTATTATAACACATCTTATGTGTTGTGTCTGTGAATGAGCTAACCTTTATCTTTCGTAAATTAACCCTGCTATAGATTTAAACCTATAATTCGTGAAGGTAGTTAATTTGCATTATCACGCATTATAAGCAGAACCGCATTCGCAAACAAAGTCGCCGCTACACAAATTTTGTTCCCAGACAATAAAGAAAAAAAGACACTAAAGGGACGCCATGTTAAAAGTAACTAGTTTTCGTGCGAGTCAGATCGTTGTGTGATTAGAAAGCGCAGTTTTTTCCCTCATCCTACATGTAAAAATAAACAGACAAAATAATTAAAGCTTCGAGGTGACTATTACACTATTTAAGACGATGCACTTGCCAAAATGGTGTCATTTCTGCTTTCTAATTAGACCAGCCCTTTTCGAAGTCTTAAACGCTTTGATAAATTTGCTCGTTTTCTAATAAGCCTTAAAACCACAATCACGAAACTCGACGTGACAGCGAGAAGACAAAGGCAACAAAGAACTCTAACACAAACAACGTCCCACAAAGCAAGGGACAAACAGTCATATAAGTAACTATAAGAGAAGTCGTTGTTGCAAAAGAATAAAACATCGCATGCTGCATCGATTTCACACACGAGTGAACTTGTTTCAAAATCAAGCATGCATTGAAGAATAGATTTGATGGTTATATAGCGGTTAAATCCGTCGCAAACAAACACAGCAACATGGTGTACTCAATACGCTATATCTACTTTCCTACGCCTGTAAACAATCGTAGAAGGAAAGCTTTTCAGATATGCGTCTAAAGTACAGCATGAACGATGTATTAGGGGCTGCAAAATTTGTTCCGCAAGTAGTGTAACGGTCGCTTCTCGCAAGACGTCGGACGTATCAGTTGTCAAAGCGGAATACGATTTTGAAACAAAGCGAGACGGCTTGCATCGAGCGGAAAACATTTTCTGTAATCACAAAAAAATAAAAAGAATTGAAACTCTAACCTTATTTGTATGTAAAGTGAGCTAATAACTTATACTGCTTGTGGCGGCTTATATCGCCAAAAGAAAGCTATATTCTTCTAAAAACAACGGCTGGAAACACCTTAGCTAGCTTGCAATTTAAAATGTGAGTAGCAATGGAAGGATGCTCGGATAATCTGTTTTTATATGAACAATAATTTAGAAACAATTTCCAAAAAACTTACGTGTCAAAAGATCGGAACAACAACAGCCTTCCCGTAAACATAATTAATGAAATATTCCAATGTTTACCTGTTCGTTTGCAACTGATCGCTCATGCGTTGCTGTCAAACACAAACGACATGGAACAACATAAGGAGTTGTTTCTATCGGTCAAGAAAAACTAGCCAAGGCCAGAGTTAATTGTCGTATTTTCAATAACGTGCTGTATTTTAAGACCAACTAACGTCCTGCGAGGAGCCAATGGCGATAAGCGAGGCTAAGCAGTGTAGATTAAAGATTTAAGACATTTAATTTCATCACTTGTTTGTTTACTTGCGGAGGAAACGAGTTGTTCGCTTTCCAACATTAGCCAAGAGTATATATAACAAAAACAAGATCAAGAGGAAAGCGAAGCAGTGTTCTTTACGGACAAGTGTTTCAACAAAGACATAGTCAAATTGAGAAACAATGGGCTCAAAGAAAGCGAAAAATAGTAAAAAGAAAAAAGCTCGAAAGGGCATCTGTCAGTACATTGTGTGACACGAAAGAACACGTAACGGATGGAACTGTTTTGACGGAAAAAACGCTTATAACCAATCAGAGAATGCGATATATTATCAAAACAGGTGCGTGGCCGGGGTTACGTGTTCTTTCGCGTATTGTAATTGGTTGCTGGGAAACACTCTGTAATAATAAATTCGCATTCTATACGGACAAAATAAGAGATAAAAACACAGCAGGTCTAAAATTTATTGCGACCTTAGCTTGGTTGAATGACTTCTAGTCTATTTATAGAAAGGTAATCTCAAAAACCCTTCACACAGAGTAGAACAGCGAATTTTACGCGGTGTTGGGTTTGGTACCGTAATAACAATGAAAGCCGCCAGTCCATTCAGCGAACTGTAACAAGTTCGAAATGCGATGTGTTGTGTTGTGTTGTGTGAGCGATTCACTCGAAAGTGTGTAAGATTTGTACTGAAAGCAGTGGCAATATCACTAACGACATCAGTAACTAAACTGAGTTACATCATAAATTTACATAAACTACGGCAATAAAACTAAAATGATAAATCTCAACGGCCTTGGTAGAGAAACTTAAAGATCTAACCTTAAAACAGTCTCGCTCCAGGAGCGAATTGACGATCCACAAGGAGAGATTGGACCATTCCATCTGTTAACCAGACCAAACTCACCAGGGTTCGAGTAAAAGTCGCTTGTGAGCGAGCTTGTTCATGCGACATTCAGAAAATCATTTAGCGTCGGAGAAGATCAAAACCGTATTCGGAGCGCGGATTCACAAACAAAAATAACTCGATCTTGATGGAGCTGTTTCGCTCGCCGCTTGCCCGCCCCAGCTTTCGTCTCGCGAAATCCGATTTGGGAGTTTCGTTCTCACTTAGCGAGGACATGGCGTCGAAGTATAAACTGAATCCTGTCGGCTTTCAGTTTCCAGCGGATATTAATGTTTAGCTTGGCTGGTTGATATTGTCATCAATATTTGCCTGCGAATATAGTTTTTGACTTTCACACAGAGGAAATGCATCGCCAAGCAACCGGTGTCACAAGTGTACCTATGGTTTAAACATGACGCTTATTGTTGTAAACGATTAAAAAAAAACATTGTTTGCTTTTCGCGAGACAAAAACTGTTTTAGCAAATAGGGTTTTAAAATGAGAAGAGTTAATATTTTCTCCCGCGTCGAAAGTTATAACCGAAATTGAATTTACATGGAAACAATAGAAACGAAAGTTCACAACTTTTCAAACTGAACACACGAATTTTCAATTTACAATTTACAATTTTATTTTTATTTTAATTTTAGTTGCTCCACATGAAAACGAATATCCGCTTTAGGAAATACCACAGATTTAACTTCCGGTCTGAAAGACTGACGTCACGCGACAATTTTAGGAAAATGATTTTTTTAAAACAAGTGTTTAAGTGCTAGGTATTCGTTTTACTTACAGGCTACAAGAAAAGAAATCCTTAACGTTCAGGTCCCGAATTTCTTTCCTTACTTCCATATTATATCACCAAAAGCCACCGAATACACAAATACATATTATATATTATAAATACTCTAGAGAGCAAATACAACGCGTATTTTGGGGGAAGAAGTACAGTGTTACAAGAATGAAAGTGGATTTAAGTTCTCCCACGTCGAAAGTTATAACCGAAATCGAATTCACATGGAAACAATAGAAACGAACGTTCACAACTTTTCAAATTGGACACACGAATTTTCAATTTATAATTTTAAGTTTTATTTTTATTTTAATTTTAGTTGTTCCACATGAAAACGAATATCCGCTTTAGGAAATACCACAGATTTAACTTCCGGTCTGAAAGACTGACGTCACGCGACAATTTTAGGAAAATAATTTTTTTAAAACAAGTGTTTAAGTGCTAGGTATTCGTTTTACTTACAGGTTACAAGAAAAGAAACCTTAACGTTCAGGTCCCGAATTTCTTTCCTTACTTCCATATTATATCACCAAAAGCCACCGAATACACAAATAAATATTATATATTATAAATACTCTAGAGAGCAAATACAAGGCGTATTTTGGGGGAAGAAATACAGTGATACAAGAATGAAAGTGGATTTTAGTTCAAGAATGAAATTGGATTTTAGTTCATTAACTTTGAGTTCGTGACAAATTGTAAAGAAAATCACATTGCTATAGTGATAAAATTTTGAACGTCATTTTATTTGTCTTTTTGGTTTATATTTCTTTTCTTTCATCATGTTTGGAGTTCTTTCCTTTCTATTGCAAAAATACCGCAAATTTATACAGTTGCCATCTTCCGGCTATTATTTGAATCAACTGGGAAACTGTCCCTTTCAAAGTCAGTGAATCAAAATGGCGCTCGCATAAACCGTACAAATATAACTATAATAAAAAAGTGAAAATATTGGACGCACACTTCGAGAACCAAGTACAAGTTCTTAACGACTGTTCTATATCATCGCTCATTGCCGAAGTAACTGGTCCAGTGGACAAGTGTCAAGTTAACATTCTGTTGAGAATTGGACTGGTTTGGATGATAAAGCTCGCAACGTTTTATTAGTTTTTGTTTTGTATTACTATGTAATTTTGAAGTGGCGAAATAAGTAAATAAATAAAATAAACGTCCGATCATCACCGAAGATTCATGAGCCTCCAAAGAAGACGATTTGGTTTTATCAACTGGGTTGATAATGTGAATTGGCCACCGTAAAGAGATTCGGAAGCTGACGATTTTAGAAACGTCAGCTTCCGAATCTCTTTACGGTGGCCAATTCACATTATCATCCCAGTTGATAAAACCAGAAACGTCAGCTTCCGAATCTCTTTACGGTGGCCAATTCACATTATCAACCCAGTTGATTAAACCAAATTATCTTGTAATACTCCCACCGACGCAGCACCACAGTTTCTTTAGAAACTTGCCCCCTTTACTCCAAAGAAGATGTTCGAGTAATAGCGATTAAAAACTACCAAGGAGCAACGAAAACAGAAATAAACAATAATGGCAAATTGCCGTGAAGTCAAAACCAAGTAAGCACCTAAATTTACATGCAAATACAGACGAATATTTACGAGTACCAAACGAAGACTGGCGAGTAACACCCGAGTATACAACGATTACAGCCGAGCGTTTACAAGTAGGCGAACAAAGACTCGACTTTAGAACCGAGTATTAAAGAGAAGCTAACGAAGACAAGTACACAGAACAGATGAAAACACAGCGTTCAACAAGGACAAAGTTACAATAAGACGGAAACAATGATTACAAAGTCTGAGTGGAACCAGGACAGCGCCGAAAACGACATCAAATAATTAAAGCCAAAGTTTAAGTAATAACCCTTTATTTATTAAAATTCGCCGCTAAAATATAAAATTTCTTAACTACCTCTTTTATGTCAAAGTATTAATATTTGTATATCTTTTTCGTTTGATCTCGTAAAAAATTCATCCGATAAGAATAGAACAATAATCGTTTATCTATATCGTATAGTTAATAATTATTCTTGCAATATAAATTTAGCCTCAAAATGACGGCATATCTTACGAGACCAAGCGAGTTCCCCTGACATGAAGTTTCCTATTTCATTAAAATTCCTGTACCAAAAAAATTCTTATTCATTTATGATAGCGATTTAAATGTTTTACCAACTGGTGAAAAATACTCAATTATATTATACTTTATATGACATTTCTCTCTAAAATTCATTGAATTCTTTGTTTCTTTTCGAAATATCTTCGATATCCCTAAAATTGGTCAACTAAAATGTTAATAAACAGTTTAAATGAAAACCTGAGTCAACGAGGGCATCCACAAACGAGAGAAAAACAATTTGTTGTTGTTGTTTTCTTAAGTAGTCTCTTTAGCACAACAAACGCGTTTTTTGTCAAGAGAAACAAAGAAAAGCAAACGTCGAATTAAAGAATTACGGGCAGGTAAACAAGTGTAACTTAATGCCCTCGACTGAAAGGCGAATTTAAACATGTTTCGTGGCTACGTTTGATGTCTTTAACAAGAACACTATTTTATATACAAAACTACTTAAAATGAAATTAAATGGCAAAACGGTTCAGTTTGAACATGCAAAACATCAAAACGGGGGTAAACTCGGTTAGCCAATTAGAAAACAGAAAGCGGCTGCCAAGCGCGGGAAAATGCAGTTAGCCAATCACAGACTAGAAAGCGGCTGCCCTAGTTCACTCAGACGTGACATGTAAACTTCAACACAAACTTTAACTACTAACATTAACACAACACTCAATGTCTCCATCAGTCTTTAAAATAACAACACATGATCAGACATAAAGCAACGTGTCCTTCTCGTATAAAAAACAAACCGCCCACCTTTCCTTTCCAAAATACAATGCTATACGAAATATATGGCAACCAATACTTGCCAATTTTGATATCTCTGAAAAAGTATATAAAGAATATAGTTTCGCTTGACAAGCGAATAGTAAAAACAATTTGCTCTGATCCACTAAATCACCATTGCGAAAAAGGATTATTGATCCTAACAAAATAATGCAGTGATCGTAAAGCAAAAACTAAAAAGAGAGTTAAAGTAATTCCTATTTCAAGTATGAAGGGCGCGGAAGAACATCTAAGCGAAAGCCTCCAAACCTGATAATCTCAAGGGGGAATACACCAAACATTATGAAAAGAATTCGATACAGAGCTTGAGCTCAAAAGGGACAAAGCCATCATCTGAAAAGAACGTTCCTGATTTAGACCCTTTGGATATCACGAAATTAAAGACAAACAAAATCAACTATCGGAAGATTACAACAACCCCAACTTGTAGCTACATTCAAGGAGCCACATCCTGAAACATTAAGTCATTTTCAGGCGATATGCAAAATAATCTTCAGCTTGGAGAGAACTTCAATATACCAGCTCACTGAGGTAGAAAGAATAGCCCAATTTCGATATATTAAAATTCAGCCTAAAACAATAGACCTCAGCACGAGGCTCGTGGGAATAAACCCCACAAACTCTGTAGTTATTCCCACGAGCCTCGTGCTGAGGTCTATTGTTGTAGGCTGAATTTTAATATATCGAAATTGGGCTATTCACAGAGGTAAAAATACACAATGACCAGAGAAAAGGATGGTCAGAGAGGTCAGCCCTTTTTCCGAGATAGATCTATTAAGGGAAGTACATTCTATATGATACAACTAACAACACGTTTCACCACAGCACCTGCTCCTGGTGACGAGAATTAAGCTGACCAATCTCGGCGCCGTAATGGTCGTTCAAGCTGGTTTCCAGTCTCCTGAGCTGCTGCTGGTAGTCCTCGTCCAAATCTGTCCGTAGCTGTTGCATCGAGGCAGAGTACTGGTTCTCTAAGTCACTCCGGGTCTCCAGGAGATTCTTGTTGTATTGTTCTTTGATGAATTCCTCTTTGGTCAGGAATTCCATCTCCTTCTGGTGGAACTCGTGCTCCCATTCTTGGATTTGCTGTTCTTTTTGTCGCATCTCCTCCTCCAGGCGTTCCTTCTCGTGTAATAGTAGCTCTTCTTTGTCCAGTAGTCTGGACTCGATCACCTCCAGTTCGCCCTGAAAGAAAACAAACTCTTCCTTTAAACACTTTATTAAACTCGTCACATTACAGTAATACAGACGTTCTTGAGAGACGGACGTGAGCCACAAGTCACATTTTCTGTTCTTTGGCGTGTATTTCGACGTTTCGTTACAAACGTCAAGTTTTAAATGCTAAAATGAACAATGAACTCATTGGTCAGACGTAAAAACGCGCTAAAAGCAAGAACATCAACTTCCCGTTGACGTCC
>OZ026601.1:7412834-7447834 GCA_964020085.1 Micromussa lordhowensis | reverse complement strand
ACAGGCCCAGCTCCTGCAAAGACTCGTAGTTCTCCCTGTCGACCTCGGTCAGCTGCGTCTCGAGTTGTCGTTTGCCGACTTCCAGGGCTCGTTCGCGAGATTCGCGTTCGTTTACCTCTGCCCGGAAGGTTTCTCTTTCCTTCTCCAGTTCTTTCTTGATGTCCTGCAGTTGCTGGCTAAGTTTGAGTTCGACCTTGTTTTTCTGTCGGACCAACTCTTGCATCTGGTCGAGCTTGGCTGCCAAATCAGACTGTTCCGTTGTTGCACCTGCAAACGAGAAGATTCAAACCGACGTTCAACACTTTTCGGTTGCAATATCAAAATTAAAATTCTCCTAACTTCTTTAAGACATTTTGAGACATTTTGTTAGGAGAATCCGGTGTTGCATCGAAATATTTTGCCTTCGTTGATCCTGTCAAAGTGCGTTTAGACAACATTCATTTTTCCGCACTGAAGTAAAGTTTGAGAAGAGTCGAACGCTTAAGGCCGTTTGCAAGACCTCGATAGAACAGGAAGTTAGCGTGAAGCAAGCACGTGGCAAGCGAGCGACTTACCTTCTATCAGACCGTCTGACGCACTCCTCGACCAAAAGAATGTTTGTGTTGGAAGCCAGGGCGAGACACGACTGGTCAGATTAACACTGCCAAGTCATTATTAGTGATGTCACGTAACGAATCAAGCCACTTGTAGGCTCGTTGCGTGATTTTCAGCCAAATGCGAGCATTGGCATTTGCAATAGCCTTCTTTCGATTTGCCTGATACCAAGACAATATTCAAGTTCATCTACTGCCCGTACTACTTGAAAATGTACATGTATTGATACGGAGAAATTATTAACAATGAGACATCAAACGATGGGGCTGCCAACAAACAATTCACGCAATGGAAAACAACTTCAGTACGAATCTGGTTTGTTTGACTGGAGACCATCCTTTGCTCCGTAAAAATCGATTTACTGCAGATTAGCCCTATACGTAAGCAATTTAAAATGTCTCCATACCTTCAGAAAAACCAGCGCCTGGTAAAACCTCCAGCGTATCTGCAGACTCTTGCATCAGTAGCGGCTCTTCCTGTACAACCTGACTCAAAACAGGACCAAGGCTTGGCTCTGCAGGAACCATCCTTTGTTCTAGCACCCTGTGCGTGTCTGTGAGCACCTGGATCTCATTCAGGAGCCTATCTCGCTCGCTAGTTACCTCGGAAAGGTCCCCGTTCAAGCTAGCTAACTTCTTTCTCAAACGCATGTTCTCTTCCTCTTCCTTCGACATTTTGTACAGAAGAGCCTCTTGCGCCGATGCGATTCTCTCTTCGCTCTCTTGCAGCAGTTGTTTCTTCACTCGTGATATCTCCCTCTCTTTATCCAGCTTCAACTGAGCGGCGATGGCCGTCGGGTCCTCGTCTCCGTCGGACGGCCGTCCTCCGCCAGATTCCGAAAGCTGCTGCTCGTAGTAACTCTTCAAGTCCGCTATTTCATGCTGGTGTTTCACAAGGACTTCCTCAAACACCCCCATGAACTCCTTATCTTTGGTACTGGCGACCTCGGCTACTTCTTTCTCCAGCCTCTCTCTTTCACTCTGCGCTTGTTCCTTCAAAGTTCGAATCTGTCCCTCATAATCTTCCTTTAACTTCGCCAACACTTCACTCTGCCCTTCGGAATCCTCTCCTTTCGGTCTGTCGGCACGACTTTTAATTTCAACCTCCAACGCTTCTTTCTCGTCCGACAAGGTCCTCACCTTCTTTTCCAACTCTTTTGTGGCCTCGAGGTGTTCAGCCCGTAACGCTTTCAGTTGGCTCTCGTGTTCTGCCTGGGTTCCTGATTGTAACTCTCGCATCTGCTCTTCTAAACCACTCGTGTACTGAGCAAGGTCTTCTCTGAGCACCTCCATTTCTTGGCCATGTGTAGCCTGAAGGTTCTCGTTCTCCGACTCTAAGTCTTTGACTCTCTGTAGCAGCTCTTGGATTGCATTCTTGTATTGCGACTCCAGATTCGCTTTCGTCTTGGCTAGTTTTTGATCGTACTTTGCAGATTCGTTCCCCAGCTCCAGCACCAACTGTTTCTCCAGCTCGGCCGTCTGTTCTTGTTGCTTTTGCAAGTTATGTTCAAACTGCGCCACATCACTAGTGTGTTCTTCTTCAAAACTCGACAGGTTATCCTCCAGTTCGGCAATTTCCTTTTCTTTTTTCTTCAACTCGTTTCTTAACTCGCTGATTTCACTCGAACTTGAAGAGTTCAGCTCTTCTAGCTGTCCTTTAAACTCCTCTAAACTGGCATCTTTTTGAGCGATGTTCTCTCTCGCTTGTGCCAAGTCAGTGTCGAACTCGTCTTTCATCTTCTCCATCTGTTGTTCCAAATCACTGTTTAACGTGATTTGTTTCTGTAAAGTCTCCTTCAGGACATTAACCTCGCTCTCGTAGAGCTGTTTCAGCTTTTCTAATTGATCCTGTCTCGTTTTATTCACCTCTTCTCCCGTTTCCTCCATCTGATTGTTCATCGACAGTTTTAGATTCTCTAATTCAGCGACGTGTTTTGAATGGACAGCTTGTAACTCTTCCTCGTGTTCAGTCTGAAGCTTTTCAACCTTGCTAGCGTTCATCCTCTGGACTTCGCGAAGATTTTCTTCCAATTCTAATGCGTTGTTCTTGTGCCCTTCCATTTTACTTTTAAGACTAGCAAGTTCGCCATTCAGCTGATGAAGTGTTCCATTCTTGTCTTGCAGCTCCTGATTGGCTTGATCAAGCGTTCTACGTTTCCCTTGTAAGTCCTGGTTTAGTCGATCTATTTGAATCTTGTAGCTTTCCTCGTCATTTTCTTTCAGGCCGTACAGTTCAATAATTACATTGTCTTTCTCTGATACTTCTTTTTGTAGATCTTGTATCAGAGATCTGGTTTCTAGCAGTTCTTTGGAAGCTTTGTCCATTTCAGATTGTTGGGTTTTCAAGCTACTATCGCTCTAAACAACCAAAAAAACAGAAACAAGTTAAGAAAAAACCAAGCCGCCATATTGAAAATCATGATAAAACTACTCAGGGTGGAGTTTGGGGAGGGGGGTGCCACAGTGTATAGCCTCGCACACCCTCACTGGGCGAGATGGTATCCGTCAACCTTGTTACGATTTCTATGGTTTTATTTCAAAAGGTTTTAGAACCAAGTTGGCGACTTTGCTTGTTGATTGTTCAATGGCTATCAGATATCTGTGGTTTTGATCACATGTTGTGCCAATCAGAATTGCAGGCCTTAGTCACAGTCGCAGCAGAGAGAACACTTGACAATTTTTGCAAACCCTAGCAATCAGATTACGAAACTTCCCTAGTGTGTTGCCGGCTTAACCTTTAACAATGCACTGTAGCTACAATACACATGTATAACGTTATTATAAGAGGTCTGGAACATAGACTTATTACATTATCTGCAGTGTAGTAATTTAACCGGTAGACGTTAGAAGTTAGCTGTGACTTCTCATGACGAATACATCTTACATTACTACCGAAGATCATTTTTCTCAGTCTAAGATCCAACCTCGTTCCCAGGGAGTCTCATCTTCCTAGTGGGGCCAGGAAGATGATGAGATACCCTGGGAACGAGGTTGTCCAGGCTCCAGAAGAAGGTTCACTAACCTCCAGTAATTGGTCCTGAAGAATCTTAATCTGTTTAGTCAACTCCACCGTTTGTTGTTCAGTCTCTTGTTTGACGCTTCTCTGTTCGTGGTCTCCTTGAGCTAGCTTCTGCATCAACTCTCGGACAGTCTCGTCCCTGTTCTCCACCGTCCCTTGCAGCTCTGACAAGCGGTCCTGGGACCCACTCAGCCGTTCTGCAAGTTCGTCAGACTGAGTGCGATAAATGGAAACCTAAATAACAGTGAAAGCTAGTTCAACCACTTCGACTTCAAGGATTGAACAATCTTATATTAGTTTTATTGTGGTTAGGAAGTTTAATTTTCCTGATTGTGCACGGCCACTGGCAAATCAGCTTTGCTGAACTTTGAATCATGTTTAAATAAATGCTGTTATTATTATTATTATTATTATTATTATTATTATTATTATTATTATTATTATTATTATTATTATTATTATTACTATTATTGTTATTGTTATTGTTATTGTTATTATTATTAACATGTAACATGGTAAAAGATAGAACTTGTTTCTACAAAGTAAATGTGAAAGTTTTGGTAGTTTACAGATACGTTCATACAGATTTTCAAAAGTACATACATGTATATGCATACAGTAATGTATGTGTATATACATGTATATAGGCCCTTCTATAAATACTTCCCCACACCCAAGGCAGGAGGTACTTGCACATGTAGTGATTCTACAACTACTGTAGTGTTGACCTGAGTTGACCTGAGTGGCCAAAGGAAGTGAGGAAAAGATGTCAAACCAAAATTGCTGTTTTTCATTAGACGCATCACACTCTCACTTATTAGCCATGTAGACTTCACATACTTTACATTAAAAAAATAACACTTATGTACAGGTACTCTTTACCTTTCTAAGTAACAGGCCTCACAAGTTACAAAAAATGATGCTGTACATTTGAAGCCCAGTCTAAACGATAAATACTTGGTGACCAAACACGATCAAACATCCTTTAGTCAGGAGAAAATATGTTGATGATGTACTGATTGGCCAAAAGGTATTAAACATGGTAAAAATTTCAAAACAATCTCTGGCTGAAATGATTAAAAAATACAAGCTTTCTACTGCCTGAACTGCAGTTTTCGACAGGTACATGTAAAATGTGAATGATAAGAAGTGAGGAAAAAAATTGAATATAAACAGGGCTGTGCTCTAGAAGCGGGTGCTCACATGCAACTTACACATGTAGTAGCTTCTGCCTTTCGGCGATTGGAAAAACTTACTTTTTTCATGGCAAGCTTATTTGCTGGGCAGCTGGGATTTCATGGTTAGGAACCTTTGGGCTGCTCACAATATTTCTTAGACCACAGCCTTGATAAATGTGTGAAATTGCAAAATAATAAAAATGCAAATAATTATGAATGCTTGTTAAAAAGAATGTTATATTGTCCAGGTAGTGGACATGAATTGTTGTCCGCATTAGACGTCAGTTTGGTATGCCACGCTTCCAGTGTCTTTCTTGTTCTACATGTAAAACCACCTTTATCAGTGATAGAAGCGTTTTCAAAGTCAATAGCGTGATTGTGTGACCAGGCATGGTTTGTAATTCTTGAGCCTTTGGCCGCTGCACTCTTTTAAACAAGCATTCATAATTATTTGCATGTTTATTATTTCACAATACTACACATTTTTATTCAAAATTTTTCTCTTTCTTCACTTCTTGTCATTCATATTCTACCCGTCAAACACTGCAGTTCAGGCAGTCCAAAGTTTGTATTAATCGTTTCAACCAGAGATTGTGGTAGCAGTAGTCGGAAGCTGGGAGGAGCCGTCAAGCATTTGATTGACGGTAGCAAAAAACACATTTTGTCAGTTGGGCTTTCAATTTTAGAGTCCACAGCTTATTGAAAGGCGCAGTAAACATATTTGATCAGCGTCAAACAAACAAGATGTTTTGTAATGTTTGGTCAAATGTTTGTCGTCGTTCAAAATTTTATCCAACATGATCCAAGACTATTAAACATAGTGTCCAACTGGGAAAATGTTTGGTCACCAACCAATATTTGATCATGTTTGATCGCCAAACATTTCCCGTTTGGACAGAGTTTAACAGGATGGATTTTAACAAGAAAGCTTACATCATTTTCCAGCTGTTTTAGCTGAGATGTCATCTGCTCATTGTTCTTCCTTAAATCCTCAAGTTCCTCCTCCTTCTCGGCAAATTGATCCATCACCTGCATCAGCTTCTCGTCCCTCTCTCTCATCACAGTGTCCAACTCGTTCTGCTTGTTCATGAGCTGCTCTGACATCTGTGCCAAGCTTGCCTGGCTCTGTGTCAGCTGCTCTTGCATTGCTTCGTAATCTTTGCCAAGTTGTTCCACTGTTTGTTGCTTGATTTTTAAATTTTCTTTCAAGTTTTCCATTAGAGACGACTCTGACTGTGAGTTGTCTTCCAATGCGTCCACTTCATGCTGAAGTCTTGAGACCTCTTGTTCTAGTTCTGCAGATCTTGCTTTGCTTGTTTCATATTCACCTTGTAGCTCATTAAATTGACTAAGCTCTTCTCTCCTGGAGTCCAGTTCTCTTGTAAGCTCTTCAACTTTAGCCCTCGCGTCTTCGAGAAGCTTATTTCCATGATCCATGTTCTCCAGCCTAACTCGCAGTTCCTCATTCTCGTCACTAAGTTGCTGAACTGTCTCTTGTTTGATTTTCAGATTTTCTTTCAAATTTTCCATTTGGGATGATTCTGATAGAGAGTTGTCTTCTGCCGAGGCCAGTTGATGCTTCAGAATTGAAATCTGTTGTTCAAGCTCTTTGGTTTTTTCAAGTCTTTGCTCAAATTCTGACTGGACAGGTACCAGCTTTGTGAGTTGTTCATCCTTTGCAGCTGACTCCTCGCTTAGCTGCTGTAATTTCTTGTAACTTTCTTCAAGGAGTCCCTTAAGGTCAGTGGATTCCACAGTGCTCAGTCTCTCTTTAAGACCTTCATTCTCTTTGTTTAACTGTTCCATCGTTTCCTGCTTTAGTCTTAGGTTCTCTCTGAGGTTTTCCATCTCAGATTTCTCCTCCATAGACCGATCCTCTACACTCAGATTTGCCACCTGGACTTCGAGCGTAGAAACCTGCCTTCTACTTTCTTCAAGCTCGTTTTGAACATTTTGCAAACTTCCAAGTCTCTCCTCAAGTTGTGCTTTCAAATGCTGCAGGTTTCCAATCTCACTCTCTTTCTCCCACAACATTTTTGAAAGCTCATCCACTTTGTGAGAGCTTTCTTGTGCCTTAGCACTTCTGCCTTCATCTGCACCTGATGATTTCAGTCTCAATTGCAATTCACTATTTTCTCTCTCAAGCTTTGCTAATGCTTGCTCCTTCTCTTCCAAAGTCTCTTTCAAGTTCTCCAACTCTGAAAAGTCAGGCTGCAAAACAACACCTTGTGAGCTTGACAGCTGTTTTTTCAAGTTCACGTTTTCAGTCTCTAGCTGCTCGTTTCTTTTGTTTAATTCATCCAAAGTCTGTTGGTTGTCTTTTAATTTAACTATCAACTCCTCAGTCTGTCCACCACTAGGCACCACTTTGTTTTGATCACCTTGCTCCAACTTAGCTCTGAGATCTTGATTTTCTTTGTTTATGTCCTGAAGGATTGATTGCTTCATCTGTAAACTCTCCCTCATTTCCTCCACTTGCCTGCTGAGATCTTTAATAACAGAGCCTCCTGACTGGTCCTGTAACATCAGCTCTAGTCTCCCTTTTAAGTCGGCATTTTCACGGCTGATCTGTTTCAGTGCTGCCTTCTTGGCTGTCAGCTCCTCTTCAAGTTCTTGGGTCCTGTTCTTCAGCTCATTCCGTTCAATATTAGCAATGTCATAGCTGTCTAGTCCACCTTCCTGTTTTGCAAAAAAGACACAAATATTAGTCATTATTATTACTATTACAATGTACATGTATATGGCTTGTGTTTGTAGCCAGTACAACACATACATGTACTCTGATTGGCTAATTCTAGGGCATTATTCCTATGTAATGTCCATGGGCTGATTACTGGTCTGGGAAAACAAAGCAAAAAGCCATGTAACGAACAACTTGCATGTAAGTATTAACCTTGAATGTGTGGAATTTACAGGAAAATATCAAAACTTGGCCTTGCCGTATTGACCTTGCTATCACTTGTTCAATAATTATAGCAAGGTCTTGGTTTGAGATTTTCCCATGAAGACCTCCCTCTTGGTTAATAACTTGTATATGTAGATAAGGATGGTGCACAGTGTACATGCTGTCAAATACGTTGCAGGGCATAAGAAGAAAACTCCATTTTACGTTCAGATAGCATACACCAGTAATAGGGAATGAGATACATTTAATAAGAGAACTAATGCTTCTACAAAAGGAAAAACTTCAGTTGCGACTTAAATTTGGGTTCTTTAATTTTCACTAGCTATTTCTGCAGCACCTGCAGGGATAGCAGGCACTACGGTTAGCAAGAGGGTGAAACTCAACATTTAACAGGTTAGTGGTACCAACATCAATTCAATCCAACATTTACATACATGTACAGATAGTACTGTGCGTGACCAATCAACTCGTTTTGCAGAATCAGAAACTTTAGAAAATAGCCTTACATAAAATTTTATGTATGTAAATCAAAATTTTTTCATAGGCAATAGTGTAATCACATCAATCTGGTAACTGTACATGTATATTTTTCCATTTAATAGGATTATTCACCACTGAAAAATAAGCTGTTAATAAGTTATAGAAACACGAGTGGAAGTTTGGGAGAACAAGAAATGCTGTGGGAACACGAGCCGCAGGCGAGTGTTTCCACAGCTTTTTCGAGTTCTCCCAAACTTTCATGAGTGTTTCTATAACTTGATAGGAACACGGAGAACATGTTTCCTATTTCTTTTAGAAAATACCGTGGCAAAGAAAAAGAAAAACAACTTGTTTACTTCGATCATCAAAATGTAGATTCTCTTTGTTCGCCCCATGATTACGTCAACGGCTCGTGCTAGTTCTGTGTTTCTATAGAGTTATACAATGTAGAAACACGGTTTTAAACCAATCAGCGTGCGTATTTGCTTTGGGTTATTTTCTAAATAAATTTAAGTGACATACCAGTTGACTACAATATACATGTACTGTATCATGACTATTTGAATAGTATGTACATGTATACAGAACACACATGCTGTTTACATGCATATGGAGAGAATTCTTTAATTTGTTTTATCTTAATTACTTTTCAAATGTAATACATGTAGCTTACATGTATAAGAACAAAGTCTATTTTGTTGAACCAACTGGGAAATGCAAGAAATTACTTTTCTCAGACATTATAGTTCCAGGGCTCAAAAAAAGTGCGGCCGGATAAGTAGATTTTCCTGCCAGGCAAGTACCTTTACATTGCTGCTTACCCATTGGGCAAGGGGTCCATGCCAGTTGTCTGTCAACTAACTAAAAAAAGACTTGCACAGGGAAAGCAGAATTTGAGAGCTGCTTGTCTGAAGGGAAACTAGAGCCCTGAGTTCCCTTAAATTCTGATTACTATCATTCAGAACAAAACCCTTGGGGTCAAAAACGTACTAAAACAGCCATTGTTATTGCGTACAGTGTTAAATAAAGCATAGGGAACCCATTTGTTAAATACTGGTACATGTATATTGCATTTTTGCATTAATGTAATGGCATTATGAACAAGTGGGCCAAGTTTTAGAAAATTTTAAATACTCCATTGAACTTTTTTGATGGAATTACCGGTACTACATGATAAAGCTGTCATTTTTACCTTTCTAATTTTATTAAAATTACCACTAAGCTATTTAATTCGAATTTTTCCTCATCCTACAGGTATTTACCCCTTTAGAAATTCAGCATGCTGTTAAGTTTTAGAAATTCATTATTTTAATGTCTGCCAGATTCCTAGATATATGGTTATTAATTGAAAATTCAAACAGCAGAAGACATTCATGCGTAAAGACAACAACTCAAAATGCTTGAGGGGTTTTTAAGCCACACAGGTTCGTATTGTTGTAGCAACAAAAATATTTAATGAAATTCATAAAGAACAAAGATGACTATGCAAATATGATGAAAGTCAGGGCAAAAACATTGACAGCTGTGACTAAATGAAAAATATACGCCGTCACTCTATATCCTAATTGTATCCCTAATCAACATACTTCCATACCTGAACCAAAACTGGATAGGCAATATTTTTACTAAACCTAATTGCACAAGAAGTTAATACGGAGAGTAAATATTGTAAGCAATATTGACATCCTAAAAGCACTCAGAGAAAGGACACAAATGAAAGAAGTGTTAATGACCACTTTTATGATCTAGACTAATTAACTTTTTAGCTGAAGATCACGACCAAATTTTCGACTGTTAGTCGGTCGATTTCACCAAACGCACACGAAATTAGCATGGAAATTAACATTTGAAATGGAGTCACTGCATATCCTGGCTTTAATGTAAACATTTGACTAACAAACTTATTAAACACCAGGCAGTGGATTCAATCCAGTATGTTTTCCCTTAAACAAAACCATTAAAAACAATACAGACACAGCCTGAGCTGATATGAAATTCAGCTGAACACAAGAATGCAGGAGTTGTTTTCCTACCTCAGAGTACTCTTCGCCGCTTGTGTATTCACTTCCACTGACGTAGCTTCCCGATTGGGAGTTCTGCTCTTGTTCAGCCTGGAAATTAACGAAATATAACAGTGTCAACGTTTAAATATTTTATCAGCTGAAGATGTCGGGGTCATTGACTACACCATAGCGTCCCTCGTTGTCATGCACTTATGGTTTGCCCACGCAGTGTGAATCACACATACTTTTCTAAACAAAGTTCTCACTTCCTCGAACTAATCTATCCAAGAGGATGCCAGACGTTTGAAACAAACTAGAAAAATGACAGAGGCTTCCGCTAATAAGCGAGAATCCACTGCATATTTAGCTTTTATAATTTAGGAAGATATCAGCTTATAAGAAGGGTATGATGATATGTTTATGCGTGAAGATGGGATCCATATCGAATTTCAAAGCCTTCAAGTAGTTTCGAGTTATCAGGACCACGATAATAAAATAGAGTTAAAAGTGAATTTAAAAAGCTTCTGGTTTGCTCAAAAATTCTTCTCTCTTTGACAAGAGTAAATATAAAGTTTAGTTTACCTAGCTTTTCGATGGTTAATGGATGTCAATATTATCGCGTAATTTGTTAGTTTCTTGATCGATTTCCTCATGTGATCTGTACATGTAGAAAATAAATCAGTTATAAACTCACATCAAAAGGGATCGGAGAGCCGACTTCTGACGCAATGGAGGGTGCATCTCTGTCTGTATCTGCTTGGCTTATTTCCTCCACTTCCACATCTTCGCCATCTTTTAGGGGAATGTTTTCCTCCAAAGCAACAGCAGCCTCCGGTTGCGGCAGCTTTGTGCCGCGGTCTTGAGAGGTGCTTCGACGCCTTCGCTCTCCTCGGGGCGAAGGACTCTGCGCAGAGCCACTCGTCGAAGACCTGTCTTTTTTCTTCTTTTTCTTCGTCCCTGTGCCTGATTTTTTCTTTTGGAACATTTTAAGCTGCAAGCGAAAAAGAAAGACGGCTGAATCAGGATGCTGAAAAAGCAGCTGAAATGCAAACTAGTCAAAGAACTTTATGAACTTCGCGCGCTTGTCCACGTCACATGCATGAATTCTCACCTTTTCCTTCCCTGCCTCCAGTTTCTTCTGCCTTTCCGAGTCGTCGCTTTCCATGGTGAATCAGTCGAGCTGTACTATCTCGTTCACCTTGAGATTTTATGGAGATATCATTAACGCAGGTTTCCGATCCGCGTTTACTACCACAACCGCCATTTTCAGCTTTGTGTCGTCCCGTCGTAGTTTTGAACACGTGATTTCCAAACTACTTCGGCCATTTTCGGGACTCAACGAGGCTTCTGAACGAGAAAGACCTGGGATCTAGAATGACAAAGCAAATTATGACCGCATTGCAATGTGGGTAGGTTGCAAAGGAAAAGAAACAAAGATGGCGACAGAACTAGAGTTGGCCGAAGAGATGTCAAATTCCTCGCCTGAACGAGCGATGGAGTTGCTTTCTTCTATAGGTGCGCCACAGTTACGTACGCTTTATATTACCTCCATGTTAAGCGTTCAATGTTGTGTTTCTGAGTAAAAGTAGAATGTAAATCTGAGGATTTTCGAGGGATTTAAGTTCAACTTTTATTCTTAGTAAAACGTGACATTCAAGCCGGTGACGAAGAGGGGATCAAGATGAAAGAGCAAGCCATTCTGAATCTTGGGAAAATGCTTTCAAAGCACGGAAAAGCAGAAGGTATGTGTAGTTCTGTGTTATATACTGTACACACAGTAAGGTTACAGCTTACTATAAGCTTAAATGGAGCTTATATGGTTACCATGCTCGTACATGTGTAAAAACAGTTGTATGTTTCCAATAAATGAAATTTTAGCGTTTTCGCGTGCGTTTTTAAGCCCAAAAGCATCAATAGTATAATAAAGACTACTGCCCCCCCCCCCCCCCCACCCATTCAGTATAGGTGGGTGCTAGTCTTGTCCAAATTGATCACAAAAAAAAATAGCTGAGTATGGAGAGTTTTCGCCAGGAGATGCCATCACTGCTCAAGACACTCCTCACTTTCTTGAAGGGACAGGCTGATGCTGAATGTAAGGTTTTGAAGTGAATTTAAGTTGTTGACCCTTTCAAATAGGTTGTGTTGTGTTAACATTGTTATCAGTGGAAGAAGTGAGTGCCAGGCTTGAGATATTTCTCAAGTCTTCCTGGCATTACACTTGGGCATTGAGCACAGACAAATTATCTTTCAAAGGATAAAAGGATAAAAGTCAAATTATTAACAGACATCTGCAGACCTGGCCCTTCTTCAGGGCTAAGTTTTGAAACACTACTTACGGCCAACTGTGACATTACATCATTGTGATCTGCTTCATCTGTTTTCTTTTCTTTCTTTTTTTTCTCATTAGAGCTTGGAGGACTTATCAAGTTCATTAGACCATTCCTTAAAATGGTCTCAAAGGCAAAAGCAGCGAAGCTTGTCAGGAACTTGGTAGATGTATTTCTTGACATGGAAGCATCAACAGGAATGGAGGTACTGTAGTGTGTTTGCTCAACTAATTGTCAAGCTTGGCACTGAACGAGCTAACTCCAATGATCTGAGTTAAGAATACATGATGTATGTAGATCAGTCAGTCTAGAAAAGCACCCAACCCAAAATCAGGAACAAAAGAAAAATCAACTTGTTTTTTTTTATTTTTATATTGTACTATTAAGGGCCCATCAACTGATTTATGAGCCCACTCGCGCGCATTTCTAACAGTCACTTGCACCAGCCTGAGTGTGGAAAGTTTAAACATTCAACAACTTACGAATTTGTTTACATTTTAGATGTTTTTTCAATGTATTTCACAAAATGCAAAGTAAATACTAAAACAATTAGACCCTTCACCCTCAATGGCTTTGGGTCAATAGCCCATTTGGCTTCGCCTCATGGGCTATTGACCCGTATACCTTTTGGGTCACCTGACCATGGGCATGGCCTGATGATGTCATCACTGGTGTTGCTGATCATGAAATAGCTCTGAACCAACTAAACATGACAAGGTTGTATGACAAAATATTTTCCTTATCAACATTGTTCAAACCAAAATCTTATTGCAGTTACATGCAAGAGCAAAGCCTTTTTAGATTCAATATAGCCTTTTTGATGCATTTTGTATGCTTAGTCAACAGAAACCTTTCTTTGCTTAGCATTTTGATAGAACTGGTAATAACTGTTTTTATAACATAGATTGGACCCTGTGCACGCTCTGATTGGTCAAAAACCCATGTGTTATCGGAGTATAAAACATAGCGCGTAAAATCTATATCACAAAGCAAATGAGGAAGCCTAATCCGTGTGTTACACTGTGATAAAACACTCTGGACATTTGAGAACGCTTGAGAAATGTAGAAAACACTCGCCTGCAGCTCGTGCTTTCTACATTTCCCTCGAGTTCTCAAATGCCGTCATGTTTTATCACAGTGTAATACACGGCTTAGGCTTCTTTATTTGTCAAATAATAATATTAGTATAATTATAACATACAATGTATTATTATAATGTTGTAAGTTTATTTCTTTCCAGGTTGAACTCTGCAATGAGTGTATTGAGTGGGCCAAAGATGAAAAAAGAACATTCCTTAGACAAGCCCTTGAGGTGTGTGCCATTGTATCCACAGGCAGTCAGCTTCTTTTAATAATGTTATAAAATGCTGTAATGTGAATACAGCTTTGAAAGGCCCATCTGATTACGATTTTATTGCAATTTTGTGCTGAAAAGTGGGAAATGACATTTCCAGTTTTTGATCCATTTGTCTATATTACATTGTAGCTCACTCAAAATGCAATACATATGCTAAATTAAGGGTGCAGTCCCTGTGACAGAGGGGATATGATATTATTTACCAGCAGCAGCAAGTAATACTTTAAACATTTTCATGTTTTTTTTTTGTTGTTTTTTTGTGTGCCATCTTTAGGCAAGACTAGTGGGTTTGTATCTTGATACCAAGGACTATTCAAAAGCATTGCAGCTAGGTGAGTACAAACAATGATTTTATTTTATCATGGCATCCTATCTACATGACTTCAATGGGTGTTTTTACACATGTTCACCATACTGGACATGTGTGGCAGGCGCGGTGGCCTCACAGTTAGTGCGCTCATCCCCGGGTTCAAGCACTGGCCAAGGACATCGTGTTGTGTTCTTGAGCAAGACAATTTACTCTCATAGAACCTCTCTCCACCCAGGTACAAGTATACATGTAAATGGATACGGGTGAACTAATCCTGGGAGTAACCCTGCGATTGACTAGCATCCCATCCAGGGGGGAGTAGAAATACTCCTTGTCGCTCATGTTACTGAAACCGGGAGAAGCTCCGGCCTGATTGGGCTCTTGGTTCGTATGCAGACTTTACCTTACACCATACTGTACATGTACATGTATGTCTGGGGACGATTTGATGTTTTGGTTGCTAGAATAACAAAATTATAAAGTTGCTTTACCTTTTTAATCTTACATTTCATAGTTAGATTGATTAAACACATAGCATGTTTATAGTTTGACGACAGAAAAACATTGCTGCAGTATTCATCATTGCCTTGTATTCTTTGTGCAGGTTCAAAACTCTTAAAAGAACTTAAGAAGCTTGATGACAAGGCTTTACTCGTAGAAGTACAGTTGCTGGAGAGCAAGGTTTATCACAATCTCAGCAACCTTCCTAAATCGAGGTAAGAATAATGCAATGCTACATGTAACTCACTTTTGAAAAGTCTACAGGGATGACATGAACTTTTTTTGGCTTGCAAATTCACACATTTTAGGCTTACCTAGTGAAACAACAGCCAGTTGTCAGCATTCAGTGGTATACATGTAGTGTAGATACTCTTCTTCTATATTCAGATGCCCTCTTTGGGTAAATTCTCACGAGCATTATGGTCAAAATTGGTAGCAAAAGTACATAAAATTGAGTCACAACAAACCAACTCTTTTGACAATTTTCTCTCCATTTCAGAGCCTCTGCTGAATATGCGTACAGGGCTCGGAAGAAAACTTAAATTCCAGTAGCTATCATATTTTGCTTGCCCTGGGCAAGTCTTAGTTTGCTTTTTTATGATCTAGTTGGTAGATGACTTGCCTGATCCCTTGCCCGTTATCAATCAAGATAATTTTTCACTGACATAATTGGGAAAACTAGCAGATTTCATTAAACAGAAAAAAAATTTGGAGGGTTAGTTGCACTTTAAGACTAAACAAGACTAAGTCTTGATTTGATGAACTTTCAGGTTTTTTATATATTATGTATAATGTATCTTTTTTTTATTAGGGCTGCCCTTACCTCAGCAAGAACAACGGCAAATGGAATTTATTGCCCACCTAAATTACAAGCATCATTAGACCAACAGTCAGGTATGAAGAATTCTAATCTACCCAGACAACTGATATTTAAACTTCTTCAAATTGTGCTGCTGTCAAGAAAATGTTGGTACCTATTGAACTGCTGGATTATGTTGTTTCTGGTATCAGGGATCTTACATGCTGAAGAGAAGGACTTTAAGACGGCATACTCATATTTCTATGAAGCATTTGAGGTATGTGATGTAATTCTTCAACCTTGAGTACATGTACTGCAGCACAGATTCTTACAAAAAAGGGGATCTTCTGAAGTAAACTTGTTTCTTCAGTGTAAAATGGATGAGTAAACTATGGGTCCTCTTTATGTGTCAGTTAATGAAGTGATTGGTAAATTAACTGCTAATGAAGAGACTGTTCAGTGTTGGTCTATGTTTTGGGTTTTCTTCCTTCAGAAGTCAGTGTTAAAACAGATTAAAAATGTCAACTGAATGGAAGTGTCTGAAGATTTCTTCTACTGCTTTTCCACTTTTAGAAAATAACACACTAAAGGTGGTTACTCTTTTCGTAGGGGTTTGATTCTATTGATAACCCAAAGGCAGTGTCTGCTTTGAAATATATGCTTCTGTGCAAGATCATGCTGAACAGGTCAGTGTGAAGTCATGTGCATTTGATGCTAAAAATGACAGTTCACTTAGACATTGATCATTTAGTGGTTCAATTACCAGTTAAATGAGGACTTTACCAAGCTCTGTTACTGGTCAAAAGAAATGATTTGGTTGTATCATGGGCCTGTAATATGGGCAGAAAGCTATGTGGCTTTACATAGCCCATATCATACATTGCAGGGCTATGTTGTTAGCCAGTCAGAATAAATAAAGGGAACTTTCCGTTCAACCAAAAATTCTGGAACTTTTGAATTAGAGACAAATGGTATGGGACATTTCTTTGAAAGTTTCCAAAAAATCTCCAAATTGTTCAATTTCTAAAATGTGAACCAGTCTGAAACTGAAATTTTGAAAAATTCTGGGAGGAAAATCAAGTGTAACAGAATCTCCCGTTTAGAAATGTTTGAACATCCATACCTTGTGAGGTTGTTCTCTTTTCTTGAAATTCTGGAAAGTACATGACTTTTTGATCAAATGTAAAGCACCATTTAAGTTTGTCAAGATTTCATTATGTTCTTGTTGTTGTTAAAATAGCATTTTATTTCACCAAAGTGGATAAAAAATTTCTTGATGAATGTGGTTTTCTTTTACTTTTACAGTCCAGATGACGTGCAGTCAATAATAAGTGGTAAACTGGCTTTAAGATATTCCGGATCACAGGTAACTAAGAAAGATCTGCATCTTTTTGTCATAGCTGCATCTTTTTGTCGTAGCTGCATCAGCCCTAACATGTGGATGTATCCCTAAACAGTGCAAAAGTCATGTTATTCAGCACAAATTTATGTTTCTATGGTAGTAAGATTGGTCATAAAAATTGTACATAAATTACAAAACACGTCCACCGTTCCTCAATTGAAAATGGAAGCTTATCACAGGTTACACTTGCAGCATATAATTATTTACCAGATGGCTTACATGTATATAAAATTATGTACCATGTGCTTGTACCCTTTTAAACTGTACTCTCGTCACTTTGGAACAGAGAGTCAGACACTCAACCATTCTAAGGACAGCGACCCAAATTGCTAATCATATTGTATGATTGAAGATCACAATATTTCCCTAGGTAATGTCTTGTTTTCAGTGGCAATAAAATACATGGAAAATATCAACTTTTTTGTGTTAATTTTTTTATCAGTTGGTTGCTATGAAGAGCATTGCTAATGCAAGCCACAACAGATCCCTGTCTGAATTCCAACAGGTAGTATTTGGTCACTTGTCTTTGCGATAATTTCTTGGCTAGTCCTGTCTTTATCCTGTCAGTATTAAATACAATGTAGATTGTGAATAATCCCGCAGTTTTGCCACTGTTAGTCAAGTGACGGAGCACACGAGAGCGCATGAAAATAATCTTTCACAAGTAGAGTGACACATGAATTTTTGCATGTGCTCACATGCTTGCGCCCTTAGCTAAGGGGGTACTCATAGCCTAAACAGATCTAGTGGAGGGGACCTTTTTCATTAACGTTACTTCAAACCTTCGTGGGTTGCCTCCAGAGAGAATTTGTTCCTGTGCTGATTTCAAGGAACCCCCCACAAACTATATAATATATAGATTTAGGCCAGCCTAAAAGCGTAGCTCCTGGGCCGGGTTGTTCAGAGCCCGATCAAACTAGCCGAGGATAAAGTAGAATTTTGATTTGAGTTTTGTAACTTTGCGGTGAGATTTTCTGTATATTGTTTTTGTGTTTTGAATTTTAATGAAAGCAAAATACGCAAAACAAAAGCAGTGAAAAAACTTTGTACAAAAGAAAAGGTTATAATTCGGTTAAATTTTAATCCTGGGTTAGCGTTAACCGGCTTCCTACCAACCCTACGCTGTTTACAGCAAGTTAATCCTGACATGAGCCCGCGATCTAATCGAAAAAAGCAGCACTTGGGCAGCGGTCAACTTTAAAAAAACACGTGACTTCGATGAGCCCTGAACTTGAGCCCGCGATATGGTCACGTGATACTGGTCAGCGGATTCCTTGTTTTGACAGGTGTCAATTGACTGCAACATGGATGTCCAAAGGACGCTTTAAACCAAGGGTACATGTGCTCTGTCAACCTACAAGGAAAGCCCGCGAAAACTGAAGCCTCGTTTTGGTTTACGTGTCAATTGTGGCCGCCATGTTGCGCGACTCCACCACCGTCGTCGTCGTCGTCGTCGTGCGTACGCGCCCACGAGCAATACCGCTAGCCATGATACACATGAGAAAATCAGTTCATGGGTTCCCTTCAGTTTCCTAATATGGGTATGGGGCTCCGCTTGGCGGCCTTCGGCCGCCGGAGCTCCGCTATGAATAGAAATGATATGTAATGTAGAATTCGATAAAATTATGTTTTGTTTTGGTTAACGCCAGAATGACCGACTGACAAAAAAAAATACAAAAAAAAAAAACATTGTCGCATCCTTTTTTTCTTTGAAATAACTCGATAGATATTTTAGATATGCTAAGTCTTTCTTTTTCAAAACAACTATTTGTTTTTCTTTCTCCAAAGGCACTGAACACATTCCAGCAGGAGCTAACAGAGGATCCTATCATAAGGGTATGTATTAATTTAAACAGAGTGCAGTATGAGCTTTTTCTGATAAGCTGGAGAAGTAACGTGTACACAGGTTGGATGTTGCTAAAACTAAAAAGTGATTATAGTAAAACGTAACAACAAAGATTGACAAGAAAAAACAACCTGTACTTGTGGTAAAGTTGCTTTAACTAGCTACAAAGTCAGAAACATTCAATATGTACAGACATCCTATATGTTACTGTTTTGATACTTTGTCTGTTCTTGTACATGTATGTTAAGTTTAAACATTTGTTATTTCTTTTTTTCTTTCAGACCCACTTAGACGCGTTGTACGATAACTTACTGGAACAGAACCTTAGTCGCATCATCGAGCCTTTCGCCCGCGTTCAGGTTGGAAAAAGTTCTTGTTTGATCCACACATTCACTCCACAATCTATCACAATTCAAGTTTCTTACTGAATCGTGCGTATATTTTCTTTGTCAGATCGGACATGTGGCCAGTCTTATCGCTTTACCACTGGTATGTTAAGTACTAACTTTGGTAAACATTTGAAAAGTTCAGGTTAACGCAATTACACAACCATGGAGCGGTTTTTAAGTGGTAAAACCAAAACAAAAGTAATCACTGTAGCCAATCACAAAGCACACAGACAATACAGTGAACCAATCAAAACTCGAAGTAATTACACGTGGTCGACGCAAAGCGCGGGAAAACGAGTACGCGTGAGTCACGATTGGCTTTGGCTTTACTTCTGATTGGTTGAAAAAGTGGTGACTTTAATCCTAACTAGAAACAACCACTGAGTTATTGAAGCCTGCAATTTGCAACTGTGATGCATTCTTTATATTAGACAAAACGCCTGTGAGTTTAATTTAGGAATAACAGCCGAATGTTTGATTGAGAGGAGAACTTCAAGCAAGTCTTTTAGTTTAGACCACAAATATAGATTGAACTTATTAGTTCAGTACATCACAGTTGTTGTTTCATTGTTAGTTATTTTGCCTTCCGCTTGATCTTTAGAATGTGGTAGAAAAGAAGCTATCCCAGATGATCCTTGACAAGAAGTTACATGGTGAGTTGAGATCTTCGTGTGCTACTTTTATCAAATACAATATTATTTGTGCCGGCACACCCTTATAAAGAAAAAGTAATTGTTGGACACAAATCGTTGCCAAAATTAAGCGTTGTAAATGGTCCCTTCACCACGCTCGCTTCTCAGTAGTCACAAGTCACATGTCGTAACTCAATTATGATGTCACGAACTTCGTAGTCCATATTTCATTTCTCATCAGACTCTCTTCGGGGATTTTTCCGAAGGGTTTTCGACGCTTGTATCCCAGACTTGCATAATTTTTCCGATTGTTAAATAAATCTAATCAGGGAATAGCGCTAGCACTCGTGAGATCTCGTGAGTACTCCGAAAGTTGCAACACTATCATATTGCTGTGTAATAACTTCTAGACGAAAGTTTTGACTTAATTCGGTGTTAGTTAGAGCATAATTTCCGAATTTTTGGTTTCACTTTTCAGGCATCCTGGATCAAGGCTCTGGAGTGTTGGTCGTGTTTGACGAAACGCCAGTAGATAAAACTTACGAGAACACACTGGAGTTGATTCACGAAATGGGAAAAGTTGTGGATGCCTTGTACAGCAAAGCCAAGAAGCTTCAATGACGCTGTCATTATTTATACCATTTAAAATGTCTAGCTTGAGTTTTTCGTTGTAACATTTGAAACAAAACGTAAAAAATATTAAAAGAATTTTGAAGTTTTGTGTCTTCAGTGATTGAAACTTAAGAGTAAAATTTAAAAGTTTAATTTGAAACAATGAAAAGTTTATCTGGCAGATTCGAAAAAATCTTAAATTTTCCTATTTCAGCGAAAATATTTGATGGATTTTAATTATTATAATCCATCAAATATTTTCGCTCATGCGCGATTGGTCTAAGCGCGTCACGTGACTGGATATGCTCCAGCTAGAACAGGGGAATATCCGAGTGTTTTCTCAGCTCCGACTATTGCATTTCTAGCTTTTTGATTGGCTAAAAACTCCGACTATGAGCCAATAGTCGGAGTTCTGTGTCATTTGGAAAATAATGCGCCAAGTTTAAGAATTTTCCGCACGAAGTTTTCAACTTCAATGGCCGAAATAAAAATCGGTGGCAAAACGCGGTTTGAGAATTTACTAAAAGAATTATTCCATTCGCCCTTGTTGGATATAAAGTGATTATAACCAACTCGCGCTACGCGCTCGTTGGTTATTTTATCACTTCATATCCAACTCGGGCTCGTGGAATAATTGTTATATAGTCCCTAATTTTCAAAACCACGCGTGATGCGAAAATATTTGAAGGATGAATAAAACACAATAACCTCCATTTGACGCGATAATATTTAACAATTATTATTCAACAAATTGTAACACTATCCAAATATGGTCATGATGCTCTCGATATCTGTCATCCGTAGGTAACAGATATCCGGCGGTATACGTAGCTTCGTACGTGGGAAGAAAAAGTGAAGTGAGAAATGTCGACAGGGAGATTTACAAGGATTTAGGCTGTTTTGTTATCAATTTGTTAAATAATAAAACAATTATCCTGCTCAATCTCGCGGAATATCGTCTGATTTTAGCCGAGTCGGCCTTCGGCCTCGTCGGCGAAATCGCGCGGAATATCGTCTGATACTTAGCCGACGAGGCCGAAGGCCGACTCGGCTAAAATCAGACGATATTCCGCGAGATTGAGCAGGATAATTGTTTTATTATTTAACAAATTGATAACAAAACAGCCTAAATCCTTGTAAATCTCTCTGTCGACATTTCTCACTTCACTTTTTCTTCCCACGTACGAAGCTACGTATACCGCCGGATATCTGTTACCTACGGATGACAGATATCGAGAGCATTATGACCATATTTGGATAGTGTTACAATTTGTTGAATAATAAGCTCTGATATTTGTCCTGGACAGTTTTGCTCGAGCTTCGCACTCGGAAAACCGTTCGCTTCTCGGAACATGTCATATCCGAGCTTATTATATGGCTAGCTCCGCGAGCGGGCAAGATGAATCAAATCCTGCGCTGTGATTGGCTACCCGAGCGGGCAAGATGGAGCCATCTTGCCCGCTCGGGACTACCCGCCTTGTCCCGCAAGAAAAATTCCCCAAAAGCCATATAATAAATCCTTTATTGACCAAGCTTGTTTGGTCAAGATGGCTTGATATTGGCCTCGTTCTTTTTTTGCGTGTTTATGGACCTCGACTCCGTCTCGGTCCATAAACACACAAAAAAAGAACTCGGCCAATATCCAGCCATCTTGACCTCACACTTGGGCAATAACCCATACTTATTATACCTCTCAGATGGTACGCGCGTTGTGATTGGTTAATTTAGCGGGCCGTATTCTACTGTACGGCCCGCTAAAATTTAAATCTGTATTTGTTGCCAAAATGTTTCGTGATTTATCGCCAAGTGTTCTTAACTTTTTTAGCAAGTAAAAGTTTAAAACTTTCTTTCCTGAAATTGTGTATTAAAATCTGCGAACGACTTAAGAAATCGACTCGTTTTGCTTTCGAGGTGCGTCATAAATTTAAAGCCGTTCCGCGTGAATAGAAATCGTTCCCGAACCCAGCAGACACAGTAGAAATATAATAAATAGTTTACTAACCTCGTTTTCTCGGTACGCACTGTAAGTTGCGGATCCTTGTTTTTCCCCTTCGATTTATGGCCCGCGCGCTTCGCGCTTGGGCTATAAATCGACGATAAAATAATGATAAAGACCTCGAACTCGGTTAGTAAGAGGTATTATTATACATTGTAGTCACCATCTGTCTTCTCATTGGCTAAAAGCCTACAGTTAATTCTGGGAAACAGCCCAACTTACAGATTATTCACTAATCTGCAGGAGCGGGTTGTTCAAAGCTAACCAAGGTTAGCGATAATTTTGATTTTAATTTTGTAACTATTTGGTGAGTTTTTCTGTTTAGATTGTTTATCCTTGAGTTTTGAGTTTGAATAATCTCAAACGACCCAAAACATAAGCAGTGAAAAACATTTTTAAACAAGAAAAATGAATACGTTGGTTAACTTTTTACTTGCGTTATCGTTAACCGGCTCAGTCGAACAACCCGGCCCAGATTAGTGAACAACATGTAGGTTGCGCACGCAATGCATGATTTCCAAGAGCAATGTCAAGTTCAACATAATGCGTTTGTCCTTATTATAATAAAACAATTATTAAATTCAGTTTTTGTGATATCCGGAATAATCAAGGTCTCAGTAAGTGTTATCAGCTTCAGCCTTCGGCTTCGGCTGGTAACACTTACCTCGACCTTGATTATTCTGGCTATCACAAAAATAAATTGTTTAAGGCGGGGGTAAACATGAATAGGCGTGAAATTTGAAGTGATATAAAAAAGGAAATTGTTAGGATTAAGATGGTTTGGAAACACTACCAGACAGTTGACCCCCGCAAAAGAGAGCCCCAGGTTCCCAGACTTTTTCTTGAGGCCTGGTATTCGCAGAGAGACAGCAACGCGGGAAACGAACACATTGACATCCCTGATGTTTACCAATCCCTCCCGTAATCACGCGCAGCGTTCGTTAGTTCTCTAAGTTATGTTTTTGCTGGCGTAGCACGCGCAGAACTGTGAACCGTTAGAAAGCCGTTACTCAGTTGGCTTTAAAAAACCGATGAAGGCCAAAGTTGTTTGGTCGAAACGTCTTGAAGTTTCATTAACGTTGTTTTTAACGTTAACAAGAGTCAGTGACAAACACAAATTTTAACTCTGATGTTTGGTATCCGTCTTACTAATTTTTCACTTCAAATTTCAATTTTCCAAATCCATAAAATCTTCAACATTTCATATCTTCCTCAATTTATGTCGAGAAAGCTCCCTGATAGTCAGTCATTAATATTTCGCGTCTAATGGCGGCTGTTGTTTATTTATACAGGTTGGGATTTCAGAACGTGGATGTTGGCCATATTAACGGGATGGCCGCATGAACGGAGTTTCCTCATGAGAAAGTGTATGGGCGTTTCGCCGGGGCAAAGAAAGAGGGCGTAATAACGAGGTGATATGTACTGCCATTACCCCTTGCGCAGTATGCTGTCAAAACCCTCTACCCCACTCCCTATGCGTACAGTTATTGTTGTATTCTAGATACAAGGCCCTCACGGACAGAAGTATCACAGACGGCCATCTTGTTCTATCGAACCGGCGGCACGTATACATTCTCGAGCCGTTACATCGCAATCGAAGGAAATGGACAAGGTAAAAAAGGGCTACGAAACAAGGATACAACAAGATTTGCTAACTGACGCGATTTTAGGAAAAAATAGAATCAAACTGTATCAGCAACACTTCCAAGTAAGTATTATACTGAGATATTGCAATAGATCGACCTCACGTCGTCCTATATGTATATATAAATTTTAGTCCCTGTAAATGTTAAACAGGGTCGTAGCCAGAAAAAATAATGACTGAGGCAATGCCCATGGCTATTTAGGGTATTAATGATGACTTCATTTAAAGATTTTAAACGCAATACTTGGATCACGCAAAAAAATGACTGACATGAGGCAAGTGTCTCGGTTCTTAAGTTTATAGCAAGTTTAAATTGTAGTTAACGAAAACGGGTTTCTTGTTTTAGTCCGTAGTTCATCCTGATGAGATTATTCCTCTTTTCTGTAATGTAATTTTTATGTCGATCGGTAGTGGAATAGAAAATAGTGGTACTTTTTTCCGCGTAATTAAACTCACACAAGATCATTTGTGACGCATGTAGAATCAATTAAGCATTTAAGAATACAGCAAATGTGGATAAACTTACATTTATTGCAGCACTTGGTTTATGGCCAAAGATTGATCATGTATAAATAAATTTCCATGGGCAAAATGATGACTGGCCAAGGAAATATCAGTGCTTTTCAAACAAGACAACTCACTAGACAACTCACTAGACCCGGCATGAATGTTTTTCAACTGAAATAACTGCCACATGCAAAAATTCAGCTCATTTGGAGCAAAAACTTTAAAAAAAAAAAAAAAATCGTCACTTATCCCCTTTTTCCACTAGCCTCCTCAAATGTGGGCCCTCCTTGCTTCTTTGCAAAAAATGAAAAAGTAGCAAGATCTGGGAATGTTTTATGGTTGTTTTTAATACAGCAATATTAATATTAAAAATGGAAGAGTAAACACGTTTTGGAAACAATGTAAGTCCAAATATCTGGCCGTGTACATTTGTTTACGAAAGATGTCAATGACGATCAAACCACTATATTTTTCCTAGAGACTAGGGTACCTAGGAAGGTATCAGTACCCTCTTTAAACTGTGCTACATCTTAAGGCTTTAGTTTGGAAGCCAAAAGCTTACTTTTTAATTTTTTTTTTAACCAGAGAACCTTTTTTATATTGAATATTGTTATTATTATTAAACAAGTTCATGCTTGTTCGATATGAGATGGTTATAGCCAGTGTTTTATGGCCGCTATAAACCATCTTGTATCCCTACCACAAGCAGGAAAAATCATTGTTGTTAGTTATTACGGGTAAGTTAAGGAGTATCACTGTGAACTCTTTGCATTTTGTTCTGAACTGAGATTCAGTGGAAATAACTTGAAATTGATAATTACAGTATATTAGCTATTGTAGCGAGTTTCTGACACTGTTGTTTCAGAGCATTAGTCCTTTGTCACAGCAAAGTCAAATGTTGATAATAGCTCAGTATTTTCACGGTTATGATGCCCAATGATTATGTAAAATTACATGTACATGTAATCTGACAATTTTCCAAATTTGATTGACAATGTCCAAATGATCAACTGTTATTTTCAGTACTGTATGATGGTCTTTGAAGTTCCCTTTTATTTTCTCTTGTGGGTACCCAGGGAAAGAAGGATTTTTATATATACAGGGAGTACACAAAAAAACTCTTTTTTCTTGTTATTGAAACACCGACAAACGTTTGAGTCTTAAAACTCTTTGCAGCCCAAGGTGGCTCTTGTAAGACAAAATACATGTAACTTTGTTGGAAAAGTGTAAAAGACAGAAATTAGAACTCTACGATACTATAATAGTAACTCAATGAGCCCAACCACGCTTTCATGTAATTTCTTTCCTTTTTTCCACTCATTTTTTTCAGAAGAAAGATGGATTACCAGTGTACTTGAAAGGAAAATATGGAACTCCAGCGACAAGGTAATTTATTCAGCAGCTGGTGATCTAAGACGTGAATTCAGTATCGTTCTGTTTCCCATGGAAAACTTGTGGAACCGATAATGGTTTTTATTGCACTTGAATTTCACTGCAGCAATAGCCTTTGTAGCAGAATTAACTGGCCGTTGTTGATAGTTTTCTGTTTTAGAGAGGTAACAATAAGATTATAAGTGTGTGCATTGCTTTATGGCTGGGAGAAAAGTCCAAGTCATTATTTGTAGAGAGGTACAGTGTAGGCCTGGTAATTACAATACCTTGGTAATCTTTGGTCTTCAGGAGCATAGTGACAATGTTTGCATGTCACATAAATTAAATCAGCTGGTTTGGCAGTCTTTAGTCGCTCCCATTAAAGAGTAAAACCTACTATCAATTATCCCAAAGGTTGACATCTAAACAACATACACTGTAAGTTAAATACAGAATGTAAATACAATATACTCAGCGTACTGCTCCCTGAAAAATGTGGGGAATGACATTTCTGAGCCTCTATAAATAAACAATTCCTGGGGGTACATGTATGCCCCCTAACCCTCCTAAAGTTTGATTTATTTCATATACAAAATCTACAGCAAGTGAATATTGTATTATTCTCCACACAAAGGCTTACAAATTACCCAATGTAATATGACACTGACTTCCTTGTAACATGGGGCTTGGCAACCTGTGAGTGAGGTGCGATATTGCGGAAAATTAATTCAGTTTTCCAAAGAACGAGGCATCATACAATGAGCTCTTTTGTTTTTTAATGAGGTGCAAATGAGATGCAAGGTGTTTTTCTGCAATCCCGCACCTTAGACCAACCTGTGCTGAGTGAAGCACCTTAAGTAAAAAAAAATCCCTCGACAGCTGAAATTAAAAAAGTCAGCTGTTCAAAGCAATGGCCTGATGGTCGGTGTGCTGGGTTGAGTAGGCTGGGTTCGAGCCCTGGCCAGGCTCATTGTGTTGCACATGTCCTTGAGCAAGACACTTTACTCTGGCAGTGCCTCTCTCCACCCAGGAGTGGGTACCAACGATGTTATTAGTGACATTTATCACCAAGGTTTTCAGTGGAAACCTCAAACGACAAACTGCTAGAAGTCACGTGACAAAGCACTGCGGTCACGTTTGGAGTTCTCAATGCGAGTTCTTGAGGTAGAGAAGTAGGTTTTCACGTAAGTGATTTACCTGAATGATTTTTATCCTGAATTTCTGTTTATACCATGTGCTCAGTAAGAAAATTAGTAAACCAGTCTTCTCAGTACATGCTAAGATATAATATTTAGCCAATGAGTGAAAATTGGACTTTTTGTTTCCATTTGAAAGTCAAGACTGCTGTTGTCTGGAAATTCAATATGGCGACCTCTTCAAGTGAAATTATTCTTTCATGTTTTCGTAGCGAAATCGATAGAGGTCACAAACGTCTAACGCCAAATGCTTAACCTGAAACTGCCGTTTGCGGTTTGCCGTTAACATGAAAACCTTGGTGCTAAATGTCTCTAATGGTGGAGATAACCCTGCAATGGACTGGCATCCCATCCAGGGGGGTGTAGAAATAGCCCTAGTCACTTCATGCTACAGAAACAAGAGATGAGCACTGGCCTGATGGGACACTGGGCTTTAACAAAGGATGGTTATAGGATGGTTTTCCTCCAGAATGTGACTCTTAGGGCGATTCCTTTAAGGGATACACTTGTAGAGGCTTACATACATGTAAATGTATCACCCACTCACTCAAATTCGCCGCTTCTGTGAGTGGAGCATAAGGCTACATACATAGTAAGTTAGTAAAACTTTATTTAGCCAAGGTGGCCCATTCAATATCATGGTTGGTATCCAGAGGGGCCCTAATAATAAATATTACAAATATACATAGTAAAAATACAGTTAAAAAATGGGATTTAAGAAGCTACATGTAGGAAACTACATGTATACTAAAAATGCTAAAAAGATGAGATTTAATATAAAGCTTAAAAGAAGAAAATGACTCTGCTCTTTGCATTTTTGTTGGTGGTGAATAAAAAAGCACTGAACCTGAAAATCCAAAAGAGATCTAAAAGTGCACTTACCAAGGCTAAGTCTTGGCTTTGGTAGGTGAAGGTCACTTTTCGTACGAGTGTTGTACATGTAGCTGTGTACATGGCAGTTCCTTATAAAATTAGTTTATAAATACTGAGGTACATACAATCATAATTTTATTGTTCTCATTTTTCTTATCAGATTGATGCTGTGGACAGGTGTTCTTGGTTCTATCGGTTGTATTGGTCTCATTGGGTTGATGGCTACAAACAACTTGCCTAAAGATAAGCCCTGAATAGAATCAAGTTGCCCTTATTGATGGAACTGCTGCAGCGAATAAGATGCTCGTTCTGAGATTTTAAAAAAGCGATCAAATGTCTGGGAATGTTGTAAAACTTAGCATTTAAAGTTAATTTGCTCCAGAAGGAATCCTTGTGTTTCCATCAAATAACTGCTTTTTTTTGTCAAAACTGTGCACATAATGAAGTTTGGATGTTTGGATATTTGTGAGAATAAATACAGACTTTACCTTTTTATCTCAGTTCTTTGTAGTAATATATTGATGCTTGTCTGATTTTGTTTACATGTTACAGTGTGCATCTTGGCCACACAACTGCACAGATTCTGTCGCATGAAGCCACCAAGCAGTGGTACTGCCCCCCCCCCCCCCCCCATCCCCTTCCTCTCCCAGATGTGATGATTATCTGTCCCAAAGTCTCCATTACCAATTTGTCAGGCTGCCCCAACAGGCTGCTCGTAATTGTTTATTTAACAATTATTCCACAAGCACGTGTTGGATATGAGATGGTACATAGCCAACAAGGTGCATAAGCTACTATAATAATCTCATATCCAACGAGGGCGAATGGAATAATTGTTTTATTAAAAACGCCCCAAAAATATAACAAAGTAAACTTAAAAAAATGTCAACGCCTTAAAAAAATCACACATACGCTTATCATATTCGTAGAGTATGGTATAATGGCTCATAGCCCATGATGGCTAAGCCAATGAAAACTCTCGAATTGCATTATCCAATGATCCATTTTTTAATAAATATATATATGCACACAACAAATGTTGTAACACAAACTTCATAAACTATGCAACTAAACAGTGATCTAGAAAGCTCGGTTTGTTCATTCGACGTTCTTCCATGTGCTACTTGATCACATGATGTTGTTGCCCCATGATTCCACTATGGACCGGGTCGGGGGGGGGGGATGTGCTTTAACTCTATGGGAAACAGTCGGCAGAGTAACGGTTGTGGGTTCGATTCCCACCGAGGTCAAAAGATTTTTTCTTTACCTCGTGTGGTTCCCTGATTCCCTTTACTAGGACTAATGCCCAGTGGGTTATTCACGGGTTTATTTAGCACTCAAATTTACACTTCAGAGTTAATTCTCTGTATCACCATTTGTGTTCTTAGCGCTACGCGGCACAACATTCATATGTACCCTTATCATTCATTTTGAGCTTGTTCAAAATCTTCATGATAGTCGATGATAGTTTTTCTCGTTTGACCACGCGTATGATAGTTAGGAGATCATCAACTATCATCGACTATCATGCGCCGTTTGACCAGGGCTTTACATAGACTTGGCATGTGTTCAGTGCAGGTTGTACAGGAGTCATTATACTTTTATAAGCCAACATTCATTGCTTTGAACCTTTGGAAGTTTGAAATTTCTCCTTTGGCGACCAGGAATTTATAGTCAGCGGCGCTTCCAAACGAGTTTGAAAAAAATCATAAATCACAGATGGAAGGTGACCGCCTTCTCAAAACTCTAGTAACAAATTTAAGTCTCAAATATTTGCAAAATTACTGAATACATTTACAATACAGCAGCATCTCATTCACTATATTGTAACTACAATAAAATAAAATAATGTAAGCCTACATGAGCAGACATTGTGAGTCTATGTTTGTAATAAGCACCCTATTCTATACAACACTTTATATTCTCACCGACATACAGTGTGTGTATGCGAAGGGGTTAGGGTTATTTTCGTTTCTAAAGGCCATTTCCGAGTTCCTTTTGCCTCCATGACAAAACGAGTCTAAGTGCAAAACCATTCACTTAAAAATGTGTTCCACCTATGGGTTCATTTTTATGCAAATCAAACTCATTTTCATTTGAATGTTTTCGCACGTAGACTCGTTTTGCCACAGAGGCACAAGGGAGCTCGGAAATGTTTTATTACAAGCCGTTTATCACAAGGGCTTATTTCAACTTGAAAATCTTAGTGTCTTTCATTTTTTCAAGATAATTCAGTTTTATACTAATTGTAAGCCACACATGTACGCACTGCGGACCAATTTTTTACGGAACTTGACGATTCGTTTGCTAGTCCACATACATTTTCAAACGTGACCGTTACAATAATTGTTTAAAAACTATATATCGTAAATATTAGAGGTCTGTAACCTTGACTGAGAAAAGCGACTTGCAGCAGTACAATTAACCTGTCTAGACATCATGGGGAGTGTAAAAGCTAATAAACCAAGAACTAGGCTTTAGCTCTTGAATGAACAGAGTCTCTTTAATTTTGCAATGAAAGTCAGTTTTGCCCGATGCTAAAATGTCAAAGTGATCCCATTTTATGTTGTTACCAGTGGTTTTCGCATGATCAGCAATGGCTGATGAATGGTCACTTTTAGCGAGGGCCTTGAAATGTTCTGTTTTTCTGTCATGGAGTCTTCGTTTTGTTTTGCCAACGTAAAATCCATCAAAGTCTCACCAACTAGCTTTGTAGATGACTTGGACCTTTCAGAGCGGTTCAAGCGATCTTTGTGTGGAACTGAGTGAGATTTGATGCTTCGTGTGTTTTGGAATGCCCAGGGGGGGGGGTACTCCCTATAATGGCCTATACGGGTAGGCTCCGCCTAAAAGGGGTAGGAATTTCAAATTGAGGTATATAGAAGGGTAGGGAAATCGGTCATTTAGGTATTTAAAAGGGCCTTTAATTATAATATTTCGAATAGACGGTCCTTATGGCTGTATCAGGTTATTTATTAAGCCCTACATGAAAATGAGAACAAGACTTCCTAAAGTAGGTATGTGAAAGGGGTACCTTTTTTCAATAGAAGGTATATAAAAGGAGTACCTTTTCAGCCAAAATGGTATATTAAAGGGTAAGGGGTTGGACCTCGGGGCGGAGCCTCCCCGTATTAAACTTTGTTAAGTACCCCCCCGGATTGGAATGTGATCAATTGGGGTTGAATTTAGAGGAGAAATTACAACCAACAGCAGTGCATTCGGAAAGTGATGTCCAAGGTATGAAAGCTCTTTGGCCACAACAGGACAAATCTGATAAATAAGCGATTTTCTCTGGAGATATCGTGTTTCAAAATAGCTAATATACCTCAAACCCTAGGCCGGTTTTTCAAAATTAAACGTTAATTTTTGTAAGGACCACCGTGACAAAACAGAAGTACCGGATCCTCTCGCTGTAGAGAATCTAATCAGCTATAAGTTGAATAATACACGAGAATAAGCAAATTAATTCAAAATAAAATAAATTTAACATAATTAAAAATAAGCCTGATTAAGTTAATCCAGAATAAAGCAAAAAAGTTTGATTTCATTTTTTGTAACTTTTCGCAGTGACTTTTTCTCAGTTTCTATTGTTTGTCCTTCAGTTTTGAGTATGAATTATTACAAACTTCACAAAAACTAGGCAGGGAAAATCATTTTTAAACAAGAAAAATTAATACTTCGGCTAACTTTTACGACTCTTCAACTCCTGGGTTAGCGTTAACCGGCTTTTGACAAACATCACACGAAGCATCAAGGTCAGCGGAGATTTAAATCCGCGTGACCGTATCCGTATATCCCAGACCGTCTGGGATTTTACAGTTTCCTGACCGTCCCAGATTTTGCCGACTAATGAAAACTCGAAATCGTAGATATCCCGGATCGTCTGGGATGAACGGGGACAAATCTGGAGAATCGGGAACGTTTCTATTTTCCCGACGCGTCCCAGATTTCTGCGATGGTCGGCGATCATTCCCGACAAATGAAAACTCAAATTTGAACGGTCGGGGACGTCGGCTTCCGTCGGCGATGGATTTCGCTCATTTCCAATCCCCGAAATCGCTGGGCTCCAGTCCCCCTATCACAAATAAACATGGCGTCTCTCACTACGAATGATGACTATCTCGAATCGCTTGCTCAAGAGGCAAAGAAGAATGATACGGCGTTTATTGATATCATAAAAGAACACAGATGTATTGAGAACGACGCAGCATAAGCTCGTGTGCATCCATGTTGCTGAAATGCTGTTACATTTGTGTTCAATTTTCGATTTTGGCGCACTTTCCATTTCCCGCCAAATTCGTAATCGGGAAAATCTGGGACAGACCTCTTGGGAATATCCGATATATCGGCAAAATCTGGGATGATCGGCAACAAGTAAAATCCCCGATGATCGTCTGGGATTTTCCCGACATATGAAAACCAGGCTTTAGATCGTGTGGTGGCGTGAAATGCGCAAAGCTAGTTAAATCCCGCGATCTCAGATGAAATATTTCGAAATGATGTTGGTTCGGGATTATAGCAGATTGTAAATGACTCAAAAAGCACAGCAATGTGCAAAGCATAGCAATAACTGCGCCAACTATTTTAACAATTAAAAGTCATAAAAAGTTCTGCTTGGTCCGTCGACTGATCAAGATGAAAGTTTACCGGATGCGCGGATTATCTTGGCTGTGAGGACCGGAAAGGTTCACAGAGTGATATATGAAATATGAAATATGAAATATCAGGCCACACAAGAGAGTTCAATGTTACATGTTATTCTAGTATCATTAAGGCGGGACTAAACCTGAATTTAGGTGAAATTTTGGTAAGTTTATAGAGAGGTTGAAAGGGAAAAAAGGGTTTTGGAACACCACCAGACAGTTGCCCGACCCCACAATGGCACCCAGGTTGTTAGGCAACTGTTTCGAGTGTATGTAACAATTTTTAATTTCAAACTCTAATTTTAAAACAACAACAAATCTTCAAAATTTCTTATTTCCATCAATTTTACTAATCCTTTGAGAAAAACTATTTCTCTCCAAATATACCTAAAAATCACCAAAAAATTTACAAAACAACCCAAAACATAGATATGTGAGATGAGCATAGAGATTCTTGATTGCTTGAAACGTAAACGAGATATTTGCATTAAAAACATAATACCCAGCCAAAATACGGCTTTCGGGTTTACCCCCGCCTTAAGCCAGGGGTACTCCCCGAAAATCTGGGTAGGGGTCTGTGGCCTGGCGTACTCGTATTCAGACCAACATGTGTAATTTACCCTATCTGAGACCCGGGGGCTACTCCCTTATATGGGCTATATAGGTATGTGCGTCCCCAAAGGGTATGGTTTTTCAGCCGTTTTGGTCAGAAATAGGGTATGCTTTTTGCTCTCATCTTGAACTGGGTATGTTTTTTAGAAGCTACTTTTTCATTAGGCTCGATTTCCAGCCGCTGTTCGGGAAACGAGCCCGCGCTCCTCCCCGGGCCGCACACCTCCACCCAATTTTTCTGGGAGTAGCCCCCCGTGATCTGAGACCTGACCTAATACCAGCCTGTTCCCGGCTCTCTGTCAGTGTCGGGGGGGGGGGGGGGGGTAATCGAAAAAGCTGGCGGGCTACGAACGGGAGCTGCTGGTCGCCGATCCCGCTAGTCGCCGCCCGCGAGACCGTCGCCTCCGATCGCCCGCCCGAGAGCCTGGAATGATCGATAGTCAATTCGATCCAGACAAACAAGGTAAACGAACAGAAAAACCACGGCAACCCGGAGCGGAAATAGAAGCAGTTCTTTTTTTCTTCCAAAAAAAGAGAGAGGCATTCAGAGTAGCACGAGATCAATAACAACAATGATAACAGCTATACTTCATCGTTGACCAGAATGCACAAAGCATGCCCTGTCAGTTTCAGATCAAAATGGTCAAAATCTACACAATATTCTAAACTAAAACTCGGGCCAAACCACCCCCTAGATGACGTATTCAAAGACCCCCTCCTCCCCCGTTCTGGCTCCTTTTTCACTAGCTTTGTTTTGCTGACTGAGTCAACTTAACAGCGTGTTCGTGAATTTGCGTCGTCTGAAGACAAAAATCCATTTTAGCACATTTGTTGGAAAGTCTGGAGAGCAATCACACCCCAGCCCTTTACAGGTTTTCACTGAGAGATGCGCTATTATTTCAAAATAAGTAGAAAAACCTTGTGCCCACGTTGAGGTTTCACGTCGCCGTTTCATCCTTACGCAAAGTACACAGAGAAAATTTAAATTACGGGATCACTGGCCGCTATACTGCTGTCACGACAAAGGTTGTCCCCACAATGCCGATTGATAGTGATAGTTTATTGTTACTTGATTTAGGTTCACGGTATTTTAGCAAGAAGGAAAGGAATTAACGCATGAATACAAGTGTTTGTGCTGTTTTCTTTCATCACGCTGAAACACCTTGCAGTTTCAATTAAGACACCTTAAACCCACCATTCTCGCGTACGCTTATACGCTTTTGTGGGAAAACCTTTCTCAAAACAGTTGTATGGGTTTACTGACTACGGCGTGAGGTCAAGATGGCCGGATGTTGGCCAAATTATTTTTAGCGGTTTTCATGGACCAAGAAGTAGTCGGGTTCCATAGAAAGCATGCAAATTTACGATTCTTGCAGGATACAGTGGGTAATAGACCAATATTCAGCCTAACGCAACTGACCTCAGCACGAGGCTCTGGGGAATAAACCCCACAAACTCTGTAGTTATTCCCCAGAGCCTCGTACTGAGGTCTATTGTGTTAGGCTGAATTTTAACATATCGAAATCGGTCTATTCCTAACAGGCAAGATAGCGTCATCTTGCCCGCTCAGATAGCCAATCACAGCGTAGGAAAATAAAAATCCAAAAAAAGCTACGCTGCGAAAACCGAATCCAGCAAGATTGGACGCTTTGATTCGTCGAAGAATGTACCTTTCACCTTTCCTTTGGTATCACCATGCATAAGCTTGCATAAGTTCAGCTGTCAATCATTTCTTTTGCGTTCGTATCCATTGGACTTTTGCCCAATCGAATGTCTACATCATGTCAATGACCTGCACGTGTTG
>OZ026601.1:7402834-7407834 GCA_964020085.1 Micromussa lordhowensis | reverse complement strand
ACCTAAAATTGTTTTCGCTAAAATAATAACGCTTCCTTGTGAAGTAATGTGCCGCAAACATTTTTTGATATGGTTAAATCTGTGGCGAATGCCAAGACTTAACAGGCCGTTCTTCGCAAACTTCACAAGTTTAATCAAAATCACAAAATTCGTTTTTCTCTCTCGCTCTGACTGTGTACTTGTACTAAAGAACTTAACGCACGGCACTCCTTAAAGCTTAGCGAAATCTAATATTGATTGGCTCACAACTTTTTCTAAACAGTTTCTTTGATCACGGAATATTGCCTGACACAAGCTTACATACATGTTTTGTTGATAAGATGAAACACGTTTACAATCTGGTACTAATTAACTGGTAATCATCGAGTGCTATTATTCCTAGATTCCTTGAATCACGCAACTTAAAAATATGATAAACTGTCACACAATCAAATTGTCACATAATACAACTGCAACTTTCAGTACAAAATCTTTGATTTTCTATGGCTCGTCAAAGTACTTCAAAATACATCAAACTTCCGCCATTGTACATTGGTTCACGACCGAGTTTAACAGGGCATGGAGCGAGGGCCGCATGTGACGTCAAATCCAAAACACGATGATTCTATACTTGTTTTTGTGGGAAAGGCTGGGAAAGTAGTTTAAAAAAATGCTAGCCAGGTGCGTTTTAGGGAGATGCAGCAAGACAACAAACTTACAGGAGGTATTGCGCTTGATAACATTTTTATTTTGCGCTTGATACCATTTTTATTTTGCGCTTGATACAATATTGCGCTTGATACCATACCGTTTTATGGAAAGATGAGCGTCCTTACGAGAAGAAACGTGCAAAGCGATGGGTCGATCTCGTGAAAACGAAATGTACAAAGTGAGTTCGGTGGTCTGTTCTAAGCATTTCAAACCAGATTATTTCGCTCGACGACTGGATTTTCAGGGAGAGGAACGGATTTTGTTGACTCCATAGCTTAAAGCGAGACGAATTTGGGATAACCGCTTTTCCATTGATTCATGCAGCCGTTGTTGCATCTGATCTGAGAAACAGCAGCAGTCAGTCAACACAGCCGACAGAGAAAGAAGAATGGTGAGATTTTTTTTGAGCAAATGTTCTCAGCCTTCATATGTTAATTTCCTTCCGTTCAATTCTTTGAGAAAGAAATCTGGAAGGGTAACTTGGGCAAACTTCAAACTAGCCTGCGTAGCTTGGCGGTTAGCAATTCGAGCGCGTTGTCCCTCCCCCAGGCTCCTCGCGGCTTCGCCGCTCGTTTTACCCTGCTACAGGTGCGCCGCCCCTCAAACTACTCGCAGCTTCGCCGCTCGTTTTAGCCCGCTCGAATTGATTAAACCGCGAGAACTCTCGTATGAAACACTTCGTAACTAAAAAAAAAATAATTAATCGAAAAAAGTTTCCTGCATCGCAGTGTAGCAGTGGGCATCTTATGGTGGCGGGGGTAAAGATAGGGCAGGAATAAGAAAATATTGCGTGAGTGCATGTAATGAGCGATTTGGAAACATTTTTATTTTATTTTATACACCAATGTGCATATCTGACTTACCTTCTTCCTCTAACAGTTTGACGATGGGTTTGCTTCGCTTTAGTTTTCCATACGCCCACTGCTAATCTTAAACCACATTCCTGAGGGTATACAGGTTTAATTCCAGGATATTAAGACAACATCAGCGCCGAAATCTTGAAGAACAAGTTTACTCGTCTTTGAGCCTTGACAATCTTCTATCTCACTGCAACAATAACATTCCCGGTGATGTTTTGAAAGCAAGTGACGCAATTTCCACACCTGCACGTAAAGAACACAAACACTGCGTCAAGGGATAATCATTTTGATCTACACTGAACGCATGAAGTTAAAATAATTTGAGAAAGTGAACGGACTGGACTGTTATTAGAAAACTTCATTATGGCGAGATCGAAGAAGGCGCGAAAATAGTAAACACGCGCTACTGTATTAATCTTACTAGTATCAGTTTTTGACTTTTTCATATCATTGCCGTTGAGTCTGTCCTTCAGAGCTCGTTCGAGTTCTTTGTCAGCCTCCACCTCCTGTTATTTGGCTGTCCATTCTTCGATGGCCAGAGCTCGAGGGTCGTCAGCATTTAGGACCCAAACTATGAGGAAAATTGCCTACGGCTGACAGATCAGCCGAGACACTGAAAGCTTTTAGAAATGTCATGCGCAACAAGTGATATAACAAACTTAATGGACACCGGCTGCATGGGTTGCATCATCTGCTCAACATGATCATTTATTTTTAGTTATAGATCTTAATGTTAGTTTTCATACATAGCTAGAGATTTTAATAACCAACATTCTATATCTTTTGCATCCATATTGATTTGTATCACCATTGGCATTAGTTTTTTCTTTTAGTTGTGTCGCCTAATTAGTATGGGTAGTATCCCAGGCTACAAGGTTTTTGACACGTAAATAAAGTTTCAATTCAATTCAATTCTATTCTATTTTATTCAATATAAATCAGCTTGGTCGTCATCGCTTGAAGTTTGCGATGTTGATAAACGTGACTCGCCAGTTCTCTTCGGTTTCTACTTCAGCGATATTAATAAATTTCAGAGCCTTCTGAGTCAAAATTAAGTCATTTCAGAATCCGACGAAGTAGAAGACATTGTTGATAAAAACGGAAATCTGTCGACTGTGGAGCCCCAGCGAAAAACTTGTGCTGCAAAAAACGCTTCTACACTACACAAAGTAAAAGACTTAACTGGGACAGCCGAAGCGTTTGTTCTGGATTGACGTCACAGCTTTATCTCTCCCCAGATTCCCCATGCGCGGTCCTGAACCATTCGAAACTCGGTTTCGACGGGGCATAGAAATACATGTACGAGGATTTAATTAACCAAATAAAAAAAATTGGCAGAACATTACTCCACAGAATAAGCATTATTATCTTAGTGAAAAATTGGGGTTAGGTGCATGCCTCGATTTTGCATAACTGTCTCGAATTCTTCCAACCCTCCGTGTGTTTAGATGAGGCTATGTAAACACAAAAAATGTGCTTTATCGCTTAAGTGTAAATGTTTTCAGACGCGCATTGACTTAACCTCAAGCCAGGAGTTCCCTAGGCAAAGAGAGCCCATGTTTGAAGTTTCTTCTCTGTATATTCATTGAAAACACTTTGACCACTTGATATAATTAACGATGTCAATTGTGTGGTACGATGGGCGTGGAAATTCGCGATTCGGTTTACCAAATTTTAAACGACTGCACCGGATTCACTTCGGAAACGTAACCCAGAGGCATAGCTCAGAAGCAGATGTTTGTGGCCAATGAGATACCAGGCTTCCATCGAGTCGTGGGAGCTCTCTCGTTCGCTCTTGTAAACTTTTGTTTCCTCCGGTCTCGCCCGTTTGGCTTCCCCCTGATCCGACCTTGATACTAATGATGAATAAAATACTTGATAAACACTGATGCAGATTTACTAACTGGATAGGTGTAGCTAGCATTAACACCAGTTCTATGTCGACTTCATTGGTTACCTATTAGACAACGGACTTCTACAAGATTCTACTCATTACATATTAAGCATTGAACGACATGGCACCGAAATCCCTGGCTGATCTTCTTCAACCCTATCAACCCAACAGGAATCTAAGATCTTCCGCAAAAAATCTGCTAGTGGTGCCAAAGTTCAATCTGAATACTTTTCACTATGCCGCTCCCACAATTTGTTACTCACTTCCAGCCAATCTAAGAGATATTCCACCTCTCATAATTTTTAAAAATAAGATTAAGACTTTACTCTTCAAAGAGGCTTTTAACTAATAAGTTAAGGCGGGGGTAAACCCGAAAGCCGTATCTTTGGCTGGGTATTATGTTTTTAATGCAAATATCTCGTTTACGTTTCAAGCAATCAAGAATCTCTCTGCTCATCTCACATATCTATGTTTTGGGTTGTTTTGTAAATTTTTTGGTGATTTTTAGGTATATTTGGAGAGAAATAGTTTTTCTCAAAGGATTAGTAAAATTGATGGAAATTTTGAAGATTTGTTGTTGTTCTAAAATTAGAGTTTGAAATTAAAAATTGGTACATACACTCCAAACAGTTGCCCAACAACCTGGGGTGCCATTGTGCGGTCGGGCAACTGTCTGGTAACCGTGTTTTTCCCTTTCAACCTCTCTTCAAACTTACCAAAATTTCACTTCAATTTACCTTTACCCCCGCCTTAACTTAACTTGATCATAGTGGTACGATTGAGTATTTTCTTTGTCTTTGACTTTTATAATGATATTGTAGTCTTTAGTAGTAGTGGTTTTCGTCTTAAATCAAATGAAACCCTAATGGCAGAATTATTTACATTTTTGTTTAATTGGAACTTTTCATCTTTTAATTCCTATAATGACATTGTGATTTTAAGTAGTAGTAGTATTAATTTTAATCACAAACATTGTAAAGCGCATTTGAGCTTTGGAAATGAGCGCTATCATGATAAATTGATGTATTATTATTGTTATTATTATTATTATTATTATTACATTATTATTATATGATCATTATAATTATCATTATCATTATCATTACCATTATCATTATCATTATTAAAAGAAACACCAAACACGCGAGAAATGAATCGTAGGAATTGAAAGCAATCCGAAGCAAAGTATTTTTGACAAAAAGTTGTCATGGATCGTAATGAATGCTATCTCGAGTGTTTGATAATCTTCTCATTAGTGAAATGTCAACGAAGAAATATAATCCGTAAAAGGACTGTTCAAAGAGACTTTTCCGAATTGCTTCATTTTTTTGACAGACGCCCAATTTAGACATTGCAATTATTGCCTCGAGCCCGATTCAGCCACTTGCTCGGCAAATCAGCGGAACCAGATTTGTGCCACAGATCCGGATTCATTTGGTACAACCCACTGCGCTTCCGCTATAGTGAAGTACGAAGATGGAGATGGAAGAGTCCGCTCTGGCTTTCTTAGAGGATGCATTAACTGCGCAAGTAAGAATAATACTTAGATACAAATT
>OZ026601.1:7397834-7400334 GCA_964020085.1 Micromussa lordhowensis | reverse complement strand
AATGAGTGAGCTCGTATCCAGCTTTGAATTCACGCAAACTTTTCTTCAATCAAATTATCCCAAAACGTAAAATGATAATATGTAAGTAGTTTTAGGCCTGGGCCAAAGACATTTACTGGTAAAAAATAATTGATTAGTTATATTTCTGAACGCATACATGACAATAAAATCACATTCCTAAGCACACAGGTAGGTTTTCACGTCCTTAACTTTTTTTAAGTCGAAATCGTACTTCTGACAGGTCACGTGACATGTCATGTGACGTTAAGGCGGGGGTAAACGTGAAGGCTGTTTTGAGGTCGCTTAAGGCGGGGGTCCACCTGAAAACCGTATTTTGGCTTGGTATTATGTTCTTAATGCAAATATCTCGTTTACGTCTCAAGCAATCAAGAATCTGTTCACTCATTACACACATCTATGTTTTGCGCCGTTTTGTAAATTTTTTGGTGATTTTTAGGTTTATTTGGAGACAGAAAGTTTTTCTCAAAGGATTAGTAAAATTTATGGAAATAGGAAATTTTGAAGATTTGGTGTTCTTTTAAAATTAGAGTTTGAAGTTAAAAATTGATAGATACACACCAAACAGTTGCCTAACAACCCGAGTGCCATTGTGGGGTCGGGCAACTGTCTGGTGGTGTTCCATAACCTTTTCTCCCCCTTTCAATCTCTCTTTAAACTTCCTCAAATTTCACTTTAATTCAGGTAAACCCCCACCTTAACACGGCCTTTCTGCCAATATCTCGGTCACGTTTCAAACAACACTAAATCTCTCTGCTTATCTCATAACCACTGTTTGGCGGTTTTGTGTAAATTTTTGGGTAATTTTTGGGCATTTTGGGAAAGAGATTTTTTTTCTCAAAGGATAGGTTAAATTGAGGAAAATATGAAATGTTGAAGATTTGATGGATTTGGAAAATTGAAATTTGAAGTGAAGAATTAGTAGACGGATACCAAATAGTCCCCTAGCAACCTGGGGCTCTCTTTTGCGGGGGTCACTGAACTGTCTGGTAGTGTTTCTAACCCATCTTAATCCTAACAATTTCCTTTTTTATATCACTTGAAATTTCACGCCTATTCATGTTTACCCCCGCCTTAAACCGAATATCGCCATTATTTGAGGAATTGGTGGCGGTTTTTAGTAAAACCATCCAACAAAACGCGTTTTAGATGCAGGTCAATTATTTCCATCCTCTTACGTTTGGAATAACCTTCCGTCTTCTCCACTCAAGCATGTTATTTAAGGCATGGCTCAACCCTAATTTGCATAAAATCCGAAAAACGGCAATTACTGTACCAGGATTTGGTTAAATCTCTGCAGAACCGGCAGCCTGGCCAATCACGACGACCCTAATATTGTAAGACCAGTAAAATCTGGTAAAATACGTCATGTGACTATAATTAATTGTTTTCATTTTTGGAAAAACGGCAGAGAGTGGGCCGCAGAGATGACAGACAATCACTGTCAAATTAAGTATTTATTTTAATTGTGCTAATGCCTCTGCAAGAATCTGTCCTGAATGGGCGTCTGTTAGAAGTTATAAGATAAAGGAGGTCGCGTGACCTTCTATATTTTCATATATAGCCTTAAGGCGGGGGTAAACATGAATAGGTGTGAAATTTGAAGTGATATAAAAAAGGAAATTGTCAATTGATTGGCTACGCTACTCACCATCTATTCTGTAATAGATAGTGAGTGACTCAGCAGTGTGCTGGCGTTTTCAAAAGTGTCAGTGAAGAGGATTTAGATAAAGGTTTGAACGACAAGTAGATTTATACCAAAACAATTAGATTATTGGCTCTCGATTTCTATGCGTGATAATTAAAAGCCTGGTTCAGTGTCCGAGGAAAATTCCGTCCCAGTGATTGGGCAGAAAAGTATGTGGGATGGAAATCGAACACTTCTGGAACTGGTTCGATGAGGACTGTTCCGCTCTTGAGGTAAACTTTCGCCCGAAAATAATATCGCATCGTCCCGACTTGTAGCCCCTGGGTCACCGAGGATGGAAAAACAGTGGACTTTCTTTGTTTGCCATTCCCTGCTGATTCCCAGGGTTTTTGCTGTTGTTACTGTATCTCTCCTACGTGAATATGCAAGTGTTATACTTTATTTTTTTGTAAGCGTTAAGTTGTTCATGTGAAAATGCGAACATCCTACGTGATCGATGTTTCAACGAAGGCATCAAGTTCGCGCCATTTCCATCATTAACGTCAAGTGAAAAAAAACATTTTGACTAACGGCTTTCAATGCATGACAGTTCAGAGACCTGTGAGAACAGTCATTTAACGGTTTTTGTCTCGTGAAAACCTATAACTAAGCAACAGATTATCCAATATTTTAAGGTGGCTGGACAGAGTTTCAAGTACTTTCAAAGAGTCAGTTGATCAATCAGTTGATGCCAAAATCATGGTAAATTCTCGAAAATTTAAGGCGGGGGTAAAAGTGAATTGAAGTGAAATTTTGGTAAGTTTAAAGAGAGGTTGAAAGGGAAAAAAAGGGTTA
>OZ026601.1:7387834-7392834 GCA_964020085.1 Micromussa lordhowensis | reverse complement strand
GGGCGCGCTGACAGACATTAGAAAATGGTGGGACGAGCTGCTGACGGCAGGTCCGGCCATAGGCTACTATCCAAACGCAAAGAAGTGCTGGCTTGTGGTAAAACCAGAGAAGTTGAAAGAAGCAAATGATGTGTTTGCGAGGACAGGAATAAACATCACCACCGATGGACGCAAACACCTTGGTGCGGCACTCGGACAGAGGTCGTATCTGGAGGAGTATGTGGGCAGTAAAGTAAAGGAGTGGATCAGTGAAGTAACCTTACTAGCAGAGTTTGCAATCTCTCAACCGCAAGCATGCTATGCAGCCTTTACATTCGGGCTGAGGCATAAGTGGACTTATTTTATGAGGACCCTGCCAGATATTGAAGATCTCCTGGAACCACTCGAGCGTGCTATCTCAGATGTCCTCATACCGTCACTGACAGAACATAACTGTTCTGTGGCTGAACGAAAACTGCTAGCACTTCCTGCCCGTATGGGAGGCTTGGGGATGACAAATTTATCTAAAAGTGCGGAGTCAGAGTATTCAGCATCCATTAGGATGAGCGCTCCACTTGTTGATAAGATAATAGCGCAATCCCATGAGACCCCAGATGATGCAGATGTGCGAAAGCTGATGCATGCCGTTCGTAAAGAAAGAGATGATGACTTGAAGGGGAAACTAGAGGAGCTGAAGGTCTCTCTCCCAGTAAAGACACAAAGAGCCGTAGACCTGGCATGTGAAAAGGGAGCCTCTAGTTGGCTCACTGCGATTCCACTGAAAGACATGAATTTCGACCTAAGCAAGCGGGAGTTTCGTGACGCACTGAGGTTACGCTATGACTGGCCCATCCCCGATAGTCCATCCGTATGCGTGTGTGGCTGCAGTTTTACTGTAGACCACGCCATGATATGCCAGCGAGGGGGCCTAATCATACAGCGTCACAACGAGATACGTGACCTGGAGGCAGACCTACTAGATATGGTTTGCTATGACGTAGCAATTGAGCCCACTTTACAACCCCTTGCCGGGGAGGAGCTCAATAGGGGAGCAAATACAGCACCAGATGCACGTCTCGATGTGCACTGTCGTGGTTTCTGGGAGAGACAACGGGCCGCCTTTTTTGATATACGGGTATGTCACCCTAATGCGGACTCGTACAAAGAGCTCAGCCCCAAACAGATATATAAATTGCACGAAGACGAAAAGAAGCGAAAGTACACATCTAGAATAATAGAAGTCGAGAATGCCACATTTACGCCCTTGGTTTTCACCACAACAGGAGGTATGTCTCAGGAGTGTCAGCGGTACCACTCCAGGCTTGCCGAGCTCATCTCTTCAAAGAAGCAGGAGGACTACGCAACAACAATCGCATGGATCAGAACGAAGGTGTCCTTTGCCATACTGCGGACTGCCCTAGTCTGTTTGAGGGGAACAAGGTCAAGGAGAAGAAAGACAAATTTACAAGAAAATGACTTAGAGATAGAAAAGGGGCTTGCTGGACTGACATGACAATTTCTTAATGAAACGTTTTTAAAGAATGTTTTTGTTTTATGCTTCCGCTTTGTTTGATATTTCTTTTTCTTACCGAAGATTTCTTTATGTACATATACTTAAATATAAATATATATGATTTTATAAATAGCTGTACAATTCGTCAGTTTTTTATTGTTATTATCATGTTAATTTGTATGAAACGAGGCTAAGAATCTTACTATAAATTTTAGAAATAGTGGTACTTTTTTATTTAAAAAAAATATTATTATTATTATAGTTGCTCAAATGTTCTTTTAGCCTTTTTTAACTTGTAAGTGATTTATTGTGAAGTTTTAATAAAGTTTTATTATCATTACCATTACCATTACCATTACCATTACCATAACTATTACTATTACTATTACTATTACTATTACTATTACTATTACTGTTACTATTACTATTACTATTACTATTACTATTACTATTACTATTACTATTACTATTATTATTATTATTATTATTATTATTTTATTATTATTATTATTATTATTATTATTATTTTTATTATTATTATTATTACTTTGAGAGGCTGCTTGTAAGCTGCCTTCCGCTAGGATTATATTTCAGTTCTCTTTGCCTTGCGGACCTATCTTTCTCTAAATTGCCTACAGCCCCCTCATGAAAGCTTTTTCAGTTATCGCATGACATCAAAAAACAGACCATTTGGCAAGTTACCCAAACTCGTGATCCCAGTATCACGTAACAAGCTAAAGCAGTTTGTATTCCATTAACGTTGTGGAATTACGGATTGATATCGCCAAAATCATGGCTGTTCAAAAGCAAAGTATGCCTTCCTTTGCTTCTATTATTTCTGTTCTCTCCATTGTGTTTTACTGCGCCGGGTTTTTAAGAGTTGAACTGGAACTACACGAGCAGAAAAAAAGAATAAACTCCCTTGAAAGCGTTACGACGGAGGACAAGTCGCCGTCAAACGACGCAGACATGAAGATAATCAAGAATGCTCCTGGTAAGTGTGACATATCCAACCTACATGTAGAAGTTAAAAGCTGTGTTATTTTCATAAATCATATAATGATCAAAAACAAAGCTTGGTCGAACTAAATAGACTGCGAAAACAGCTATGAGTTAACTGAAACAAATAACATATGAACGTGTTCTTGCTTGTTTTATTTGTGATGTGCAGACGCAATGTCTGAACTGAAGGTTAGCAGGTCAAGTTTTGTTAAATCCACCGCAGACAATTTCACATGAAAAGAACCATTCAGGCGATTTTTTCTATAGCTATGCTTGACACAACGACTCCCTTCTGCTTTTCACTTTAATCAAGCTCATTCCCACCGATAGAGTCGAGTTTTTGACAATGTTTGCATTACGGGAAATAAACAAAGGATATGTTGTCTACTAGTGCTCCAATTACTATTTTTAGTCTCGGTTGAACAAGAAACCAAGTATTTCTGTCTCAGGTATCTTGAACGTTTAGTAGAGAGGACTGTATAACAGTTGCCAACAGCGATAGTGACCGAACAGACATGCAATAACAGCAAGCTAAGCTTTTTACAGCGCCAATAAGGCCTTTTAGAGGTATGAGTCTCATTTTATGATATCATTTTTTGCCTTCATCTTAGAACTTCAATCCTCTAACCTGAAAAGAAACAGCCGTCAAGTTGACTCAACAAAGAACTCGACAGAAGCTGAATATACAGCAGAAATGATTCTCAAAATCAACAACCTTTTATCAGATGCGAGAGTGCATCTTTGTCAGCCAAACGGTGTGACGTGCTCGTCTGGTCCACCAGGCCCTCCCGGTCCACCTGGACCTAAAGGACACAAGGGAGCCCGGGGACGAAGAGGACAGAAAGGGAAGACTGGAAACATGGGAGATCAAGGAGTTATGGGATCACCAGGAAAAAGCGGCAAGCAAGGCATTATGGGACCTGTAGGACTACAGGGAGAGACTGGAAGCAAAGGCGAGAAAGGAGACATGGGACCTGCAGGCATGCCGGGAACTAAAGGCGAACCCGGTGAATCGATATCATCTCCTGCTGTTGTTGTTTCTCCTGTGACGTTAACAGTAAACGAAGGTGAAACAGCCTCGTTTCAGTGTTCAGCCAGCGGTAATCCGAAGCCTGCAGTAAAGTGGAGTAAACCAAATACTCGGTCAAAAATCACTCAATCAGCGGTTTCAGGAGGAAAGCTGGAGTTGAAGAAGGTCACCGGAAGTAGCTCAGGCGTGTATCAGTGTTCAGCAACAAACATTCTTGGGAACTCACAGGAAGTGGTGCGATTAACAGTAAATGGTAAGTTTCTGGTCATTCTGAATGCCATTTTCGAAGCATGAAATGTTTGCTTTTCAGTTTGAAAAACACAAACCATCCGCTCTGTATTAACGCGAATGTAGGGTGGGCTTTTCCTTGGAGGAAGCTACAGTTTTAAGCACCTCTAAAACTTTAATTAACATTTAGGTCGATGTCTACATTTCTGACCTGTTAAAGCATATTTTTGGTACGGTGAACAGAGAAAGTTAAATGAACAAGCGTTCCAAGAACAATGTTTCTTTGTAGAGTAGCGTCTTGCCATGCTATCTTACATCTTAGTTTACTTCAACAAACACAACTGACTCAGAGAAGCTAGACTGCATGGTGGTGCTGGACTCTTAGTTATCCATTCAAATTTAAGCCAAGTTTTTTTTCAGCTATCAGTTAATCTCGGCAATTTTCAGTTATCATTCACTTCTCAGCCGGCTTTTATTGTATCCAGTATCTTAGGAAAGATGTCCATCTCATTAGCCAAACAGGTCAAGTAGTATCCGATTATTTCTCAGAACTTATGAGTGACTTCGAACTATTTGGAAACTTAACGAATACTTTTTATCACTTCTCGAAAAACTTAACCCACTTAGGCCCGCTGATTTGTTCATTATCCTAAGTGGGCTTACCATTCACTAAAACAAATAGTCAAACGTTTAGGGCATATAATGATAATCACGTGTCAAACATTCCTTGTTTTCTGCGAGAAAAAAAAACCTTAAGATAACTTTAACTATGTTACAGCCATATTGTTAGAGGTTCCCGCGAAGCGACCGCCAGGTATTTCGGTAACATCAAAAAGTTCAGACAAACGTTAAAGAGGCTTTTAAAAAAGTTACAGGTAAACAATTCCGCTATATCCACCTCTTTCCAGCAGAAAAAGCTCAATCATGCCAGCTGACGGCTATCTGAACTTTATTCAGCTATCAGTTAAAAATATCCGCCGATTCTCGGCTGACATTTAATCCTAAACAGACACTAAATTTTAGATGTTTTCCCTTAAAAAAAAGAAAATGAAATCAAAAAATCTAAATCAGACCAGGCTTAATGATATGTACTTGGTTGCAGTTCATCCTCAAGTTTCTCTTCAGCCGGGACCTAAGTTCGCCACAGAAGGAAGTGACGTCACCCTACCAACCTGTCACGTGTCCGGATACCCAGCACCAGTGGTCACCTGGAGGAAGTGGTCTGGTCAGTTACCCCAGGGAAGGGCG
>OZ026601.1:7380334-7382834 GCA_964020085.1 Micromussa lordhowensis | reverse complement strand
AGAAGGTCGGGAGGGTAAAATGAAAAAAAGTGTTTCTCCCATTAATGATATCAGTTGCCATGGAACTTCACCCCATATAACATGTATAGAGCGTTTTCACTCACGTGGCCAGCTCACATGCAAATTTATTGGAACAAAAGGAAGTGTTTACATAAGAAAAGAGTTGAACTCCCACAGGACTGGTTTGGTACACCAACATGGCCGCCGTTTCATTGTTTTGGAACACCAATATGGCTGCCGTGACGTCATGTGCAAACGCTCTATAAGGTTTTTTCTTAGGCTAAGAAAATTGTCCAAATCTGACAGTGCTAAATTCAACCGAAAAACGATTTAATTGATTGCCCGTGCTCCTCTTTTATCAGATTGTTCTGATCTGCTAAAATCAGGCCATATTCAAAGTGGATTGTACTCTGTTAACCCAGACGGTAGAGGACACTTTACTGTATACTGTGACATGCGCACTGACGGTGGAGGCTGGACCGTCTTTCAGAGAAGACAAGATGGCTCGGTAGACTTCTATCGTGGATGGAACGACTACAAAGCAGGATTTGGTCAGCTGACTGCGGAGTTCTGGTTAGGAAACGACAAGATCCACCGACTGACGGCCTCTAGACCGAGCTCTCTACGTGTGGAGCTGGAGGACTGGAACGGAGTTAAAGCGTACGCCAAATATGGCAAGTTCAACATTGGCGATGAGCAGGCGCAGTATCGACTTGAAGTGGGTTCATATTCAGGTACAGCGGGAGATTCGTTTGCATGGCATAATAACATGGCGTTTACTACAAAAGACAGAGATAATGACAGACGGCGCAGTACAAACTGTGCTGTAAGCTATACAGGCGCTTGGTGGTACAACGATTGCTACAACTCCAATCTAAACGGACAATACCTGGGAGATAAAAGTGGTACCCGAGGAGTCAGGTGGAGCCGCTTCAGAGGTTCTCTTTCACTCAAATTCACTGAAATGAAACTGAGGCCGTCATCGTAGAAAGAATACCAGTATGAAATCGAACCGCTCCACATCAACCAGCTCTTTCTTGATGATTCGGTCTAGCTACTTTCATTTACATGTACTTCCCCCCCTCCTGACCTTTCTCGAAAATGTTACCAGCTGGGATTCAGCAGAGATAGTTTTAGTTTCAGTTTCAATAACGATTTTGTCACTTTGAGACATTTTTAGATATTTTAAATTATCTCGTGTGTTGGATACATCTGCAGGTACCGGAAAGCTTTGTATTTTGGGTCACTTGGGATTAGTCTTTATTTGGAGTTGTTTTGTTTCCTGTCTTTTATTTCTTTTGTTTTACGTAAGCTTACGTAATCTGTGCTCTGGTACCTGCAGAAAGATTCCGTGTGTTATAGCACCACCACCACCCCCCCCCCCCCCTCCCTTATTGTAAGTAGTGTAAATATTAGTATTGTAAGAAGCGTGAATTATCGTATTGCATTATAAGCAGTGTAAGTATTGGTATTGTAAGTAGCGTGAATATATCGTATTGTATTACAAGCGGTGTAAGTGTTAATATTGTAAGTAGCGTGAATTATCGTATTGTATTGTAAGTAGTGTAAGTATTAGTATTGTAAGTAGTGTAAATAAATTAAAAAAAAAGAAAAGAATACCAGTAACAGGTTTAATCCTGTAAGTGAAGTAAATACCAACATCTGATCTTTGCTTATCACAGCTTACAACAATTGATCGATGACAAACAGTGATTAGTAGTTTTTTCATTAACTTCTAAAGTGACGTGAATTGTAATTCTTTAATCTAAATATAAAAATAGTCACCTTTGGAATCACTGATTTTAAACCAGAAACTATAATTTTCACAGTAGTTGTTATAGCAAATGATTTTCCAGTATGAGCCATGGTCGCTCATCACAGCTTTTAATAATTAGTTGGTTTAACTATTAGTGAAGTAAACGGAATTCTTGTAGTTTTACATTTAAATGCAGATGTTTCCTACGTATTCTGCCAGAAACCACGAATTTGCGAGACTGATCTATAGTTGTGAACCATTCTTTAAAAGGAGATGATTTTCTGGTATATATTACTCGTTGTTAATAACTTTACTGAGCTGATAGCGGGTCTGTAATTGTAATCATGTGTTGCTCTAAAGGGGGAGGGGATGGGAGGCAGCAGGGTGGTAGCAGGCGGAACAGCGGTGGCCACGTGGAGGAAGTAAAAACGCTTTATCCCAGGTAATCTGATGGCCGGCGTAAAGGCCGGAACAAAAGAACAAGAACGGAATTTAAAGTCTATTTTTATCAAAATAAAAACACCAGCCCCCTAAAATATGTTATTCTAGCCTAGGATTGTGTCCCAAGTGGAAAATGAAGATCAAAGAAAGCGAAAATGTGATACATAACGCCACAGAACTATTGAACTTGTGTACAGAAACTAGTTCCAGCCCTCCCCGCCCAATACGTGTACTCGCAGTCGTCTTCGTCATCCGCAAATCTTAAACTCCCTACTTTCTTTCTTCTCGCCGTGATTGAGAAAA
>OZ026601.1:7305334-7377834 GCA_964020085.1 Micromussa lordhowensis | reverse complement strand
AGAAGAACTTTATCAACTTAGCACTATTCTGATTGGTTTTAAGTTCACCCTGCGCACGCGAGACCACTCTCTCAAAGCCTGGTACAATAATCGGAAATTATTGGCCCAGCATGAAGCAATCTGATTGGTTGATTCTATATATAAATCGACCGCAGTATCAGCGTGTTTCGTCAATACAATGAATTATTAACTTGATTTCCTGATTGATTTTGATTGACACTAAATTACGTAATTAAGCCACGTGAATAAGTCAGTTTTCAGTTCAGACATTTCAGATTCGAAGATATGTGCACGTTTGCTAACCTGTCTCGCTGACCCGTTTTCTGTTATACCCTGACCTGTTTTATCTGTTGCTGACCTGTACACCGTGAAACAATCCTTCTAGACATCGTCAAAGAAGTAAGTTCTCAGTGCTGTAATTCTAGTTAATAGTTTTTTCTCGCGTGTTGATATACCGATGGATCCTGTTCAGTTTCTCAAATGTATTTCGTTCTTTTCTTCAGATCGAATAATCTTATTGGAATAAATTATACGATTTACGTAACCTAGTTGGATTGCCTGTTTGGTTTTGTTGGACCACAGCGATTGACGTATCTTATCGACTACAGCTTTCATGTTTCTATGGAGTTTTTGAAAAACGAGTATAAGTTTGGGAGAACGAGAAGTGCTGTGGGAACACGAACTGAAAGGCAAGTGTTTCCACAGCTTTTTCGAGTTCTCACAAACTTCCACGAGTGTTTCTATAACCAGATGGAAACACGAAAACCATTATTTTCAACTTCTTTTTGATCATTAAAATATAAATTATCTTTGCTCGCGCCATCATCACGTCAACAGCTCCTGCTAGTTGCGTTTACCATTTAACAATTGGATTATGAGCTCGAGATTTCTATCGCGCGATCGATAGCTGACGAGGGCGCAACCCGAATCAACTATCACGCATAAAAATCGAGAGCTAATAATCTAATTGTTTTATTATAAATCTGCTAGTGGTTCAAACCTCTTCAAAGACACTTTGAAAAGACAAAGAAGCGGTCCTCAGCGCACGCTTCTGCGCTACTTACTATCTACAACAGAATACATCAGAGAATCAGAGAACGGCACTCGTGATAGAACGCTAGTAGATTTATATTAACCAGTTTTAGTATAAATCTGTCACGAATGCCGTTCTCTCTGATTGGCTACGCTATTCACCATCTATTCTGTAATGGATAGTGAGTGGCTCAGCAGTGTGCTGGCGTTTTCAAAAGTGTCTGTGAAGAGGATTTAGATAAAGGTTTGAACGACAAGTAGATTTATACCAAAACAATTAGATTATTGGCTCTCGATTTCTATGCGTGATAATTAAAGGCCTGGTTCAGTGTCCGAGGAAAATTCCGTCCCAGTGATTGGCCAGAAAAGTATGTGGGACGGAAATCGAACACTTCTGGAACTGGTTCGATGAGGACTGTTCCGCTCTTGAGGTAAACTTTCGCCCGAAAATAATATCGCATCGTCCCGACTTGTAGCCCCTGGGTCACGGAGGATGGAAAAACAGTGGACTTTCTTTGTTTGCCATTCCCTGCTGATTCCCAGGGTTTTTGCTGTTGTTACTGTATCTCTCCTACGTGAATATGCAAGTGTTTTACTTTATTTTTTGCTAAGCGTTACGTTGTTTACGTGAAAATGCGAACATCCTGCGTGATCGATGTTTCAACGAAGGTATCAAGTTCGCACCACTTCGCGTCATTAACGTCAAGTAAAAAAAAATGATTTTGACTAACGGCTTTCAATGCATGACAGTTCAGAGACCTGTGAGAACAGTCATTCAACGGTTTTCGTCTCGTGAAAACCTATAACTAAGCAACAGATTATCCAATATTTTAAGGTGGCTGGACACAGTTTCCATTACTTTCAAAATGTCAGTTGATCAATCAGTTGATGCCAAAATCAGGGTAAATTCTCGAAAATTGAAGGTGGTCATATTGTTGCTATGGTAACCTATTGTGCCACAAAATTGACAGACACTTGTTCACCAATGACCGGGCAGTTTTTGATACCTGACCATGATTTTGGTATCAACGGATATAGAGAGGTTATAATGACCCATCAACCCCTAAGTCTTGGAAAGTACCGTGAAAACTGTTTCGAGTCACCTTTACAACTGAAGATTGTCGAGATTGTGCACACATTATGGATCCACAAACTCCGTCATTTAGCAGTTTCCAAGCGATTACGGAAGAAGAAGCTCACAGCATTATCATGAATCTGGCTAAGAAATCGTCTCCTCTTGATCCGATACCCACACCTCTGGCAGTTAAATGCATTGATGTCCTTCTACTAGTGATAACTTGACAGCGGTTATTTTCCCTCATCATGGAGAGAAGCCTTAGTTCTGCCAACTCTTAAGAAGACTGGTCTTGACACTGTTTTCAAGAATTACCGGCCTGTAAGTAATCTTTCCTTTATTTCAAAAGTAACTGAAAGGGCTGTTTTTATTCAAATTGGCAAGCATGAAAAAACACGATCTCAGTTTACCCACCGCTACAATCTGCCTACAGAAAGAACCATAGTACAGAAACGGCACCGATCAAAATGAATTCTCAACATGCTGTTCTACTTGTCTTATTAGACTTAAGCGCGGCCTTCGATACAGTTGATCACTGTTTACTTCTGCGTAAACTTCAAACTTCATTTGGAATTTCTGGAGCACCACTAAATTGGTTCACCTCGTATTTGATGGCCAGAAGACAACGTGTTTCTATTCCCGGCGCACTCTCTGACAGTCTCTCTGTTGACTGTGGTGTTCCACAAGGATCGTGTCTCGGTCCCCTATTATATATCATCCACTCTTCAAAACTATTCCAAATCATCGAACGACATCTTCCAGATTCTCACTGCTATGCGAATGATTCACAATTATATCTCTCCTTCAGGCCTGACGAGTTGTCTAGCTAGCCAACAAGAGGCTATAAATACTATGCAAGACTGTATAAAGGATATACGCTTAAGGATGGAACATGACAAACTCCTCCTCAGTGATGAGAAACGGAATTTCTTATCATAGGAATCTAAAGTTAATATTTCTTCGATTATCGTGGGCAACTCCGATGTAATAAGATCGTCAGTTGTGAGGAATCTTGGAGTTTTTATTGATGACAAGCTGTCGATGAACTCACCGGCACATAAACAAGATTTGTAATACATCATTCCATTATCTTCATAACATTAAACGAATAAGAAAGCATTTGTCGCGTAATTCCACGGAGACCTTAATTCATGCGTTCGTGTCAAGCCGATTAGATTACTGCAACAGCTTCTGACTCTATGGATTGCCACAGGCACAAATTGATGAGATACAAAGAGTTCAGAATGCAACTGCAAGACTAATTTTCAAGCAACCGAAGTTCAGCCACATTACACCAGTCTTATATCAGCTTCACTGGCTTCCAATTAAGTATCGCATTGAATTTAAAATTCTGCTCTTTACCTTTACAGCTATTCACGGCATGGCACCTGATTACATCTGTAAATTGATCAGTCGAAAACCATCAACTAGATCATATTCGCTTAGATCCAGCCAAAGAATTATGCTTGAGATTCCTAGTGGCAAGATCCTCTCAACACTTGGAGGAAGAGCATTTTGTTATCCAGCCCCGAACCTCTGAAACAATCTGCTCTCTAAAATATCTAGCCTTGACTCACTCTCAAGTTGTAAGTGACACCACAAAACATATCTTTTTAAACAATCTTTTAATTTGTAAATCTTACATATTTTATTTTCGTCAAATATTTGTTGATTACTTTATAAAAAATATTTATATTTATTTATAATTTAAATTTTAACTGCTTGTAAATTTCATTTATTTTTAATCATTTTATCGAATTGTAAATAGCATTTGATCATGTTTTTAGCATGAAAAATTTGCTATATTCGCTATTAGTATATACACACTCAGTGATCTTGGTGTTTTAAGCAATCTGATTGGTTCGCTATCTCTGGCTAATGAGCATTATTAAAAACTGGATCATTGGATAATGCAATTCGAAAGTTTTCATTGGCTTAGCCATCATGGTATATGAGCCATTATACCATGATCTACAAAAATGGGGAGCGTATGCGTGATTTTTTGGGCCTTTTTGTTTTTACTGTAGTCTAGTTTTCTATATTTTGGGGGCGTTTTTAATAAAACAATTATTCCACTCGCACTTGTTGGATATGAGATGATCATAGCCAACTCGGCGCTACGCACCTCGTTGGCTATCTATCATCTCATATCCAACGCGCGCTCATGGAATAATTGTTAATTATTCACCCCCTACCGAGTGAATAATGCGTTTCGCGAATTCGCGCATGCTTTGTACCGCTTGCACGTTTTCCACGCATGAATTGAGAGATCAATTAAATCGATTTTTAATGGTTTCCTACTGAAAATGTTGTTGAGATCACTGAGTGTGTATATACTAAAACAATTATTCTTCTCAATCTCGGTGAATAGTGGCAGAATATTTACCTCGATTTCAAAGAATAATTGTTAATTATTATTATTATTATTATTATTATTATTATTATTATTATTACTTTGAGAGGCTGCTTGTAAGCTGCCTTCCGCTAGGATTATACTTCAGTTATCTTTGCCTGGCGGACCTATCTTTCTCTAAATTGCCTCCAGCCCCCTCATGAAAGCTTTTTCAGTTATCGCATGACATCAAAAACAGACCATTTGGCAAGTTACCCAAACTCGTGATCCCAGTATCACGTAACAAGCTGAAACAACTTGTATTCCACTAACGTTGTGGAATTACGGATTGATATCGCCAAAATCATGGCTGTTCAAAAGCAAAGTATGCCTTCCTTTGCTTCTATTATTTCTGTTCTCTCCATTGTGTTTTACTGCGCCGGCTTTTTAAGAGTTGAACTGGAACTACACGAGCAGAAGAAAAGAATAAACGCTCTTGAAAGCGTTACGACGGAGGACAAGTCGCCGTCAAACGACGCAGACATGAAGATAATCAAGAATGCTCCTGGTAAGTGTGACATATCCAACCTACATGTAGAAGTTAAAAGCTGTGCCACTTCCATTAAACATATAATGATCAAAAACAAAGCTTGGTCGAACTAAATAGACTGCGAAAACACATATGAACGCAATGTCTGAACTGAAGGTTAGCAGGCCAAGTTTTGTTAAATCGACCGCAGACAATTTCACATGAAAATAATCATTCAGGCGATTTTTTCTTTAGCTATGCTTGACACAACGAGTCCCTTCTGTTTTTCACTTTAATCAAGCTCATTCCCACCGATAGAGTCGAAGTTTTGACAATTTTTGCATTACGGGAAATAAACAAAGGATATGTTGTCTACTAGTGCTCCAATTACTATTTTTAGTCTCGGTTGAACAAAAAACCAAGTATTTTTGTCTCAGTTATCTTGAACGTTTAGTAGAGAGGACTTAATAACAGTTTCCAACAGCGATAGTGACCGAACAGACATGCAATAACAGCAAGCTAAGCTTTTTACAGCGCCAATAAGGCCTTTTAGAGGTATGAGTCTCATTTTGTAATATCATTTTTTGCCTTCATCTTAGAACTTCAATCCTCTAACCTGAAAAGAAACAGCCGTCAAGTTGACTCAACAAAGAACTCGACAGAAGCTGAATACACAGCAGAAACGATTCTCAAAATCAACAACCTTTTATCAGAGGCGAGACTGCATCTTTGCCAGCCAAACGGTGTCGCGTGCTCGTCGGGTCCACCAGGCCCTCCCGGTCCACCTGGACCTAAAGGACACAATGGAGCCCGGGGACGAAGAGGACAGAAAGGGAAGACTGGAAACAAGGGAGATCAAGGTATTATGGGATCACCAGGAAAAAGCGGCAAGCAAGGCATTATGGGACCTGTAGGACTACAGGGAGAGACTGGAAACAAAGGGGAGAAAGGAGACATAGGACCCGCAGGCATGCCGGGAACTAAAGGCGAACCCGGTGAATCGATATCATCTCCTGCTGTTGTTGTTTCTCCTGTGACGTTGACAGTGAACGAAGGTGGAGTGGCCTCGTTTCAGTGTTCAGCCAGCGGTAATCCTGAGCCTGCTATATCATGGAGTAAACTGGACAATCAGTCAGAAATCATTGAATCAGCGGTGTCAGGAGGAAAATTAGAGTTGAAGAAGGTGACGGGAAAAGACTCAGGCACGTATCAGTGTTCAGCAACAAACATCCTGGGGAATTCACAGGAATTGGTGCGATTAACAGTAAATGGTGAGTTTATTGTTATTTTGCATCTCCAGTGAAATACATTGCTACACAGTTCAGTTTTTACAAGTCACGTTTCTCATTGTGGGAGCACGAAAAAAATCAATTGTCAGTTTGAAAACCACTAAGCGCCCTCTTTGTTTCTATTAAGTAAAACTTACACAAATGCAGTGCAAGCTTTTCCCTTTGAAACCTAAGCGAATGAATCGAAATGACAACAAGACACAAAAATCATGGAGAACATTGGATTGTGGGCTGCGAGCAAGGCTATTAACCCTTAGTGCAGATATTTAGATATTCTTCTATAGATTTTATTAATATTTACGTAGATTTCTACGTTGCTGACCTGTTGAACCCTTTTATGCTACGTTGCAGCAAAATTCCGCAAAAGTGAACAATCATATCAGTGTTTCAAGGAGAATGTTTCTTATTAGAGTAGTGTCGATCTGGCAACTTTGTTTACTCGAACAAACACTAGCTATACTCAGTGTTTCGAGGATCTGCATGATGATGCTGGGATTCCATAACCTAAAACTCGAGCTGTTTCGTAGTTATTAATTAATCTTGACTCACTTAAGTTAACTTTCGCTTCTCATTCGCTCTTGTTGCATTGTGGCCTGTAGTATCTTAGCAAAGTGTCCATCTCATCAGCCGAACAGGGTCAATCAAGTAACATTTATTTAGAACGTTCGAGTGCCTTCCAACTGTTTGGAGACCTACGGAATAAGTTTTGCCGGAATACTTCTCATTACCCTCCGAAAACTTAAAATATTTAGTCAGGGCTTTCGTTCTTCAGCCTAACAAAGGATTTTGTTCACCTCCACCCAAAGACACACAACTTAGTATATCCAAAACCATTCACTTAAAAATCCGAACATGTCTAAATTATTGATAATCACGTTTCAAACAGACGTAATATCATGCCTAAACGACGTCGCGTTTAAAAACGTCCATCACCTTGGATTCGTCATCTTTGTTTTCAAACATTTCTGAGTAATGCAACAACTCCTCGAAATTTGATTAAGAAGTACACAAGAAATTAATTTTAAAAGTGCGACCGTCAGGTCTTTCTAGGACATCCAAAGCTGTGTATTCCATAAGTCCATACAAACGTTAAAGTGTCGATAAGTGGCTTATTAATTATTAATTAGTTACAAGTAACTCAAGGTTCGCTATATACTCAGCTTTAAGTTAAAAGTATCTCCCAATTCTCAACTGGCAGTTAATCCCATTCACATCCTTAATTTCGTTTTTTTTTCACCGAAAAAAGGTTTAATTAAGAAATCTGAATCAAGACCAGGCATATTTACTTGGTTGCAGTTCATCCGCAAGTTTCTCTTCAGCCGGGACCTAAGTTCGCTACCGAAGGAAGTGACGTCACCCTACCAACCTGTCATGTGACCGGATACCCGACACCAGTAGTAACTTGGAGAAGGTCGTCTGGTCTGTTACTCCAGGGGAGGGTGCATTATAAAGACAATGTCCTACGAATTTCCGATGTCCGTAAAAGTGACTCTGACGCATACTTCTGTTCAGCAGTCAACCTTTTAGGAAATGTTGAAAGGAAAACTCAACTAGTTGTGGTTTCTCTTCCTGTGTTTACCGTTAAGCCTCCTGGAAAGGTGTTTGCTGCTACAGGCGACACTTTGACGTTAAACTGCAGCGCTACTGGTGATCCACGACCAGTCATCAGCTGGAAAAGACAAGGAGCAGCACTGCCCGTGGGGAGGAGTCACAGGACAGACGATTCTCTAGTCATAAGAGATTTTAGAGTAGGGGATGCTGGGAACTATATTTGTGTGGCTACAAGTGCAGGAGTGTTTAACACCGAGACAATAAGTGACGTTGAAGTTGTTAAGGGAAGAGGTACTGGTAAGTTACATTATATAAATGGAATGATTAAATTATCACAATACCAGTATCAATTGATAAAGAACTATTATAATGAGCCATCAAAATCTAAATCTTGGAGAGTGTAGGAGACTGTTTTGAACCACCTTAAGAACCAAATTGGCAACAGACTGTTATAAGCTTTCTATTGTACAGGTCTTTAATGTTCATCTCAAAATATTCTTCCGCGCGCCAACTCAAAGATCATATTGAACTATTTTCAACGTTTTTAGATGAAAGACGTGAAAGCCAAATGTAAAATTTGAAAAAGAAAACAGACAAATTGCGTCTATTAATATTTTCTTTCTATAAGCCCGCTTGTTTACAGAAAAATTCTGACGGACGAGAACCATCCTTCCGGTTATTTTCCTGGGACTGGCAGTATCGGCAGATAGTGTCTCCGCCGTTGAACACTAGCGCGTCACGTAATCAATTTAAACCAATAAAAAAATAGAAGAAAACTCAGTGGTAAACTGTCACGCATACGAATCGAGAGTAAAAATCCAAATACGATCTAAACAGCTTTTTCCTCTGGTCGGAAAGTGAACAATTTGTTTCAGATTGAAACTGGATTTGAGAGACGCTTCATTTAAGTGGTTTAAATCGCCGACAAGAAGAATTCCACTGTACTGTTTGGATATTGAGACTCAATTGATGTAAGACATTTTAACAAATAATCTTGCATTTGCGAGTCAGGGGCCGACGGTGGATGGTATATGACTATCGATATAATACTAGAAAAACCTCTAGCCCGGGGAGGGGGTACTCCCTATAATATTAGGGAGTTTAAGCAAATCACTACGGCTGGTGCTACTACGGCTGCCGTGACTGAGAAGGTCTGGGGAGAGTACGTCTCCGTGATCTGCCAAATTTTAGCAAAGCGAAAAATACAAAGATGTCAGAAACATGAACTGAGGAGTTTAAAATCTCTTTTATTTACTTTCTCACCGTAAAATGGCTTCGCTCAAAGGAGCGATGGCCGCTATTCGCCTTGCTAGGATGAACAGATTATTTCTGAGCGAAAGCAAATGTACAATAACAACAATTCGATGGACGAAATACATAAGACTTAGTTTCGACGACAAAGAATATCGAGTGAAGAACACAAATATATCCACGCTCAAATAAGCAAACTAGCATCGTGTAATTATCCGGGTACAAAACATCTTCACTAAACCCCCAAAGCAAACTTAACCGAAGAAAAAACACCTCGTGCTCAACGCCAATATTTCACTTGACTCTCGTCGCCGTTCCAACATCTTTGCCAAAACTTATCGTAAATTCATGATACGAATTTACAAGCTTATGAGACTCAACCTTGGCACAATCTTTGAGCTAAACTGACTTTAAAGGATATAGTATCCAATGGAATTCATAAAATGCCGAGATGTCCGTTGAAAAGGGCCAGAGAAGTGAAATAAACTCAACGTACTAGCCACTACTGCAAAACATCCCGACTCACGTTGTCAGATTTCACGCTACGGCTTGATGCAACCGACGTACATGCGCAGTGTCTCATGTTGGGGGAAATTTACTTCCGGCAGCCGTATTAGCGCCAGCCGTAGCGATTTGCTTAAACTCCCTAATGGCCTATACGGGGACGCTCCGCCCGAAAGGGGTACCTTTTTGAGGCTTCAGGTATATAAAAGGGTAGGGATTTCACAAGCTGAGGTATATAAAAGGGTAGGGAAATCGGTCATTTAGGTGTTTTAAAGGGCCTTTAATTCTGATATTTCAAATATACGCCCCTTATGGCTGTATCAGGTTATTTATTAAGCCCTTCATGAAAATGAGAACAAGACTTCCTAAAGTACGTATGTGAAAGGGGTACCTTTCTTCAATAAAAGGTATATAAACGGGGTACCTTTTCTGCCAAAGTGCCATATAAAAGGGTAAGGGGATGGACCTCGGGGCGGAGCCTCCCTGTATTAAATTTTGTTAAGTACCCCCCCCCCCACCCCGTACCTCTAGGGAGTCGAGTTGGTCGCAGCTTTTCACGTTGTTGTTATGCAGAGCACGGCAAATAAATGTACAAGGATATTGGTTTGCTTAAATTTTCTAGTAATAGTCGCACTGAACAGATCTGGACAATTGCGAAATTCAAAGGTAAAATATTAATTTATCTTTTACTAGGCCGGGTGTTGTCCTAGGGTTTGTCATCGTCATTGCTTAAAAGCTCTCTATTAGGGATCTTAAATAGGGAGCGAGCCTATAAATGGAGGCTGAGCGGCTCAGCCTGTCCATCACAAATTGAATCACTGTGCTTTGATTGGCTTATTCACCCAGGCGTGTCGTACTCCCGCGAAATTTGCATGAAGTAATATTTCAGGCGACCGCATAAGAGAAGGTTTTTCGTTTGTTTCCTTTCTTTGTAAAAAGGTCAGCGAAAACAAAAAGAATGGCATCTACAGAAAAAGAATTTAGACAGGTACCGTACTTTATATACATGCATTTTAACTTCTTATTTTTGTTGTTTCAATTGTGAAAGCATATCGATTGTTTTCGAGTTGTTTACACAACGTAAATGCCGTGTTTTAGCCAACAAAGTGCAAACCGCTGACCTTTTATAGGCTCGCTCCGTGTTTAAGAGTTCGGGAAAGCAAGGACAGGAACGGCCGTGGACGTGGAAAACGTTCGCGGCTCCCGTCGTGTTGCTGACTCGGAAGACAAAGTGCTTAAGATGTTTATGTTCGTAAAGGACGGCGACGACAAGGCCACGTCATTCATTAGAGTAACGAGATGGTAGAAATCTCATCACGGTCGACGCTGAAGTTTTTCCTCTTTCTTAAGCGAAGCACTGAATATCTCTGTCCGTATAAAGAATCCAGAAATTCCTTATGAAGAAATTGTGCAAACAATGTAATCGACCTGCGTCGGATAGTTTTTGTCGCCAGAGCGTTTGAGAATCCTAAAGAGAATCCTGGCTTTGGGTGAATATTTCAATATCCAACTGTGATGTAACAAGCTTATTGTGACCAAACAACCATTACTGTATAAAGTTCCGGGTACTGAGTATAAAAAAAAACATAGAAATAAACAAAAATTTGTAAAAATGTATTTTATTTGCTCGATAGATGCCACTGGCTTTCAAGGCACTCATTCTTACAAAATTTGCACTTAAACTGATGTATTCTCAATCCAAAGACTTTGTGTTTCGTTTTGCTCTTTAGCACACGTGACAGCGACCGATGAAACACAAACGAACAGACAAGGAATATTTCGATTCACATTCTTTTGGGTATTTCAGAGAGCTATTTCCACGCTACAGTCACGATAAATGTGAAGCTAATAAACATTCTCAGCAATGAGTAATTGAACTAACGTCGTTTGGAACCGTTTGTTTTGACAAAACAAGAGCGAAATACTCACGATTTGATACCATGCAAGTCAGACAAAACGAAATTTCTGGCGATTGAGTCGCTACGAATTAGCCTGAAATGAAATATTTCTGTGGCACGGGAGCAGCAGGTGGGCCTGGGTCCTTTAATGTAGTTGCATCATGGGTAATGGCGTGTGAGTATTTAAGGGGAAAATCATTCTAGGCCGACATCACACACTATAATTTTTTGTTGTTGTTGTTTCGCCTCGTAGGATGGGCTGCAGAGCTTGGGCCTGGATCCTACCCAGATTTCCTGTCATTTTTTTTCCCCTACGGGGTTTTTTGTTTCCGGCAGGTTTTTTTCTGGCCCCCGTCTAACCACGATGCCTTGTTAGTGGTTGCCCAGCTCTCATTAGTTTTATAGCTGTTATTGGAAGAATTTAGAAGACGGTGTTTAGCTTTATATGGCCTTTATATACTTATTTACTGTACTCTGGTGCTCGGCCAAGACATGCAAAATAAACCAAATGGTTCATTATGTGCTTTGTCTGTTGCGTAGTGAAGCTGAAATATGGCGTCCTCGACGAGACGCCAGAGATGAGTCGAGAGAGTCAGAGTACTCTGGTAGCCGTCTTAGCTCGTCCTGTCCCGGTATCTAAAAGGTCCCTTGCTGTGCCCGGGGCGCCAACATGGCTACCGTGATGTCATGTGAAAACACTCAATAGTGCCAAGTGAACTCAAAAACGAATTTAAAGCACGGCGTTCTATTGTGTCAGGGTGCCGTCCACTGCACTGGAGTTGCATTACGCGTATCTGATGTGTAATAAAGTCTAACACAGGCGGCCCAAGTTCACGATGCCAGGAGTTATTATATTTTTATCTTTTTTGTTTACTTTTATGCGACGTTCAGCGAAACGTGACAAATATAGACTCTCGCCTTGCAGCAGATGGAGGTGTTGTGTTACAACGGTTTAAATTTATAAAGGTTTATATCGGTCGAAATAACGGTAATCTGAAATTGTGATATTTTGGCAATAAAATTGACTTTACCTCAGTGCCTTGTTGTCCTTTGTATTGGCATTCCTTTGTAGTGCCGCTTAACAATACAGTGTCAGCACACTTAATAACTTTTTTTCAAACACTGTAAAATAATTTACAAACAATAGAGAACATTGAAAACTATAACGATGAGCTCTCAATCGCGTTCCTCATGACTTTGACTTCCTGTTGTTCCCATTGCTTGTTGGAACTAAACACTGATGCAGCAGTCTACCAAAAAAAAACATTTGCTTTTGAGAAACAATTATTTATCTCTTTCGCGTCATGTTCTTATAGAATATGAACTATTTCCTTGCTAGATTTACTAACTTCGAATTCATCGCTTGTCGGAAAAGTCAAAACTGAAATGGATACTTAATTGATGCGTTTAGTTATCGCAATTTAGAGTTGGGAAAGAAGGTCGGGAGGGTAATTCTCCCATTAATGATATCAGTTATTGACCCAACATTTCAATCGCCATGGAACTTTACTCCATATAATGTTTTTTCTTAGGCTAAGAAAACTGTCTAAATCTGACAGTCCTAAATTCAACCGAAAAACGATTTAATTGATTGCCTGTGCTCCTCTTTTATCAGATTGTTCTGATCTGCTAAAATCAGGCCATACTCAAAGTGGATTGTACTCTGTCGACCCAGATGGTAGAGGACACTTTACTGTATACTGTGACATGCGCACTGACGGTGGTGGCTGGACCGTTTTTCAGAGAAGACAAGATGGCTCGGTAGACTTCTTTCGGGAATGGAACGACTACAAAGCAGGCTTTGGTCAGCTGACTGCAGAGTTCTGGTTAGGAAACGACAAGATCCACCGACTGACGGCCTCTAGACCGAGCTCTCTACGAGTGGAGCTGGAGGACTGGAACGGAGTCAAAGCGTACGCCAAATATGGCAAGTTCAACATTGGTGATGAGCATGCGCAGTATCGACTTGAAGTGGGTTCATATTCAGGTAGAGCGGGAGATTCGTTAACAATACATAATAACATGGCATTTACTACAAAAGACAGAGATAATGACAGATCTAGTTACAACTGTGCTGTATACTATACAGGCGCTTGGTGGTACAAGGATTGCTACCAGTCCAATCTAAACGGACAATACCTGGGAGATAAAAGTGATTACCAAGGAGCCGTGTGGCACCTTTTCAGACGTGGTCTTTCACTCAAATTCACTGAAATGAAACTGAGGCCGTCATCGTAGAAAGAATACCAGTAACAGGTTTAATCCTGTAAGTGAAGTAAATACCAACATCTGATCTTTGCTTATCACAGCTTACACTGAACAATTGATCGATCACAGTGATTAGTAGTTTTTTCATTAACTTCTGAAGTGACGTGAATTGGAATTCTTTAATATGAATATAAAAATAGTCACCTTTGCAATCACTGATTTTCAACCAGAAACTATAATTTTCACAGCAGTTGTTATAGCAAATGTTTTTCCAGTATGAGCCATGGTCGCTCATTATAGCTTTTAATAATTAGTTGGTTTAACTATTAGTGAAGTAAACGGAATCCTTGTAATTTTACATTTAAATGCAGAGGTTTCCGACGTATTCTGCCAGAAACCACGAATTTGCGAGATTGATCTATAGTTGAGAACCATTCTTTAAAAGGAGATGATTTTCTGGTATATATTACTCTATAACTTTACTGAGCTGATAGTGGGTCTGTAATTGTAATCATGCATTGCTCTCCTCTTCCCGACCGAGTAAAGGGGGAGGGGATGGGAGGCAGCAGGGTGGTGCCAGGCGGAAGGGTGGTGCCAGGCGGAAGGGTGGTGGCCACGTGGAGAAAGTAAGAATGCTTTATCCCAGGACATGTGATGGCCGGCGTAGCGCCGGAACAAAAGAACAAGAACGGAATTTTAAGTTTCTTTGTATCAAAATAAACACACAAGCCTCCTAAAATAAGTTATTCTAGCCTAGGATTGTGTCCCAGGTGGAAAATGAAGATCAAAGAAAGCGAAAATATGATACACTACGCCACATAAATTGAACATGTGTACAGCAACTAGTTCCAACCCTCCCCAATACGCGTACTCGCAGTCGTCTTTGTCATCCGCAAATCTTAAACTCCCTACTTTCTTTCATCTCGCCGTGATTGAGAAAAAGCTGGCTGCGTTTGTTTAATTTTTACGCTTCAGGGTGAACTGCTAGCGCCTGTCCACACACCAAGCTGAATTATTAGGAAAAGTCTAAGCTTGAAGCCAATAGCGTACTGCGAATATGTATATATGGTTCATACAAACATCAGACATTTTATTCCAGGCTTTTCATGGACAATTCAGCAATTTTTACAGACTGATTTCCTTCAGAATAACAAGTGAAGTTCGTTCAGAATGGGGAAGGATAAAATACAGAATGCTCAAAATCCTATTGAATGTAGGATTACCTGCACTGTAGGAGTCACTGAAATCAACTTTTAAAGACCAAACTTTTTGCTTAACTAATTAGTTTTTATATAAATTAAGTATAATTTTCCCTTATCCATGTTAACCTTGCCAGTTTATCCCGGGTGTAGTCTCAGGAAATTCAAAGACTGCTGGTAAAATTTAAGAAGTCTTAATGAGAAAACCCTTTTTGTTTTTTTCATTTCAAGGGCTTTTCAATGGAAAGGGTGACAATTTTTCAAGGACTTTTCAAAGCGGGTGCTACCCATATGTAATGGTCACCCTCTATTAGGTGTATACTTCCGGCTAAGACGTGAGGAGAAGGGTCTAAGTGATACTTAGCTAGCCACGGTCGAACTACAGCACCTTGGAATCCCTTGATCTCTAACTCGCAAACGTAGCATTAAGTTCCTTGACGTGTCACTTCTCTCGGCCAGAAAGATCCTATCGCAAGGGCGAACAACAACCTCTTTCACGTGAACTAAGACCAGAAAACATATGGTGCTAAAATGATCCTTCCTCTACGATCTTTCCCGCACTAAGATTTTTCTCCCTACTTGTAAACAGAACAAGGCACGCCTAAGACGTTTTATATGTTGAACATTTCTCATTGTAACCAAAGTTCTCCGATAATCCACGAAGACGCTACAACAATCGATGCCATAGGAAAACCATGGATTTTTAAGGTCTGTTTGCTTTGGAGGGAAGCCAGCGCTATGTTACTACACTGGGTCCCAGCGTGATTTTTTGACGGGCGGTTTGGGTGCTTTAGGTCTGTCTGGAGGTTTGGCAGTGCTGTGATGACTTCTGGCGTCCCACGTGTTGGACATGGAGGAGGAGGCTGCACAGAAGTGAGACTTGTACTGCGCCTGGTGAACGAGAGCATTACAAACGTGACTGAAGCGTGCCATCAACGTGACTTCATCAGCGTGACGGTATGTCACGGTAATACTGTGATTCAAGGATATCTCAAACTAAAATGTTTGCTAGGATAGAAGTGCAAGAAATTACCACAAAAGGAACAACGATGGAAAAGACGAAATACACTTTCGCCAATTTATGAGCGACAAACTTTAGAAATATAAATTTGGTTTTGTTTCCCAAGATGCGTTGTCCTTGACGTAGCAACCTAAAGATAGCGCAACAGTGGCGTGACAGTGGCGTGACCTTGTCTGGTGGGCGTAACTTAACAACTTTTTTATGACATCACGTAACGTTTCAAGGGAAGGATGAAAAGTATAAATACCTGGAAAGCAGCTTTGAGAGCTGATGTTCGATCATTCCTTGCTGAAGAACCGAACACCCCACCTGACGCTGAGGACGATGACGGGCGAAAGGAAGACTTGGACAAAGACGATGACGTGGAAGTTGAATCTGGGTGGGAATACTGTGCTCCTCTTTCATCGCCGACCTGGTTGTCCTGTGAAAATAAAAAACAAGAAAATCCTCAAACTTCTTTGCTCTCTAATTGACTGGGACCTTCTTTTCTTAGATGCATGTCTTAGATTCCAAAATTGTTTTTTTCTTTATGGAAAAGCTCCGTAGTCGACCAAACCCAACGCTGTGGCCACATCCGGAAAAGAACGCAGTGAATCAATCAGAGCTCCAACCATAAATGTGATACTTGTGCTTAGCGCCGGAAAACGCGCACGACTGAGTCAGTCCAGATCCTTATCGGCTGAAAATACATTAGCACTTTTCTGATTGGTTTAAAGTTCATCCTGCGCACGCGAGATCACTCAAGACACAGAATGGTACACTGAATAATCGGAAATTATTGGCCCAGCATGAAGCAATCTGATTGGTTGATTCTATATAGTTATAAACCCAATTTAGTCGTGTAATAACTTAAGCATAAATCGACCCCGGATGAGGGTATAAGCGATTAACGTATCTCATCGACTGCAGCTTTATCTAAGAAATTGAAAACATTTTCCGTGTTTCTATCGAGTTATTGAAAGACAAGTGTAAGTTTGGGAGAAGGAGAAATGCTGTGGGAACACGAGCTGACAGGCAAGTGTTTCCACAGCTTTTTCGAGTTCTCCCAAACTTCCACGAGTGTTTCTATAACCAGATAGGAACACGGAAACTATTATTTTCTACTTCTTTTAGAAAATTGCGCGACGAAAAAAAGGAAACGACTTGTTCACTTTGACCATTAAAATATAAATTATCTTCCTCGCGCCATCCGATACGTTAACAGCTCCTGCTAGTTGTGTTTATATTTAAAGTGCCACTGTGACAAAAAATAAATTATTTTTTTCGTTTGGATTTGAAAACTATGTTAACTAAACACTAAATGACTCAAGTTTTAATCCCTAATTTAAAAAGGCACCTGTTTATTTTAACTGGAACTTTCCTATTTAATGATCCGCCATTACTAAATTTAAGTTCTTGAGAGAGCTGGATCGAGGAGAAAATGACGTCAAAGGCTCACTAGTTTAAGAATGCAATGCGTGTGTACGCTGCAGAATTAATATGCAGCACGGGAGTTTTGGGCTTTCACACTTTTAAACTTGCACTTTGCATACATAATAAGCTGCGTTCACACGCTGAAATTTTAAGCTGGTGACCCTTTGACATCACTTTTCCCGGATCCAACCCTCTGAGGTCAAATCGGTCAGGTTTGAACGTGAGTGATGGCGGATCGTGAAATCCAAAACTTACACTCAAGGTAAACGGCCTTTGGATAAAAATAACAGGTCAGAATTTTGCCAGTCAAGTGTTAAGCAGACACACTCAGAATCTCAAGAAAAAAAGGAAGTCATTTTTTTACACAGGGGCACTTTAAGAATTGGATGAGCTCGAGATTTCTCGCGCGATAGCAGACGAGGGCGTAGTCCGAGTCAATTATCACGCACAGAAATCGAGAGCGAATAATCTAATTGTTTTATTATGAATCTGCTAGTGGTTCAAACCTCTTCAAAGACACTTTGAAAAGACAAAGAAGCGACCCAGCGCAGGCTGCTGCGCTACTCATTATCTACAACACAATAGATCAGAGAATGAGAGAACGGCCAATCAGCGGGACGGAATTCGAACACTTCTGGAGCTGGTTCGATAAGAATAAGTACCCAGGGACTCTTCCGCTCTTGAAGTAAACTTTCGCCAGAAAATATCGCATCGTCCCGACTAGCAGCCCCTGGGTCTCCGAGGATAGGAAAAATAGTGGACTTTATTTTCTTTGCCATTCCCGATTTTCGAAAATTTAACGTGGCTCTGAACACCCTACGTATAATTTTCTTAATCTTTGCAGAAAGTGGCATCTTATCATGCTAATTACAATTCGATAACAAAAAATGATGGTCACCGAGCTCGTTTTTGAGATATAAGCGCTTAAAGCTAAAATTAAGGGTGTTTTTAGCAAGTCATATTGTTGCTATGGTAACCTATTGTGGCACAAAATTGACAGCAACTTGTTCACCAAATGATTGGGCAGTTTTTTGATACCATAATTTTGGCATTAACGTACCGATATAGAGTGGTTATAATGACCCATCAAACTCTAAGTCTTGGACAGTACTGGAAATTGTTTCGAGCCACCTTCAGGGCAACCAAGCAGTCATCAGAATAACCAGAGCCAGGAGGACAACTTGGATATTTTTTTTTAATTTCGAGCACTACAGTGTGCGCTTGTTAACAAAATGACGGCCGCTTCTTTTCGTTGTCGAAGTGTCTGTGAAGAGGATTTAGATAAAGTTTTGAACGACTACTAGATTTATACTAGAACAATTAGATTAGTTGCTTTGATATCTCGAGCTAATAATCTAATTACTTAATAGAAACACGATTTTAAACCACTCAGCGCGCGATTTTCTTTAGGCCAATTTCTAAAATAAAAAAGTATCATTTTAGTGTGCTATGTAATATCTATTTATCTAACAAATGCAGACGTTTACCGTCGATGCATGCATTCCAAGGCCGGGTCTTTCACGCATGCGTGGTCTTCCCTCTCTTCCGCTGGCTTTTCCTTTGCCGTGACGGAAACGCGACTTCCGGAACCAGGCGTTCTGTGAATGAGAATGAGACAGTCACACAGAAGCAAAGCGTTAGTCTTTATAAATAAAACCTCTTGGAGTAAACATATCCAAAGATAGTGAAAAGGTTTACATACCTTCATAGCCATGTCCATCAAAGCTTCAGGGACCACTTGATTGGCACCTTCCTGAGTAGGAAAAAAACTACCCGTCAAAAAAGGTCTCGGATACACAGTATATAAGTCATACAACGCGCGTAAACCGCGTGGAACTCCCTCGTGCACACGTTTCGCGCACCTTGCAAACACCGGTAATTTAACTCCTAATTTTCCCACCTCCCACAATAAAATTGCAAATTCTGGTATTGGAAGATGCACGAGTTGTCTCGCCAATTACCAACAGCGAGTATAACGAAAACTGTTCAAGTAGGATTTTCTTTAAAGAATTAATTGAGGGTAATACTTTTCTATTCTTAAAAGCGTCTTTGGGCTTTGCAGAAACCTGCTTCTGGAGTCAAAGCACTGATATAGAAAGAGAGTTCCTCCTCTTCGCCAATCAAATGTCTAATAGCTGTTATCGGAGTTGAGCCCGCTGTCAAATAGCGGCACACAAACGAGGCTATAGGGTCAATACAATGCAGTATTGACCCTTTCGCCTCGTTTCCATGTCAAACCGCTGATAACTGCGATAAGAGCTATTCCGATAACAAACACTAAATGAAACTTTACCACTCACCAAATTCCGCACCAGATCTCCTGAAAAGTTTTGGTCCGCGGACGTAAGAAGCGTGTATGCCACACCCTTTTCGCCTGTACGATAACAACAAAAAATCGCCCCGTTCATTATCAAACAAAACAAACACGCAAGAAAAATTGTCCATAGCCACTCCTCGGTATTATTTCATGAGTCGAATTATCCTCGCATTTTGATTGGTTTCTACTTATAACCTATCAGCAGACAAACGCATAGATGATGTCATTGACAATTCTTGCTTCTTCATTACATAAAACAGATCGATTGCATGTTGCCGTGCGTCTGTTCAGTAATACATCACCGAGGATGTCAAAATTTGATGAGAACATCAGTGACACACTCGCCTAACGACACGTTTTTGTTCTTAAAATAATAATTAATAGATAAAACTTTATTAACGTGTCAAATTGTATTAGCCGAGGGATAATCCTCTATTAACAGAGGACACCTACGTACCTAAAAAAGAAATAACAAAACCTAAGATGATGCTGTTTGATGCTTACCACATTTTGACGGCATTCGTGATCTATTACTCAACAGACGCACGGAAACATGGGATCTATTTGTTAAATAGTTATCGAGTACTATCAATCAAAACCGGTCTTGAAGAGCAGCAATAATGAACAAAGGCGACTGCAATAAAAACATACCTGCTCTTCCAGTTCGACCAATCCTGTGCGTGTGTGTGTGAATGTCGCGTGCAACGTCATAATTTACGACAGTTTTGATTGACGGGATGTCCAAGCCACGTGCTATGAAGGAATAATATTAACACGCGAGTGAACAAACGGAGAACAACTTTCTGAAAAAGATTTTCGGCATTAATTGTGTATTTTGCTGAGTTCAGCGTCTGCCGAACTCTCTGATTGGTTTTAAAAAGATACTCAATCAAGAAAGGCCAATCAAAGCTTACTTTTGAACCCATTCAGGAGCAAAACGCAAGCCAGCTATGACTTGGCGTAAGCAGGTTTTCCCGCGCTTTGCGACGGCTATTTCTTTTTACCCTGAATTCTGATTGGTTCATTGCTTTGTTTTCGACATCTGTTTACCCTCGGTAAGTAATAATGCAGGGAACATTAAAACATTAGAAACAAATATTACAAATTAACCATAACATGCTCAAACTTCCTAAACGGCAGGAGGGGAACCCGTCGGCTCGCCAACGGTGGAAATGTCCGAAAATTCAAAACAGAATTTTGATCGATGGCAATAAGGGTCCTAGGAAAGCTCCGTACCAGTTCCCCTGTTCGGAAACTTACGGCACTTCTGGGAGAATGTTACCGTCCAGGGGTGTACAGTGGTCAAAATGGGACTTGAACCCGGACCCCGAATGTTAGATTAAAACGGCGCCTTAACCAATCGGCGCTGAAACCGTCCTTCTACTTACAAGAGTATAAAGAATAGATTGTTTGTTACCTGCAACATCGGTGGCTACCAAAATCGGAATCTCCTGTTTCTTGAACGCGTTGATAACTTTGTTTCTCTCGAACTGGTCCATGTCTCCATGCAGTAAAACCACTACAAACAGCGACATCCATCATCAGTAAGAAACATAACGGACTACAGAAATTTGAAACACCTTCATCCATCCGGTAACAAAAGAGCGAGTGTCTCAAGCAAGCTATTGTCGACAAACCTCCAAGACGTTTCGTACAGTAGTTACTGTCAATAAAACAGTGACAAAAATCGGCATATCGCGATCATCTTCCTTGGCAACAGTTTCCCGATAAATGAAAGAGGCTCGTATGAAAAGGATTTTCGCGCTAAAGCGGCTGCATGTGCAGTGAATGCTAGCGGGCATTACAAAATAGTAACAATTGGCGACTTGATTTAGTTGTAGTTTCGACAACACTGTCTAATCTTGTTTGTAGTCCACGCTCTAAGACAGCTAAAGAGGGATCGAACAAAGCGAACGAGGATCCCTGGAAAAGTTCCGTTCTTCATTTCTAGAACGGCGTTCTCCTTCATAGGTGTTCCGTTGACTCGTCGTCATGCAATCGTTGCGGAGGAACGAACGTGCGTGCAACAGGCAAACACAGCCTGCTTCTTCGTAGGGAGCTACCAAGAAAAAATGAAGGGAGATTTTCTTCTTGAAGCTACCCCTTGACACTGTTGACCAAAAAGGCATTGCAAGCGCAGTGAACATACCTTCAAAATCTTTGGTTTTAAGCTTTCCGGCGAGTTCTTCACTATTGGCCTTTTTCGTTACGAAGATAAGTACACTGCCAGCTTCAGTAGGAGAAAGAAAAAGAAACTTAAATTAGCATCAACTAAAAAGTTATTTCCCCTAAAACTCAATTTCGTAAACAGGCAAAAGCTTAAAGCAGCTTACAGTTCATTATGATTTGGAATTAGAATCAGATCTATCGAGAGTAGAGGAAAGACAGATTCTCATTCAACGCTCTATCATTCAAGCGTCTAACAGACAAAAAAAATCCGACACCTTTGTAAAGATGAATTGAAAGAAAACCTCTCTAACAGGCCATTCCTAAATTGCCCATTCAGAAACTAGGGCGAGTTTCAACTTTTAGCCAATCGATAAACTGACACCACCACATGAAACATCACGTTGAGAGTAGTCATTTGACCAAGTTTAATGCTTTTAGCGTGAGTAGAGACCAAGTTATGGACCTTGAAAAACATGGTTCAAAATCCATACAAATGTCTCGAAATTTCGTGCCCCCCCCCCCCCCCAAACCATATAGACTCTTAAACTTTTTTATGATTTCTGTGATGTTCTTACAAATGGGCAAGCATACGTGATTTTCCTCTCAGCTTCTTTCAAATGGTAGGTGAATGACGGGATTTTACAGTGCCAACAAAAGTGATAAAAAATTCTAAAAGTTTACATGGTTTTCCGAGACGCTGTCTCAGCGTTAGAGATGTTTGTATAGACGTTGAATCACGTTTCAAGGTCCACAACTTGTTCTCTGTTTAGCCTAAAAGCATCAAACTTGGTGGTGCCAGTTTATCGATCGGTTACAATTTGAAACTCGCCCCAGTTCCCTGCGCAATTTCGGAATGGCCAATAGAGTGTTTATACATGACGCCACGGCAACACTATTGGTGTTCCAAAACAAAGAAACACAGTTGGTGTCATCAACTAACTCTAAGGTAAGGTAAAGTCTGCATACGAGCCTAGTGGCTCATCAGGCCGGAGCTTATCCCGGTTTCAGTAGCATGAAGCGACTAGGAGTATTTCTACTCCCCCCTGGATGGGATGCTAGTCCATCGCAGGGTTACCTCCAGCATCAAATTCGCCGGTACCCATTTATACACCTGGGTGGAGAGAGGCACTGTGAGAGTGAAGTGTCTTGCCCAAGAACGCAACACAATGTCCCCGGCCAGGGCTCGAACCCGGAGCGCTCGCTCCGGAGTCGAGCGCACTATCCATGAGGCCACCGCGCCCCCACACATCAACTAACTCTGTGAGGGTTGAACTCTTTTTCTTATGTCTATACTTTCTTTTGTTCAAATAAATTTGCGTGGCTGCTGGCACGTGCTGAAATGGAGATGTGTTCTTGGCAGCCTCTCTTCATTGTCCATATTAAAAAAATCGACTGTATCTGATTCCTTTCGGGGGTAAGGCAGCCACCTTTCATCTTGACTTTTAGTAGAATGCTTAAGAAAAATTACTTAAATAGCTGTTTGTCTCGGCTATTCAGCCTGTTACGAGACGCCTAATTTTTCTTCAGGCTAGAATTCCCATACAGGTTCGTTAAAGAAAATAGCTAGGAAAGTAATTGTTAGTATGGGCCTAAAGGCTTAAACAGCCACAAGGTTTTCCAGTAGGCCCTTGTAGGCTTTTAGAATTAATTTTAATAAAACAAAGAGCAGCAAGGAAGAAAACTAGACCCTGTAAATAATGTTTAATGATGTTGTAATCAGTGAGAGGGTTGCTATTCAAACTTCATAGAGTACTGTTCTGAAAGTAAATAAAATAAATGTTTCACTTCTTTAGCGAAGGGGAAAAAACATTTTTTTGACAGTACCTGATGTGAAAGAGACCAAATGTCTTGTCAGCCACGTCCATTTGTCAGTGACACTCGGCAAGATCTCCACAATCTGCGTCACGTCTTCGTTTGCCTGAATTGTCAAACAGAACAGATTGCACTCGGACTACACTGGGTCTAGATTGGTTTTAACTGAGAGCCGTGAGGGTTTATCAAATTTTGTTAACTGTCAGCTGAAATATGATGCATTTTTTAACTGGTAGCTGACATTTAAGATCTCAAAATTTGCTGATGGGCGAGAAGTTTGAACGGCTAGAACTGAGATTCCAGCAACCCCGTTCCGACGCTCCAGGTTGTAATCTGTTTTTCTCTGCAAGCAGACTAGATTGCCCTTGAAGTTGGTTATCACTTGCGACGCCAGTTATCACTTTGCGATTAAAGTTAGTGGAACTCGTCCTTACTCCCTTGAAGGGACTCTCATACAAAAAGGACAGCGGTGCTCGTCAGAAATTGTGAAAAAATACTTAAGAGGTACCAAGATCCAGTTTTTTGGGCGTGGCTTGAAATTCCCCCCCCCCCCCCACCCTCTAAGAGGTACTGTATCTCCTGCTCAACATCCTAAGAGGTATCAAAACCGCTTTTTTAATGCCTAAAGGGTACGACACCCCCGTCCTTTTCATATGAGAGTTCTCCCCGTGCCTTACTTTGACCAACAACAAGGGCTTACCTCGCCAAGTTCTCCCACGACTACTCGGATAGGATCCGTCAGGATATCCCGACAAAGCATCTCGACTTTCTTCTTGAACGTCGCACTGAACAGCAACGCTGCGGAAAAGATTATGACAAGAACATTTATGCCAGCTACAGGGCTCGAAATTAACGCTCCAAACTCACAAAACACAAGTGATTTGGATAATCTGCGAGTGAGAAAAATATCCACTAGCAAACGTTTGCGAGGTAGAATCATCCATGTCTCCCAAACATTTGGAAAGAATTTGCTAGTGGTCTCACCAGTTTGCTACGCTGTAGTGAAAAAGATCTTACTAGCAAAGCTTTGCAAGTGAACAAAAAAGTTAGCTTCGAGCCCTGAGCGATACAACTGAATTTTGCCAGGTAAAGAGATGATTGCCAGGAATTAACCGCTGCTAGGTCAGGGTGGGTATGAAAGGCCAAGGCGCATTGGTTAACGCACTCAACTCTAGATCGAGCAGGCCCGCCGGGTTTGGGTCTCAAGACACTCAACTTTCATGGTGACTATCTCTGCCTGGGTTTAAGAACGGGAACCGGCAAACAGAATAATTCCTGGGGGAGGGAGTAGAGCTAAGGAGAACTACCATACCACCCAGTATGGGAGCAGGGGAGCAGGGGTGGCGCAGTGGAGAGAGCGCTCGCCTCCCACCAATGGTTCGATTCCTGGACCCGCCGTCATATGTGGGTTGAGTTTGTTGTTGGTTCTCTACTCTGCTCCAAGAGGTTTTACTCCGGATACTCCGGTTTTCCCCTCTCCTCAAAAACCAACATTTCCAAATCCCAATTCGATCCTGGAATGCACGGGCATTTCTGAATGAGTTCTTGTGAGCCCCTTGGTGACCTTGGTGCTCCGTGGGTAAACAAATTACATATTTTACAAATTCATTTTTATTTTATTTACGCCGGGTGGGAGCATAAATACCCCTGTAAACAGAGCGGTTTTCAATTGGCTGTCGAAAGTAATCAAGCAACTGCTTTGCAATTGGTTTTCGTTTTACTATAGTATGAGATTGGCTGAGTAGTTCAATTGGTAAGTAATTGGTTTGGTTTTGGTTTTACGACAATCAATTGAAAACTGCTGATGCAGAAACTAGAAACGAGTGTTGGTATGATGGAACACAAGGCTCACACACAGACTTTACTGACCAAGGTCTCAAGGATTTTAAAACATGGGTGTGAAATTTATAGATGAAGTGGTAATGCTTACTTTGTCTGTCAGGGCGAACATTGTTTGCAATTGATCTGACTTGTGGCTCTGAGAAACAAACGTTCAATAACATCACAAAGTTAGCTCATGGTTTTGTTGATCTGTGTCATGACTGAGTTGTTCTATACATTCAGTGGACAACACCCTAAGGCTTTCACTTACAGAATCATACCTTGGGTCAAATAATGCGTTTCTAACACCGAGATTAAAACTAATGAGCAGGGCCGGGTTGTTCAAAGCCCGGTTAAGCTAACCCAGGGTTAGCGCAAATTTTGATTGTGAATTTGCAACTCTTTGGTGAGATTTTCTGCTTGTATTGTTTGTCCTTCAACTTTGAGCCTGAATAATCTCAAACTACACAAAACATAGGCAGTGAAACACATTTTATACAAGAAAAATTGATACTTCGATTAGCTTTTAATCCTGGTTCAGCATTAATCGGCTTTTGAACAACCCGGCCGAGTACTCTTGTAGCTTCTTTATGCTTTACAAAGCAGTTTTAGCTTTGAAGTCTGCAGATGAAACTCTATTAATAATATCAATTAGTAGTACATATAAAGAAAATCATTTTATTATGCCAGGCCACACGCCCCTTTAACACCGTCAAGCCACTAAAGGCATTCAAAAAGAAGAATGTCAAAAAATATAATGCCTATACGGCAATCTAAGAATAAAAAGAATATTCAGCCTCGGCAGGAAAAACAATATTCTTATAAAAAAGAGTGTATTATAGTTTAAAATCTAACAATTGTGAATAAAGCCCTTGGGGCTGTTCAAAATGCAAGACATGTAGCAGTACTACAAAACCTACCAAATCCCATGTCAAACATTCTGTCAGCTTCATCAAACACCAGATATGTCACTCGTTGAAGATTAGTGCTCTTAGCCTTCACATGGTCAATCAAACGACCCTAGGGTTGGAGAAAGACAAGATCCACTATAAACTCAATTAGAGTAGGACTGTTAGAAAGTAAACTCAAGCATCTGTGTAACACATTACATACTAGATGTTTTCTGATACTTTTGATATAGAAATTTTATTCCAATGTACTAGACACTGTGCTGTGTTTTTGGACAAAACAACCTCACTGCACCTGCACTGACTCTTCTGTACGGTTACATCTACTCTCCACCTACATCTACATGTACCTGTTCCATGCCGAGCTAAACTGCTAGCAGTCTTTCTTTTGCTCAAAAAATCAGTGGGGAAGAATGCAAAACAACTGAGGGTGCAAGCGTGACCGCGGATGTGACTGCGAGCGTGACTGCAAGCGTGAGATTAAAGCCCCAAGTCGCCCATGCCAAGGAAGACAAACAGCTTTGCATGTCACCCTCGCACACTCACAACCGCTAACTTGTCTTGTGTTCTTCTTTGCGTTCTTGCTCACAGATTTTCGAGGAAAAGAGAGACTGCTTACATTCCAATGCTGGGTTACATTATGTTCACTTCACATGAAGGAAAGTTTACTTACTGGAGTAGCCACAACAATTTCTGCTCCCTCTTGAAGTGCTTTGGACTGCTCATATTTGTTACCACCACCAAACACAGCTGCAGCATGGATGTTGTACACTTTTCCAAACCGCCGCGCTTCAACGAAGATCTGCTGGCAAAGTTCTCTTGTAGGGGCACAGATGAGTGCAATGGGCCCGTCGCCAGGCTCAAGCTCAGGTTGGTCCATGATATGAACCAGCGCTGGCCACAAGAAAGCTGCTGTCTTACCAGAACCTGTTTTAGCAATGCCAATGATATCTCTACCACTGAGTGCTATGGGGATAGCCTTAAAAAGAGAGTAAGTTTCTCATTAATTAAGGGAGTAGAGGGCTAGTTCTGAGTGCTGAAGGCACAAGCATTTAGGGAGGTCTGGAGGCATGCTCCCTAATAACCTTTTGAAATTGAGAGGCTCTGAAACGCTATCTTACGCACTCTCTCTGAGATATTTCCTAAACAAAAAGTCAATTTTGGATAAGGTCAGACTGCCAAGAATGTGGGATTACAAGACTTTAATCCTACAATGCTAGCGTAACTGAAACAGTACACCATGCCCTGTCCCATGCCCCCTCTGTAGCTTGACTGTCCTTAAAAAAACTGTCAAGGTTCAGTCACGCTCCAAAAAACCTGAGTGTGTTTTCCCTAAAGTACTCTTTACAACTTACACACTCATTATTATTTTTATGAAAAGTAGGCGGCTAAGAAATTCGAAGTAACTGTTCTTTCAGCGAGCAGCCAGCACTTAATGAAGCAATTTGGGCAGATACAAATAGGCTTCGTACATGTATTATGGTTATCAATAAATGGAGGCAACAATAAAGAAATGATCCTCAGAGTTGTTTCTAAATTAGACAAATAGTACAACTATTGTACTACATGTATTTGTCTAATTTACAAACAACTCTGAGGATCATTTCTTTGCCTGAAATTTGAAGCCATGCAGTCTTCTCTAAACTGGCATTGCAAAAGACTTTTGAGAGGAGCATTTTTCTACTTTACGTTTTTCCTATAAATACAGTAACAATTGTTCAGTGTACTGACCAATTGTCATTATGTTGTAACTAATAAAACATTCCATACTTGTTAGTTAGTAAATATACATGTAGGATGTAATTTGTCACATAAACATGTTATATATAGTCAACTCTTGCCTTGCAGACACCTGGCTATTACAGACACCCGCTATTACAGACACCCGCTATTACAGACAGAGACCAAATCCCTAGCCAAAACTACAAAGAAATGTATGGAAACCACTCCTGCTGTTACGGACTCCCACTAATACCAAATTGCAGATACTTCATGCCAAATTATTATTGCTATTCTCTTGTTACAACAAACAACTTGAGCAGAATGTCCTAATTATTCTGCAGTCTTGGAATGTTTACTAGTTTGTGCACTATTTTGGCCTATATATTAGATGATTTTCCGTCAAAGAACCCTTGTATTACAAATTAAAAGAAACTGGAATATTAAACGAGTAGAGCAGTATTCATTATTTGTGACACTTCACAACTAAAAGTTGGGAAATTTTCATCACAACCCACTATTGCGGACTCTCTCTCTATTACAGACATCAGAGCTGACTGTAATACATGTATGTAATGGGAATCACGGGTAATGATTCCTGACTGCAATGTACCATGTACATATATGTAGTTAATTTTGTCTAAATTGTTAAAACTAAATTGACATTAAATCTTAGAAGTGATGAATACATGTAATGCATGGAAATGTTTAATATTCATACCTGACACTGGATAGGAGTCGGTTGAGTGTAATCTGATTTCCTGATTGCACCCATAAGCTGCTCGTCAAAACTAAAATGCGCAAAACTAATGGATGGCCTTGTAGGCAGAGCTCCAGAAACCTGTCGGCCAATAACAGCAATATTTACTGGGTTTAGATGCTGTGTTAACCTTAAATTAATATTACGGGACACCAGCATCCCACCTTGTATTGAGAACAATAATCACATGTATTAATAAATGTGTCTTTATAAGAACTAGTACCTTCATTCCTAGTTTTCTCCTCAAGTCCTGCACCTCACGTTCTGTAAGCTTGGCTATTTCCTCGTGTTCAATGTAAAAGTTTTTCTCAAACATTGGGTAGTCAATCTGAAATGAGTTAAAACACACTACCTCAGAAATTTGCCATCAAAATCTGACTTAAAGAACGATACACTATTGACAGAGGTACTGTATTTTACATAAAATTGAGACTTCAAGTCAAGCATTTTCAAGAAAAATAAGTACAACAGAAATACAAAAGTATTGAGAAATGCTACTTTTCGCCAGAATGTGAACTAACATGTAAAACTTAAGATTAACTTTGAAACTGACAAAATTCATTTAGACTTGAGAATTTCACATCATGTTTCACTTGAAAAAAACCAAATGAGTATGAATGAGAATTTTTTCATAAAGTACATTATAATATGACTTTGGTTTGTAGCCGATCTAACACATGCTCTGACTGGCTAATACTAGGGCATTATTCTCCCGTAATGCCCACGGGCCGTTTACGGGCCTGCAAAAGACAAGCAAAAAGCCATATAATAAACAACTTATTAACCTCGAACATTCGGTCTTTACGGGAAACCTCGGCCTTGCCGTATTGACCTCGCTGTCGCTCGGTCAATACGGCAAGGTCTCGGTCCGAGATTTTCCCGTAAAGACCTCACTCTCGGTTAATAAGTAGTTAATAATGGTCGAGATTGATACATCATAATTAAACCATGTACATTTATTAAACAGCGATAATGGAAAATACCTCTGAGTGATCCACTGCTGGAAGAGGCACAATGATCTGTAGACAAAAAAAAAATTAATCCTAACAGTAAATAGCTGTAACATTGTCTCTAATTGACCAGCATATGCAAAAGTTTTCTAAATACAGGACTGGTGTAAAAACATACAAATACATGTACTAAGGTCACAGAGATTAAAATGTTGACAAAGTTGCTTATCCCGGAGGGTGTTGAATCAGCTTTGATGATGTCTACCACTGTTTTAATCAGAAGGATCAGGGTGGCAACTGCCAACTTTCAATTTGGAAATTTCCAGTGCAGTCACCACAAATTTTTATTCTTTGATCAACTGCCCAGTTCAGCAGCATGCACACTGTACAAAATTAATTTTGACCATTCAGTTCACTTTTAACATTCAACCAGGCCAGTACAGGTATATACAAGCCACGTATCCTAACCCTGAAATCAATTGGCATCCTTCAGTCCTTCAAATCTTAGTAATACAGTACACTCTATATTGGGCGGGCGGACAATGGCGGGCTGAAAGTCTTGGGAGGAAGTGAGAGCCCCGGCTAAGGATAGGGACAAGTGGAAGAAGAGTACTGCGGCCTTATGCGCAACAGAGCGCGAAGAGGATAGGTGAGGTGACCACTAAATTACTGTTAAGTCAGTCATGACAAATTGAATCAATGTAACTAATGGCACAAAGGTGGCCACAATCAAAAGAGGTTGTCATGTACATGTACAGCCATGTATACAGGTTATTTTTTATAGAAAATAATTTAATACCTTCGATTTCTCAGGAGCAATGGGATTGCCATCACTATCATACTCGATTTCTTCCTCGTCATCAGGATAAGCAACTACAGGGGCATTCTTTATGTAGTTGAAATACGACTCATGATCGTCTTCTTCCTCAATGTCATCTCTTCTAATCCTGGTGTATTATAAATACATGTATTATCACATTATTAGCACAATAATTATTGCAGTGTACACAAAGACTAAACAAATAACATTCTAATAACAAGTACTGCTGATTGTTTAGTAGTTTTAATATGAACTAGACGCATATTTGCGTTCACTCGGGCTTAGTAGTTTTAATATGAAAGAGTACAAGTGATAATACATTGTTGAGGATGCAAAGAACTTCCAGCTTGCCTTTTGGCCCAGTTAGAGATGTTGTGCAAGTGAATATACTTAGTCTAATATCTCATGACCTTTCTCATTGACCCAAGTTTATTACTGCAAGCATCTAAAACAATAAAAATCACCAGCTGAAGTGCAAGCAATGGGTCGAATTGTAATATTTCCTATAATAATTACAGTGAATTCCATGTGTAAACTTGTAATCAATGTTTTTTTTTCCTTGCCATTGAATTATAATAAATAACAATAAAGTAACCACAAATTGTTCAATCACAGAGTGTGAATACAAACACCACACAGCAGGAGTGGAGTGTTGTCTCAGTGTTGTCTCAGTGTATTATTACAGTGGTAGAGATTAATATATGAATTTTGGTTTCCATTCATTGATTCAAGTGAGCTGTCCATAATCTAGAGTATCTTTGACAAGGAGATATTGATATCAATTATAGCAGAATTAAAAAAGGAAGGTGTCAGAGATATACTTACCAAAGCAAGCATCTATTAGTTGTTAACTTATATAACGTAGATAGGACCATGTACGCGCTCCAATTGGTCAAAAACCCATGTTTTATCAGAGTATCAAACATAGAAAAAGCGTGTTTTATTGTTTTGCGTGCATAAACTCTATATCATAAAGTAAATGAAAAAGCCTATTGTAAGCTGTGTATTCCACCGTGATAAAACACGACGGCATTTGAGAACACTCAAGAAATGTAGAAAACACTCGCCTGCGGCTCGTGTTTTCTATGTTTCCCTCGAGTTCTCAAATGCCGTTGTGTTTTATCACAGTGTAATACACGGTTTAGGCTTCTTTATTTGTTAAATAAATCTACTAGAGCTGTTACTATCACAAGCGCCGCTTGGCTTTGTAACTCACTATCCTTTATGCTGTAATAGCGAGTAGCCTAGCAGTGTGCTTTTGTTAACAAAATGGCAGCCACTTCTTTACATTTTCAAAGTGTCTATGAAAAAGATTCAGATAAATCCTCTGTGCTTGATACCATAGATGACTCTGCTTGGGCTGAGCCCTCTTCAACTATCACACACGCTCATAATTGAGCTCATAATCTAACTGTTGAATGGAACACATTTTTATCATGAAATTGGCATTTGATTAAAAGATCAATAATCTCTTAATGCAGGAAAAAAGCTGTCAGAGCCTTCAATAACATGTCTTGTGTCAACAACAAAGTAAATTATTCACTAACCTTTTCTTGTCTTTTTCACTCTTTTCTTTCTCGGACAAGCTTGTTTCCTTTTGTACTTCATGCTAAAGAGTTAAGAAAAATGTAAAACAATATCATCACTATGGAAGTTGCCACAGACTGAGTATGACAGACCTCAACATGGTCTACTTTGGACTCGTAACATCAACAGCTTTAGCACTACTATAACAAGGAGCTTCAAGAAGATTCTAAGTTGGGGGGAGGGGGACAAATGGACAGTACACATGAGTAGGACTGTAACTTATTTTGGTCTTTAGAACAAAAGACATTGTTTTTACAGGAGGTCATTTTGGCTAATGTCTGGACTTTTACAAAATTCTTGCATCAATGATGCTGACTGACTCCTTTAAAAAATTATTAGTTATACCTAAAACAATGGCTTAATCATCTTACTTCAATTCCTGCCATGAATTTATCCAACTCATCTTCCTCATCATCATCATCATTTGCTGCTTGCTGATTTGTCGGCCTGCCTACATCAATGTCGTCATCATCATCAACAAATTTTGTCTCATCATCTTCATTATCGCTATCTACAAAGATTCTATAAGTAGAAAGGGTTCTTTTACTTCAATTCAACAGAAAAAAATATGTATAGTGTCCTCATCTATTCATACAACAATGGATTAAATTTCTTTTCTTTTCTTTCAATGTTTTCTAAAGGAAGTATTTAGTAAGTAAATTTTAATCGATAAGTAGGTTGTACAGGGGATTGGCAGCCAAGGTTTGGGAGAACTCAAAAAAGTACTGCTCAAGCTAAGATGTTTTTAAATGAGATTATCAATAATCAGAGTTAACTGGGAGATCTGCTGTTGGCCAGTGGATGTTTGCTGCGGGCATGCGTAGTTGCGCCATTGCTGTGCAATTTCGCCCTTGTGGTTTTGTTCTGCCTTTGCTTGTCACTTTGCTTTTGGTTTGCCCCATCCCTACCCACCTCTTGGTTCATGGTGGGCCCTTCTGTTTAGGGAAGTATACTTATTCTCCACTGAGAATCTCAGTGTGACAGGTGCAAGGGGGGGGGGGGGGAGGCTGCGTTGGTTACCCCCCCTTTATTTGCATTTTGCCCACATTTGCTCTTTGCCTGAATTGCTGTCAATTGGCACCTACCCTCCATTTTGAATATTACTTATCAACCAGTTAAAGAAAATTTAAGGCTGCATTGACTGACAAGTGAAACACTTGGATGTTTATCAACTAATAATCAAATACCAATCGACCGGACAGTTTTCCCATTCCAGACCATGTGATGATACTCTTGAGAATTCTTGCTTTCAAATTTTTAAATAGTCATGTACATATGAATGAATAACTTTTAGATGGATAAAAGAACTATTCTCTGGAGAATATCACATGGTCTGAAATGGGAAAACAAACTGCCCAAGCTAAAGAGCTCTTTAACCAAGCAAGTTAGCGAGGCCGATGTTGGATTTTTGAAATATTATCCCTTCATTAGAGTTCACTTTGCTCTGAAAAAGGGAAAACACTGAATATTTAAGTCAGCCTCACTTACTCACGAAGGTTCTTAGTTTACTTTTACCAGATGGAAATAAAACCATTTGTGCAAGAACCCATGTAGTAAAGAAAGGCCCAAGCATGTTCTCGATAATTTTACCACATTTGTAACTTCTTGGTAAACCTGATTATGGCATCTTCTGTAGACTCTGATCTTATTTAAATAATTACAAGGTCGCACTTTTGTAATCTCTAAATAATTAAAAAAAATACTAAGGCAGTCAATGTACCCCTCTTTTCGTCACATAACATTGACAGATTGCAGAACACGAATAAAGGGGGCAAGTTTCTAAAGAAACTGTGGTGCTGCGTCGGTGGGAGTATTACAAGATAATTTGGTTTTTATCAACTGGGTTGATGTGAATTAGCAACCGTAAAGAGATTCGGAAGCTGACATTTTGAGCGTTAACCCTTCGTCAGAGCGAATCCGATTCTGATTCGCTCCGACAAAGGGCTAACACTCGAAACACCAGCTTGCGAATCTCTTTACAGTGGCCAATTCACATTATCAACCCAGTTGATTAAAACCAAATTAGATCGCAGAAGACCCTGTCGGTTATGCCCATATCATAACAGTCAAAACTCTTTGTAGAACAAGGCAGAACACACAATAGGTTTCACCATGTTCTTTTCTTTAGTATCGGATTTAAAGAAGTAGCCATGTATGCTGTAGTTTATAATTGTTACAAAATACTTAAGCTTACGGTTTTCTGGCTCCTGGTAAGGGAAATGAAGAAACACCTCTCTGAGAAGGTTTAGCTATCTTAACATTCCCATCCGGCCTAGGAATAGGGACTCCTTTCCCCAGATTACTTGGCAGACGTTCTTCCTTCTTGGCTGCCAATGCAAATCCACTGAAACCAAAGCCTCTTGGCTTGCCAGGGCCTCCCTTGTTGAACATCGTAGAGAAGTGATCGTAACTTATCAGAACCAAGACAACTTGAGCGAATAAATATACTAAGCTATTATTCCATTTTCGTGCCTTGGGATTAATTGCAAGGATTTCTTTCGTGTAAGGTTTCCAAAATTATTAGCAGATCTCCAAAATGAAGTGTTTATTTCGCTAGAAAACTGCCACAGAATCCGCCATTACTTGGTCGTTGCGCAGTTCGTTTCTGAAGTGCTAATCTAGCGCACGATTTGTCAAAGAAACCGCTGGACGACTTGCAGACGAGCAATTTTTACCCAGTCTTTTGTAATTTTGCTCGGTCAGAACTAAATAGGTCCGCAAGGGATCCGTATAAGCCTGCTAGTTCCGTCTGCACAAGCTAGCAACAGGCTACCCTGGTCCAGGCGTTTGGTAACTTTGCAGTGAAGCAAAAACACAGCATCCCTTCCTTTATGTTTTCAATTTTTTTTAGTCCCCGCCAAACGTACAACGCTAGGCTAGACTACTGTGCATAACGGCACATTATTGATTCCCAGTCCAGTTAAGGCGGGGGTAAACATGAATAGGAGTGAAATTTGAAGTAGTATAAATAAGGAAATTGTTAGGATTAAGATGGGTTGGAAACACTACCAGACAGTTGACCCATGCAAAAGAGAGCCCCAGGTTTGGTAGGGGACTGTTTGGTATCTGTCTACTAATTATATTCTTCACTTCAAATTTCAATTTTCCAAATCCATCAAATCTTCAACATTTCATATTTTCCTCAATTTAACCTATCCGTTGAGAAAAAAATATCTGTTTCCCAAAATGCCCACAAATCACCCAAAAATTTACACAAAACCGCCAAACAGTGGTTAATGAGATAGGCAGAGAGATTTAGTGTCGCTTGAAACTTGACCGAGATATTGTCAGAAAGGCCGCGTTAAGCGACGTCAAAACAGCCTTCATGTCTACCCCCGCCTAAACACGACAACTATACGCAGCGGATATTTTTATGTTTTGTTGTTGTTGTTGAACAGTCAAACTTCCCCGTAGCGCCCACCTAAGTCTATCCACAGACTCTCTGTTTTATCCCCAGTTCGTCGAAATCTCACTCTGTCGACTCGACAATTCCTTAAGACGAGTCGTGTCCACTCGACTTGACACGACTCGACGACATTTTATACCCTCACCATAGAAACCAGCGAATACTACTTCAACTTCCGGAAAGTAAAGTAAATACAGAATACATATAGCTTCTGGTAAGACGAGACGACAACAACGTTGCATGACTCGACTCACTTTGGGTGTATTGGACAACCCTCGTATTCCGCCAAAAATTTGAAATTCAAAGTGCAGGAAAATTTGCCGCCTCAAAAGACAAACGAACTAACGAATTAGCAAACTACCCAACTGTCGAGGAGACAAAGCCCGGACGAGATGACGAAGAGCCGACGAAGAGACGAAGAGACGAAGAGACGAAGAGACGAAGAGACGAAGAGACGAAGAGACGAAGAGACGAAGAGACGAAGAGACGAAGAGACGAAGAGACGAAGAGACGAAGAGACGAAGAGACGAAGAGACGAAGAGACGAAGAGACGAAGAGACGAAGAGACGAAGAGACGAAGAGACGAAGAGACGAAGAGACGAAGAGACGAAGAGACGAAGAGACGAAGAGACGAAGAGACGAAGAGACGAAGAGACGAAGAGACGAAGAGACGAAGAGACGAAGAGACGAAGAGACGAAGAGACGAAGAGACGAAGAGACGAAGAGACGAAGAGACGAAGAGACGAAGAGACGAAGAGACGAAGAGACGAAGAGACGAAGAGACGAAGAGACGAAGAGACGAAGAGACGAAGAGACGAAGAGACGAAGAGACGAAGAGACGAAGAGACGAAGAGACGAAGAGACGAAGAGACGAAGAGACGAAGAGACGAAGAGACGAAGAGACGAAGAGACGAAGAGACGAAGAGACGAAGAGACGAAGAGACGAAGAGACGAAGAGACGAAGAGACGAAGAGACGAAGAGACGAAGAGACGAAGAGACGAAGAGACGAAGAGACGAAGAGACGAAGAGACGAAGAGACGAAGAGACGAAGAGACGAAGAGACGAAGAGACGAAGAGACGAAGAGACGAAGAGACGAAGAGACGAAGAGACGAAGAGACGAAGAGACGAAGTGACGAAGTGACGAGGAGACGAAGAGACGAGGTGATGAGGAGACCAACTGACGAAGTAAGAAAAGAACGAAGGAAAGAAAGAACTCACGAACGAAGGGACAGCGAACGGACGCAAGGACGGAATGAAGGACATACGGACGCTCGGAGAGACGGACGGAAAAACGACTGGATGAATGGTTTTGGGGAAAAGCGCGGAAAAAAGCACGTGGAAAAATATCGCAAGCGAATTGTGATTCGCTGGGTAGACAACACGTTTCTAGCCAGTTGTTGAAGATAATTGCGTAATAGGATTATTATTTACGTAAAAGTATAGATGGACTCGACAAAATGAGTCATACGCAATTTATTTTCGAACCCAGGGGCTATTTTTCTGTGGGAAGGTTTTCTCATTAACTTGTCTCAACAAAATTAATCTTTTCTTTAGTCATTGTAAAAAGTTCCTTAGTGACTTCATTTTCTTTGCTAATCATCCAATTTCCCTCCCGAAAGGCCCTGTGCTTTAGTTACTTCCTTTTCAGTTTCTTTACTGCGTTTCAGTGCCTTCGTTTTCTAAACCAATCGTCCAATTTCTTTCCTGAAAACAGAAGCATACAGCAAGGCAGTAGTTTGATTTGTCCGCACTCTGACTTTCAACACCAAGCAAAGAGATTAGACAATGCATAAGCCAGCGTACATATCCTTTATTAATAGTGTCTGGACGTTCTAGCGCCAATGGCACTAATTACGGACACAGGTAAAATACAATATTATTAACAATCATTTCAAAAAATTAAACTTAAAAATCATAACGTAACTTTCAGCATTTTTCCTAAAACTATCTAAAATACAAAATTATTCACAATATATTTCTTATACAGTAAGAACTAAGTTGAGCATAATTTACAATGCCTCCCACATCCCTCTAACACAGCTGAATACCTTTTTTGCGTATCATGGTTCTAAAAGCTGACAAAGATTTGATGGTCCTTTCCTGTTTAGTTAGTTTCGTACATAGCGATGGCCCTAAGTTTTCAATTAGTGACTGTATTGTAACGAGGCAGTAGTTTCTTAGGTTATATATTTTATCCCGTCACAGTGGAGTTGAAATAGATCCGTTATCTACTTAGGTGTTAATCCACTTTTCACTATATACATTAAGATAAGTATATGTTGTTGCCGGCTTATTGCCAACGAGCCAGCCGAGCGAAGACGCTCGGCTGGCGAGGCGGCAGAGAATAGTGCCGCGCGAAGAATGGCGTATGCGAAAAAATTCTCGATCGAGCTCTGAAAGTGTAACTGTAAGGTGTAAGATGTAACAATGGCTCAGTTTGAGCCAATTGCAAGGACGGAACTATTCGAGCTATTGTAGTTTTTAGCCAATCAGGAGGCGCGTTACATCTAGACTTGTCTCGTGGAATATCATTGTTTTCTTTGCTGTTGTGTTTATCCAACTGTGAACAATTTCATAGTCTCAGAACATATCGAACCAGCGTGTTTCCTCTCTCACTTTATCGAAATGAAAGTTCAATTGGGGAGCGTACCCTTTACAAAACTCTTCTTCTAATTCGAATATTCAGGAAAACTGTCAGACAAGAGCAAATCCAAGACACAAAATCGACACGAAAACGAATCAGCGTGTTCACCACAGAATTGAACGAGCGTGTTCATGAATCGAAACAGTGTATTCCTTCTCTGTTTACCTATATCGAACTGAAAGTTCCATCGGGCAGCTTTTTTGGAAAGATTGTGTTCACCAGTCGAACCACTAGAGCAAATCCAGTGTTGATATCTAGCATCGAACTGAAGGTTGAGTCGGCAGTGATTCCGAACAGAACTGAACGAGCGTGTTTATCATACAGTCGAATCTAGTGTTCAAAACACAAATCGGATCTGTTTTGCCACAGAATTAAACGAGTCATGTTCATCAATCAAACTAGCGTGTTCACTTTCACTTTGACTTTGCCCATCATATTGAACTGAAAGTTCGACCAAGCCGCGATACATTCCAATACTCTTGATATTCAGGGATTGCGTGACAAACGTTACCGGCCGGTAAACGCGTAATAATTTTTCTCTCGGTAATGTTTGCAACAGAAGAGAACCAAAAATCCGTTATGCTGTATTAATAAACCCCTTATTATAGTACAAACTATTCGCTCGTTGGCACTCTATCGATAGGTATACCTAGTGTTATATGATATAGTTAACTTAGCTTTCTGGAGTAGAATCTCATATCTATCTGATGTATTTTGTTAAACACTGCCCTTAAAGCCTTTTCTTGCAGCCCTTTCTTGCAGTCATCGTCCTCCGACTTAGAAACAAGCCATTGTTTGTAAAAGCAGTGAAATTTGCTGGCATGGCTAAAAGAACTGTCGAACTCACGAACTCGTCGATTCGCTCCGACGAAGGGCTAACGCTCGAAACGTCAGCTTTCGAATCTCTTTATGGTGGCCAATTCACATTTTCAACTCAGTTGATAAAACAGAATCATGCAGTACTTCCCACCGACGCAGCATCACAGTTTCTTTAGAAACTTACCCCCTTTATTCACGAACTGAGTCGAACTCACGAACTCACCGCGAACACGTCACACGATCGCGAACTCGCAAACTTACGAACTTACGACTAACCAACTCACGAACTAACCAAGTAACAACGAACTGATGAACTAGCAAAATAATGAAGGAAAGAACGAACCAAGGAACCAACGAACGAACGAACAGACGGACAGACGCGGGGATGGACTGAAGGATGGAATGATGAAGGCGTATGAAAGAATGGACGGAAAAATGGATGGATACGCGGAAAAGCGTGAAAAAGCGCGAGGAATATTCTCGTTAGTGAATTGTGATCAGCTGGGTAGAAAACACGTTTCTAGGTAGCTATAGTTGTTGAAGAGAATTGCGTAGGGTTATTACGTAAGACTATAGATGCACATAAAAAAATTAGTCAGACGCAATTAATTTTCGAGCTATTTGTACAAACCCAGGAGCTAATTTTCTGTGGGATGGATTTTCCATTGAATCGTCTCAACAAAATTAATCTCTCCTTTTATCATTGTAAAAGTTCCTTAGTGACCTCATTTTCTTTGCTGATCTCCCAATTTCCTTCCGGAAAGGCCAGTGCTTTAGTTGCTTCCTTTTCAATTCCTTTACTGCGTTTCAGTGCCTTCGTTTTACCAATCGTCCAATTTCCTTCCTGAAAACAGAAGCATACGGCAAGGCAGTAGTTTGATTTGTCCGCACGTTCACTATCAGCACCAAGCAAAGATATTAGAAGTAAATGAGCCAGCGTAAATACATATCCTTTATTAAAAGTGTCTGGACGTTCTAGCGCGTTTAAGTGTTTTCATTTTCTACAGCAACCGTCCAATTTCCTTCCTGAAAACAGACGTTTACGGCAAATTAAAAAGCAACGTAGATTGACATATCAATCAATAGATTGACATATCTGTTGATAGGTTGGCAATTTAAAATTCTGGAGGCTTTGTTTTTAAATGAAACCTTAGCAGGACTAACACAGAAAGTAAAGAAAATCGAACGAATGAACGAACTATCAGAATGAGTGAACGAATGAATGGTTGGATAGATGGCAGGACGTATGGACGTAGGAACGGAAGGAGGGAAGGATGAACGGATGAAGGGATGAATACGCTAGACTACCAGTAGTCGGTTTTTGTCCCTGAAATCCTCCGCGCGCGAAACTCAGTTAATATCATGCAAATTAGAGAAAGAAACGAGGAGGGAATGGGGGGAGGCTATTTCTCCGCACTCGCGCTTCTCGCGGCTCGCGGTTCGCCGAACGTCGCTCCTTCAATCGGCCTAGAAACGCTACTAGGAAAAGAAAGAGACTGCTCGCAGTCTATGAATACGCCGGATAGCGCAGGAAAAATTAACGCCAACTGGTGATTTGTGATTCGGCTGGGTAGATAACACGTTTCTATGGTTCTAAATATTTAAGAAAACTGATATGGAATACACATGGTAAATTAGCATACACATAGTAACTTGCATGCACATGGTAAACTAATGAAACTCAATTAATTTTCGAGTTATTTATACAAACACCTCGGACTTTGTTTCTCAGGGATGGAACTCCCATTATATTGTTTTAACAGAATTAAGCTTTCCTTTTGTCATTGTAAAAGTTTCCTTAGTGACCTCATTTTCTTTGCAATCATCCATGCAATTTCCTCCCGGAAAGCTAGTGCTTTAGTTCTCCCTAGCCAATTCCGTACGGTGATTCAGTGACTTTGCTCTCTACACCAATCGCCTAATATCCTTCCTGAAAGACCGGAAGGCATTAGTTTGATTTTTCCGCACCCTAACTATCAACACCAAGTAAAGAAATTAGAAAGTCAATGAGCCGGTGTTGTCGGCCTCGTGCTTAGAAGCAGGCCATTGTTTCTTCGTCTGGGGGTGCCGAAGTCTCCACTTTTTCCGCATTCACGAAATTAAAAACAGGAGCCGAACGTTACGCAGCCGGGACCTCTCCGCTGATAGCTATGCAAATCGATCATTCTGAGAGACTTTTATTTTAAACGAAACCGTGTCCCTTCGTCTCCACGATTTATTTTCCCCAGGTCTTAACACGGCTGTATATATTACTAAACTGAGTTACAAACAAACTGAGCCGTTTAATCGGTAATTGTTATCGTTGAAGATTGTGTCAATATAACTCTGTTGCGTTAAGGAGTATAAATATCTTTACTAGGCAACGCAGTCCGGCCTTTGTTTCAAACCGAATTACCCGAAAACAAAGCTAATATCTGTTTTCATGGGAAATTTCCTTGGTGACGTTAAATCTCTCAGAGAGATATATATAACCATGGGAACTGTGCAACATTTTGAGAGATATCTCTTCATACTGTTTCAATGTCTTCGCCTTTTTTAACCACCATAATAACTCGATAAAAGGCTCCAACATATCTTTCTCGAGTTTGCCAATTTCACACAACTTAACAGAACTTTCCACCAACTCACATGAGTTAAACAATGTTAAAAAGTCACCTGAATTAATTATTTGCTTCGTGACATTTCGTTTCCATAAAACCCCCCAATTGTTTCACGTACGCTTGACTTACTAAGGTACAATATGTTAAATGAGCCTTAACAACCACAAAGTGCCGGTAGGCAAAAGTGTGGGTGCTATATGGAACGTGTTGTTTCTATTCATCACTCTATTAGTCAGGTACAGTTTCGGCGAGAACAACAACTTATCAAGTGGCCGCAGTTTATAGCAGTTTGTTGAAAGCAAACTTTGTCGAGGGTGTCGACAAGCCAAACTTAACATGGAACGAAAAAAGGTAAGTCGGTTTTGAATGATTTTTTTGGCAATGTTTCATTGGCATACAGGCTAGGTCGAATTACCCGTCACTAACACACCCAAAATCGAAATCGAAAGCAGCGCTGTCCCGAAGTTAGGAACTACAATACTTTATATTAACTACTTTTTCTTCATAAAGCAAGCAGGGTGTCTAACATTCTGACAGGCAATATACACTGCAAGACAAATATATAAGCCGAATAACGTATTCATTTCGTTTTACTTCACTGTCTGCGTCAAGAGATCACGATCGGAAATTTTAAGCAATACCCTCGCCAATCATACAAAGTTTTTCACGCTATTTATGACATTTTAGTCATTTATCATATCTCCCTAGAATTCGATCTGAATCACTGGCTATAGCTAACAAAATCAGCCTAAATCGCCTGCCGAGTGAATAACTTAAGAACACAGCCTGTTCTGTGTCACACCCTCAGGCAAATTTCATGATTTTAATATACATGTTATGTCTGTTCTCGTTTCATACAGATCCTTCTAATTCTGGTCCTGTTCCTATGGGTTTCCCTAACAGAGGAGGTCCCTGGATTTTTCCGCGATAGATCAGTGCCTAGTAAATTGGGCCTCGGCCTTTGGAAAAAACACAAAGCAAGGGATCAACACGAAAGGTTTGTGAATATTGTTGCTAAGCTCTCACGACACGGAAAAGCGCTGTCAAAGATTGAAAAGCAAAATAGACGGCCCTTAAGTGCGGGAATTACGTATGTAACGCTTAGCGCAAGTTGCAGGCTATTTTTATAGCAAAGAAGCACAAACTTTGGTCCGCCTTCGTTACAGTTTCATTTGTTTACGAACACCGTTATTTTATAACGCGATACATAGAATAACAACTGACACTGGTTTGCGTGAGTCGATGATCCGACACGCTTGACCGGCGAGAGGGCGTTACGGTGAAAATATCTCTTCAATGCGGAAAACCGAGGGTAACAGACCCTATCAGAAGCTGTTTCATTCTCGTCCCCAGAGCCTCCGTTTCTTTTGGTCATTTTAAGACGAGTAGCACTGGGGACGAGAATGAAGCTGTTTTGATTTGATGATTTCCAGTCCGTACTGCGCAGTCTCAGCACCCTAATGTTTATAAACATCACAAGTTCCCACTCGATGGAATGCGAATCTGTTATTCGTTACGCCCCGCATACCTTATCTTTGAGGCCTTTCAAATTCTTTTTCCAACAGCTTCATTGATTTTTACAGCTGCGAAGTTGTTTCATCAAGTTATACGAGAAAGAACGGAGCATAAAGCTTCGAGAACTTAGCATCCATAATGGCGGTTGTTTTAAAACTATGAATTTACTTCATGTAAGTGGCTGCGAAATGTTTACATTTTATGACGTCTTACATGAGACAAAAAAAACGCAAACAAACTCTCGAGAGTCCGCAGTACGGATTGGAAATCATCTTACACGGCAAAACCAGCCAAAAAGCAACAAAAACAGCGCTAGCCGTTCGATCGATGCTAAAAACTGAGTTCTGCAAGACGTCATATCAGGTTTTAGTAAATTCTCAGCTCCGACTATTGCATTTCTAGCTTTTTGATTGGCTAAAAAACTCCGACTATGAGCCAATAGTTGGAGTTTTACGTCATATGGAAAAGTGCGCCAAGTTTAAAAATTTTCCGCACGAATTTTTCAACTTCAGCCCTCTATAATGGCCGAAATAAAAATCGGCGGCAAAACCCGGTTTGAGAATTTACTAAAACAATTATTCCATTCGCCCTTGTTGGATATGAAGTGATTATAACCAACTCGCGCTACACGCTCGTTGGTTATTTTATCACTTCATATCCAACTCGGGCTCATGGAATAATTGTTGTATATAATGCTTGCAGGCTGGCTCCAAAATTACTTCAACACCATCCAGACACAAATTACATTCCAAAACAGAAATGACATACGCTATAATCTAAGAATATTTTCAACTTAAACTCGACAGAAAAATAAGAAAATTCATCCTCCGGCCAGCAAAACAATTATTCTTATAAAAAAAGAGCATATTAAGAAACTGACCCAGCAAACTAAAAAGCTAAACCTGATTAACAGTAACTACTGTAGTGTGTCAGACAACAGATCTTTAAAGAGGAGAAAGTGACAAACGAAAGACAAGAAATATTTAATTTGTAACGTTCGCTAAGGTCAAAATTAGACATTTCGAAATGAATGTTGTAAATAAATATGAGGAAAATTAACGAAAAAACAACTCATATACTTGTATTTCTGAGAGTTTCGATGGAAGATTATATGTTGTCCAGCTTTTTCTGACATTAAAAATCGAAACTGCTAGCGGGGCTTAAAAAGCTGACAAATGTCAGGCGACACTTTAAGTCTAATAACTTCCTAATTGTGTCAATAACAAAATGCTTAAATCTGATTGGTTCTTTAAAGCCCTCATTTATGGCTTAATTTGGCTGTTGCAACATCAAACTGTCCGATTTGACCTGTCCGATTACTAACAGTCTGTAATCGGACAGGTCAAATCGGACAGTTCAACAGCCAATAAAAGTTAAGCACCAAATCTAAGTCACCAATGAAATTTTACTACCTAGCTAATGCTAGCCAATCAAAACCAAGGAAAACATTTGAGCAGGTTTCTCAGCTCCAGCTAGAGAACAAAGATGGACGAAATTTTAGCTGTTTCAAAAACATTTATTCAGATATGCTTTCTTTAGAATTTGACAACCTGTTCAGCACTATTGATTTCGAAAGCTTTCAGAGTAAAGAACACGAAACACTGACGGAAATTAACAATACGACTACACGACAAGCACAGCGAGCGAGCGACCTGCCTTGACAGAAACAACAAAGAGTTTCATGCATTTTGTTATCGACACAATTGATTGGTAATAGGACTCCGTGTCGTACAATTCAGGGGTAATCGTGCTCGTAATTTCAAATCGGCCTCGCGCTGCGCGCTCGGCCGATTTGAAATTACTCACCCGATTACTCCCTGAATTGTACTCCACTCAGTCCTATTACCATTACTTATATAAATTATGTGAGAAACCGTAAGATGCTTGTTATAAGCCAGGTCCAACGGGTCTCATTCGTAAAAAAATTGTGTGGTTTTATAATTAAATGAAAAAAAAATGTCAATTGTCTTGAAGCAAAGCTTATTGAATGGTACGGTAGTTCTAAAAACCTTGGTCATCTCTTGATGTATAAACGCAATATAGAAAATTGTAAAATAACTGAGCTACTACGCGCGCTCTCATTGGTTGATCAGGTATTTAGATAAGAGTTTTTAAAATAACTGAGCCACTACGAGCACTCTCATTGGTCGATAGGTGTGTTTAGATGAGAGTATGTAAACACGGTTGTGGCGTTTTAGATTCGCGCATTATTTTTATTTTATAAGAGCAATAGAGCACTTTTTCTGAGTTTACATAGCTTCATCTAAACACTCGGAGGGCAGGGAGAATTCTTGAAAGTTATGCAAACCCACGACTATGTCTCGGGTTTCTAACTGTCGCGAATTCTGCCAACCCTCTTCGTGTTTAGATGAGGCTATGTAAATACGGATATAGTGCTCTGCTGCTTAAATAGAATGGAGATCTCTCAGTAAGGTAGATATGTTTATTTCAACATATGGTGGCCAAAAAGGTATACTGTGGAACGTTTAATTTAGTCCCCCAAGTCGATTAGCCCCAAACCGATTGTTTAGCCCAACCAGAGGTCGAAAGCACTGTTTATTTCTTGCTCTTTCAGCGTGAATGCATGGGTTAACCTGCTAGGGGCTAATCGACTTGGGAGCTAAACGAATGGTAAACCCGTTGGCACTCAAACATGACAAAATAACTTCGTATTTCACACAAACAATAATTTTGCAGCGAGGACGCTCGAACCATGGACATAAAACAGACAGAAGAAAGCAGTGATATTGAAGTCAGGTAATTCACTGAGTTCAACTTGCATGTATGACCGAGTATCTGCATCATGGCAGAACGTAATTCAATACGTGCTGCCTGTGATATCTCTATTAGGGTTAAGAACTAATTTATATCGATAATCGAGACATAGGTATGGGTGGAATATGGCAATCCTTTCCTTCCTTCCTTCCGTCCTTCCATCGATTCCTGTTAACTTTTTCTACATCCGTTGATCGATATATAAAGCGTGGCAGTTCCTTGCGTCGGAAAAGATTTATTCACTAAGTGATTTGTTTGTGTGGCAATGTTTCTTGTTCGTGGATCATTTTTGCACGGTCGACAGCGTATGTTTTTTAGCTTGAAGTTCTCGTCGGCTGTTAAACCAATTCATCAACGTCGCATTTAAGCTTATACACAATTATAAGGGAAAGAGGTTCATTCTCCTTGATTTGATTGTAAGAAAAGTCGTTCTTCCGTCGTAAGTGATAACGAAAGTCCTACGACACGATGGCTGGGTCCAGCTTATCCTTCAAATAAGTCGTTGCTGAGCTCGTTCAAGCGGAGGTGAATTATTGTCTTTCTGCTCATAGTTCTCATTCATTCGTGCATTCGTGGGTCTGTTTGGATGTTTGACAATGGAATGGCGTCATTCCTCACTCAGTAGAGCTGGAGTAGCGGGAGACAGTACAACTCGATGTGATTTCGGACATATGAATGGACTCGCGTTATTTTATTAATACAAAAACTCCATTCTCGGCCTTTCATAAATCATTATCCGAGCTCGGTGGCTCACAGCCACTTTAATCTTGCCCTGTTGTAATATATATGGGTTGTTGACCAAGTGTGAGGTCAAGATGGCTGGATATTGGCCGAGTTCTTTTTTGGCGTGTTTATGGACCGAGACGAAGTCGAGGTCCATAAACACGCCAAAAAAGAACGATGCCAATATCAAGCCATCTCGACCGAACAAGCTTGGTCAATACAGGATTTATTATACGGCTTTCGGGGAAATTTTTCTTGCGGGACAAGGCGGGTAGTCCCGAGCGGGCAAGATAGGCTCCATCTTGCCCGAATCAAATCTATGTAGCCTTCAATTTTTTTCCTGGTATAAATAAATGTCGTTGTTGTTGTTACACGGGGTAAACCTCATTGCATCTTTCCCCCTTGAAAAGAATTATAAAATTACTATAGCACACCAGGAACCCAATAACAGATAGTAATTGTGATCCTTTGCAGACACACACTGCCCATCCAAGATACAACTGGCTTCTTACCTGAAAATGACGTCACATATGTAGCATATTGCCATTACAAAGTCGTCGCAAAAGATTTGCCTGACTTTGATTATAGAGGATATACGTACACTCCTGTAACGACATATCCGGAAACGATATGTGATCCACCGGATGACGACTACGTAATTGTTGGCAACGATAAACACCAGAGATGCCCCAATACGCAATCTTATTGTTTCACCAGAAGGCAGAAAGTAGAAATTGTATATAAAGCTAACGGGCGGAGAGGAGTAAAGTTTTACAGACACAACATATTTCTGCGTACAGGATGCGTGTGTGGCACCCCAGAGGTAAATCAAAAGCGTTGAAAGTCAATCAGAGATGTCGCTGTTTCCAATGCGGTGCGGACAAGATCGATTAGCATACTTAACTCAAGACACTAATTCTTATCATTAATTAGTAATACTTAACAGCGCACAGCAATTACTTCCTTTAGCTTAGTCTGAGTTCCTAGTGCCTAAAGTACTGGGTGGAAAAAAACAAAATGAGTAACAGAGCGAGATAGTTGAAAGCCTTGGGAGGAGAGATATCAGTCGGCTCGCTTCACACAAGGGAACCTGTTCACTGACGACTACTCTAGCTTCTATCTAAAAGGGGCGTATCCAGGGGGAATCCTCTAAGTTGCAGACGTAAGACCCCTGGCAGCTGCATTCACTTTGTTTATTTCCCAACTTTACCTCAACGTGTTTCTTCTCCCGAATATGACAGAAAGAATGCGATATATGTTTTTGAAGAATGTATAGAAAAAAGTTACATATAGTCAATTTTTCCACATATAGTCGAACCGGAATGCCATCAAGTTACAAACCATTTGTCATTGTGCTGAGGAGTAATAAAGATAATCACGTTTTCCTCGAGTTAAACCTCATTAAATTACTAGCTAGGCTGTTCTCGCTGCTTCCGCGTAACACACTTCTAGAATGATTAACAGTCTTTTCTTTTTGAAACGAAGACAGGACGTCTGGCGGCCAGTCCATCTCAAGATCTTCATCACCAAGTTCTTCTGTCACGAAAATACCGCTGCCCTCACTTTGAGGGACTTTGTGATTAATTTGCGTGACAGTTGCTGAAAGTCCGGCGACGGGCCTCTTTGAAAACAACTGCATTATGTTTTTACTTTTATCTACCGAAAACGCAGTAGAATTATCAGTCTTTCCTGAAACATCATTTTCCTTGTTCTTCGTAACTGGTCTTAGCGTAGATGGCTTTCTTAAGCAAGTTTTCTCGCTCGAATTCGTGATGTCCGTTCTCCCTTTGCTTTGACTGGGTGTTTCACACATAGGCGACGCTGACTTATCCAAGGCACCTCCCTCAATAACAACGTCGGTTCCAAACTCTGACGAAGAGATTGGAAACACCCCTGTTAACTGCTCGGGAGAAGCGAAGTCAGAAAAATCATCAGAAATATCAATGTCCTTAGCGATTCTATCGTTTTCTTCATCGGTTGAAGAGCTCAGCTCTTTGTCCTTTGGCAGGCTAACACTCCTTGACTGGAAGTAGTTCTCAGCGCCATTATCAGCTTTGCCTTCATTTTCAATGGACTCCACTTTGTCAATAGCCCCAATCATGTCTTCAAGGTTCAGCCGCTTTAGAACGAGCTTGGCCTGGCGCGAGTACTCCTCTTGAGGCTCATCCGGGAATCTCGTATGCAGCGCGTTCATACTTCCTAACAAGGCACTGTTCTGCATCGAGCACTCTACGCATGTCACAGCCACAATGGCATCCTGAACAGTGACGAATTCGCGAAACATCAAGCGCGCATGCGCCTGCGCTAACCTTATTAGGCTTTCCAATAATCTGATGGTGGTCCGTGCTGCATTGCGCAGGTCGGCTTGCCGCTGACAATGATAGTAACGGCTCAGAATTCTGCAAACACAAATTGAACGCACGTTCAGTTACAAACAATACAACCGCGTACAAAGTTTTTAAACAAAAGAACAAGGTCATAAAAAAGTTTCTTTAACCGAGGATAAAGCAAAGGCTTTAACGGAAGAAAGCGGACTGTAGAAACGAAAAAAATGCAAAGCTATCTTGTTTAGAGTTTATAAATTAGAAAGCAGTGTTCAGTTTGTAAACAAGGCGAAGGCCTGTTTTACAATAACTGCTGAAATTCTCGCGCACCCATTGGCTTATTTTCATCGTCAATAAGCGGACAGACTCATGAACTTATGACGCAACGAGAGAAAGCGGACAATTTCCCAATTTGTTGTTGCAAAACAACAAATAGACGTCAGTTTTTCATGAATTTCGCCATAACATTGTCAAGGTAGTCTGGGGATCCACAGCTACTTTGACAATGTTATGACGAAATTCAAGATCAATAACAGGACAGACGCATGAAAAACTGACGTCAATTTGTTAATTTAATTGTCGCTACCAGGTTTTATTCTTGTCTACTTCCTAGGCCTAGATCTTTCGCCGCGATCAGTTCTGAATTTTCGCTCCAACACTAACCAATCACAGACACTCTCTATGGAGTTACGTCATCAGAATCTTTGCTGACGTCACTGTTTAACTTTGACCACATTAGCATTTGTAGCTCCGTCAGAAACTGCTTCGCTATGCTGATAAGACAAATCTTGTAAACAAGGATTTGTCGTATACTTTGAGCCTTGTTGGAGCCTCAGACTTGTCTTGAGCGGAAGAATAATTATTGAACGAGGGATTAGAGAAGATTCCCACAATCCACCCACCTGGTACTCTCGGGTGTGAGTTGAGGCTTGAGAGTTTTGACGTAACAGAAATATGCCTGCATTCTTTCCATGCTCCAAAGCGGCTCTGACGAGGAGGCTGTCGTGCGCAGGCCCTTTCCTTCCAAAATGAACGACGACACGATCCTGAAACAAGACAAACAGGAACGTGTTTGGTAATGCATTGCTACGCCAAGTGATTGGCTTAAGAAACTCGCGCCACTTTGTCATCCAATCAGAAGAAAATCCCCAAAATCCAGTCGTGACTCGCTCGCACACGTTTTCTCGCGCTTGGCGTTGATTGGTTCACTGGACTGTCTGTGTTTTTTGTAGTTCTGCACTCAATTGAAAACAGGGCTATCCAGAAATAAGACAAAAAAGCAAACACACAAACAAACCAAAAACAAGCAAACAAAGGTAACATAAAAAAGTGCTTTCAAAACATCACTGAAATGAGCAACAGCTAAGAATGTTTGCCGGTTTTGCCAGCTAAGCATTGCAACAGTCTAACAATATTTTCGCACCTGTCCCATTCTTCATTTCTTGCATCATGCAAGACCAGAAGGAGATCAAATCTACTTAACAAAGGACTCGCCACCGCAATGTTTACACTGAGGCACTCAGAAGGGTCGTACGGCCCTTTAGGATTCGTTGCGGCCAAAATTGTTGTTCTTGTGTTGAGTTTGCAAACCATTCCTGCTTTAGCTACACTGATTGTCTGCTGTTCCATAGCTTCATGAATACCTGAAAAACAAACGACTTTGCTTCTTGGAATTGCATTGTCTGTGCGTACAGCCGCTACTAAACTCTGCCACGCGGTTTCAGTTTAGAGACCAGAAGAAAACTAGAGCAAGAAATACATTATTTTGTATTGAGGGCTAGCAGGGAAGACAAATTATGGGAAGCATTCCGTAGCCCACTAATTCAGTGTGTACTGCCTTAAAGCAGCTTTTATGTAAGCGACCACTGTGTTTCAAGTTCCCTTCAAAGGTGAAACTGAAGATAAGAGCCCCCCAAAACCAGAAATCCATCTTTTTTAATCCTAAAAGAATAGGAAATAAGGCTCAAGGATCTACATAAAACTACTGAGCAGTACGAAACATTTTTGCTGTAGCTATTGAGTTACAGAGACAAAAGTTGAAATTTGAGAAAATTATATATGTTGCATGAAGATGTCACAAGCATTTCTAGAGCGTTTTTGAGTTCTCACACACTTTTTGTTCAGTGTTTCTATGATTAAAGGACATACAGAAAAACGTTTTCGTACTTCTTTTAGAAAACACCAGGAGGAAAAGTCCACAGTTTTGTTTATCAAAATAACAATCCTCTTTGACTGTGCAACCATTATGGTAACAAAAACATCAAACGCCATTTAGTGTTTGCAACTTACAGGGAGATTTCTAAATCACAAAATAATTTAATGCAGATGTTTTGAATGCTTATAAAATTGCCCTCACATGTTCTGTCATGTTCTTGGATGCTGTTAAACTCGTCAATACAGCACAGGCCACCATCTGCTAATACCAAAGCCCCAGCTTCAAGCTGCCACTCTCCTGAGTCTCTCACAGCTGCCACAGTCAGCCCAGCACTAGTTGAACCTATTCCAGTAGTCAGGACTGAACGAGGTATGATTTTGGCTGCATACTTTAGGAACTGAGATTTCCCTGTACCTAAAAGCCAATTTAACCATTTGCAGATTTAGCATTCTAGTTATGACCTGGATCACTATGCTGTGTTCTTGGGCTCTCACAATACCTCCCCCTACCTTTTGTGACAACCTGGCATGGGGAGGGGGGTAACTAATAGTCAATGGACCTCTCTTCTATCAAGAGGGAGTAACAATATTCCTTCATATGTGAAGTAATGCTATTATTGCAATAGAAATAAAAAAAAAATAAAAAAAACATGTTCTTACAGTCGAACCTTCAGTTGCAACCACCTCTCCTCTGACAGCAACCAGTTTTCCAAAACACCAAAAGTTTCCAAATCAAATCATTATATTTGGAACCTCTCTGTTTAAGTGGCCGCCACCACTTTTAGGGCTAAAAGTTTTACATTTTCTTTTGTTTTTACCCTCCCGCAAGTGACCACTTGACAGATAATAGAGCATAAATTGGACATTAATTAAATATGTAACCATATATTGAATTCCTGGGTAGTACAAGAGACAGAAATTTCTCAATGGAAAGTACAGGATTTTTTCTACGATTTTACCATTTCCATGAATAAAACATTTAAAACAGGGGGTCAGTCTCTGCCATTTACAATATGCTAATGAGGCAAAATTTTGGCCCTATATGGTCTAAGCTATCGTAAATGACAACCTTCTGTAAGAAAGCACCAAGGCTTGACATTTTGGATGGTCATCTACGGGAGGTTTCACTGTAGTTCCTGAAGTGTGGGTGACTTAAGCTACGTGTGGACACACGCCAAGAAGTTTTATATTCAGTTGAGGAGGATCTGATCTAATAGGAATACAAAATGTATTCTCGACCTGTAGATGCGTCACTCACCTGGGTCTCCAACCAACAGTAAATGCGACTCTCCCCTCACCCGGGTCCCAGAAGCATCCTTTCTCTGCACACCACCGATGAGAACCAAGGCAACCGCAAGTTTAACAGCATACAAGCCATAAACCTGTGGACAAAAGCTGGAGAGAATGTGGTTTCTACCTTGGAGAGGGGCATCTTTGTATCTCCCCCAGAACTCAGAAAACTCCCGCTTCAGTTCTTCAGTGACAAGAACTCCAGCTCTTTGCTCATTGTTGACAGATAAGTGATTTGCCTTGAGAACCACTTCAAGGTCACAGCGACTCTGGGGAATTAGCAATGAAAGCAAGACTGTGTTAAAAGGTATTTTGACACAGAAAGTAAAATTTGCAAAACCAAGAACTTGCCAAGGAAGGCAATGATAAATCAAGATAAGACATCATTAACAGGAAATTTCCAACCACAACCACAGCTACCTTGTCACAGAACTTTCAAACATTGAACATGTATGTCATGTGACATTTTTAACCAAATGCCTCAACACTGCTAGCTGTGTCTTTCAAGCAAGACAGTTGTCAACTTCAGGGTACACTTCTGTGTCTATACAGGCATTTAATTTTTTTGATCAATAGAGAACTCTACTGACAGCATTATATTGGAAGGCATGGTGGCCTCATTGTTAATGTGCTCATCTCTGGATCAAGCAGTTCAGGTTCAAGCCATGGCTGGGGACATTGTGTTTTCTTCTTGGCCAAGGCAGTTTGACTCACACTGTGCCTCTCTCCACCCAGCTGTACAGTCAAATGGGTACAAGTCAATTTAATGCTGGGGATAACCCTGCAATGGACTAGCACCTCATGACTCATCCAGGGGGAAGTAGAAATACTCCTAGAAGCTTCATGCTACAGAAACCAGAGATAAGTGCTTGCCTGATGGGCCGCTTGGCTGGTGTACAGACTTTACTGACAGCAACTCTGTCTTTGCAAAGTCCATGTGGCGTAAAGTTACATGCTATAGTACAGGTTTGTGTTACCTCATGTGACATTGCTTAAGGACAGTGCCTACTTTTTTTGAAGCGCACACGTTCTGCGCATCATGCAAGGCATGGCTTAGCCACCAAGTGTGAGCTAGGGTTGGTATTGACATAATCAACTACGCTACCAAGTATACAACTTGATCAAAGTTCAATTTTCCTGTACTAAAACCAGGAATATCAGAATAGCAGTGTATCACTAATCACTAACTGTAACAGCTTCCAGCTGGAAAACTAGCTGTATCTGTTGAAAATTATACTGAAATCCAACTGTAAACATCTATCTGCAGATGGCATAGTGCACATACAAAACAACTGCGAGAGACCCAAATGTTTTACTTACTGGGGAGGTGACAGGAAAAAAAATGTAATGGGCACCATAAAAGTTTTCAAAAAAGATGAATAACTAACCAAAAGTGATTTTTATGTTACCATGTTCCAATTAGTTTTAAGATCTTTATAAATGTGTTGACTTTTCTGCATGTAAAGGCTAATTTTAAGGAAATCTGTGAAGAGATATCCTTTCCTTCTCCTTTCAGTTAAATGCTGATGTCAGCATTTTTATTGAGATTCAAGGCTAATTATCTCGAAACAATGCATGGCTACCCCTCTTTTTCTTTGTGGATTCTAATAGCCCTTTGAACGATCCACTTTTCCCTCATGATCGAAACCTTTGTATTTAGCAGACACCTTCCTTACACTTGGACACTGACACCATTAATATGAGTACAGTGTGTAATGGATAATAATCACACTTAACTTACATCTAGAAACACTGGCTTCCACCTTCGCATAACAATGCCGCACACAGTTATGTCATCACCAGCTTTACAGGAATCTACCAAGTCATTTTCAAGTATGACCCACATGGAGCGTGGAATGGTACCGACTGCAAGCTTCTGAACCTGCTCTTGGATTTTGATTTCTTGGTAGTCTCTGCAACTTATAGGTTCTGATGCTTTGAATTGAAGTGAATAACGTTGAATGAGTAAGAATTACCCAATTAGCAGAACTTGAGAGTGTTATAACTTTACCAAGCTGTAAATGATAAGGGCCTCATACAAATACAATTTAAAAATAATACCTTTAAATCTTGAGTAATCAAGCCAACAACAAATATGAATAAAATTAAATGCATCAGCCACTTGATATACCAATGTTGATTGATTGATTGATCAATCAATAGATGAATCAATTAACCAACAGGACAAGATGGGCTCCTGTCAATCAGTAAACATTACCCAGTCAGTCATATTGACCAATCAACAATCAATCATTTTACTAGTTAATCAATATCAATTGATTAATTTACAACTGATTGATTAATCTGTCATCAATCAATCAATCGATCCATCATTTCCAAAACACCAACTCAAACGGGTGTCTGAAAAACCCGAATAGTGAATAGTCGCGCATAGCAAATAGTCCCAAATAGCAAATAGTACGAATAGTGCAAATTATGCATATAGTGGTGAACAGTTGTCAATAGTGGCAAATAGTGCTTGGAATAGTGACAAATGACAAAAATTTGGTACCCAGTATCGCAGCAAGGTGGAATGGGATTTTCCCACTTTAAAGCATAGATGCTTATCAGGACAAATTGAACGTAATTGAACATAATTTCTTCTGTTTTCATCGCTACGAAAACGCAAATATGTCTTTATGAAGATATCCTTGTGCTTTCTCTTTTTCGGCGATGGACAGCCCTAACCTCAGTCCTCAGACACAAGATGTAGCTTATATGGTGTTTTTATAACCAGGTTATCAGATTATTAGATTATTATATTAGGTTGAAATACTTAGTTCAGTATTAAATATTGAATTTAAGTGGTGACTATTGACAAGTATTCGCAACTATTTGCTACTGTTCGCCAGTATTTGCATTATTCAAGACTATTCACACTGTATTCGCTATTCAGGTTTTCCAGACACCCAACTTAAAAACTTGTTCAGAAACTGAAGGAGAGCTTACCACCATCTGACAGGCAAGTGAATTTGTTAGAGTTGCATTCTTTGGATGATGGGCACATTGTAGGTTTAGGAATAGTGTAAAACTGTTCAAAGTCAGCTTGGACTCCAAAGACATGTTTGCAGCGAGCACAGATGTACTCTTTCTCATATTCCAATAGCTTTACTGTTGATACTCTGATGACAGTTCCTAAAGGTAAATAAAGGACAGACAGTAATTGATTTTAGCCATCGACATAAAAGAATGACAGATCTGGCTCAAAGAAAACCCGGATAGTCATAATGGTTTGGTTATACATGTATATATGAAGAAGAATACAACAAATTATGAAAAAGACCCTAAAGGGATGGGTAGGGAGGGGGTAAAGTAGGTAGTAAGTCAGCATACGAGCCAAGCGGCCTATCAGGCCAGAGCTTATCCTGGTTTCTATAGCATGAACAACCTATGGAATATTTCTACTCCCCCCCTGGATGGGATGATACTCCATCGCAGGGTTAACCCCCAACATTAAATTTGCTGATACCCATTTATACACCTGGGTGGAGAGAGGCACTGTGAGAGTAAAGTGTCTTGCCCAAGAACACAACACAATGTCCCCGGCCAGGACTCGAGCCAGGAGCACTCCATCTGGAGTCACACACACTAACCATGAGGCCACCACGTAGGGAGGGGGGTTATAAATTCCATTTCTCAACCCAAATCTTTTTTCCAAATCCCAGTCCCATTTTTGTTTGTGATTCCCAGTCCAAGTAACCAAATGTCATTTTCCAAGAATAAAATATAAGGCAAACTCAAATTTCCATTCTACCCCTTCAGCCCCCTCAATTCTTGAGGCCTCATGTTTTTAAGAAAAAGAGAAGGAAACAAGAGGGGGCAGAGGTTCCCTTCTTTAGTTCTGTTACTCGACTGGAGACTGTAGATGGGCGTGTTTAAAACAAAAAATGGCGAAATGACGGAATGGCACTTAACAATGTGGGATACAGTTGACCCATACAATTATTGAGAGCTTACCACCTTCAAGTCAGTGATATTTAGGCTAACCGAAGCACTATGTAAGCTAGCCGAAGCACTTTTTAGGCTGAAAAGAGTGCCATGTTGTGTTTTAAACACGCCCACCACTGACAGGGGAGGGGATCAAATAAACTTTGAAGGGCCCCCTCCCTCCTCACCGCTCCCACCCATCCGGTCATCTCACCTGAAAGAGCAAGAAATCGGCCGATGTCTGACGTCTTGGGGATTTTATCTCTTCGCAGTTCAGGACAGATGGGAAGGTTAGACAACCTCACGTGTAAATGCGACTTGAACGACATGGATATTTGCGTTGCATTTCCCTGCATAATGGACACAGCCGCCTGGGCAAGAGCACCGTCAAACAAAGGCAACATCTTGTTCGGGGCTGCTAGCAGTTTTTGGCTGACCTCAATGTTGGAATCAAACAGTTCTAAAGCGTTCACCACGACACAATACTGTCCAGTAGGATCGTCAGCGACAAGAACGCTCGTGATGTCTTCTTTATGGCGCTCTTCGAGAAACGCTTGAAAAACTGCGACGCATTCATCTTCTTCGCGGCGATTAGCTTGAGACATTTCTGTCTTACTACTACTGAAGAATTACACCGATCATACCACCCGAACATGAAGATATTTTCCCGTATAATTTTCCCTGTTATTTCCCTTCTTATTCCCCCGCTGCTTTCCCCGCCAAAACAGTCACTAGTGTTTCCAGTCTCCCCCGTCCGTTTGGAACGCCTGGCAGTAAAGCGAGACCTTCCCGCCATCTTCAACTGTTGCGGAACTTTTGATCGCGAAAGAATTCTATCGCCAATCAGATGTCTTCGTTGTCCGTTTTTCCGCCTCCTCCCGCTGAAGGAGAGATAACCATATGTGAGTTAAATGCCAGACTGATCGCTGAATCTTCCAAGACTGCAGAGTTATCGAAATATGTTCCTGCAACTCAGGTACAAAATATATAGATGACCGCGCGTGGACATGAATTTTATCTTCGAGTGTTCAATCTGGTGATCTTAAAACTTGTGAAAACAACATGATATTTTCACGTGTGAAATAACATGTTATTTTCACGTGTGAAGATATCATGTTTACGCGCGAAAGCTCACCTGGTATTTCACTGCAGAATTCTTCATCATATCCTACGAAAGGCGAATTCAATAATATTTGCTTTATTTTCATTCAAAATATTTTCTTCTCTCAATTTTGTAAAGACGTAAACCTACTCGCAGCCATTTCGCTCTTTGTTAATAACACAACCTCGTCCCCAGGTCAATGGTTCAATAATTTTGACGTCAATTGTTCAATAATCTGCAGCCGGCTGCACATTTGACGTTATTTTGACGTCATCAGTTCAATAATCTGAAGCGGGCTGCACTTTTGACATCATTGATTCAATATGGCAAAGATTCTTTCCAAATTTGGTGAACAGCAGCCGGTTATGGTAAATTATGCGTGTGGTTTTAATCAATCAGAACCGGGGAAATATTTTGAATGAATAATAAAATAAATTATAGTATGGTGACCTCGCCACTAGGGGATTTCTTATAGAACACCACCCTACAAACCTATTGTTTTCGTTGTTTTCTTCGTTCTTTTGCCCTTTTGGTCGCTGTTGTTTTATATCAACAGTGTCGTCTACACCAAGTAAGAGCTGCTATTTGGTCTTGGCCTTGGGATAAAATGTCCCATCACCTGTGTGCTTATGATATACTGTACATAGGCAGCCACAACGTCTCTATAACCTTGGATATTAGAATCTTAAAAACTGACAGATTCTTGTACCAACAGGGACTTAAATACCCCTCAATCAATATGAAAACAGAGAGTGTGAAGACTGGGAATAGCTTGTTAAGACCATCTGATCAAGAATGGAACACAATGGTACAGAAAGAAGAAAGTGTTTATAAAAAACTCCTCAGTGTTTGGTGAGTTAATTTCCAATAATCATTAATCATTATGATGATAAATTCCTTCTCGCTTGGCAAGTTTTAGGGTGGTATTTTATGAATAAGCATTCAATGAGCTGTATATGTATCCAGATACATTTCATTCTGGAATGATAAACAGTTCCTGAACTTTGAGTAAGTCTTTGTGATAGGTTTTGGTGTTTTATTGTATTAAAGGCATTCTAGAGGATTTTCTGAAATGCTGCTTGAAATCAAGAAAAACAAGGATGGAGGTGTGTACAGTAACAGATACATAGCTTTTTAAAATTAGAGGTGACATTAGAGGTGACATAGTCTTGAACCTAGATCTCCCATGCTAAACACAGTGGGGTCTGGTTACTAGATTAGACCTGATACAGGTGTATGATAACAGATGTATGCTAAAAGCTTGAGGAGTTGTGACATGAGATCTATATATTAAAAAGAATAATGTACTGTTGACAAAATATTAAGCTTCTGGACATGCATTAATGACTGTGTTAAATGTTTTGAGAAATTGTGCTGCAATTTAAACGTTTTTCATAATCACAAAATTGATGAGTCTAAATTAAAGCTGTCAGTTGAGGCTGATCTAACATTAACATTGAAATAGTTAAGGATGTGCTTTCAATAGGTGTGTTCTTGTATTTGGCTTACCCCGCCTCGATTAGCTTTTTCTAGCTATTTGCGGGGTAGGCCATCCACTAACTATTATATTTGGTTTAATAACGTTGTTGTTGTTGTTGTTGTTGTGTCTGAGGGTTAAGCTTTCTCAATTCTGACGAGAACTTTCTGGCGGGGATTACCAAGAAGTCACTAAATTTGCCAGTCAACATGTTCCGAAGCATGGAGCATCTCTGTACACAGCTACAGAGTCGTTCATGTAGTGGGTGATAAAACACAGCATCAGTAACGAGTGACATGCTCTAGTCATTGTAGCGTATGCCGATTAACCAGAGACACGTTCTAACACAACAACTTTTTAATGCTCTATTCAAGATGGCGTTTTCCCTGCTACTCGCACATGTTCACTACCAAATATGGAGATACCATATATGGACATACACTACATCCCTCCCCAACTTAATAAAGATTTCCATAAGGTCTAAATGAACTAATCAGAGTTCTTCCAGTCTAAAGTCTTTCGAGCGACCAAATCAAATAATAATAACAAATAATAATAACAACTAATATATGATAAACAGTCTTGAGAGTTCAGTCACTATTGGCACACAAAGTCTTTCATCCACTTAGGGTTTTCTCTTTTCCTGACTGGGCGACTCTTTGGCCCTTCTTGAGCTGGTGTCAGTGGGAGAGGTACAGCTTGTGTTTGGGAATTTTCCTGGATTCCACCAATTGGATCTTGATCAAAGATAACTCCTTCCTTGGGTGTGTTGGTCGTTACTGACGGCGTGGGCAGCTCAGTTTCTGTAGCACCCTTCTCAGATCCTTGGTCTACAAACTTCTTCATGTGACCAGCGTTTCTCATTTTGCTCTGGCCAGCGGAATTCTCAATGACAACTGCATTTCCACTCTTCTCCAGGACACGATATGGCTCAGGTTCGAATGTGGGTGACAACTTATTTTCTCGATTCTGACGAAGTAGGATCAGGTCGCCTTCTGCTATGTCACTGGTCGTGGCGTGTCTCTTTGAGTCAGCGTATTCTTTCTCTCTTAATTTTCTCCGGGCATACCTTTCTCTGAGAAGAATTTGCCACTCTGCCTCAGTAGCCTGGTCATGAGGAGACTGAACCTGCGGCAGCTTATCCCTTAGCTTCCTACCCATAAGAAGCTCAGCCGGAGACAACGAAGTGACAGTATGGGGAGTGCTGCGATAGTGGAAGAGAAAGTCTTGTACTTCTCCTTTCCAATTCTTGCCTTGCAGTTGTGCTATTCTGATTATCTTTAGGAGGGTTTTGTTGAACCGCTCTACTTCGCCATCACTTTGAGGCCAATATGGGATGCCTTTCTTGTGATCAATTGCCAAGTACTCAAGGAATCCTTCAAGTTCTCGTGAAGCAAACGGTGGGCCATTATCACTTCTGAGGATTTCAGGCAAACCATGAGTGCGAAACATGCTCTCTAAACATTTGATGACAGTTCCTGCATCAGTCTTGGTCAGAAAAGCTATTTCTGGCCACTTTGAGTAGTAATCAACTACAACAAGCAAGTGCCCTTTCCTTGGAACCTCTAGTAGGTCCACAGCAATTTCACTCCACGGGCCTTGAGGTAATGGTGTTGACCTTATTGGTTCTGGCTTTGGTCTGGGTCCAACCAGCTGGCATGGATAGCAGGCTCTGATTAACTTTTCAACTTGTTTGTCAAGATCTGGCCACCACACCTTCTCTCTTAATCGAGATTTTGTTCGTACCATTCCTTGGTGACCCTCATGAGCAAGTTGAATGGTCTGATTCCACAACTTCTCTGGCATGACAACCTTCTTTCCTCTCATGACCAGCTGTCCCATTATCCAGAGTTCATCTCTAACGGCTTTGTAGGTTGTTCCCTGGAGTTTTGACCAGTTACCAGAAGTGATGGCATGGCAAACCAATTGCAGGGTAGGATCTTGCTCGGATTCTCTCTCAATTTGGCGAGGTGTTAATGCTGCAGGTATGGCATCAGCAACTATGGTGCGTGCATATTCTTCTGTCTGTTTGATGGCTGCGTCAACTGCACCATTTACTGGCAATCTGCTTAAGGCATCAGCAACGTTTTCTTTGCCAGGGATGTGTCTGATGTTGTACTTAAACTGCTGCATGTATAACATCCATCTTTCAATTCTGGCTGAAGGTGGTTTTGAATCTGGACCAAGCACAGTGATCAGTGGCTTATGGTCAGTGCAGATTTCAAAGTCGTTTCCATGAATGTACAGGAAGAATTTTTCACAGCTCCACTTCACCGCCAGGGCTTCCCTCTCAAACTGAGAATATCTGCTTTCTGGTGGAGTTAGCTTACGGCTTGCATAGTGTACAGGTCTGTACTGGCCATCTTCCTGTTTCTGTTCCAAGACAGCTCCAATACCTAATGGAGAGGCATCTGTGATGACACGGGTTTCTGCTCCTTGTTTGAAGAATGCCATGACGGGTGCCTGTGTCAGTTGCCTTTTAACTGCTTGGAAGGCATTTTCTTCAGCTGTGCTTCACTTCCATTTAGCATGTGTTTTGGTCAGATCCCATAGCAGGCTGGCAATGATCGCAAAGCTTGGAATGAACCTTGAACAATATTGCACCAAACACACCTATCTGGCACTTGTCGTAGTTCAGTGTCAAACCACTCTCTTCTAACTTCTTCATCACTTGATTCAGCCTTTCATCATGCTCTTTTTCTGAAGTGCCAACCACACGGATATCATCATGAATATTGTGTGTTCCAGGAGAATCTTTGAGGATCTGCCAGATGATGTGCTGAAATTTCTCAGTGGCCATATTTACACCAAATAAGAGACATTTGTAGCGGTAAAGACCATTGGGTCCTGCAAAAGTGGTAATGTTTCTTGACTCTGGAGCAAGTTCTATTTGGTGAAATGCCATGTTCAAATCTAACTTGGAGAATACTTTTGCACCTGACATTTCTTGCAGAGTCTCTTCAATAGTAGGCACAGGGTGCTTCTCTCTTAATATCGCCCGATTGGCTTGCCTCATGTCCAGACATATGCGCACATCACCATTTGGTTTTTCTACAGCGACCAGGGGATTAATCCAACTTGTAGGCCCATTCACTTTCTCTATCACATCGAGTGCTTCAAGTTCCTCTAATTTGTCAACAACCTTTTGTTTCCTACTGAATGGAATTCTTCGCATGGCTTGAGCAATCGGAGTCACACTTTCGTCTACATGCAGCTTTAACTGGAAATTTTTTAATTTTCCAAGGCCAGTAAACACTTGTGGGTACTTTGCCTTTAGGGCAGCCTTCTTATCGATGGGGTTTCTGGATTCGCAAGCATTTACGGATACACCTACTTTCAGGACACCTAATTCCTCAGAGGAACTTCTGCCTAGCAATGTGTCTGCTGTGCCTGGCATTACAAAAAACTCGGCCTTAAACGATGTTTGTGTATCAGGTACACAAATGTTCAGCATACATTTTCCACTAAGCTTTAGGGGTTCCTGAGATGCATAAGCATAAACTTTCCTGTCAGTCTTCAACAACTCTAGCTTCCCTTTGGACACTTTATCAAACACTTGCTCAGACATTAGGTTGCAGGTAGCACCTGAGTCTATGATGACATTGACAGGCTCGTTTTCGATAATAAGAGGTAAAGTGTTTGACTCACCATCTGAAGCACTGAAGACATAGTATCCATCATCTTCACTGGCGTCGCTTCCTTCCACGTTACTTCGTTCAGGCTGGTCGCCTATCTTTCGTACGCCGTCTCGTTTTCTTCCAGGTTTCCCTCTACGCTTGCTATCGCCTCTTCCTTGCCTTGTTTACCAGTTTTCGTGTGACAACAGACCTCCATGTGCCCACGAATTCCACACTTGCTGCAAGTATGTTTACGGGAAACTTCACAATTTTTCGCCATGTGACCAGGCTTAGCACATCTCCAACATTTGCCCTGCCATGGCTGCTTGTTATCCGCTCGTTTGTCGCCTTTACCTCGGTCTTCCCAGGTACGATTCACAGCCTCTTCGCTTACAAGAACCATGACATCTTTATTGTGATAGGTGCTGACGATTTCGAGTAGTTTGGAAAGGCTAAGATTTTCTTCGCGGTAGAATTTGCCTTTCAGTTCCTTGTTCGAGACATGGGAAATCACAATATCTCTCACCTGGTTATCTTCCTCTTCGCCATAGTCACAGTGTTCCGCCAGACTTTTCAGGCGTGTAACAAAGTTGTTGATCGTTTCACCCGGGTTTGGTTTGCTCGCAAGCAGTTTTTGTCTCGCTAGAGGTACATTCTTCTTGACTTTGAAGTGATTCGACAGACATGTCAACGCTTTGTCGAACTCTTTAGCATCACCTTTTACTTCGTTTGGATACGTCTTGAAGATTTCGCGGACTCCTGGGCCGGCGAGATGCAAGAGTAAAGCTCGCTTTTGCACTTTGTCTTCTACTCCCGAAGCCGCCACTAACAGTTCGAACTCGGCTTTCCACTTGTCCCAGCGCTGTGCTAATGTGGCCGGTTCCCCAATGCAGTCGAAGGGAGAGATACAAGGTAAACCACTTAATGTAACCGCCATCCTCGTCGCCAAATGTAGCGTATGCCGATTAACCAGAGACACGTTCTAACACAACAACTTTTTAATGCTCTATTCAAGATGGCGTTTTCCCTGCTACTCACACATGTTCACTACCAAATATGGAGATACCATATATGGACATACACTACAGTCATAACATTATTTTTAACAGCGACATCCTGTGGTATTTTAATTATTACTAATCAGGGGCTTATGGTATCAAAGTTACATTGTTCGTGAATGGCCTAGATAGTTGTTTGACCATGGATGTGTTTTACATGGACTATTATTAAGCTTTTCTAATGCCCTTGTAAAAACAAAGTCCATAAGTATAAGTATAAGACAGTATAATTTATTTACCGTCAGGTGCACAGGGAGTGGTTGCCCAATCTCCCGAGCCGGAGGCATCAAGTGCATATATACAGTTTCCACATTGTACTATTAAAATCAGGTTTAGGTTTGACTGTAGAGTTTTGATGGTCAATTCAAACATTGTACATACAGTAGCCATCTTATTATGTGGAATTTGTCATCCTCCAAATCAATACACTCAGTCTCATAGTTTTTTTTTTCTGAATAGGCCATATTCGATATATCAATACTCTAACTTTGCTCCAAGGCTTTCAAGACAAAATTACAATTTTTTTGTCTCTCTGTTCCTAAAAGAGACTTGAATTTAAAGAAAACACTGTACCAGAATACTTTAGCAATAGAGCGCTTTTTCCGTGTTTACATAGTCTCATCTAAACACAAGGAGGGTTGGGAGAATTTGAGAATAACTTTCGAGAACTCTTCCAACCCTCTGAGTACTTACTCTAAGTAGTAGAGTAAGTATTGAGCATCGTATTGTAAGTAGAGTAAGTATTAAGCGTTGTATTGTAAGTAGAGTAAGAACAATGTAAGTAATTAGTAAAAAAAAAAAAAAAAAAAAAAAAAAACTTTTTCGGGGAAAACACGACAAGATAAAAAATGATTTTCGGAAAAAAAAAAAAAAAAACCCTCTGAGTATTTAGACGAGGCTATGTAAACATGGGAAAAGTGCTCTATTGCTTTATAAAGTAATTCTCAAAAATATGCACAAATCTAAAATGTCACAACCATGTTTACATACATGTACTCTCATTTAAACACACATATCGAACCAATGAGAGCGCATGTTGTGGCTCAGTTATTTTATAATCATGATACATGTATATTGAACATGGTCTTATTCTATTGTAAATTGCTTCCCATGTACATAATTATATTCAAAAATGTAATGTTATTCTTGAAGTACCTTCATGGCTGTGGCATTTGAGTGGAGGGACCAGCACTGTTTTGAGATGGTTCTTATCACTGTATGGTAACATATCTCCTCATTTAAATGTAAGTTGCAATATGTTTTATATAAGATCTCTCTCCTCTGCAGAGGCCTCTTTTGTGCTTCCTTGACCGTGTAGGTTGATATTTCGGAGGCTGAGGAGCCCTGCGCCTCTCCCCACTCCCAATTTACTTCCCCCTCCCTTTAACGGCGGCTTAGGGAGCTTATGTGGAAGAGAGAGAGATACATGTAAATCTTTAGACTAAGTGTAGTTTGTCTAGACAGGCCTGCATGTCAAGATAATCCTGAAAACAACACCATAAATCTTTAGTGACTGACACTGTTATAAGTTCTTTAGCAGAGGTCATTGTCAAGGACAAAGCTGTTGTTGACTTCGCCCAGGTTGTCAAAATGTTGGTCACCAACAAGAGGTTACATGTATTTCTCGGAACTTCCTTACCTGAATGATCATTATACCCCTCCCCCTCATCTTTTTGAGTATCTCTGACCTGAGCATTGTATTCCCCAAGAAATGATTAGTGTTATTTTACTGTAACTTATTTAGCTGATTAGCTACAGAAGAACTACTTACTACATGGAACATTATATTCTATCACTGCATATACTTGTTTATAAGCTAATACTTCTGTTCTTTTTTACTGCAGTTGTCAAGAGAAGAAATGATCAATGTCTTCTCTGTTGTGTCATCTTGGTAAATATAAATCATAAAATAAAATAACATTTCAGTAAAAAAAAAATTCTTTTAAAATATCTTAGCTAGTAAATTGTAATCATGTATTGTAAACTCAATGTTCATTTCGAACGCCGTGAGGTTTTGAAGGATGGGGTGACTCCTACATGTACTATACCAGGGCTTTCATATGTACATGTAACATTTCCAGCAAGAGGGCAACTGGTATTTTCAGGTGGGAAAAACCTTTTGAACTGGACTTCTTTATAAGAAAAACCTCTCACAAGATGGTCAAACTAGCTGGGCAAAGTAGCCCTCACAGCTAGTCAATTTTCCTGGTGCCAGAAACCCCCTGATGTACAGTAGTTAGTGGTCAGTATACACACATATGCCATGTACAATTTTATTACTGTTCAATACAGCACTCTTATTAAGAATTATTAAATTTAATTTTGTTCATTTTTGCAGGAAAAACTCACCCATCAGGGCATTTGCCTGGCACCCTCATGTCGCTAAGTTTGTTCTGGCATGGCAAGTATGTGTTAAAAGAATTAAATTTAAAATGTTCTTATTAAATCTATAATCTCATTCTTGGCACAGAAATAAGGAAGGACTCTAACATTGTGCTAAACTAATGTCCCTGTTCCTATGGTCCCTTGTAAAACTTTCAATTTTATATCATATATATTAAAATAGAATACTACCATGTTATAATATGTATTTGTTAAATTGATCAGATTAAGTGAAACCAGCTCCAGACTTAACAATGTAGGATGTTTTAAAATTCTTTTTAAAAACTGCTTGTTTTTAAAATGGGCTTTGCTTTCGCAATTCCTTTGTGATATTTCTACAGGATGATTCAGTGAAAGTGTACTCATTATCAAGGCAAGTCAGAGTCATTTTATAGTTTGAAATCACGTAGTAAATATTAGTTATACACTAGAAAAATAAACTGACCTAAGACTTCTTCTACTCTTTTACAGTGCAAGTCAAAAAACTAAATGTGTACGTTTCTTCTAGTGAGGTCTTTACTGGAAAATCTCAAACTGAGACCATGCCATATTGACCAAGCAATAGCAAGGTCAATACAGCAAAGTATAGGCTTGAGATTTTCACGTAAAGACCGATTGTTTGAAGTTAATAAGTTGTTTATTATATGCCTTTTTGCTTTGTATTTGCAGGCCTGTAATCAGGCTGTGGGCATTACGGGAGAACATGCCCTACAACTAGCCAATCAGTGTGCACATTACAGCTGTAGATCACCTACAAACACAAGCAAATGTAGACGGCTTTGAATGCTTGTATAAGTTTTATTCCAGAGAGATTCGGTTTATTCTTTACAAGGATCTGGTTAAACTGTGAAAAACGAAATCAGCGTAAATAAAACGAAGTAAAATGAAAATACTAGCAACAACATACTCACTGGATTTGAAGGCTCGAAGGAACGTGAAAAAACTTCAGGCCATGTAAACGAACAGAACTTAAGACAAGAACTTTCACTTCAAGAATTTTTTGAACGAGCACATGGCGCAGACCATAATATTACAACAATATAAATGGCGTAATTCTTTACCAGACTCGCGCGGGCTAAAGACAAAAAAAACTCAAGAGATACACAAAAAAGAAAAACGTTTTGTAATCTACATTCCGGCCCCTAAAATCGTGGGCAATAGCATAGGATTTTAAAAGAAACTCGACCGAAACAAAACGTTATATTTAACAGTTCTCTAAAACACATACAAAGTTCGGATCATAGTTCAGTTCAGTAGTCCTTCATGCCCTCTGACATCTCTACTGACTCCAGGAGGACAATCTTATCGACAGGGCGATCATACTGCGAGGTTCTGGTCTTCACTGTCACACTCCTCACATGCTCATCCGTGCTGTTCTTGCGTACACTGGTAATCCGACCAAGAGGCCACGAAGATCTTGGAACTCTATCGTCAACCACAAGTACTATGTCGTCAACGGCGAAGTTCCTCGATGGATAAACCCATTTTTGCCTCTCTTGCAACTGCGGCAAGTACTCTCTAATCCATCTCCGCCAAAATACATCGGCCAAATATTGGACCTGGCGCCATCTTCGGGAGTAGCCATCCTCTTTCCTGAACACGCCTGGAGGAAGTTTTGGGCCTGCCCGTAGCAACAGCAAATGACTCGGCGTAAGAGCTTCAGAATCTGACGGGTCATCTGACGACTTCGTTATAGGACGCCCATTAACAATTGACTCTACTTCACACATGAGGGTAGTTAATCCCTCATCATCCAGCGGCTGTTCCTTCATAAGCGCAACAAGAATCTTTCTGACAGTTCTAATACATTGCTCCCACACGCCACCGAAATGGGACCCTGATGGTGGATTAAACAACCACTTGATATTTCTTTGCAAGAAGAACTCATGGATCTGACTCTCATTCCAATCAGAGATAGCTTCTTGGAGCTCCTTGCTTCCGCCCACAAAATTTGAGCCATTGTCTGACCTCATTACTTCGGGGATACCTCGCCCTGCGATGAAGCGACGCAGGAAGTTCAGGAACGAATCAGTGTCCATACTCTGGGCAACTTCCAAGTGTATGGCTCTGGTCGCCAAACACGTGAACAAGAATCCATAACGCTTAACTTGACTTCTGGCCCTGTTGACCCAAAACGGACCAAAACAATCAACGCCCACAAAACTGAACGGGGGTTTGTTAGGTGTGACTCTGTTAGCAGGAAGGTCGGCCATCTTCTGAGCTCCAAACGGAGCCTGTTTTCGCCTACATCTGAAACAACGATTAACAACTCTTCTCACTGCAACTCTTGCTTTGATAATCCAGAAACTCTTTCTGATCAAAGGCAGCACATATTCTTGACCAGAATGTCCAGAAAGCAAATGGTTATGTCTGACAATCAGGTCTACAACATGATGCTTCTTTGGCAGTATTACAGGGTGTCTTTGCTCTTGTTCAATTGGTGCATGCCTCAATCTTCCCCCAACACACAACAGGCCATCGCGCAGCTCAGGATCCAACTTGGCAATCAAGCTTGATTTCTTGACAGAACGTGCGCTCCTGGCTCAGACTGATTTCTTGAGCTCAACTTCTGAAGATTCTTTTCTCGGCAGACACACCAACTCTTCTCTAAAGCATTGCCTTTGTACGTACTTCAAGACTTCTATCTCAGCAAAGTGCATTTCTTCTACACTGATGGGACTGGGTATTCCGGAGGTGAGTACTTTAGCTGTGCCTTCCTTCCGCCTGCTACACTCGCGCAGAAGATTAGAACGGTAACGTAAGATCCATGCCATCGACTTCTTAAGCCTATACCACGAGGAACAGGACTGCACCATTCGGTTTAAGAAGTCAGCTTCAACTGTAGACGCTACTGAGAACGTTTTCCTTTCCCTTTTTACCTCAGGATCATCTTCCTTTATTTCCACAGAAATTTCAGGTTGCTTAGGCCAGCGGTCCTCTGCTTCCCACAAAAAGGCAGGGCCATTAGTCCAGCGGTTTTTTTCGGATGAGCTCTTCAGCTGAAAGTCCTCTAGACGCATCGTCAGCTGGGTTAGAACCTGTGTCAACATAGTTCCACTGATCTGGTCGCGATCCTTCATGGATTGTTGTAATTCTGTTCGCGACGAAAGTCTGAAATCTCTTCTCTTTGTTCCCAATATAGCTCAACACACAGGTGCTGTCGGTCCAAAAGAACTCTTCATCCACTGCTACATCCAACTCATGTTGCATCATCCTATTTAATCTGGTGGCAACCACAGCAGCTGAAAGCTCCAGACGAGGAATAGTAACCGACTTGTGGGGTGTTTGCCTCGACTTCCCCATCAAAAAGGCACAATGGACATTTCTAGCTTCATTGACGACTCGAAGATAAGTAACAGCACCATATCCTTCACCTGATGCATCTGAGAAATTGTGAAGTTGGCTAGAAACTATGCGGCCAAAGTTCTTGGGCCTTAAACAACGTTCGACGGTGAACTGTTCAAGCTTAGGAAGTTCCTGCAACCAATCTTGCCAACAGTCCAAATCTTCAAGGGGAATTCTATCATCCCAGTCCAATCCTTTTCGGCACAGATAACGAAGAATTGCTTTCGCAGGCAGAATTAATGGGGCGATAAACCCCAGAGGGTCATAAATTGAGCTTATGACAGAAAGAATACCCCTCCTCGTCGGGGGTCGGTCCTTCACAACAATCCTGAAACGGAAGTTATCTGACTGGACATCCCACTGAATGCCGAGGGCACGCTCAACAGGCAAGTACTCGAGGTCGAGCTCTTTGACAGATCCGGCTCTCTCAGATACCAGGACTGACTGGATGACATCATAGGCATTTGAAATCCATTTTGTTAAGTGGAAACCTCCTTTGGCTAGCAACTGACGTAGCTGATTGACCAGTCGACTTGCTTGTTGGTTATCTTCTACAGACTTCAAACAGTCATCAACATAGAAATTTCTTCTCACTGTCTGAATGATGTCCTTGTCAAAATGTTTCACATTGTCATCAGCCGTTTTCTGCAATGTATAATTTGCGCAACTGGGGGATGAAACTCCTCCAAAAAGGTGAACTAGCATCTGAAATTCTTCTGGTTCTTTGTCCATGTCACCACTCGGCCACCACAGGAAACGGAGGTACTTGCTATCCTCCGTTGGTACGCATACTTGATAAAACATCTTCTCGATGTCAGCCATAATAGCTATGGGCTGTTCTCTAAATCTTGTTAGGACTCCGGTGAGTGAGTTGGTTATATCGGGTCCCTGCAAAATCTGTTGATTGAGCGAGACATTCTGGAACTTTGCAGCACAGTCAAAGACCACCCTGACCTTGTCGGGCTTTTGTGGATGAACAACGGGGTGATGAGGTAAATACCATGCGGGTGAACCCTCTTGCTGATCTTCAGGAACTTTCTGTGCATGTCCTTTGTCAAACAAGTCATCCATAAACAAAGAATACTTCCGGTGTAGCTCTGGATCCTTCAGCAGCCTCTTCTTCAGCGACCCAAGGCGACGTTCAGCGACTAGCTTGTTGTTGGGTAGATCTGGAAGGTTGACCTTCCAAGGAAGTGCAATTTCGTAATGACCATCGTGAAGCTCAGCAGACTCCTCCATTATGGCAAGGGCTTTCTTATCATCTTGTGACAATCCTTTCTCAATGCTGAACTGCGAATCATTAAATTCCATTTCACAGAAACGTACAAAGTGCTGGTCCAAAACAGCATGAGACTGGATACGGTTTGTAGTACGGCCTGACTTACTCGGCCTACCAAGTGGGCCATTGATGGTCCAACCTAGCAGTGTTCGCACAGCATATGGACCACCGTCTTCACTTCTCTGCACTTCATGAGGTTCAAGAAGTTTGGGCACATCACTGCCTATGAGCAATTCGATGTCGGCATCGATGCAAGGTAAGTTGATATCTTTCAGGTAGAACCACCTTTCCACATCACTTTGAACAGGGATGTCATCAACGGTGACTGGGAGCTTGGCTCGCGAGAAAACATTTGACAGTTCAACGACATTACGTCCTTGCAGATCAGAAACTTCTAAATTGACCACCAGACTTTGACCTCTTAACATTATCACTATCCATGGTAGTTAAAGACAGCATCGCTTTTCTACCTGTTGCACCCAGCCGTTCTATCAACTTGTCAGTGCAAAATGTAGTGTTCGACCCTGGATCCAGAAACGCATAGGTTTGAACCATCTTCTCCTTTCCCTCAGCTCTGACATTAACTGGAACTATGGCAAGTCCTGTAGCTGATGCTCCGGCCCCAGTCGCACTACACACTCCTTCACGTGCAACCACTTCGGTGAAACAGCTTCGTGCTTGGCCAGATTGGTTCTCACTCTCCGTGTTGCTTGACTGGGTCTCAGATACTGATGGAGGTTCTGTTTTGACTGGTTTGTCATTCTTTGGGTGTAAGAATGTAGAATGTTTCCGATGACCTATCTTACATCCAACAATCTGGCAGAAGCTCTGCTTGGGGCACGACATTGCCATGTGTTCCGCCAGAAGACAATTATCGCACAGTCCTCTACTACGCACAAAACTAATTCGCTCATCAACCGACTTTCCTCTGAATAGCTGGCAGCGTGACAGCCAATGACTCTCTTTACACAATGGGCACTTAACATTTGACTTGTTTGACACATGTCCAGTGTTGCTCTTAGGTGGGTCAGTAGTACCTTCCGGGGTAGTTCCTTGTGTCATGAAAGCAGAACCTTTGTGCTCCTTTAATGATGTTCTGTGTCTTCTTTGGAACCGGTGCCCACAGCATTGTTCTTGTCATCATTTGAATGGATGTTCCCAAACACTGGGTGGTTGGCGATTCTAGCCTTTGCTTCAACAAATTCTGCAATATCTTCGATAGTAACTTCCCTTTTCAGATCCTCGGTGATGTGATCAGCCTTTTCTCTCCATCTCTGTCTAAGCCAAAGTGGCAACCTTCCAATGATCCTTTGGAGAGTGTCAGGGTTTTCGATTTTGTTCAGGTATCCAATTTCCTTCAGGGAGTTCTTACAACTTGTAAGTAGAACAGAGTACCTTTGCAAAGCAGGACCATCATCTGACTTAATCTGAGGAGTTTTTCGTAACTCGATCAATGAAAGCAGTTGCTATTTTGTAGCTTTGACCATATCTATCTTTAAGGAGTGCTCTTGCAGTCTTGTAGCCTTCTTTGGGATCCATCGATAAACAGCTTTGCTTTAACTCCTTCACTTCTCCTGACGTATATTGAACGAGATAGTACAAGCGTGAGTTTGGACTGCTTGTCTTTGACTCTATTAAATTTTCAAAGGCTCGCACAAAGTCGGAGTATTCTACAGGATCACCTGAAAACACAGAGATTTCGGGCTGTGGCAATGTCATGGCTAATGTTTGAAGCTGGTGCTGTTTCAGTAATTCCTGAAGCTGTTGATTTTGTTGTTGCTGCATCTTCTGGACTTCAATCATGTGACTGACATTCTTGTCACTTAATCGCAGAGGGGGAGCATTTGTAACCTTTCCATACAGGGGCGTCTGGGTTTAGAGGACTGCATTTAACCT
>OZ026601.1:7246634-7305134 GCA_964020085.1 Micromussa lordhowensis | reverse complement strand
CTTGATTTTCCTCTGTCTGATGAACTGGAACTTCCACAGTTTCCCTTTCTTCGACTTGATCTGGAGTGGAAGTTGAGAATTGACCTGCCAGCATCAGTGTATGACTGTCTTGGCATTCAGGGATATCCACTGTGCTCTCCTTCTTTGTTTCATGTGAAGTCAGTAATTGACTTGACGGTGTTGACGGACGTTGCTCCTCACAATAACTGTACACGCTTTCTTCTGGCTTGGCCTTTGCTAACTCAGTTTCCAGCTCGAAATTCTCTTTCTTCTGCTTTAACAACAGCTCTTCTAACTGAATGTTCTGCCGTGTCTTTAATGCAGCTGCTTCACTGACAAGGCAGCTTTCTCAGCAGACGCTCTCAGCCTTGCACTTGAGGCGGTGCTTGACTGTGAGAGACTGGAACTAGCGCTAGATTTAGACTTACGCCTCCTAGAACTCGCAGCAGACTTTGATTTGGTAGAACCAATATTACTGATAGAATCTTCTGGATGAAGACTGATGGCAGGATCTAATTCTTCTTGGAGCTTAAACTGAGCTGATTGTAACCAGGCATCAAATGACTGAAACACCGCAGTTCCCATACGCTTCACTGATTCAAAATACTCGATCGAGTCCCGAATGGCACTTTCATTAGTCAACTCAGCGTGATACTTATCATGTGCTTCGTTAAAATTTCTCATAGCTAATTCTAAATCAAGAAACTTCGATCTAACCTGGTCAACATTGTCAGAGTTCTTCATTAGCTCAAGTAATTCGCGCTGTCTTCTGGTGACGGCCGCCTTTGAACCGGATCTGCTACGCTTTAAGCAAAGAATTCTCTCGTGAACGGCTCCATCGACATCGACAGTTTTGGGTTTCGACCCACGTAAATCCATCTTGCTCCACAATCGATCCACAAGCAAAGAAACAAATTATCGATGACACAAATCAATCAAAGAAAGGATAATTCCATGGCACAATCGACAAAATCCAAGACGATAACCAGCGAAACCAGCGCATCCATTTAACGCAAATGTAGACGGCTTTGAATGCTCGTATAAGTTTTATTCCAGAGAGATTCGGTTTACTCTTTACAAGGATCTGGTTAAACTGTGAAAAACGAAATCAGCGTAAATAAAACAAAGTAAAATGAAAATACTAGCAACAACATACTCACTGGATTTGAAGGCTCGAAGGAACGTGAAAAAACTTCAGGCCATGTAAACGAACAGAACTAGACAAGAACTTTCACCTCAAGAATTTTTTGAATGAGCACATGGCGCAGTCCATAATATTACAACAATATAAATGGCGTAATTCTTTACCAGACTCGCGTGGGCTAAAGACAAAAAAACTCAAGAGATACACAAAAAAGAAAAGCGTTTTGTAATCTACAGCCATATAATAATAATTAATGAATCTATAACTACATTTATTTATTTTGCGGAATATTCTGTGACAAGTGAAAAGAACCTATTGATCAGATCTAAGGTCAAGTAACTGCAACTCTTGGATGTTCGTAATATGTTTGTTCCGTGTGGTTGGATGATCTGTCATTTTATTCATTGCAGTGAAACATTTAAAATTTACTATTAAATTTTTCAGTCAGTCTCTTAAATTCAGATTTATTTAAGCTCAGGTTTTATTTACATGTAGCATTTAGTATATTTACTAGAGTAGACATAATCATAATATAATAATTGTAGACAGTCGTGTAAAATTATAATGAAAGAAATTTCTTAAGTATTTATTTTGTAAAATTTATAACTTGACATGTCTACATGTATCAAGTACCTTTTAAATACTTTCAAAGATCATGCATAATATTCCTTCTAAACCTTCATCTCTTGTCTGCAGTGACTTGGTTCCTATACTTGAACACAAGCAACAAAGGGCTGTCAGTTGTGTTGCATGGAGGTAGGTTCTCCAAACGAAAACAGTACCTCCCATGCTCTCTGGTTATCACTGTGAGACCTTCAAGAATTTGTGTTTCCAGTCTAATTTAAGACGCTGCAGCAATACTTCTGTCATTTATACTGTCATATTTTCTTGAAGTTCACTATTTTCATGTATATCAAATTAAAGCTTTGAAAATTGGCAACGTATTATTAAAAATACATGTACTTCATACTTGTCATATTTAGAACTTACCTAAAATAAGTCCAGTAAACCTAACTATTTCTTTAGTGGATTTTCCCTGCTAACAATTTATTATAAATTTATTAAAAATGAATATCACTTCTGACCCTGTAGGATAACATTCAGCTTTTTTTTCATTTCAGACCATTGTCAGGCTCAGTGTTGGTTGTAGGCTGTGATAGTGGTCTGTTTGTGTGGACTGTCGACCCTTCTTCGCCTATCCTGAGGTCTGTGTTACATGTAAATAAATGGTTGCTTGTACAATGTACCCTGCAAGTAGGGTATAGAACCTCCTTTGACTTGCTTTTTAGCGAAGAGAAAATGGCACAGTGTATACACTCAGCTGCACTGCGCACATCTAAAATATGTACATGTTGTACATGTAAATATTGCAAAATAATAAAAATCTGAAATGACATCTGTGTAACATACTTGTTAAAAATTAAACAATTTCAACAATCGTATATTATGGAACTTGCAGGAAACATACAAGGGTTTAAAATTTCCAATTGGTTTGTTAAAAATTTAACATTGCAATGTAATATGTTTTAGGAAACCGTCCAGTTTTCACTCAAGATCAATATTTGTAACTTTTTTCAACCTTTATATAAAAGCAAAACATTTTGACACAGATCAACAGAAACATTTGTGTGACAAGCACTGTCTTTGCTTGTTTGTTTGTTTGCTTGCTTTCTGAAGGTCAAATCCTAAAAACTTCTTTTAACCAAATGAATTCTTCTACAGGCTAGGGGGTAGTTCTGTTCGCCATCTGTCTTATCCAGGCCATAGTCCAGTGACAACTGTCTCTTGGAGTCCCAGTGGACAGTTACTGATGTCTGGGTCTCCAGCAGACAGTAACTTGATGGTAGGATGCATTGTGTTCATGAATATCAAAGTTTTTTACATTGATTTCTCACTTTTTACTCTCACTTTTAATTCCCTGAGAATAATACTAACGTTATTAGTAAATCAGTGAGGAAAAAATTTATGTTGAAAACTGTCATAAGGGACTGGACAGTGTGAGTCGAAAGTTCAAGTTGTTGTTTCCCTAGGGAGTTTCCCATGACATGTGACACATTCTCCTCCTATCAAAAAACATATTTGAGCTGGGAGGTACATGTGTTTATTACAAAACATTTTCAACACCAAGAAAATGGTAATTGTACTAGTCTTATAAATATTAATTATGTCAACTACTAGTCAAAGACTAATTTAGTTAAGCTGGTAGAATTTCTTTCAAAAGAGTTCATGGGTCATTTATTTTCTTGCCTTGCCCTTGTTAAATGTAAGTACATGTAGGTACATATATTAAAAAAGGCCAATGTTGATTTCGGGTTATTTGATGTGAGAAACCCCTGTAGCATGTCAATATTGATATCATTATTACTATTATTTTAATATTTGTTCTATTGTAATCAGTTAGAGTTGATATGCTGTTAGTACATGTAATAAAGTAATTTCTTCCAAAAATGTATCAAAGGTATGGGATGTTGCCTTGGAGACAGCCACGCCTTTATATAGAGCTGGTGGAGGTGTGACACTCGCAGCATGGTCACCAGATGAGAGGAATCTATTTGCCGCGACACCTTCCAGCTTGTTCAGGTTAGACCTTTGACGAAACTGAACAAAACAAAATAATACTGTCGACTACTGCTATTAATTAACTTAGTTTTGCTGAAGCTAGTCCTATTTAATGCTCACAAAAAATTTATTGAAAGTGACATTAATAACAGATTTTTAACCCAAATTTGATATACATGTAGGGTATGGGAGACGCAGACATGGACTTGTGAAAAGTGGTCCAATTTGTCAGGAGCCTGTCAGGTATTTTAAATACAATAACATTCTCCTTGGAAGTTAACTATGATAAATAATAACAATTCTTATTGGTATTCGTGATATATAATAACATTGATCATGATAATATATAGAAAACAAAACCACCGGGCAGTAATAAATGTATGTTGTTAACAAAAATGTTGTAGGAACAGCATACCTTTAATGACAGTATGTCTCACATTTGTCGAAATTGAATAATGTAAACTTGTACAATTGAACCTCTCCACAATGACCACCTAGGCAAAAGAGGAAAATGGCCGTTGTAGAGAGGTGGGAATATAGGGAAGTAGGGGCGTAATATGACACTTATTTTTTTTCAGCGGTGCAACATTTTTCTTTTTTTTTTTAAATGCTTATTATAACAGCATTATATAAATCAAAACGTATCAATAAAGCAGAAACTTAAAAAGAAAAATAATAGACCATTTTACAGTTGTCTACTCAGTGACCTGGCCTTTGAATGGCAGCGAGGTTGGAGGTGACCTTGTTTTGATACAGACCTCACTACTTTTGTCATGTAAATCAAGTTGTTCTTATGCTAACTAGGTGTATTTACATGACAAAAGCAGAGAGGTCTTTATCAAAGCAAGGTCACCTCCAGCCTCACTGCCATTCAAAGGCCAGGTCACTGAGCAGACAACTGTAAAATGGTCTAATCTAACTATGTCTGGTACATACACTGTATCAAGTCGGGTGGCCTTTTACAATAAAAAAATGAGGTTTTATTTACACCGCTTGCCGGTTGTTGACTAACTGGCCTTTGCCGAGAGGTTGTTTTGGCTGTTGCTGTTTTGGAGAGTTGGTCGTTGTAGAGTGGTTAAAATGAGTGAGGGTGAATGTATGGACTGAATTTGAAACCAAAAAAGTGGCCGTTGTAGAGGGATGCCCGTTAGCGAAGTTCCTACTACAAACAGTGGAATAGATTCAAATTTACATACAGTGACCACCCCACTTTCTTCTGCTGACACACCCACGAATTCCTTTGTGTTGTTGTCAGTTCACTGTAAACGAAATTCAAATGTGAGGTGGGGAAAAGGAAAGATGCAAACAAATGTGTTTTAAATTAATTATTTTTAACACATTTATCCACTTCTTTCCTTTTCCCCACAACATGGTCATTAACTGGTTGTGGCAAGGCGAGGTTCCACTGTGCTCCTAAATGAATTTTTATTCTGTATACTTGTGTATATTCACTAGGCAGTGTGCTGGAGTCCTGATGGGAGCATTCTAGTGTTTGCTGTGGCAAATGAACCTGCGCTATATTCACTACAATTTCAGGATGCTGGTAAGCACTTGAAACAAAAAATAGAAACTTACAACAGCAACACCAACTGAATACTCTGGTACGTTTGCACTAATTGCATATTAACTAAAATATGAAATGACTGGAAACAGAACCTACCACAATTAATGCATTTAAAAACTAATGGCTTTGTTGTTTAAAAGCCATGTTGTGTCCTTAAGTGGTTACAAATGTAGACCCTTTTATAAAAGGTAAGTCGAGATGCTGGCGCTTTCACAGTAGATTCCTCCCTGCCAGAGAGCTTTGCTTTCTTCACTCACGTGTACAACTCAAAGGTGAACCTGCTTGCAGGCTAGCTAATTAATCTAGAGCCACGCCTCTGACAGTGATCATAATAATTGACAACTACTAATTTGCACCTACTTATAAATAAATTAAAAACATCTGCCACTAAAAAATTGTTTGTTATGTGCAGAATATTTTGTGTAACGAGTTTGTTTTTATACAATGTATCTGATTTAAGGCGATGGGGACAACAAAACATCTGTGGCAAAAGGTGCACGGCTGGCTGTAAGATGTGCCGATTTGACCTCTTACAGCTGGGAGCTGGATGAGGAATCAGTGACTTTAGGGGGCTGTGTTCGTTCCATGGCTTGGGATCCACTTGGTGAAAGATTAGCTGTTATATTTAAAGGTATATAAACTGGAATGTGATGGAAATGGACTACCCTGTTCCTAGTACTGCACAGCTTGGTTAGGAAAGCCTATGTTGTAGTTTCACAAATGTTGCGGATAAATTTTTAAATTCTTGTGGAAATCTGAAATTTAATCTGCATGATGAAATGGTTATGGTGTTGGACTTTGATTCAAGAGATCTCTCAAGGTTCATGACAACAGCGACTTACATGTACATTGACAACAACAACAACACAACAAAAGATGCGATAGACAAGACTTCACTTTATAAGGACATTTGTGATGAGCCACATGAAATTCTCTTCAAAAACTCATTAATAATTCATAAGCACATGAGCCTATCAGAGACGTCAAATTGATCACGTGCATGAACCTTTATACCTGGTAAAAATGAGAACGACTACCATGATCTTTATATAAAGATCACACGTAATCTTTATACTAGTGTAGCCAAAGCTATGAAAGTGCTGCGGAAATTGGGATGTTGTTTGCAAATTGAAGTAGGGATTGTATAGAGCTTGTGTTGAAATGGTTGTCATCATGTTATTTTGTTTTTGTCAAGTCCCAGAAATTGATGAGTAAGATGTGGTTATATTTAACTTATGATGTCATCAGTTACAGTGTTTAATTTCTGAAAGAAATAATGCAACAATAACTGATTTTGTGCGATTATGCAACGGCTTGTTAAAAAATATCGAATGTACTGTAGCTGTGCGAATTAGGCCCTGTTTACAAGCAGGTAGGGTAACCCTACTGCCAGGGTAACCCTAGCAAGAGGGTTAAAAGATAGCCCGGGTTTACAAGCAAAATTTTCAGGTAGGGTAACCCTACTGCCCGAGACAACTTTACGCTTGTTACGCTTCGGTAACCTTGCAAGTAAAGCACGAACAGATAACAAAACTGGAAAATAATTTGTTTCCAAAGCAAAATTATGACAAACTGTGAAAGAACTTGATGTTTTCTGGGTCATAATTCGCTGATTTTGTCGGTATTGTGATCATATTTTGCTTTTGGGAGCCAAAATAGAGATAGCCCGGGTAGGCGGGTTAACCCTACCTAGAGTGTTTACAAGGGAAAAAGTTAACCCGCTTGCTAGGGTAACCCTAGCACGCAGATAGGGTAACCCTCCTACCCGGGTAACCCTGGCCGCCTTGTAAACACGACGAAGAAAATAAGAACAAATGTGTGCGTGCTAGGGTAACCCGCTTGCTAGGGTAACCCTCTCTCCTTGTAAACAGGGCCTTAGTGCATAAACTTGTGCGAACACATGAAAGCCTGTCAATTTTGCCGAGATGCTTCGGCAAGAAGCAAATGGCAGCTACAAGAGTATACGAGTATAAGAAAAAATACTTAAATAAACTACGTTCAATTTTTGGCAGACGACAGTACTATCGAAAACAGTCACAGTGTAACTTGTTTGCGGCGAACTCGACCTGATCAATCTATTCATCGACATGTATCTACCTAACAGTGTAACTTATTCACACCCTTCAGAACCGTCCGCGTGTGGATCTCTGTAGGGCTTTCATTTCTCTTATAAACCCAAACAAACCATACATTTTCTGAAAGCTTAATATTTCCAGATTATGTTAATATGGCTCATTCCTTTAAAAATCTCAAAATCGTAAGAGATAGCGTAATTGAGTCAACTCCAGTCTTGCCAATGGTCGGAAGAGAATGATAAACATCGCATTTGCTTCTTGACACGTTCTACAGAAAAACCGTGTCTCAGTTTTTATTTGTTTCTTTTGAGACAATAGGATAAAGTCAGAGGGGGCAAATCATCAGCACTTCCTTCGAAAAAATCACGATTATTCGAAAACGGAAAAAGAAAGGAAAACAAAAATCGCCGACACGCTTTTCAAGAAAAACAATCTGACAATAAGCTGGCCAAATTTCAGCTAAATCGGTTCAGGGGCTGCCGATTTGGAGTTAAAAACGTACGCTTAACTGTTCCGAGAAAACAAGAAAAATATATTTTTTGCGACATCTTAACCGCAATAGGATTATAACACTTAATCATCTATTTTGATGTTTACCAGCGAGGGATCATCTTGCAACAACAATGGGCATTTGACAGGTGATATGCAGCAGGCCAAATCTTTACGCGGGACGTGGCGGGAATACACTGCATTTTCTGTTTATCGGCGATAGACCAAGAAAACTAAAAACCTTTGAGACTGTCGCGTGACCGCCATCGATAGCTCGAAAGTCAAGAACCGATGCGCAATTTATCGCGAGCGCCCTGCTTTTTTCCATCATCGGAAATGGAAGATTAGTTTCGTGCGACGGACAGCTTTCGTTCTGGCACTGAAACATCCAAATGGAACCAAGTCTGTTTTTACTTCCTAAATTCTCCAGAAGTTCAACGCTTTCTTGACAAAAGCGACAGGTCACCGATTCGTTGATCTTCTCCTGCAGTCTTTGACCGGCTACGATAGCGTGGCCATGGAACTTTCGCCATGTTTCAGTGCTTTCCAGATCTGCAAGAGGTTCTTCAACAGTAATTTTTGACCAGCTTGCACTACATGTTGACGAGGAAACCGACGAATCGCATTCGGCGCTTGGCTGCTCGTTCAACTCCTTTAGCCATTGCTCCTGGTCGAAGTAAGATCCTTTGTCACTCTCCGCTAATTTTTCAGCCCAATCAGAGCTAAACGAGTCTTTCGCTTCTTCCGCCTTGACGTTGCAGATGAAAACAAACACGACCTCTTCTTTTTTTGGCAGGCATTTAAATCAATCTTGCGGCATGTAATGCGTGATAAAATGACATCACTATACCTTGTGAATTATTTTGTGACGCGTTGACCTACAAGTTAATCCAGAATGACAGGACTTTTCAACCAATTAACGTGTAGTAAACTTCAACGTCCAACGAAATAATATTTCTTTTTGGATTTTTTTTTTAAAGAAAGCTCTTGAAAAGCTCTATCTGAACGTCTCGAAATCAAAAATTTCGAAAATTCGCATTCTGAACCCTGGCTGATACCTTAACATTGCAATGACGCACTGGCACTCACCTGAACTGGCGTCGAAACTCGAAAAAGCAAGATGAGTGTAGAAGATCTTATGTTATGTTAGAACTTCTCAGTTGCTAATGTTCTTGGTCTCGAATTGAGGCAATGCACTGTGCATTCTGGTCCGCTGAAAGCGAGGCTCTTCGCAGCGCAGAGCATTGTGGTCCGCTGAAAACGAGGCTCTACCACAGTGCAAAGCATTGTGGTCTGCTGAAAGCGAGGCTAAAACCCATGGCAAAATCTCAAATTTTCCTACCTTTCTTTTATATTTAGATTATGAACTGCTGCTACGCTCGCTACGCTCGCTCCGCAGCAATAAAGATCTCCGTGTGATCTTTATATAAAGATCTCAATCAATTCTCAATGCACGCGTTTTCTCGGGTTTTCGAAGCCGCAGAAGAATTCGCATGCACATGTTTTCTCGGGTTTTTGAAACAATAGAAAAATTCGCAGGTAGGTGTTATCGCGGATTTTTGAAGCTGTTCAAAACACTCGCAGCACATGTTTTATCGGGGTTTAAAAACACTGCTGCTCGTGTTTTAAACAGTACTTAAACAGCTACACAAGTCATGTCACACACTTTATTTTAATAACATCACTTGATGGAAACCATTCCCTCGTAAAGGTGACAAGAATTATTGGAAATAGATGAGTTATGTAGTGTATGTTGACTAGTAGAACATCAGCTGGTCTTTTACAAATGCAAGAATCAGATTGTTTATTCATTGTGCAGGGTAGGGGAGGCTAACCTGTCATTGGACTAACATCCTTACCCAGGGGAAGTCATAGGTACAAAGTGCATGGCCTAGTTGGTTCCATGTGCAATGTTGTTACATGTACATAATTAGCTGGCAGGTATGACTTCTTCAATGGAATGTAGCATCTACATGGCCGAATCTTTTCTCTCACCCCTATTAAACCAAGCATCCTGAGATTATTTTCCTTCCCGACGTTTGCTAGTGATTTGTAAGAAGAATTTTCATTTCTGAAGAAATTGTTTTTGCTTTCCACACAGATGAAGACAAACATGCTCAAGAACTAGTTGCTGTATTTAAAACAAGATTGAAACCGACATTTGAAATCATGCCCAGGTACATGTAATAGACATACTGGAGTATAGTATTTTAGTTAAATTGATTCATATCATAGTCATAGCGATTTTTCTTCAACAATTTTGTTTTATGTGAAACTTACAACGATTTAAGCCAATTTAAATGTCAACAAACGGCCAAAATAAAAATAAAATTCAAATTTTAATAAAGAAATTCGGATAATGTGTATTTTGTGCACCCCTCGACCGATGTATCGGTCAATATATTGGCCGACACTCAACTGATGTATTGGTCGACATATCGACCGATACTCGACCAATATGTCGGTCGACATATCGACCGACACTCGAGATATGTCGGTCGATATGTCGACTGATACATCGGTCGATGTGTCGGGTCGACTGTCGGCCGATATGTCTGTCGACATATCGACCGACATATCTTGGTCAATATATCGGCCGAGTGTATGTCGACCAACATATTGGTCGAGTATCGGTCGACATATCGACCGATACATCGGTCGAGTTGAGTGTCAGTCGATATATCGACCAATACATGATACAGAAATGCTAACTATCATTAGTGTGACCCAGCGGATATAAGGGGTCACTAAGAGTTCAGTTATTAATATCATTCATTTGATTACCAAATGCCTTTCGATTCCAACATGATAATCAAGAAGTAATGATAATGTTATTATTGTGTAATATGCAGTGGCTTTGTACGAGGCCCTCCTGATACAGTCCCAGAAGTTGTCACTTTCCAGCAAGACTTCAAGAAAGGAGCACTTCTGACTGTTGTAAGTTTTGTTTAAATCTTGTACTCTTGAGTGAATTCATGAGAGGTGCAGTACTTGGCTGAATGACTAATCAAAACAAATCGCTCACAGTGTTTACACCAATAGGCTCTGACAAGATTGAAAACTGGCATAACGCAGACTTTGGTGGTCAGTTTCAAGACTAAAATCACTTTTGATATTGAAAAGCAAAAAGCAAGCACATGCTAGTCAATAAACAAGTATTGGATGAAGTTGAGCATGATATCATGAATTATCAAAACCGCAGTCTGTGTTATCTGCCTCAGTCTTCGGCTTCAGCAGATAACACAGACACAAGGTTTTGATAATTCATGATATCATGCGAAAACCGAATTCAATAATTGTTTTATTATACATTTGTCACATAATTCATACTCAGAAACAGAAGCGAAGCGTTCAGTCATTTTGTTTCTGAGGAGAACACTCAACAAATTGACCTCGCTTCCAATGTGTGGCTTCATAGCTCAGTTGGTAGAGCATCGCACCGGTATCACGGAGGTCACGGGTTCGAATCCCGTTGAAGCCCTGACTTTTTTCAGGCTTCTTCTTTCCAACTGCTTAAATTGGAAAATTCACTGCGATGATCATTCTTCACTTTCATCTATAACCGCAGTTCAAATATATGAATTATTTCATATATACTTCACATCAAAGCAGTAGAATATTGTGCGATTCAACAGCGATAGCTTCAACACCTGAGTACTTTGACTCAACTTTTCGATATCCGTACTCTCAATTGCAGTGTGTTAAAATTGCTTCAATATTTATTTCGTGTTGAATAGTTTTTCACAACAAGTGTACTCGTTCAACAAGTCTACAAGTGGCTACTCACAGCTTTTATTATCAATGAACTCGTTGGTTCGATTAGATATGGTGAACCTGTTGGTTCGACGACTGGGAACTTGCTTATGAACTCGTTGGTTCGGTGACAAATTATTAACCACAGTTTCAAAGACCACACTCTGTGCAGCTATTCACGTTTAACCACACAATTTCAAAACGAATCAAAATAACAAACCAATTATCCGATGTAAATGTCAAACACTTACCTCCACTTTATCACTCTACGCAGCTTTATTTGCTGACGAAGTAACTTTTTCCTGCTTGAATGGTTGCTTGAATGGTGCAATCCAACCTGACTTGCACGTGATTCGTAATTGCAGCCAATAAAAATCACAAAATTTTTTTGGGATGGGCTCGGGATACGGGAAAGTTAAAAAAAACAAGGCAATTTTTGACTCCCAAGAAATCCAAAGGAATGCGCTCCCGAATTTAAGACGCTGGCTGACTATGTCCTCGGCGTAACAAGATTACTTACAAGATCTGTGCGGCACTCCGGAACTGACAATGGCTGAACACAACTAAACAACTACAACGCTTTTAAAAATGGAATTTTAAATCAAAAGAATAGACTTGACGAGGTTACATAATAAACAATACATGATTACATAACACAATGTGAAAAAATTAATTTGCATTTTAAAAACTGCACATAAACGAAGGCAAAAATTAACCTAGAACAACAACAACAACAACAAAAAACAAACAAGAAAAGGTAATCAAGAAAAACGAAAAAATGTAACTCTCGTGTCCACACAAGGGATAATTGATTTACGATTCCACAAAACTCCATCACATGAAAAACAAATTAATTCATTTTTAACTGTTTTTTTTCAGTGTTGGTCAGATGGCAGTGTCTCCTTCATCCCACTTCTATTCACCCCATCTTCTCATATTGGCTCTCCAAGTCAGTTTAAAAATGGAACAATTGCAAATAGTTTGTGATCACATTAACTTATGAAAACATAAAAGAAACTTCTACAGAGGGTATTGTCTAAATTATGAATAGTATTTTGTAAAAGAAAAAAATGTGTTCTCATTTCAATAAATACCAACCAAAGCTTTCTTTGGTCTAAAAATTGTTTATTTACAATAAGCTTTCAACCACTTTATGCATCCTGAAATAATTAAATGACATGAACTGCTTGCATTAAGCAAAATGAAGTAATGCCATCACAGTTTTGCTTTCAGTATCTGCCTTCATAGCTCAGTTGTTTGGTTGTGTTTAGAATCACTACACAACACACATAGACACATTATTCACTGATTATTTCATCTACAGCTTTATTAACAATGATTGTCAAAACGTAAATGGATGTTTTTTTACACTCTCAAAGGAGCATTTATCAATACTAAAATATTATTTTTACACTTCTTGGTGTGCCTTATAAGGACAGTTTTCAGTTGAGTGTCTAAAAATTACTATTAACACTAGCAAGTAAAATCAGAACCAAAATGCAACCCACTGATTGGTGAATATTCAAACTTGTATGTCAATCATATTATACAAAAAAACTAACCCATACTTTTCCTTTGTCTTTTCCAGCACATGGTCTTTCTTTTTATTTGGTTCAATTCTTTACCTTGTCTATGTCTGCTGTTATTGGTTATTGTGATTATACATTAAATTATGTTTTGAGATGCCCAGCTACTAAAATTTGTTAAAAATATATTACCACTGAGTAGTAGTACAGGGGCCAAATTAGCCGGATGAACTCTTCTTTTTAATTATTCAAAATGGGAAAATCGGAGCCTAAGAGTGGTGCATAAGGTGATGTACTGAAAAAGAGGGGCAAGGGAAACTTTATGGCTGTGCACTGAAAAGGTGGTGTAAGAGAAAAGTGAGTAAAAAGGTGGGGCAAGAAAAATGTGGGCAGAAAGGCAGCAAGGGGGATATCCCTCTCAGGAGAGCATAAAAATCGGGGATACCCCATCTATGGTGGTGCACTGAAAAGGAGGGGCAAGGGAAAAGTGGTGCTAGGCTGACGTCATAGGGGATACTCCTCTTGGGTGGGTTGACGTCATGGAACGGGGGATACCCCCTCCCCCTCTATGGGCTGACGTCATGGAAAGGGTGACCCGATACCCCCTCCCCTTCTATTGGATGACATCATGGAAACAGGATACCCGATACCCCCTACCCCTCTATCGGATGACATCATGGTAGGGGATACTTCCTCAGTTGAGAGAGTAAACAAAAAGCTGATGCGACACATGACGATGACGTCAAAACATGAATTTTTAATCAGGTTCTCTTAACAACAACAACAGTCGAATGCTGTTTTACAAAAAGGTGATTGGACCTTTCACACCATGAAAATGAGGGCCTTCCTTTTAAAGTGGCTTGTTGAAAAGGAGGTGCAAAATTCATTTAAGATAGCCGCCAACAAAAGCTTGAGAAAATTGGAAAAAGTGCACAAAAGTGGGGAATCAGGTGGGATCACTGAAAAGGCAGTTTAAGGGAAAAGTGGGGATGCAAAGTGGGGGTGTGGTTTTGGGGGAATAAGGTGGATCAGCCATGGTGTAAGGGAAAGGGAATTTGTGTGTGTGGCAGGGGGGGGAATAAGTTGGTGCAAGGGAAAGGGATGGGTTTTATGTAATTGCCAGATTTCATACCGTGAGGGCCTGGGTATGAGTCTGTGTATTATGGGATTAACAACACAAGACCCATATATTCATAAAGAGCACTATGAGTTTTACAAAATCCGTTTCGTGTTTCGTGTTAATTAGGTCAATATTGAACAAGATACAGCCACTCAAACACTTAAAAATTTAGTAACAAATGTATGGATTGCCGGACACTTGTCCGGAAATCCATACATTTCTTTGCAAATTTTGAAGTTTTTGAATGGCTGTATCTTGTTCAATATTGGCCCACTTAACACGAAACTTAACGATTTTGTAAAACTCAGAGTGCTCTTTCTGAATATATGGGTCTTTTTATGTGGGTCTGTTTTATATGGGTCTTTTTATATGGGTCTGTTCAATTTATGTTGTTTGGCCTTCTGTTTTGAGTTTGAATAATCTCAAGGTCCTCAAAACAAAAGCAGTGAAAAACATTTGTATACAAGAAACATTCATACTTCGGTTAACTTTTATAACTTATAAAATCCATGGTTAGGATTAACCGGCTTCTGAACAACCCGGCCCTGTTTACAAGTTTACCTGACATGAGCTTGCGATCCACACAAAAACCAGCCCTATGCTATTAGGATGTGATTTGGTAGAGCAGATGGCAACAATCTTGTGCGTTTGCAGTAAAAATTTGAAGAAAATCAATCAAGTAGAACATTTTTGCACAAACTTAAAAATTATTTCAGGACATTTTGGGTGCTGCTATAACCTTCTTCAGCAATGGCTCAGCTACTAACTTTATCACTTATTAACTCTTTTGGCTATTTAATTTAAACAAAATCCTACCAGCTAATAATAATTATTAATAATCATGTCGTAAAAAATAAAAAGTAGTTAAAAAATCATTTAAAATTTAAAACACTTTCAAATCTCTCAGCACTTAGATAACCACACAAAAATTCAATAATAATATTATAATACAAACCTATCGACCCTCAATAATTTTTATGGCTGGAGAAGGCAGCCACAGAAATGGTGGAAGTACAGTCCAACTGAATTTGATTGTCTCGAAAAGTATGGCATTTCACCAGAGCCTAAAACCACAAAATAAGGTATATAAACTGCTAAGGGCTAAATTTTATGTGCAAAATTCTGCCAACAAAATTTTTTCTACACCAGAGCAGATGGCCATTGCTACTTTAACAATCTTGTGCATTTGCAGTAAAAATTGGAGGAAAATCAATATCGAGTAGAACATTTTTGCACAAACTTGAAAATTATTTCAGGACATTTTGGGTACAGCTCATGTATAACCTTCAGCTAAATAAAAATGAGCAATGGCTCAGCTACCAACTTTATTACTTATTAGCTCTTTTGGCTATTTAATTTAAACAAAATCCTACCAGCTAATAATAATTATTAATAATCATGTAAAAAAATAAAAAGTAGTTAAAAAATCATTTAAAATTTAAAACACTTTCAAATCTCTCAGCACTTAGATAAACACAAAAAAATTCAATAATAACATTCTAATAGAAACCTATCAACCCTCAATAATTTTTATGACTGGAGAAGGCAGCCACAAAAATGGGGGAGGTTCAGTCCAACTGAATTTGATTGTCTCGAAAAGTATGGCATTTCACCAGGGCCTAAAAGCACAAAATAAGGTATATAAACTGCTAAGAGCTCAAGTTTATTGGCAAAATTCTACCAACAAAATCTTTTCTACACCAAAGTTTCGAGCTGTTTCCATGGTTAACTGTCAGATCGAGTGTCAATCATCTGGAGTAATAAGTAATGCCTCTTCATATGCGACATAGTTTTGCAGCTGTTGGAAGTGACTATGGGTAACGAGATCTGCAAATATTTCTCTTGACTCAGGGCACCCTTGACCACGAACAATTCTTTGAGCTCTCCCAACAAACTGTGTAAACTTCAACTTTGACACAATTTTCGTCAGAATTGCCGCTATGCTGATGGGCGGATGGTCAAATCCCTCTAGAAGCATCTCCACAACCACCACAAGCTTCACCTCGTTGTTTAGTATTCTTTTCATAAGCCGTTTTTTCTTCTCTGGCTTTTGATCCGAGTGGTAAGCTATTGCAGAATCATGGCTGCCCCAAATTTCATTCCATATTTTTGCCACTTCCTTTGCTTCGTGTATATTCGGGGTAATGGCAATGGCCATGTGAGGAGTGTTCCCAGGTAAGGGATTTTCAATATTCTTTGTTTCTTGGATGGTCTTAACTTTCTGAAGGAGAAGTTGATATAAACGCCTAGTGCTGGTGACCGGTTCGTCAAGGGAAACTTGACACCAATTTATCCTGCGAATTATTCTGTTGGTTCTTGCATCTTCAAGAGACAGATGGTAAACTGATTCACCATCTTCATCTCTCAGCACTGGCTTCTTATCACCTCTAAATGGTGTTGCAGTGAAAAACGCCACCATTGCATGACCTTTACACTTGTCAACAATTCTTCGCCACATGCTTGATGGATGGTGATGAGCTTCGTCGACAACTACTAGCTTGAAAAAGTCGTCGGGTAAACTGTTCTCGTAAAGAAACTTGTGCACGTTGGTGATAACAATGTCCTGTTTGCCGAGGAACTCGGGGTTTTCGAGGTGTGTTGTTTCTTTGATCTTCACTCCGATTGGCAATGCAAACTGAGCATCTGGTGGTATTATATTTCTCTCCAGGAGAAAATTCTGTCCTTGTGCATCCGCAGATACAGTTAACTTTCTTTCAAGTTGTTCTGCTATCGTTAGATCTGGCGCAACGACCAACACAGGTTTGTTGAACAAGTGTAACGGCTTGCGTGTTTCTGTATCTCTACATTGCCCCAAGAAGTAGGGCAGGCAACTGATAACTCCAGTTTTTCCGGAACCTGTGGGCATGGAGACCAGACCAATGCGTCCTGATCGATTTTGTTCAAAGAACTGCTGAAGCCGATTGAGTGCTTCAGATTGAGGAGCCAACAGCTTGTCCTTGGAATTTTCCACGACTGATGCACCATGATAATTAAATGTAGGCAATTGTTCCTGGAACGCCATCTCGATCTTTCGGATGCTATAACTGATGCCAAAGCACTCGATTACTCAGCACATTCGCAGTATGAAAGTCCCACGTGCTCGCTTCTTCATACATTGATTATTTTTCCCGTCATGCAGTGCAATGCTCTGTAGTTCACAACCTCGTTCCCACGATCTCTCTCCTCTGTCTCCCTCGTTGAGCAGAGGAGAGAGAGCCTGGGAACGAGGTGTCCAATGTTCTGTAGTTTGCAATTTTATTTCTACTTTGCCCAGCAGCTTAGCTCGATTAGCTTTAGCTAATTCTAAGAGACTGTGCTCTTTACTTTTGTAACATTCTTATTGTATTTAGTTTTAACTGTTAAACTTTTCTGTGCACGAATAAAGATTGTTGTTGTTTAGGTTGTGTATTTCATACGCTATAATAATTAACTGGCATCGTCACGCAAGCTTCCAGTTTTAGGGGGGGGGGGGGGGTGAGGAATATTGCTTGACGAACCCTCAGAGCGTCAGCGTAGGAGGACCATATCAACTGAGGATCAGCATATTAGTCTATTCATTTTTTTCCGCGAAGAGGCAAAAAATTGCTTCCCTTAAAGAAATATATAATATGCTTCCCTTAAAGAAAAACCAAAGGCTGGCAACTCGATCACTGCTGGTCACTCGCCAAACGGCCCGAACTCTAAGCTCCGAAAATTCCACAAAAATGGGAAGCAAACCGCCAGAAAGTAAAACTCGCCGAAATGGCTCTAAACAGCCTCCAAGAACTCAGAAACATCAATAAAACGATTTTTATTTTGAATGGCGTGACACTGAAAACCAGCAATTGAACGGTTTTGATTTTTATTTTGAATGGCGTGACACTGAAAACCAGCAAGATCAGAGTATTAAAAAATTCTCAAACTTCATCTAGTTGGTAATCATGTTATGTATATTAGAAAAATGCAATAAAAATTAGGGGGTCATTACGACCATCGAGCCTGGTTGTCATTACTTAACCTTAGTTAGCAGAAAGGAGCACTAGAAATTCTAAGAAAAGTACTTATTGGATTAATTTATTAGAGAAGTTAAACAAAACAGACCCTGAACTTGCATTTTAAACCATGTTAGTTAAACAGGAGTTACGATTATACTACAAACTTGAGAATTATCTGCGTGCGCGCATACACAGTAGGGATGCGTAATGCAGTACTGTGGAATCACCTAAACATCAGGGGCCCGTTTCTCGAAAGCCCGGGCCCGTAAAGCCATTTTTAGTTCATCTGTATCTGAAAGCGGAGAATTGTATACGCCTGAAACTTCTTGTGTGAAGAGAACCTCTGTTAATATTACTAGAAGAAGACGTGAATAAAACAGCTCTGTTATCATAAGCTTCGAGATTTTGCTATGGCTTTCCGGGTGCAAAACTTTTCGGGACCTTCGAGAAACAGGCCTCAGGCCAGAGCGCATCACTAGAGGCGCGCGTGCAACTATCCCATATTCCTGTCACGCGTTTTCACAGACCGATCTACTTTTAGTTTGAATTTACCGCGAATTCAGACCCCCGCAGGAACCTCAGTGACCAATCACAAGCACGGACTTAATTTTTAACTGACGTTATCATTTCACCGAAAGATTAAAAAGAAAAACAAAATTAATGTTTTTCCTTACCAGTGCGCGAGAGGCCTGAAAATAGACCAGTCACCCAGCCCCCTCCCGGCCTTCTACACCTTTTACTTACATCACAGCCACAAGAGCCTTGGCAAGAAATCGCAATGGATATCAAGGGTCCCTTTGGAAAGAAACCCACCAACAATGTTAATCGCTATGTTTTTAGTTGTAGTGGACTTGCTCACTCATGCAGCGGAAATGATACCCATTCCCGACAAATCAGCCAAAACTGTAGCCAGTGCTCTCATACGGGATGTTTTCTGTCGACGTGGTATCCCAGAGTCAATATTGTCAGACCGTGGCTGTGAATTTGACAATCAAGCTCTAAGCACGATTGCCCACAAACTCAGCATTGACAAGAAGCGTATCACAGCTCTACATCCCCAAGCCAATGGAATCGTTGAGAGACTAAACCGAACCATTGGAGAAATGTTGCGGAAAACAACAAACCAATGTGATGATAATTGAGATTTAGAGATTCCCTTTGTCCAGTTTCACTACATGAATCACGATCACAGTGCCACTGGTTACTCACCATTCTACCTGTCTTATGGCTATTTACCCTCGCACACCCCGACTGGTTCTTGCACCAACTGCCCCAAAGCGTCGGCAAACAGTCCAGCAGTGGGCATCAACCTAGTGGCCTCGCGTCTCAAAATAGCACATTCTGGAGCTGTCACTCGTGACTTACAAGCAAAGCAAAGGAGAGTTGCTGGAGGTCCTCAGGAGCCAAGTACACTTCATGTTGGGGACTCTGTTATGATGTATGCTCCCCCTCGACCTGGATATCCTACTAAGTTGCAGAGTTGCTGGCAGGGTCCCTTCATCGTCGTGAAATGCCTCGAGGGTAATACCTTCCGTATTAAACACGCTAAAAATTTTCGGCAAAGGCTCCTGCTACACTGCGATCAACTTCGTGTTCTTCATACAGGCCCAGAAAGGCTATTACCCACTCACAGTGCGAACCCTACTGGCTCGCCCACCGTAGTTCCTACTACTGTTCCTCCACTGAGGACCGACTGTTTCTGTGCCACCCCCATCTTCTGCCTTTCACCAATCTGGCCAAGTGAAAGATAGTGTCATTCAGGAAGATACCCCTTCAAAAGACACAAATCAGAGCTTCTCAAGGCCCCTGGCCTAACATTCCTGCACCAAGTGTACCTCCTGCTCACTTGTACTGTAGACTGCAAAACAGTCGTATTTTTTGCGAACGCGAGCGACGGTAAATATTCGAACGAAAGGTCTGGAGCGGTCTGGAGCGAATGTAAAAACGGCGAGGGAGAATGGAGAGAGACGCTGCAAAACAGTCGTATTTTTTGCGAACAAAAGCGACGGTAAATAATAATAATAATAATAATAATAATAACTTTATTTATCCTGGTTAAAAGAAAACCGGTCAGTCAATCAACAAAGGTTGATAGACTGGTATAAATCGGTGACCAGCACATAAGAATACATAAAATATCAATATATTACACGAAATTAATATTCGAACGAAAGGCGTGTGAGGCTCGCGCGCTTCACACGCGAGGATCACGCTTACGGCACCTCGCGCCTTCCGAAAAAATCAGAAAACGACTGCTACGCAGTCTAGGAGTCAAAGGGTTAAGCTTTCTACCTTATAACCGGAATAAAAAAACCGTTTCGAAACGAGCTATAACTGCATAGGTTGTTGACATAGGTTTTTCATTTACTGGTAATTGAGCTTTAAAATGTGTAGGGGCAATTGGGACAAAAATGTAATGTATAATTGAGTTCCATGCCATTGGACCGTTTAACGCCATGCCATTGAATCAAACGTTATTCCATCAGACCAGCACACACTTCTACGCTACTCTCCATCTACAACAGAATAGATAGTGAGTAGCGTAGCCAATCAGAAGACAGCATTCGTGATCAGGAACGGTAGTAGATTTGAAGTATATGAAGACATTATTGAATATATGATCTTTCATATTCTCACTTGTACAACGAAGTATGATTCAATGGCATGAAGTCCAATCCGATGAAATGAAGTATATTTAACAATTGGGTGATTCCAGAAAATATCCATACCCTACCACGGGTGGCATGAGTGTTTTAAACCCCCGCCCCTTGCCCTCGGAAATTCCTAAATGCTCATCCCCCCTTGCCCTCCGAATTCCAAAATCGCTAGCCCCCCTCCCCTTCAGAATTTTCCTTTTTTCAGACCCTTTGGAATTCCTGTTGGTCTGCCTAAAACTTCAAACGAACAAGAAACTTGCACTCTTTCCTTCTGCAAAATAGTTCTGTTCATAATTTTCGGTCAGACGATCAAGCAACTCAAGTTTCTTAACGTTAGTACACCGTAGCTATTAATTCCTCCTAAGCGTTATCTTTAAGCTGCTTATCACGTAATAAAACTTTTTGTTTTCCATTCAATACCCTCGCTGACAAGAGTAAAGTTTACGATCGATCTTCCGGTCACCCGCCATCTTGAAAATTTCGTTCATTGAATAACTGATGACCACTAGTTATGCAGCATACGTTTTACAAGCAAAATACAAGCAAAAAAAAATAGTAACTATGGTAATTTTTTAAGGTAACCTCTCCCCGACTCTTCCAGTTCTATTGGCAAATATACGTCCGGTTAAGGATATCAACTCCTGGGATAAATAGTTACATGTACTTCGAGGAAAAATAACTATTTAGAACTGAATGATCAAAACACTTATGCATAGACAATTTTGAATTAAACAGCGCATCAAAAAGGCACGCTGTCGGATATTAAAATCGGCGTGAAATACAAAAATCTGTCAGGCGTTCTATTTGGAAACGAGAGGCTGGTGTGAGTTTTCAGCACCCAGCAACACATCGTCAATCAACAATCGGTGAGAAACACAGACTTGGTTATATTTTTATTAATCAGTTGACTAATTCATCAACTTTAAAGCCTCTTCGATGTGGAGCTTGCTGCACAACCCATTTGCTTACTCATCTGCATGAACGCATACTTCTTCCGTGGTCCTGCTTCATTCATTTGCAAACTGGGAATGTTAACAGGTCAGCGATTTCAAGCGGAGCTCTCGCCGTCTTTCCTCTGGAAATTCACTGAATTCAGAGCTCATACACCCCCCCCCCCCCCATGCCTTCGGAATTCCAAACTACGTTACCCCCTCCCCCACGTCTTCGGAATTCCAGTCCAAGAAACCCCCCCTCTCCCTCGCCACCCGTGGTAGATCGAGGTATGGTATGGATATTTTCTGGAATCACCCGGCTTACAGTACTTTGCGAAACGAAACGAAACGAAACGAAATGGTACTTTGCGAAACGGCTACAATTGCTCCTAACACGCGTTGGCGACCAAATCCTGAAAATTAGCAGCCTAGAATGCTAGAATGTTTCATCACACCTTATCTAGAGTACCTGAAACGTTGTGCATGAACCATTTAGTGTCTTCTTTGTAACACGTTTTTAAGTTTTGCAGCGGTGTCTGACATTTGCAGACTGCAGACTGCAGACTACATTTAGGTCTAAACAGCAATCTGGTTAGCCTGAATATCAGTCAGGTTAGCCTGAATAGCACTCCGGTTAGCCTGTTTACGGTTAGCTATCAGTAATGGGAACGGGAATGCAGTATTTAGTTAAGGTCTGCAGTCTGCAAATGTCAGACACCGGTTTTGCGGGCTCATCTTACATTGTATTTAGCGTGTGTTTGGGTTTGCAAAGTACCGTTTCACAAAGTACCGTTTCGCAAACTACCAGTTTCGCAAAGTACCGAAAGCCGAATCACCCACTATTCCACAACCTCGCGTTGGATATGAGATGGTAGATAGCCAACGAGGCGCATAGCGTCGAGTTGGCTATGATCATCTCATATCCAACAAGGGCGGGTGGAATAATTGCTTTATTAAAAACGCCCCAAAAATAGAGCAAACTAAACTTAAAAAAATAAAAAAACGCCTCAAAAAAGTCACGCGTACGCTTACCATATTCGTAGAGCATGGTATAATGGCTCATAGCCCATCATGGCTAAGCCAATGATCCAGTTTTTAACAATGTCCGATAGAATCATGGGAGTATGATTCAATGGCATGGTAATGGTAGTGAAACTCGATTCAATTACATTTTTGTCCCAATTACCCCTCCACATTTTAAAGCTCAATTACCAGCAAAGTAAAAACCTATGTCAATCAACCTATGCAGCTATAGCTAACTTTTTAGCCATGTGTATTTTTGTTTCTAATTTTTAGTTATTTGGTTGATGTATATTTATTGTATAAGACTCCAAATAAACAAACAAACTGCAACTGCAACTGCAACTACCACTTGTTTCAAAATGGTTTTTTTTATTCCAGTCACAACGTAGGAAGGTTAACCCTTTGACTTTATCCCAATTCCCCCTGCACATTTTTAAAACATCATAATAAAATGAATTCAAAACAAGGAAAGCTAGAAGAGGGGCTTATATCCGGGGGCGGGACTTATACCCTGGGGCGGGGCGTATAACCGAATGAATTGTTTGGTTTACGTCAGGAAGATTAACGTCCTACGCAGACGCTGTCTTGGGCTCGTCACGCAATTTTCCGGTCCTTAACTAACTTCTGCTCGCATCCCGATCAAGGCTGCGGACTTTGAACCTCAATAAATTCGCGCGTGACATTGAAAGGAACAAAGTGGAAGATGAAGATTGCGTGACATGGCAAAGAGCGTCTGCATGGTAGGCTACAGGGCTAGGCTACAGGTAGATGGGCCTATAACCGGAAGTTGAACTCTAGCAAGCCCGGAGGGGAGGGGTGGGGGTGGGTAAATATTTGGGTAGGGGTGTGCCACTGGGACACAAAAATCCTTACCCTATACTAGACCATGATCAGCTTGATATTGCAAATCGTCCTATTCTTGACTAGACCCCAAGAGCCTCTACAGTTTCCATGCAGAAACTACCGTAATGATTCGATTAAGCAGCCGGAGTACTTACTTATGTTCATAACAAAACTTAAATACCGTATTAATTAAGAAAAAGAACAATAACAGAAACTGTAACAGTAACAAATATATGGTGAATGTTCAGTTAACATTTGAAGGAATTATGCCCTTGCATGGATTTAATTGTTGAGAAACTCAGACAAAGAGCACTGTTTCTGTTCTGCAATGCGGCATTACATATGAGAGCAATTATGGAAGACGAACCTCCATTGATACGTATCCTGGTGGCACTGTAGTGCCACCAGGATAATATTAGAATAGGTGTGTTTATTGGAATAGGGGAGCGCTCATTCAAAAGGGGCTCCCCTAATTTAAGGAGGTGCTAAATCAAATCATTATGGTATATCACTATCATAGTACAACCTATGCTAAGTAAACCAACATCTTCCAAAGTCACCAACTCTCTTGCTTAAGTAGTGCAGGAAGATGAAAGATTCAAAGTCAGTTCTGAGTTTCAATTTCAAAGCACCTTTATTTAGTTGGTCTCATCACATGTAATGAATATTTATCAACAACTAAAATGTGCAACCAGTTAAAATAATACAGTAAATGCAATTACCTGCAAGTACCACAAGATGAAAAAATAATTTCTTAAATTTCCTGATTAGTTCTCCTACTGTGAGACCATTGCCCCACTTATTTACAAATTTTTAAATATGCTGGACTACATGCCTTGAAAGCACGTCGAGAGAAACAAACCGTGGTACGATTTATCCAATACACGATTTCTAAATACAAATACGATAATTAACACATCCTGTTCCCGGAACATGGCGGAATATTTTCCCTGAAGAAAGTAAAGCGAATTCTTCACTTAAGAAATTAAAACTGAAAACTTAAGATTTGTTATAAAACCGTTCGAAAACAAGACGGGATATTGAGCAACTCTTCGAAGCACTTATTGTCTATTAATTGGCAACATTTGTCTACTATACAAGTAACGTTAAAATTAATTTTACGCGTTTTTGGCGTGTCTTTTCTTCGTTCCCGCAGAGGGGTTCAGTGTTCCACATTTGTGATTTTTCGCTGAAGATTTTTTGATCTTCTTCGCTAAGCTTTTCTTCTTTCTTTTGTCCTCGGGCTTCAATAATCTCGAGTTTACCTCAATAGCAGCCAGCGTGCCAACGATCGGACCGAGCCAAAACACGAACAAATGCTCCGATATTACTTCCTTCCTCGTGCAAAAAACAAATGTATGAGCTGTGGCCAGAGCTGGATTCATCCATGTTCCGGTGGTTTCGGCGAGAAGGTAGCTAAGAAGGACACACAACGCCGATCGAATGACGGGGTTGAACTTCTTGAGTCCGCCACGCGACAAGAAGTCGCTCATGGTCGTCGCGAAGGTCGCCAGAATTTCGATCGAAATTCCGTACAACAGGGAAACTTCCAGTGTAGATCGCAGACCCTTCCTCACTTGCTGATGGTGTAGATCGCTCCACGTTGATTTCCAAAGCATTTGAATGAACGGAAAGCTAAGAAGGGCGCCAGCAAGTTGAAACACAATTTTCGTTACATTGTCCGCCACCCAATACCCTTTCTTGTAAACGAAGTCTTCCGAAAGTCCACATGGATTCGCGAATGCTCCCTCAAAAATGTACTCGGCATTTTTTAAGGTTAACAGGCAAAAAGAACAGCACAGTGCAATCCAGACGTTGTAGAATCTTCCGATGACTGAAATCTCGAAGACGCAAACAGACAACTGGAAAGTAGAGATAAGTTCATTGGCGTATATGTAATACGTTTTTGGGAGTACCCGCCGAAGAATGAGTCGTAGAAATTCACCGACAACATAACCAGCTGCAATGGCAGCTAGAGACCAATGAAAGCCCATTGTGTAGACGAAATCTGCTCAAACGTTCGAGCAATCTTCCAACACGAGGTTGTCTAACATAGAGAACCAATTCCGAGGACCAACGCGGGTAGGGAGAAGACACATTTTACCCCTCCCGCCCAAGTAATGTTTTGTCACATGAGAGAGGGTTTGTAAACTTCATTTTACTTGGAGCTACTTGGAAGATGATGGTTTTGCTTTTATAAAGCTAGCAACAAATTCGTAGGAAGAGTGGAAGCAGAGATCTTTGTCCTTCGGAAGTGTTGCTAAATAGTTTGCCAGGGGGGGAGGGAGGAGGAGGGATAACATCAACTCACATCTCCTGACCAATCAGGTGATTCTCATATCATCTCATCCAAGCTAACTAAACAAGGCTGTTAGCACTTGCCTCTACATGTATATGTAAATTTTTGTATCTATAGAGAGCTTCATTTTGGAAATAAAGTATCTTGAAAGAATTTGCAATGTTCCAAGATGACAAATTTCTAGGACATTTTGATGTTTTTTTAGACGTGAGTGAAATTGATACATCAGAACTTACACTTTGCCGTGTACACTCTATATGTATATTTTTTAAGGCATCAAATTTTTTGTATTCATAAGGATGTAAACACAGTGACTGCATACTAATTGTTCCATAATAATTATTATTGATTTACAAGTTTTGTCAAAATTATTTTTGTGATGAGATGACTTTTAAAAACACTGCAAACTTATGATTGGGACACAACACTCCATTTGCCCTATCATTGGTTACTGTTCTACTGCTGTTAAATCATTTTGTTTTTTGTTGGCTTAGAATTTATAGAGGCATAAGAATAAATAAGAATTAAAATACCAGTTTCATAGACTTAAATGAGAATCCTTAGGCAATAAGGCTTGGATATTAGCCTCAGCCGACTTTGGCCGATTATTAGCCAAAATCTTTTGGCCTATGACCCAATCCAAAAGGTGGCACGGGCAAACAAAAGATAATCTAGGACGTAGAATGCAAATAAATACACCACCACTCACTGCTATGTATAGTTCGGCATTTTGCGAGAAAGACCAAACAAGTCTGAGCAGTGATTCACAGGCTAGTGATTGGGCTACATGGTCGTAATAATATCGATGCCTCTATTATTTCCATATAAATCAAGTTCAACAACTTATAAAGCAGATCTATTTACACACAAGTGGATTTCAAATATTACCTTTGTAAATGATTCATTTCATAACACTTTGTTAAATTTTTAGTTAGTACTTTATAAGTTAGGTGACCAAAACTAGATAAAATTTGTCAGCTATTCCTCTTTAGATCAACAAGAGAGTGGAGAAACCCTTTTACAGTGTGACCTGAGGGACTGCAAGTTCTTAGAAAGTATCTCTTGTCAACAAATATCAAAGCCTCTATGGATACAATGTTTTTCTCATTTCAAATCCGACAAAATCCATGAACCATTCTTGCCTTATTTGTTCATCGTGGTAGATTCCACGCACAAAAAGTAGTTTACTTATTGATTTGTAGGATTGTGTCTGCCTGGAAATACATTTATTACTCACAGAATGCACAGTTCCATAAAATATCCATTCTCCCCTCACGCCCCACAGAAGGGATTGGAATTTACTGGGGGTGGGGGAGGGGGCTCCATAAGGCCAAAAAAAATTAAAGAAATGTATGAAGCTTAATTGGAATTTCCAGTGGGGCAGGGGTTGTAGAAAAAAATCCCTTCCATGGGGGAGGTATGGATATTTTCTGAAACTACACAATCTCTCAAAATGAAAAGCACTCTGGGTCAGAGAAAATTGGCCAGACTAAGCTATGCTGATCTCTTGTTTTATCTTTATAGTTCTCCAAGGTTTATCCATCCAATATGATAGACACTAAAATTAATATTGTTAGCTAACTAATCAGAATTTGAGCGTGCACAAGTGGGTCACTGTGAATTAGCATCTCCATCGTCTGCAAGGAACAAATATATGCAAAATGTCAAGAACAAAATTTTTTCTGTTAAGATCTGATTTGGATATAAATTGGTCCGAGACCACTCTTTTTTGTCCACCTCAGGACTATCTAAGAATCAATTGAAATCTTAGAATTTACAAGCTACAATGCTATGCTTAATCTTGATTGTGGAGGCGTGGTGCCCTACTGGTTAGTGCACTGCACTTCCAGATTGAGCGGTCCAGGTGCAAGCCTTGGCCAGGGTTGTTGCTACAAAGCTACAAAACTGAATCAAAATTCCAGCTAATCCTGGGTTAGCTTAATTGGGTTTGAACAACCGAACCCAGGAGTGTTCAAATAGGTAGCAGTGAATTGTTAAGGCAACCTGACAGAATGTTGAGGAGTAGTTTGTACTAGTGAAGGACTAGCATCCCATCCAGTGGTGGGGTAGGGAGGGGTAGCATACTTGTAGCCATTCTATACTACAGAAACTGGAGATAAGTGCTGAGAGCCATAAGGCAGTTGGCCTTTATTCCTTCCTTGTTTTACTAGCTATGATAAAGTCCAATTGATGCATTTCTAACCTGGTTGCGGATCTTGTCCTTCCCTGGGTTGATTCTGTTCTCTGTGTTGATTGACGGCAGCCTGGGCCTGGCCTCTTAACTGATCAAACAACTCTGGATTGGACTGCTGCATCTGTTCACCGAACTGTTGGGCACTGAAACAACCAAGTTTATGAATGTCATTCAATTTTAAACATTCATGGGTGCCTAACTTTTCTCCGCAGGAAACAGTTTCCATCGCTTGGCTATGGTAAGGCCATTATTAATAAGACTTTAAACACATGGACAGGGAGTTAGCCAGGATTTAAAAATCTGCCATCCAAAATTTTATATGCAACTTGAGACCCAACCTGTGCTCCCTTACAGATGCTCTACAATTTTGAGTACAAATGTGTTTAAATTTTCAGAACAGCAACTCTTCAGTCAGAAAATTCAGTAATCCAGAAAAGGAAAAAAATGAAATGTACAAAATGTTGGCGGCTTTGCACCCCTTCACAGTCATGAGTACATTATAAAAGACAAGCCTCTTTTTGTCAACCACAAGTAAGTGATGCAATAGTGCTCCCAATTGGTTGTCTGTGAGTTCTTCTACCCAAAAATTATTCCAAAAGATGCTGATGATCATGAGGTACTATACATTTAAATTTAAAAAGCCGAAGGTATGCTGAGATGGCATGCAAAATACGACTTACGCTTGAAATATGCCAGCAGCACCTCCACCACCTCCTCCACCGCCTCCCATCATATTTGTCATCCTAATAGCAAAATAAATTCATAGTTATAAATTAATTTAATAATTATCAGTTATGGTTTAATACTGACAGTCTGTTAATGGTTAATTGTACAACATCAGAATTTTTGTGATACCACACGCTTACAACATAACTCAATTAAGGTGGCTCGTACCAGTTTTCTCACGCGGGGAGTAGATCACCATCGTGCGTCACGTGTGAGAAACACGAACAATAGAGGCGCGAGACTGCGCGAGGTTTAAAACCTCGAAAGACCAAAACAAATATGGCTGCGCGCGACTTTTTTGCCCAAGGTCACTTTTGTACTTTTTGAGACGAAATTCGCATATAAAGGAGGCTTAACCTGCTGGAACAACTCAAGTCAATTCTGTGTATTTAAGAAAAATTGTTTTGGGAATCCAATGTTTCCCAAATTTCAAAGGAAACTTGATCAATCATGCAGCTACCGAGAACGTATTAATTAAGTACTCGTAAAACATAGCAAATCTACCCAGAATTTGTGTAAACATCCGACAGAGTAAGCCCAGGAGGTTGTCTTTAACGACAATTACAACTGTAAATGATGTTTTAGCATCAAACAACAGCAAATTACACAAAACAAAATGCCTGTTCGGAGCCCGCTCGCCCGCGCGGGCACACGAAGCAGTCAGCAGTAGTCAAAACAGCTCATGAGCAAATGCTGATCTTATAAAGTCTGGATTTTTGAATGCGTGTCTACGCGCGTGGGAATAACGGAACTCGCGTAGGATTTTGCATGAAAACAAGCCTGATGACCCCTTTTTTTATTGTTTTAATGTAATGTTATCATTCAGAGCAAACGTCAGAAAAAAACTAAAAATTATACAGAAGGAAATTTGCACTCTGTGCAAATTGTCGTTTTAGTTTACAAGAAATCGGCTCCGTAATTTTTTTTTTAAAATTGTTGTGCATTTCCCTTTTCAGATGCCAAAAGCTATGGTTTAAAAGAAACTTGGGGTCAGAGGATTAATTTTTTAGTTATTAGTGACATAAGCGAAAAATCAGGTCTGGAAAATCCTTTTGGAATGTTGCCATGGTAACTGCTGACGACAAAATAACAGCTGTTTTAGGTAAAGTATAAATTATATAATCCAAATTTACAAAAATATTACGGTGGCCCTGGTCTGCCTTTTTGTTCTATTCTTGCAAAGTTACGAGCTGCCAAAAACCTGAAAACTGGTACGAACCACCTTATGAAGTAGCCAATTGGATGGAAGGTGCTTTTGATAAGACTTGGCATTCTCCAGTGCTCAGGGGGTATTCTGTGGCGAGTCATCAGCTTTTACTAAATAAACATTTAACAGTTTTTAAAAACTGGCTCTTAAGAGGAGTTAATACAGTAAATAAGCCTCTCTTCTTGCTCTCGGACAGGTGCTGAGCCGGGACAACCATCTACTTCAACCAGATCTTATTACTGGTAAAGGCACTGCATGCAGTGAGTCTCTCAGTATTTTACTAAATCAAAATTCATACTAACATTTGTTGAACACCTGGGTTACTCATAAAGGTTTGGGCCTGAAATGAAATGAAATTCAAGAAATTTAAGCTTACATGTATAACAACAAAACATCAGTATCTCCTCTACAATGGCACCAGTCTCTGTCTTATTGGACCTGTGTGCATCTCCCATAACCTCTTTATAATTCATGTAAAAATCAAAATCATGTACACTCACTAAAAATGTAGGGGTGCTAAAAAGATTCCATTAAAAATTGACATCAATTCCCACACACTTACACGCTGACTTGAAACCACAACAAATTGCTATCAATGATGAATGTACAGTACAATGTACATGACACATTCCAATACACAATTGATTTTAATTTGTTAAAGTTATCTCAAGAAGAATGACAATTAGTTTTACATGCACAGTAGAAGTACTTTTCTTGAAAGAGATGTTCAAGATTTTAAGTACATGTAATTTAATAACTAAATATTGAAAGACAGTACATGTATACTTAACTAATTAAAGTTTACAACACTAACAACTCATGGTGAATGATTCATATTCATTGGTTCACTTATCACCAAGGAGGTTCCATACTCAGGAAGAAAACATGGAGTACATGTAGTATAAGAAATGGAATCACATTTTATTAATTAAAAGCTAACATGTGTACTAGCCAAGAAAACAGACATACCATATCCATGATTGCAGGGTTTGTCAACAGGGAGCCCAAATCAAGTCCTCCTAAATTTGGAACACCTGGAGATTAAAAAAAAAAGAAAAATTGCAAATAAAAGGATGATTTGACTCAAGATCCAATCAATTACTAATTAAAACTATAACTGGAAATACTGGCCATGATATTAGAGCTACATGTACAGAACTGTACAGTTCTTGAAACAACACAAAACAAATTTCCTATTCTGAATTTCAGTTTGTAAATTGTGTGAATTGTGTTCATTTGGCAATTAATTTGTACCAGCTGTCACACTGTAGGTAAGAAACTTCAAAGGAAATTGTTTCATAAGACAAAGTGAAAGCTTGGACTTGAAAATACCACTGACCATACTGTCCATGTTTGGGAAGTGTACATGTACAAGTGCATAATGCACTTTGGGGAGGAAAATATAATATCTTAACCTTACAGATTTAGCAGTCTTCAGAGCTCTAATAATTGATCAAGAAGCCTTGCAGGAAAGCTTGAGATCACTATCACTTTAGTTAAACGAACACAGCTAAAATCCCATTGACACAATTTAACACTTGGAAAAAAGCATGTGAGGTCAAGAATCTATTTTTTTTACTGACCTCCTGGGGCCGGTCTGGTGTTACCAGCCCCACCTTGTTGGGATTCCCTAAGCTTTTCTTCCAACTGTGATAAGCTGCTTTGATAAAAAGTGCTTCCAGGTTCTAATTCTAAAGCCTGTGAAACAAATGAAACAACATGTCGGCACAGTATTCTCCAAATGAAATTTGACTGAATTCACAATCAATAGACTTGACAGAAACAAGTTATGACAACATCGTAAACACCACCACTAATTTTCAATGAAGTATAGACACTAATCTTAAATGGCTGCTACATGTATGTATAAATTATTTTGTAAGTATTAAAATTAGCCTGACTAACTTGGTTTTTGAGTTGATAATTCAAAAGAATTTGTTCTCTAAAATGAGTTTAGTAAGGTTAATGTAAGTGCATTGGCAGCCATCTATGAATAGGGTATATTCTAATTAGAGTTTCATACCTTTGCATAGCTTTCTTTGGCTTTCTGGAGGTTGTTCAAATTGTGATATGACAAACTGAAATACAACAAACACAAAAGATAAACCACAACCTACAGTATATTGCATTATTTATTGCAAGGCACCCTTAAGCTACACGTAGCTTCCTTCCCTGTCGCACAAATGCCAAAAATGTAATCCTACCCCATTCGTCCATAAGCTTTTCCATAATTAGGGTCCAGAGTGAAAGCTTTCTGACAATCTTCTATTGCCTTTTGGTGTTCACCCATTTTGCTGTAAGCAGCAGCCCTAGAAAGAGGGAATATGAATTAAAACATGTTTTAAATCAGTAACAATATTGTGTCACTCTCGAAAACATTCATGCTACCAAGTGCTACAGTACACACTTAATGTATGTATAGTCCTGAGGAAACAGTTAGTTTTGTTTTCCTGAGAGTCCGGATGAAACATCAGGACTTGAGGGGAAAACAAAACTACCAGCAACTAGTTTCCTGAGTGACCATATATTTAGTGCTTTGTTATACATAATTTAGACTTTCCCTTGAACAATCATATAGCAAAAACAAACAAAAGACACTGTGTGGGCAACAACTGCGTAACTGTATCCTGGTCAGGATACATTTGCATTTGATCAGGGGCATGTGACCAAGAATCAACCAATCACAGTACTTGTTTTGTTGAGCGAAAGTCTAGGTATACATATAACAAGGTGTTTTGGTTTGAAAATGACTCTTCAACCTAGAAGAAATTCTAGGTGAGCTTCATGGCTTTTAGACCTGCCTCCCCTTCCAAGTACCGGTACTATGAAAATCCCTGTCATATACATTCTCTTGCACTGCAAGTTCTAGTATTCAAACATGGAAAAACAATGAGGGCCTTGACCCCACAAAGGCCTGTTCCGAGACTGCATTGCTATAGTACAGTGTAGTGTACATTCATTAAGCACAATTTTCCAAGCCAATCAGAATGATGGGTGACCGACAATACAAACCCTACAAACCTGTTGCAAGGAAAAACAGCATTAGCACTGTCCAGTTCCATGGCTTTGGTATAACACAGTATAGCTTCATTATACTTTTCTTCCTTCATCAGCTGATTTCCTATGGAATGCACAGTGATTGATAGACCTTTAAGACCTTTACCAAACTAGGACACTGTGCCAGAACTAGGTCACGTTTACTACATTGTTCACATGCATAGACATACAGTGCTCTTAAGAAGGTCGGTCAAAATGTTGCTAACACTGGCCTAATATTGGGCTGGTGAGTTTTAATTTACTTTTCCACAAGGAACAAAACACTTGGGGTGCACTGCTTAAGGTATGGCCAAAGACTGAAAAGAAGGAATTTGATTAGTTAAGGACGTTCGGGCAAAATTTTTCCAGTCGATAGAATTTTTTTAAATTTTTACTGCAGGCAGATAATGAGTTACATGTACTTGTACCACCGTCTTCGTTTCAGAGATACATGTAAAGCGTGTGGTAAACTATACTGATTTCGAAAAATTGTCGCATATCATCGAGCATGGTCTACAGGGGTTTATAGTTTAAAATATCGAAGGTGAGTCAACGGAGGCAAACAATCTTAGTCATATTTTGTAGAAGTGGGTCTGCTGCGTAAATAATTCCAAACCTTACTAACGTTTTCACAAAATTTAACCCTTAAGAGGCATTTGAGACCGCCGCACAGATGCACGAAGAACTACTAAGAACGGAATTCGATGGTGCATTTTGCCAAAAATTTAAATTTCTAGTCGATAGATTTTTTTCATTTTTCCCTAAACGTAGAAAATCAGTAGAGAAAATGATCCATCGAAAGAAACATTGGGGTCACCGAACGTCCAAGATCTTTAAATCCAGTCAAAGCTCTAGCAATGGCCATCTGCCTTATCATTTGTCTATTTTATGACTTAGCATGCGTGCTGTTGGGTGACGTAGCATGTGAATTGGCGTGCACAGTAAGGATGCACAGAAAATATTAGCGTGAACGTCCTTAAGGTAAGGTTATAAGATGCTGACAATATTGAACAGATTCCATGTATACCTTCAGTTTTAAGCTCTTCTGCTTTGGCCCTGTCTTCGGCAGTGGGCTGAGCAGCTGTTGAACCTCCCCTTGTCTACAAACAGATAAATATATATGTTTTCTAGAAACACTCAAATGTGGAAAGAAAAATATGCTTCTACATGTAAAACGTATTTAATTATTCATCATGTTAAAAACAAAAAAAATCATGACCATGAGTGTGTTTGAATATCTGATCTTAAATTAGCATGGATTTTTACGTCTTTTCTCAGTTTCTCTCTTAGAGATTCGATTGAGAAGACACATGTACATACATTGTACACGTATCAAATACTCAAGACAGTGTTTGAACAGATTTCCAAACACCTTGCAGTTTGTCAAAAATACAATGTACACCAAGTGTTAATGTGTCATATTTCCAACTATAGCCTTTGTGTTTGGAAGCATATGGTCTTCTGTGTTTAATATATACAGTATTACACGTGACCTTATGGAACACATCTGTGATGATCCTTCAATGGACGAATGCATTTAACTAGTGAGATACTGATAAAAATCGAAATTACATGTACATTTAAATTTAACTGCAGGGCTCGAAATAGAAAAAAATTATAGCCTTCCATTTTTTTTATTTTCTGGCAGGCCAGACAAATTTTGGCCTGCCATTTATGTTTTTTGACCTGCCACAATGACATATTTAAATGTTTAATTATTAATGAAATATTACTATTTTTCATTTTCAGTAAATAGTGCATTTCTTGAGGGGCAAGAATTTGAAGAAGCAGGGATGGAAATAAGGGAAAACAGATTGATAGATGATTATTTTCGATGGTGTAAACGGTCATGCCCCCCCCCCCCCCCTAGCAAGATGAAGAAACATCCGGACACTTTTTTCACCTTTTATTTAACAAACATTCAATGCTGTGCATCAAGAGGAGAATTACCCACTACTCACAGTGATGTCCATACAAATTTATGCCAAACTTGAACAATAGTCAATAAAAAGTAACTCAAGAGCTTGTGGTGTCCTTCTTAGAAACAAACTGTTAGAAGAAATGTGCAGGCTTCGGAAACAGGAATTCAAGCTTTCATGGACAATACATTGGTCCAAGCTGCCATTTTTAACACTGGTTAGATTTGAAAGCAACAAAATGAAATACAATATTAAGTGGAGCGATTCTGACAACCATTCAAGTGATAGAAATCTGTTGAAACATCTCCTTAGTCCTACAACTGAGACAACAATTGGCACTACTCCAATACATGTAAATCATCCTCTAGAAGATCCTTGACAGTTTCAACAACCTTTATTGCAAGCTTGTGTGGCTCTCCTTTCATGTGAGTCAACACGCTATCTTTCTTCACATTGGTCGTACCTTGATCGCGACACCAGGTTTCGTTGAAGTTTCTTAGTTTCGTTAGCTTTTTCTGGTGTTTCCTGCATATCTTGCATCGTATACTTCTTACGAAGATTGCACCGCTTTTCCTCTCAGACTCTACTATTTCAATCCAATCGCCACACTTCCAGCTTAAAAGTGTAGATTTCTTAGTCTTTCGATCTGATTTGGCGTCCATGGATGCCCCCATGTTGCCTTTGACATCTGTTGCTGCTGCCCAGCTGATTGTAAGCTCTATAAAGTCGACCCATTCCCTTCGCCAACCCGCTCAAAGGGCCCAAACTGCATGCCGGGTTAAACTACACGAGAAAACCACAAGCCAATGCGCCTGCAAACGCACGCGTGGGTTACGGATTTAATGGAGGGTTTTACAGTCGAAAGAGTTTCTTTTAAGTAATATTTTTTTCATCAGTGAGGATTGATTCATGGAGAGGAATAGTAGATAAAGGAGCAGGGTAAGAGGAGAAGAAAATGACACAACACCAGTCCAATAAATTTCACATGCCATTTTATTTTCGGTTTGGCAGTTCAAATTTATTTTCGCCTGCCAAACCTGAATTTTGGCCTGCATTTTGGCCATTGGCAGGCCGCTATTTCGAGCCCTGAACTGGTATTGCAAAATACATTGTAGAAATGTAAAGTTGCATTATTTTATTTAACTTAGTCTTATAAAATTCATGTTAATTTAAAGTGCCCCTGTGACAAAAAATAAATTGTTTTTTTTTCCTTTGGATTTCAAAACTATGTTAACTAAATACTAAGTGACCCAACTTTAATCCTTGATTTAAAAAAGGACCCTGTTTATTTTAACTGGAACTTTCCTATTTAATGATCCGCCATTACTAAATTTAAGTTCTTGGGAGAGCTGGATCGAGGAGAAAATGACGTCAAATGCTCACTAGTTTAAGAATGCAATGTGTGTGTACGCTGCAGAATTAATATGCAGCACAGGAGTTTTGGGCTTTCACACTTTTAAACTCGCACTTTGCATACATAATAAGCTGCGTTTGCACGCTGAAATTTTTAAGCTGGTGAGCCTTTGACGTCACTTTTCCCGGATCCAACCCTCTGAGGTCAAATCGGTCAGGTTTGAACGTGAGTGATGGCGGATCGTGAAATCCAAAACTTACACTCAAAGTAAACGGCCTTTGGATAAAAATGAAAGGTCAGAATTTTTCCAGTCAAGTGTTAAGCAGACACACTTTCAGAATCTCAAGAAAAAAGGAAGTGATTTTTTTTTATCACAGGGGCATTTTAAGACCATAATTTAAAGTACTTTCAAGAGCCACAAACCTGGGTTGCAGTTTCAAATATCTCCTTCAGAGGCTTATCACACTTCAATTTTTCAACTTGTGCAGGGTCATTTTTGTTTATGTCATAAACAGCTTCTAAACACTGGATAGAAACTAGGAAAAAATAAAGTTCTCTGTTCAAGTAACACACCAGTTGGTATAGTGACAATCCTACAACGTTTCAGATATCACCCCAAATCCAGTTAACATCCCCAATGTGTGTATCCAGAAAATATCTAAGGGCTTGTTTACAAGGAGAGAGGGTTGCCCTAGCAAGCAGGTTAACCTAGGAAGCGGGTTACCCTAGCACTTGCACGTTTCCTTTTTTTCTTCGTTGTGTTTGTAGGGTTACCTAGGTAGGTGGTTATCCTATCTGCGTACTAGGGTTACTTAATTTTCATCTTAACTCTCTTCCAACCCTTGATCTCCAAGGATAAACTCCCAGCATATTACAAACACAATATTATAATTATTCTTTATGAATTATTATTAATAATTCTTCACTAACATTTATTATGTTTTGCTCATTAATTTCTTGGGAAACTTTACACATGTTTAATGAAGTGACTGATATAGTTGACCAAGCATAGAGTAGAGTCTACAAGATAACGAAAATGTGTACAATTATCATGTATTGGGACATTGGAATTTTTTAGGGGGGAGGGGCAGATCAAAAATGGACCATTATTAAATTTTATATACACGCCATGTACCATTACTAAAATTTACCAAAATACGTTTATTATTAATAATTCTTCACTAACATTTATTATGTTTTGCCACTGGTAGCCCAAGCTCCCTGGGAGCCATCAACATGACATTGCGTAATAGCGTTATTATAAGAGTTTGTACAACGATCGTACGAAATATTTCAAACTAAGGGGAAAAAAATAAAATCGACTTACCTGTCCTGTTGTTTGTATAACTTGTGGTTTTATGTTGTTTGGAGGGGTTTTAGAGCGATTTCAGAGGGTTTTAGCTTCTCTGTATTCTTCTCACTATAAAGAGAGACAAGGTAGGGCACTCGAGCGACGGAGCCCAGCAGATCGACCGAAGGAATCCAGCCATAAATTCGCCCCAAAGAATCAGATCGCCTCAAGATCCGCCTTGATCAACGCTAATAGATGCTCTAACCGTTGCTTCTCTTCATTAGATTAAAACGTCCGCCAAGGAGCAATTTTAGCGCGCAAATCTCCCAAAGCTTTTCCATCAATAGCCGTCCAAAGATCCGTTGACCGTTTGTTCCGTGCACCGAACGTTTCAAACTTAGCTTAGCGACCCGGCCTTTGGGTTCGAATTACCTGCGTACCCGGTGGGAGAAGGTACAATGTCCGCCACAACGATAAGGACATTGTACCTTCTCCCACCAGGTACGCAGGTAATTCGAACCCAAAGGCCGGGTCGCTAAGCTAAGTTTGAAACGTTCGGTGCACAGAACAAACAGTCAACGGATCTTTGGACGGCTATTGATGGAAAAGCTTTGGGAGATTTGCACGCTAAAATTGCTCCTTGGCGGACGTTTTAATCTAATGAAGAGAAGCAACGGTTAGAGCATCTATTAGCGTTGATCTAGGCAGAATCTTGAGGCGATCTGATCCTTTGGGGCGAATTTATGGCTGGATTCCTTCGGTCGATCTGCTGGGCTCTGTCACTCGAGTGCCCTACCTTGTCTCTCTTTATAGTGAGAAGAATACAGAGAAGCTAAATCCCACTGAAATCGCTCTAAAACTCCTCCAAACAACATAAAACCACAAGTTATACAAACAACAGGACAGGTACAATGTAAGTCAATTTTATTATTTTTTTCCCCTTAGTTTGAAATCAACCAAAAGGTCGAGACAGCAGAAAGCATATCGTTATTTTTAAGAAGATTACGACATTTTTTAATCTAAAAGACATGTTTCGATGTTACGAACATCATCGTCAGTTACATAATGTTTGAAAAACCGTTGGACTATATTTTGTATGATCGTTGTATTCCCATACAAACTCTTATAATAACGCTATTACGCAATGTCATGTTGACGGCTCCCAGGGAGCTTGGGCTACCTGTGGTTTTGCTCATTAATTTCTTGGGAAATTTATGAAAACTGAAAATCAAAAGTTCAAATTTTGGTTTCTACTTAATTAATATTAATATAGTTTGAATTTCATTTTCTGAGAAAAACGGTAATAGATTTATATTTAACTTGTAAAAGAAAATAAAGGATTTTCTTTAGAAAACATCCAGCTGGGGAAATTGAGGTTGTCAGATTTTAAATTATCTTGAGGAAAAAAATACCGGTAACTTTACAAATGTTTAAGTAGTGACTAATATAGTTGACCAAGCATAGAGTGGAGTCTACAAGATAATGAAAATGTGTAAAATTATCATGTATTGGGACATTGGAATTTTTTAGGGGGGAGGGGCAGATCAAAAATGGACCATTATTAAATTCTATATACACGTCGTGTATCATTACTAAAAATTACCACAATATATATACGTTTTAACAACATATGCACCAAACAATTAAGAAAAAATAGTGTGATTAAAAAAATGAAGGTAGGCTTAAGATGCTGTTATAAGTTAAACTTATTGTACTATACCTGCCAACGTTTTCTGAGATATAGGCGTGAGATTTTTATCCTGAGAGTGCTGGGATTTTTGAAGACGACACGATCATTTCCGAAGATTCCCGAAGAAGTCTGAAGTCTTCCGAAGACGTCCGAAGTCTTTCGAAGACGTCCGAAGTCTTCCGAAGACGTCCGAAGTCTGCCGAAGGCAAAGATATCAAGAAAACGCTAAGCCACAAGGACCGACGTAAGTTAAGGTACTGTCATTTATTCATTTTACACATGGTTTTCGTTCCTTACATGGGTCTGAGTAAACATATTTTTTGAAATTGTGTCAAGCAAGACGGCATCAACTCACATTTTACAATCAGGCGTGAGAAATTGGCCCGCAGGCGTGAGCAGGCGTGAGATCGAAGTTTTCAACTCGCAGGCGTGAGACTCACGCCTAAGGCGTGAGAGTTGGCAGGTATATTGTACTGACTTTACCAATCGGAAAGTGAAAGTGCCACAGACTGTGATCAGGGTCTTCTAACTCACATGTACATTTTGAGCGACACACACAGTTACAACAAGTCTATCAAAGAGTTTGAAAAAACTTGCCCTAACTGTTGCGTGCGCGTTCAAAATTTACCATAACAAATTGACTTACAGTGGACTTCACTAACCTTCTAAACTCTCAGCTGCATCGCCGATCACAGCACCAGATTTCAACTGCGAAGAAAGATGTTCGATAATGGCGAACGCTAGTTTCTGTGAATTCGACATATCTCCTATGAGGGTAATTAAGGCCTGGAAACTCTGAAATCGCAGTGAACTGTAAGGAAGGATGCTCTGAATTCGCTTTCAATTCAGACACGTTCACACGTACCAATTCAGTTTCCTGTTTGAAAAAGATGGCGGCTCTCACTCGAACCCGCAATGTTTTGGAATGCGGTTGTTACTCGTTCCAGACTTCCTCGACATTTTAACCCGGTATACCACACGTGAAAACTAGACAAAACTAGTTGCATCAGATGTTTGGGATCTTTTGGGGGGTCAAATCAGTGTCTTTATTCCGATCTACCGTGTTTTCAAGACGTTTACACTATAGCAGACCCGTTTCTTCTCAAATTGGCGAAATCATGAAGCTTTACAGTGACCGAGGAAACCCGTTCCTTCTTCGCATTTTGGCAGCAAAAAATCTGGCAGGCGTTCCACTGACCCTACAGTACATCAATTATGAAGGTAAAACTTTAGTTCACTTCCTCCGTAAAACGAAAACGAAACCGGAACAGTGAAAGAATTTGGGGGATCTTTGATTTTAAGATAGCTGGTTATAAAGAAATAAACGTGTACAGTGGGACCTGTTCTACGCACTTCGGAGTGTACTTTTTCGTTTTTTTTGGAAGCCTTGTAATTTCCTTCTGATGCGCGACCAAATTCAGTAGATCGTATTATTATTCATTGCTGTAAAGAATTAGCATGGAATCTTGAAAAACCGGTCAACAAACACGAGAGGAACAAGATCAGCAGTTGTTCAACGAGTGATTTAAGAGGGTCTAACATAGGATTTGCGGGATGTGGTTTCGCTGCCGGGATGCGGGATGGAGGGAAATTTGAAGGCGGGATCCGGATTCCAGGGGGTCGGCGGGAGGCGGGATTGGTTATTTTCATGGTGGGAAGTGGGAATTATTAATTTTCTTGTGTGGGAAACAGGATGTAAGATGGTTGAAATTACGTAAACAACACAGGCAACACATGGTAATTCTCAAGTTTTCCTGTTTTTTGTCCTTTCTGTCTACTCTTTCAGAGACTGTCTGAATGTCTGATCCTTATCACCTAATCAATTTGCAGTCCGACTACTGTCGCATGTCTAAATAAAGCCAATAAACACCTGTCACATGCTTGTCCATTTTTCTATAGCACCATTAAAATTTCAACATGATCATGCCAATCACAAGAGCAAAGAAGTTTAAGGATGCTGCTAGGTAGATCAAGTCTAGATCCTATCTCATTAGAATATGACCTAATACAAGAGTTTTGAGTGTGTTTTTGATTTGTACAGTTAAGAAACTGACCAGTTGGAGTAAAACTCTTCATGCCTCCAGGGCTTGAAAAAAGTGCCATGCAGTCATCCAGGACAAATAGATAGTATCTTTTCATCCAGTCACTTGCCCATTGGGCAAGGGATCATGCATGCAGGCATGTCGTCTGCCAACTAAATCATTAAAAAAGAGCAAACTAAGACTTCCCAGTGCAAGCAATATCTGAGAGATACTTGTCTTAAGGGTAAGCTGAAATGTGAGTCCTGGCTTCGACTGTGTTGGGCCAGGTATTTGCCACCAGCAACACAAACAAGCCTCGACTATTGACTTCAAACGATGCTGAAGTACACGTATTTAAGACATTTATTAACTAGTGTGTTTCCCTTTAACATGACAAGAGCAGCAGTGACACTGACTACATCCAAAAGGAGAAATTTAGGGTACCTTTGCCATAAATTTACCAACTAACAGTACTTAAATTTGCTGTTGGTTAGCTAAAATAGTGCCAGAGACAACTACAAATGAAGTCTGTTGTAATACGTAAGCTTGTGAAAGCATGGTGTCTCATCACGAAAAAAAAAATTTCTTGTGACAGTTAAAATACATGTATTCTGGAATGCCGTGGGATCAGAATGATGTGTCCAACGTAAGGGGGATGGTGGAACAGAGGAAAACACTATTTCAGACCCTCATTTAAGATCAGAGATGCATGTTTTATTTGAATCACCTCCAAGCACACTCCTCACCTCCTTAATTATTCTGAGCTAACTAAAGGCTTGTTCATTCATCTTTTCTCAGAATTCTACATGTGCATGTTGTTTTAAAAATCCTGAAAGAGAATATTTGTCATTACAGTCTGAGATCGCCTAGTTGGGGGGGAGGGGGTGCAGAGGCAGGGTAGAGATATCATGAGTTACCTCTCCTATAAGGTGTTCAGATCTTGATTAGGTAAAAGGTGAAGTCTGCATGAGCCAAGTGGCCCATCAGGCCAGAGCTTATCCAGGTTTCTGTAACATGAAGCGCCTTGTCCAAGAACACAACACAATGACTCCAGCCAGTGATTAAAACTCATTAATTGATTAGTGATATTTGCATTATTTTTCTCCCAATTCCTTCTATAAAATTTCAGAAAACCCACTCCTGGGAGCCAGGATTTCAAGCAATGGGCAGGGAGACTCCCCACCCTTTGCTGGAGATCCTGCCTCCCATAACCTTCCTGCCCTTCTTCTCCGACGTTGTTGAGTTTCTGAGTTTCTTATTTTTTTTCCTTATTATCAGACAAAAGCAAATTTCATTGTCCTGGAAGTAGTAAGGTTTGTTTGAACTTTTGCTCATTACATGAGTAGCTATCAGACCTAAGAACAGACTCTTCATGGAAAAATCTGACTTAGTCTGATGGCTTAAAATAACTTTACATGTAAGCTCCATGTAATGGTACCCTGAAGTTGGATTGTGTCATAAAATGTCTGTTCCTAAAAAAAACCCTTGCTAAATAATATTAACTTGAAAATGGTAAAGATGGTGACCTTTAACAATCCCATATATGTGGAGAGTTCAAATAATTCTTTGGTCGACCACAGTTATGGTGCGGTTATGAGCACTCAAGGTCTATCTGTCATTTAATAAGTCAATAAAACAATTCAATTTAGTACCATGTACCTTAAGCAGGACTCTGTTTAGTGGATGTTGTCTTATACCAATTTGGATTCTCAAATTTTAATACTAATTAAAGTATAATTAATGTTGTTTGTGTATTATTATAGCTTCCTGTGCTTGAGACTGATGGTGGAAGTTTATTAAACAGTCCAAATAGTATTTGCAGGTAAGATTTTGTAATGGTTTGAGACATACAAATTTTCAATATTAACGAGAGCTTGTGTTTAAATTGTGTAGCATAAATTAAAATAGAGAAATTCTGGATGATTAAGAACCCAAGAATTGACAAGATAATTTGGTTTTATCAACTGGGTTGATAATGTGAATTGGCCACCGTAAAGAGATTCAGAAGCTGACGTTCGGAAGCCCTTTGTCAGAGCGATTCACTCTGATGAAGGACTAATGCCCGAAACGTCAGACCCCTTTATTCAAGAATTGACAGTAGGGTTCCAAGCGCAAAGCACCAATTAAGTAATATTATAAGTAACATCTTTTTACAGATATCTCCTTGAACTGGGCAGAAAACCAAATGAAGTTCCTGATCCCAACAAGGAAGCAGTCATTAATCAATGGGTGGAGTGGGAGAGTACATCTTTGCAGGTATGTTTTTCTGTGGGTGGAGTGGAAGAGTAGAATGTACACAACATGTTTAAGATCAACAGATCTAAGGGCAGTTAAGAACTGGTGTTTAATTAGGCATTTATTCTACCTCAACTCTAATTACAATGAATAATGTTTCTAATTACAATGAATTAATTTCTCAAATGCGATTGGCTAAGACCAGTAGTATTTCTGCCAAATTTGAAATACTTACATGTAAAAATTTCAGTTTCCATGGAAACCTAAATGATCGAAACAATATGGCGAAAGATTTTCAAAATTCTGTGGAAAAAACTGCAAGAGCTAAAGGAAATTACCAAGATATGGAAGCAGCAAAGAATGTACAAAGATCTGGGTCACTGTTTCATCGATTTAAGGTGGAAGGCAAAGGATACAGTCCTGATATTTTCAGTGAGCTACAACGCGAACCAACTCAGCTGACGAAGTTCGGTGCATAGCTTTATCGTCGAGCGCTCTTTTAGCTGCTATTGAAGAAGGTGAGAGAATGAAAACCGGGTCCTTTCAGTCTTTATTCAACAGTTTAGAAGCACAGGCAACCAGACGTAAACATGTATATGTTATGGTTCAATTTTATTTTTGGTTTAATTTCTGTTAAACCAGTTTAAATTTTTCATACTGGTTCATATTTTTCAAACTGGGTTGAAATTTTCAAACCAGTTTAATTTTTAATTTTGAGCAGAATGTGAGCATGTGTCTTAATAATTTGGGTTAAGCACTCAAGTTAGTGATTAGGCCTAAGCACTTATTTAGAATGGTTAGCTTTGATGTTAGGCTGGGAACTTTGCATATGAGTTAGTGGTTTGGGTTGAGCTCTCAGGTTAGTGATTAGACCTGATTAGGCCTAAGCTCTTATTTGGAATTGATTAGCTTCTTAGTAATAAAGACAAAGTTCATGTATGAATAAATTAAAATGTATATGTATTTATAAATAAATTAAAATTTATATGAGAGGGGCTTGGGGTGATGAACTGATAATTAAAACAAGTATGAGAGCTCTTGCATCCATTGCTTTCATGGTCAAGTGGTAATGACAGTGGGAAGCAGATCCAAAGGTTGGCGGTTCAAATCCCGGTGAGTACGAGATAAAAAGAAAAAAAAGCGAAACCTACTGTTAATTAGTATTCAAGCTTAATGGGGATTTGGGGGAAGGGGTAGAGTAGATGGGAGAATAAATCAGGAGAGACTCAGCGAGAAAAGGAGAGAATAGGTTAGAGAATAGGTTAGAGGAATGTTAAGAGATATGATATTTTCCCTTTTTATATAAGATAGTTGACAAAAAAAAACTGGTTTGAAAAATTCAACCCAGTTTGAAAAATATGAACCAGTTTCAAAAAGATAAACTAGTTTGAAAAATTTAAACTGGTTTAAAAAAAAATTAAACCAGAAGTAAATTTAAACCATAACATATATATTGTCCACTGGAAACTATTTTCCGCTGCTGTGGTGACCAAAGAAACGATAAATAGCCAACAATTTTCACGGCCTGCTGCTTAAATGAAAACTTGTGAGTCCAAAGTCCAAGTTCCAAACAAGCAGAATCGGTTACAAAATCTATTGATAAACTTTGATTGATGATTAGGCTGTACAAAATGTACACTTCAAAAGATATTTACAGGTATTCAAGTACTGTTGTATCGCAGTTGAAGCGAAAATCATTTGAACATGTGTGACCTTTGTGCGATCACATGTTTGATCACATGTTGTCGTAAAACCAATCACCCGCATGTGAATAGACAGTGTTACAAGATGCGAAATTTCTTTGCCTAGTAGTATAAACAAAAAATAGCACGGTTTCTTTGGGGTATAAATACCGGCTCGTGATATTTCAAGACTCTCCAAATATCGCTCACCGCGGCGGCTCGTGATATTTTGGCCAATTTTGAAATATCACTCGCGGTATTTATCCCAAATACCCCTAGAAACCGTGCTATTTCCTATACTACTTTTTTTGCTGACCAGTTCAATTGATTGCTACTGTTAGTCAATCTAACTTCTTATCAGCTTGCAAGCCCAAAATGTTCAAGATTTTTAACTCTGAATTGCACTGTCTTTTTCAGTTTCTGTTGTTTCCCTTAGCAGCTTTTCTGTTGGCATGACACGACTCTGAAATTCTTTCATTGCAGCCCATTCTATTCTCTCATCTTGTGGCATCCATTGGCTTGGGTAGACAGGATAGTGGTCATGCAGAGGATGTGAGGACTCTGTTGAGACATGCAGATGGAGAGTTATCATCACAGAAGTTTTTCTCTGGGGTATTAATTCAAACTGAGTACTAACTGCTTGTCTATATTTTTAAAGTGCAACTACTCCATCCAAGGCCACCTGACAAAAATAAAAATCACAGAGGTTAAACAATAGTTTTCCAGCAAATTAACTTTGTAATCAAGCTGTACATTGCAAAGGCAACAGATTTGTGGTCGTTTTGGATAAATTGTTAGAAAACTATTGTTAACTTCTACGATTTTCATTTGTTAAATTTGTAGAAAATTTTGTCGGGTGGCCTTGGTTAGAGTAGTTGCACTGTAAGGGATCAAAACAAGACTCTTGCACTTCCACCCTTCATTAAGTATTTTGTTTTTGATTTGTTTTGTTCAGATTTCTGCATGTATCTTCTTCCCTGCTCCTCCTTCTGCCTCCTCTGGTACGGACACAGGATTTTAGAGAAGGGGCTTAGGGATACAGATCACCATTGAAGGAGGTCCCCTGTAGGGGCGTCTGGGGGCATCCTTCCCTGGAAATGTTTTAAAATCAAAGTCCTCAGAAACGGGATTTCTGGCATTCTGAGACCAATTAAGTCAGTGTGTTATCATGTCTCTCTTTTTTAAAAATTTAAGGGGTTCAACTAGATCCGTCCAGCCCCTTCAGTTTCAATTTGGTCGTGGTTTGACTGGGAGAAGAGTTTTTAGATATTCATTTAATGAGTGTCAAAAGTAAATCTCATTTGCTTTAGTTTTGAATAACTCATGACGCTTAAGTGATCAGCTTTCAAAAAACTCAGACATGGCACTTTGTCATCCAGTCAGAAGTAAAACCACAATGAATTGATATACATTGTGTAGAGTTGCTTGCATAGATTTTCCTGTGCTTTGTGTTGGTTACATACTTCAAAAATACTTCAAATGAGTCTTGATTAGTTCACAGGATTATCTAGCTGTGTCCTTTTTGATTGATCTGAATGATTACTTTCATTAATTTTGGGTTTACACTGAGATTGGTTAGAGGAACTGTGATCAATTGACATGTACTAGTCAAGACAAACTCATCATGGAGGAATCTGGCAGAATATGATGAATGCTTAATTAATATCTTAAGTAAATGAACAATAAGTACACCATAGGTTATTGTCTGTATACTCGACGGCAATGTACTTGACACAAGAAATTCATCAGCTTACTATTTTTTGGCTTAAGGATCAAGTTGGATTAGCTGATGTTATTCTTTGGGGCTCTCTTCATCCTTTGTTCATCAAGGAATCTGCCTTCTCTGGTATTGACTTTGATTTGTTTCGATACATGTAGTTTATTATTTGCTTCAGTTGTCCCATGAGAAATTGTTTCCCCAGCTTGCAGTACAGTGTGTGGCTGCAGTGTAGAAACAAAGTTTTTACGTTGTAATATGTCTTTAGGGGTGGTGAGCAATCCTTAAAAAAGCATGGGTCTTGCATAGTTTTAATCAAACTTTACGGGTTTTGCAGTCTCGTCTTTTTAGCACCTACATGTATGCGTATCTTACAGTCTTGAATTTTGCACAAATCTGTCCAGAGTCTTGATTTTTTGCAAGGCTCAGAAAGTCTCAAAGTAATGATTTATTTGTTTGTTTTTGTAAATGACACATTCATAGAGTCGCATGTCTTAGAGTCTGAAAGTCTCGCACTTTTTTCCAAACACCTTAAAGTCTCAGTCTCACAATTTAAAAAGTTACAAATATCTCAGGCTCACATAAAAACATCGCTACTGTAGTCTCGCCTTCTTGCAAAGTCTTGCATTTATCATTCACCACCTGTTAAATATGATGTTTCTTGATGCCACAGATACACACATCAGTAATATAACAAGATGGCATAGCCAGCTTATGACTCAGGATGATTTCTGTAAAAGTGAATCAGAAGTGACAGGAAGCAAAGGGATATCTGCATTTAAGGTAATTACTAATATTAAATTAAGATTTAATTTTACTTCAATAGATGGAGATAGGAGTCAAGAGTAAAGAGAGAGAAAGGCTAAAATGTTGGTGACTGGTAGTTTAACAAACAGCACAGTTACAGATTAACATTTTTGAGTTGATTCTGTTTACTCCAATGTTCTATTAATGAGCAATAAATTATTGTCATTCTTGTTAAAGGAGTCATTGCTGTCAATGTCTGGAACACAAACTCCACCAAGTTCAAAGCCACAAGAAACCATTAAAGCCAAACAGAGTGCCAAAGGTGAGAGAGAATGAGACTGATTGATCAGCTCAAAGAACAAAATTAATTGGACAAGGCTTTTAGGGCAAGGTGCAGTGGCCAGGCCCCAGTTGTTCGAAAGGTGGATAGCACTATCCAGTTGATAACACGGTTTGTTTTGTCAACACTTATCCACTGGATAGTGATTTATCCAGCGGATAGTGTTATCCACCTTTCAAAGCAATCAGAGCCTGATGGTTAGTTCACTGGACTCTGGATCAAGCGGTCTGGGTTCAAGCCCTGTCCGAGATCATTGTGTTGTGTTTTTGGGCATTAGACACTTGACTCTCACAGTGCCTTTCTCCACCCATGTGTATATGTTGCAGGTCAAAATGAAATTCAGGTTAAAATGATTTTAACCTAGTTTGATTCTCAATTTCCTTTGTCTTCTAACCCTAATAATTATTCATGGTCCATGAATAATTAGGGTAAAGAACAAAGGAATTTCATTTTGACCTGCAACATATACATGTCAGTGAATTGTTTGCGAAGCCTGATAGAATGCTGAGGAGTAACCTACAACAGACTACCATTCCATCTAGGGGGGAGTAGCAGTAGTCCTGGTAACCTACATGTACAATAATACCCGCCCTAGCCTCCCTTATACATGTACCGTCTGATTGCATAAGCGCACTGATGTAAAATATGAAAATGTTCAGCCTCCCATCTCCTGCTTCACACCTCCACTGCCAGTAGTAATTTCCTGACAAGTTTGAAACATCACACCATGTGTAGAGCAATGCCATGTTTTGTTAAAAAAGAAATTTTGTTGCCTTGTTTAGGGTCACCAGCATCTCAACAGGAAAACAAGAGTGCTGCTGCTCCATTGGAGGAGGTGGGTTAGGATCAACTGCTTCATTATTAGGAATTAGATTTTGTACTTATTCATTTACTCAGGCAGAAAAATACTAGCCATAAGGTACTTTGTGCAATCTGCTATTTGTCACTCAATGTAATTTATATCAAACACAAGTCAAGAGACTGTGTTTTACCACATTTCTAAACTGTAACACCGAGTGAGATGATAGTTGAAAGTACAATGCACAGTGTAGTATTTTTGATGAACTTTGAGGTGTGTGGAAACGTGGCAAAACACTGTTTTGAGCGTTTGATACTAAAACTAATGAGAGAACAGAAAACTGTCAAACTTGTTCACTCTTTACAAAACTACCTCCACTCACTTACACTCCATGCCTGACTAACTAGGACTAGCTAGGGGAATGATTACTTTGATTTAGCAGCTCTGTTTCAAGTTTCTTGACTTTGTAATGTTACTGCAGAGTGAAGTTTAGTTCTGCTTGCCTTAATAAACATGCATTCCTTTTGTTTCAGGCAAGTCAGACCAAAGTTTGCTCGAAGGAGGAGATTGACGAAGCTGTCAAGAGCTGGAACAATGGCTGTAAAAACCATCCAAAAACACGCCGGCTTGTAGACCCAATGTAAGCTGCTCAATTTTTAACTAACCAACGTCATCATTAATTATAAAATCAGTATATACTCCACAGTCTCAATCCACCGGACAACGTTTATTTCTTTTGCCTCACTGATCTGCAATTCAAATGATCTACAGCAGCATAAACGAAATTATTGATTGTTCTTCACTTTCAGCAGCATAAGTGTTAATGACAAATTTAAGCTACAGTCGACGAATGGAATTTGAGTTTTCATGTTGCAAACTACCAACAAGATATTAGTTAAGGACTCTTCTCTATCTTTGAAGACAGATGCGCCATTGAATTTGTATTAACAGTGCAATAATTTTTTCTATTTTTTCGGCGTTGAATTTCAGAAGAAACATTGTTTTAGAGAACAATTTTATCGATTTTTTCATGTATATCTTACTGCCTATGAATAATTTCAATTGAATTCCTAGTTTAAAGTCATTCATCTTGTTTGATTTGACAGTCTTCCCATAGAAGGAGACAAGAACATTCTGATCACCAGCGCCTTGCCCTATGTGAATAATGTGCCTCATTTGGGGAACATCATTGGCTGTGTCCTCAGTGCTGACGTATTTGCCAGGTACCTTATCCAGTTAAGGGCACCTTATTTGGTCGCAACCTGTGTCTGAAACCTGATCAAACCTGCGATTTTTGAGTTGGAAAGTTTTCTTTAAAAGGACTTGATCGTTGTTTACCATTTACCGAAAAACTCCGGAAATTTTGGTCAGAATGTTAATGATGAGACAAACTTGGCTCGACGGACTGGAAAATTTTCGAAATAAACGGAACGTTTTAAAAGGTAGTCCAAAATTTTCAACCGAAATATCCGAGTGGAAAATGAGCTTACGATTTGCAATTCGTCACCGCCATCTTGGAATTATGATCAGATTGAACTCGAACTCTCTTTCTGAGAGTAAATGGTAAATGGCCAATTCGAACGGAACTTACCATCAGGAACTTTTGCTTACCATTTGTAAAAGCCGTTGACGAACTGGTTTCTTTGTGTACGTGGTAAAAAACCATTGTTATTGCACACTGGTAAAGCAATAACTTCTGGAGTATCTTTGCTATGTGATTGGATTAAAAACAATCGTGTCACCTACACAACCAATCACGAGTGAAATAAAAACCGATCACTCTTTGGTCACGTGCATTTTCATTCGCATGGTGCCGGTTACGCGAATTTTCTTTGAATTCTCATTGGTTAGCAGTGTTGCCTCCCGCTTCGTCTGTTTTGATTGGCCAGTGTGATATAGCTTTCGTGTTAACTTAACGACACAACTGAAAAGAGCTCTAGTGTTGTGCGATAGTAAATAGAAGACCACTCTTGAACTCGAGGGAAAGAATTAAACGCTTTGTTGACAGTATCTAGCTCAGTGCTTTTACCAGTTTTGGGTTTATTGTTTAACAGGTTTTGCCGGCTTCGTCAGTATAACACGCTATACATTTGTGGGACAGATGAATACGGCACAGCTACTGAAACTAAGGTAAATGTTCAATACTTGTTAATTTACTGGTTTTTAATTCAAAATACGACCGAAATCGCGCATTTAGAATCCTAGAGACTCTATGCTGATTGCACAGAGAAACTCGGCATTGAAAGATCAGAGTGGAATTGACTGAATTCGTTAAAACAGGTTACAATGAATCGGCTGAATGAATAGAATTTCTAACAACTGTAACTTGCTCGCGTCTTTAGCAAATCAGCAATATATCTACCAAACCCTACTTTGCGTTGGATACATTGCTGTTGTTGTTGACATAAGACCTAAGTTGCAGTGGTTTTCACTTGAGTGTCGAAAGTAATTCGCATTTGGATCTACGCTAACCTGGAAGCGATTGGCTTAAAAATCTCGCGCCACTTTTTCATCCAATCAGAAGTGAAACCAAAAAGAATCTTGACGCGCTCGAACGCGTTTTCCCGCGCTTTGTGTCAGCTACTTGTATTTACTTACGTTTTGATTGGTTCACTTTATTGTCTGTGTTCTGATTGCTTTGGTTTCGGTTGTACGACACTCAATTGAAATCCGTTTTTATATGATCTTGTTTTATTCTTGCTTTGGCTTTGTTGCTAGGCATTAGAAGAAGGCTTAACACCCCAGCAGATCTGTGACAAGTATTTTAAACTTCACAAGGAAGTTTACGAATGGTTTAAGATTAGGTTTGATTACTTTGGAAGGACGACCACTGAAGAACAAACCGAGTGAGTATGTGGCGCGAACTTTTTTTTTTTTTGGGGGGGGGGGGTCTCTCTAAGCCCCTGATTTCGTGACTGTAAGTGGGAAAGTTCCTTTCTTTATTTCCAAGTTATACATGTTCAAGCCTGTATGGAGCGCAGCAGTCGCTTGTTTTGTAAAATCAAGCACGCAGCGAAAAACGGCAAGAACTGGGGACCAGTCAAAGCAGAAGAGAGTAGACTCTAGCGCGGCCACTCTGCTACTGGCTTTCTTAAATTTCTCGTTGACGATCTGACGGAAATTTTGAAGTGTTCGTAGCTTCTTTCTCTACCTCATCGTTTTTCCGCTCATACCAACTTGCCATGGTTTTGAGTAAACAAGAGAAAATGAAAATCGTCGACTGCCTTAAACAGACACAGAATTATGGTTGGGAGACAAGAGTTCCGACCAAACTAGGCGTCTAGTATATACTATACACTACACTAAATGTCGGAACTTGCGAACCCATCGTTTTAAAGAGATTTTGAACCGTTTCCTTTGAACTTGGGATTTAAACAAAACTCTGCGTGCTCTTTCTGGCTATATTCAGCTGTTTTAAATTAGTTGAATATCAAGATTTGAGATGTAAAAACTAATGTGGGTAAAGATCGCTCATTAAAGATGTTTAGGCTTAGTTCAGGAATTACCTGACCGTGTTATCTTGTCACTAGGATCGCTCAGGACATTTTCTGGCGTCTTCACAAGCTAGATCACTTAGTAGAGGATACTCTGGAGCAACTTCAATGCGTCGATTGTAAAAGGTACTATAATAATACAATAATAATACCCGCTCCATTAGATAGAAACATGTAGTTTTCCAGTACCGATTCAAAGAATGCGGAATCTAAGAATCTAAAGTGACTGAGTGGTTAGGAAATGATGTTATATTGTGCCAGTCGATGGTTTGAAAATTGTTAGACGATGGAACTGTATTCATCTTAGTTATTTATTCGATAAACTATTACACAATCTTAAACTTTTGTGAGTCGGTCTTATTAAGATTCAATACAGACCCGCCCTCTTCATTTGTGACGTAGTAACTTTCATTTGAACGTTCAAGAAGAGTTTCATAGACTGCTTTGATACTATGAATACCTGTCTTACCAGTTACGCAAACAGGTTTTGCCAGAAGTTAGTTCAGTCTTTCAGCACCTTTCTAGTTACTTACTATCATAAACTAAAGTATTAACATCTCGAGGAAGACAATGTTACCTCTGATAAAAAAATCCTCTTAGGGGTCTATGTAAAGTTTAAGAAACTAGTTGTTAGAAAATCTTTTAACAGGCTTTCTATTTTACAATATTCCTTACATTTCACGTTTCATATTTCATGTGATGTTTTAGCCCTTGGCCATTTTTCCTATTTCATGTTGTTGCAGATTTCTCGCTGATCGTTTTGTGGAAGGCACTTGTCCTTTCTGCAACTTTGAGGTGGGACACATTTAAGATTTTACTAAAATCTTACTTAATGTCAGCATTAAAGACCACATCACGGTTACTTGAACACTATGTTGTTGTTATCAAGATCTTCAAAAGCATTTTCACTTAGTAAGTTAAGAAAAATTTAATTATTTCTCTCAGGATGCCAGAGGGGACCAGTGCGATGCCTGTGGAAAGCTTATAAACGCCATTGAACTGAAGGTAACGAGAATGTATCATATTTGATGTGTTCGCTTCAGACAGTTGGTTGTTTACAAGGAGCAGTCCCTGAAGGTGGTTTGATTGCTAACAGCCAATTAATTATTTTGTTTTACAGAAGCCTAGATGTAAAGTTTGCGGAGGAACACCAAAAGTTAGAAGTAGCAAGCACTTATTCTTGAATTTGACCAAGGTAGCCTTTTAATTACGTGTTTTTTAAATTGTACACAGAAAAATTGCCCAGTTTATCATAAATCGGAGGTCTCTAAGGTAGCTCTGAAATAGAACAAATATTATAATATATATTACCATACCCCATAACAAAAGAAAATACCACAACAAAATGTGCGCTATGCCCAGAGGTTACAGTAGCTAGAACTCTCTTCTAAAGAAGTTAGTTAGTGCTGTCACGTTACGCTTCTCCGTGCCAGTTGTCACCCAGTCTGAACGCGATTTTACAAAGTCACGCGTGACCCAACTGATGACTGCTAAGCGGAATTTTAAATGCTAGTTTTTTTTTCTGTGATTTTCGTGTTGGTAACCTAGCATAATGCAAGGAACATGAGCTGTATCATTTTATAGTTTCTTTGGTTAGGTTTTAATCTTTGTTTTTTCCAATTTTTTAGCTTGAACCGTCTTTACAACAGTGGGTTGAGCAGTCATCTTTGGAGGGTAAGTTTAAGGTGGCTCAAAACAGTTTCCAACACTTAGATTTGGATGGGTCATTATAACCATTCTTTATCACTTGATGCTACAATCATGGCATCAAAAAACTGCCCAATCATTGGTAACCACGTTGGTATCAATTTCGTGACACAATAATTTACCATAGCAACAGGACGACCTCTTAAAAACACACTTAATTATTTTCTATTATCAACTTTTGATAAGCATGATAAGATGCAACTTTTGGCAAAGTTTACATGGGGTTCAGAGCCACGTTAAGTTTTCGAAAATTTTTTTGATACCATGATTGCAGCATCGAGTGATAAAGAATGGTTATAACGACCCATCCAAATATAAATGCTGGAAACCGTTTTGAGCCACCTTAAGCGAATGTTTGTGCTGTTGTGTTCGTGCCATGACATTTACCTTTTGAGATGCAGGAAAAAATTATTTTAAATTCCTACCAAGGAAGAAAAACATCAAGAAGGTAATAGTAAACCCGAGAAAACCAAGGATAGTAAACGCTCTCTAAATATTGGTTTTTGCAGGTACGTGGACCTCAAACGCGCGCCATATTACCCGAGGATGGATCCAAGAGGGCCTCAGACCAAGGTGCATAACACGTGACTTGAAATGGGGCACCCCGGTCCCTCTGGAAGGATACACGGATAAGGTCTTTTACGTCTGGTTTGATGCCCCTATAGGGTAAGTCGTTGAGGCGTTAAGGCGTTTTCTACAGTGTTGGTAGCCTGCGAGAAGGCTCAGGTTTGGAGAATATTCATGCGAGCGGCAAAGCCCCTTCACCAGACTCCTAAAGTCCGATCGCTTCGCTCGCCAACTCGCTCTTCACCGCCCGCGCATCTGACGCAAAGCGGGCTAGAGTGTTAGTAAAGGCTGCGCTGAATACGTTTTACAGATCACGAGGTCGCCCATGGCCTTTGCCAGATTCTATTTTGAAGGCGCCAGAGGAAGACCGCGAACTTTGTTCTTGACAATTCCTTATTTGAATCCGAGTGAGCTAATAAATTTTGGCGGTGTTCAGTTCTTGCATAAAGTAGGAATTCCGTCCGAAAATGAGTTCTAAAGCTTGACTCAAGTGCTATTGTTTCCAGTAAGCTGTCTTTTTCTTGGATAAGAATATTTGGAGTATTAGAAGGTTATTTGATCTTTCTGGATTTTGTTGGTGTTGCAGGTATCTTTCTATCACAGCTAACTACACTAAAGAGTGGGAGAAATGGTGGAAAAACCCTCAACAAGTGAGTAACAAGATCAAACAAATGCATTATACTATACCGGGCTTTCTACCAATATCATTACCGTTTCTTGTTGCTTTGCGAACCTTCACTCTTTCTATGTTAGTGTACTTTCTAGAGAAATTTTTTATCAGGTATAGAGCATTTTCACTCACTTGGCCGGTAGCTATGCTAATTTATTGGAACAAAAGAATTAAATACCTATCTACAACCGCATTCTGAAATTAGAACTCGAGGGAGTCATTGTTATAGATAAAGGCAAGATAAGGCGACGAAGAACATTTATTTTTATTCTTTCTTCTTAAGGACCATAAGGCTATGGAATAAGCTCACCGCGCCGGGAATTAGCTGAGTCAAACTCCTTGGCTGTTTTCAATTCTAAGTTTATTATATTTTTATACTCTACTTTTTTACAAATCATGCATTTTTATACCTATATTATGTGAGTTTATTTATCTATTTATATATTTTATGATCGTTTTTTTTTTAATTTTTCTAGTAGTTCTTGCGTTATCTTAAAGATTTTTTTATTTATTTTTTATTGAAATAAACACATTACTTACAATACTAACCAAAATTACTGACAATACTAACATTAATTTAATTGCGACTTGCAGTACTTACATCTTACATATTTTACCAACTTAATAAATGTAGATGTAGATGTAGAAAGCGTTTACATAAGAAAAGAGTTCAACCCCCATAGGATTGGTTTGGGACACCAAGATGGCCGGCGCCTCGATTATTTGGAACACCAATATGGCTGCCGTCACGTCATGTGAAAACACTCTATTGGTTGACGGTGGAACCATGAAAATAGCGCATCCTGTAAATTTCGGAAAACTGAGAAACTTTCGCAGCTTTTTAAAACAACAGAAACCAACAAATTTCGGAATTTTAATTGAGACATCTGGGGCAAAATTTCTGACAAATTTTAGATCATTGAAAAAGTGACGACTTGTAAACTCTTTTCTTTGTCTTGTTTATGATTTCTCTGAGATTCTATGATCAACACAGTGAACTTAATGGTATTGTATGTCCTAGGTCACTCTTCATCAGTTCATGGCGAAAGACAACGTTCCCTTCCACACTGTCGTGTTTCCTTGTACTCTTATTGGCGCAGATGACAGCTACAGTCTTCTTAATTCCATCAGTGCCACAGGTAAGAAACCTGTAAAACAGGTTTCGGAGTCCTGGACGCGTGGTCTCCAGGAGGCTTCAGAGTAGAAAGAAGGAAAGAAGCGCTTTTCCTTCTTTCTGCTATTATAAGAAAGCTAATAGGTAAAAACACCGAACGATTTCGACACTAATCTTCAGGGTAATACAAGAAGTATATATGTATAAAAATCCTTTTTTCATGTTCTAAAAGCTGAAACTACAAATAATTGAAGTAACAGCAAGAACAACTTCCCATAGGAACTCGAGAAAATTTATCTCAAAGTCCAGAGAAATTGTGCAAACACAGCTAAAATTTCATCACCAGTGTCATTTCACCAGTACTTTCAAGTGTTTCATATGAACAAAATTTGTTTTCGACAATTGGTGTTGTTAGAAATTATTTCTTTCGAGAAGATATTTAAAACAGTCACACAGTAGCTTGCAGTACGATGTACATGTAGATAATCCTGGTACAAAGTTTTTGTCCACTTGCTACTTGAACTTCTGGTGGATTCCTTCTTAACTTGTACGTAGAGGCGATTTTTGGAGGGCAATATTTTGTTTGTGTTTCGTCATTAGATTCGGTTTGTTTTCCGACAATATGTCACCTAACTTTAATTTTCTTTAATGGTTTTGTTTAATCCTCAGAATACCTCAATTACGAAGACGACAAATTTTCTAAGAGTCGTGGGGTGGGGGTGTTTGGCAACGATGCCGCCGACACGGGTATCCCAGCAGACATCTGGAGATTCTACTTGCTCTACGTCAGACCTGAGAACCAAGTGAGTTCTTTGTGATGGATTTTTTAACCAATAACAGCCTTGTCTTTGCTCTAGTGTTTTAGTAAACGATTTTGTTCTGCTTTTTGTCTTGAAAGGATAGCGCATTTAGCTGGTCAGATTTCATTCAGAAGAATAATACTGAACTTCTCAACAACTTTGGCAACTTCGTCAATCGGTAAGGCGTTATTTGTGAACACTTGTTTCGATTCATCTACCTTTTCATATATCTCGGCGAGCAGTTAGGTTTTCCTTAGATAAGGAATGTCCAATTCCCTCTATGAGGTTCAGGTACATGTAGTTGTATTCGTCAAAACAAAAACCCAGTCCAAGATAGTGAATACAACTACCTTGATTCCCTGCAAGGGTATCACATAGAGGGAATTGGGTACTATGCTCTGGTTACAGTGTCTCCATACCTTCCTGAGGTCCCTCTTATCTCCATTTCATTGCGAGACTGGTGCTTCTGATACCAAATCTGTTTTTTGAAGGCGACAGGGTCTTTGTTTTGCATGAAAATGAGCACATGTGAATAACTACTTTTCATTGGCTTACACTGGGGGTTAGCGTCACGGTTACAAAAGACAACCCCAAAAATGCGCCCCTCTCCTTTCGCAGAGGCTTCGTGCGGGACGAATCCGTTGAGCGATGTGACTGCAGATGTAACTCTGTACCTGAACTCATTTCGCACAGCGGAGTTCTATAACGAATGGGTAGGTACTTGGTGTCTTTTTTCCTATTGTTTATTTTTTTAAGAAAACAATGGCAAACCACTATATGACAAAGAGAAACAATAGATAACCACTATATGAAAAAGACACCAAGTACCTACCAACGAATGCCCAAACCTCTGTACAGGAGAGAGAAAATGCATGACTTTCGCTCATAGAGAAACGTTCTACCTTCAGGCAAGTGCATCTTTGTTTTCTTACCTTTTTTTGACTGTAAAATGAACTGTTTTGCAGAGCTTTGATGTTTGTCCACAACAACTTCGGTGGCGCAGTACCAGCCATGAATTTAACTGAAGAGGACAAGAACTTCATAGCACTCATCAATAAGGAGCTAAAAACATACATTGACGATCTGGAGAAAATGAGGTTGGACAGCCAGAATAGATCTAGCCTGCAAATGCAGACGTATTTTCGGCTGTCGCTTGTCTCGGGTGGATCAAGCGACAGCCGAAAATACGTTAGCGTTTGCAGGCGAGCCAGAACCAGATCAGCATCATTTTC
>OZ026601.1:7239134-7244134 GCA_964020085.1 Micromussa lordhowensis | reverse complement strand
GTTGGAGAACTTATCAAAAGCAGTGATATAGCGATCTTGATTTCGTTGTTTATTTGGTTTTTTAATGTCCGATAATGATTCCAATCGATCAGACTGTTACTTTTGACATCTTTCGTTTTCAAACGGTCACGATAATTCATTGTCTTTTGAGCCTGGTGGTAATCCACGAGGATTTGGAAGGGCGCAAACGTTTACTTTTTTAACGGAACTTGAGCATCACACACATTTAGGAATAGCGCCTTCCATTTTAACCAGTTTTAACGAGATCGGATTCACGTTCAGTTTCTCGGAAATAGACAGATGGTCAGCTTTCTTCTCATACATTGTTCCATCGGTGCGTTTCTATAGACACTTCCTTGTTATAACCGTTGTGACACGTTACTTTTTCTTTTCTTTGTTAGATCACGTGCAGGCACAGTATTAGGCGTGGCCACAAACCTGTCCTGGTTACTCTCCGTTCTCGTTCACCCATACATGCCTGGCGTCAGTGAAGAGATTCAAAGCCAGTTGCAGGTAGGTTCGTTTGCGGTGCAAAGACACTTCAGGACCTGGCGAAAACGCACTTGGGTAGACGCCTTTCTTGTTGCGTTGTCTGGACAACATGCTGGCTTGAGCAACTACCGTTTGTCTGTGAGATGTGTAAGAAAGTTCACGTGATATCTAGATCTTGTGGCGAGGAAAAGCATGGCTACCTGAACACGAATCAAAATGTCCAGTAATGAGCCTTTTAGAATAAAGTAATTTGGGCTCAAACTATTGGAGGTAGACAATTCGTTTTTGTTGTTGTTTTTTATCGCAGGTTACGGACGAAGGAAATGTAGTCTTGGATAACTTCATTCCCTATCTACAACCTGGACACAAAATCGGAACGGTAAGAGTTAAAAATTAATAAATAAAAACAAGAAAAACACTCAATCATCTTTTGGATTATCATTTCTTAGAAAACGCCCTACTTCTCTTCTTGCTTGAAATAATTATGAAACGAAGGACTCGACATTTCATTGTCGCTGACTACGGACAAATAAAAGATGCCTTCGTTTGGAAACTTCTTCTATAAAATGCTTTTTCATTCTCAATTACCACTTTCTTCAGCAAACAGATTGCAATTGCTATTAAGGAAAGAATAACGCCGATTAAGGTGGTTCGAAATAGTTTTATGGCGCGCGCAAACTGGGTTCTAATGCACATGCGCAAATGCTGATCTTGTCGTGTCGAAATTTTGGAGTTTTTATAACTTTAATCGCTCATATTTCCGCTTCCGCTCGGTGGATTTTTTTCATTTTTTCGGTGATAACCAGGATCAATTGGCTGCATACATAGTCCGATTTTTAAAAAATTCTGTAGGCAGGAAAAAAAATAAGAGAACAATAGTCAAAAAGAGGATTTTTTCTTAATCTACCCTACAGATTTTTTTTAAACTGAAATATTTTGAAGGTCATTTCTGGTGACATATAATATTGCAGTTTGAGAAGATTTCACCGACCAATTTTTTAAAAAAGACAATAGATTTCGATTTTAGGGGCTCAACTGAATGCGTCATATGGTTGCTATGGTAACAGGTTTTCTGAAATGAATGTCATGTAATGAATCTATGATGTTTCTTTTATTTCTGTGCCAAATTTCATAGTGATACGATGAACCAAACATAATTTAGAAAAGAATTTGTGAACTTGTCTCGGGAAAATGAAAACTATTTCGAACCACCTTAAATGGCGATAGGTTTGTCTTTTAGCCTAGTCCGCTGTTCCAAAAGATCGATGCCTCTGTTGCGGATCAGTTCCGCGCAAAGTATGGCGGGAACAGACAGAAGCAAGAAAATGAAGGGGCTCGATCGACCAACGCTGCTGACGGAAATACCGCTGACACTGACGTGGCGGCTTTGCAAGCGGAGATTACTAAGCAGGTAAGACACATTGTTTTTTTTGTTGGCATGTAGTAGAAGTGACCACTTGAGCCTCTTGTCCAAAGTAATTAAGGATTATGTAGGTATGACTGTTCGTGGATTTCTATTGGACCCAGCCAAGAGAGGATAAATTGTTTCATAAGGCCTCATACAGGCCTTATGAAAACATTATCAAACTTCTAATAGGTAAAGTTATGTTCCTTTATAATAATTGCCTTCTTCCTGAAAGTTTCAGTGAGATGTGTTTACTTAACTGTGACGTACATAAAGGCAACAATAGAACTAAGAATTATTTCCGTTTGCCCCACTGTAGGGCAAATGTAAAGAAATTCTCTCTCCGTTTTTTTAGACCCCAAATTATTTAATTCTTTCAGCACTGAAATTTAAAATGCCTCTAGTTTTGCTGTGTTCACCTCTAAACTTTAGTCATCTTTCTTGGTATAAGATAGATAGATAGATAGATAGATAGATAGATAGATAGATAGATAGATAGATAGATAGATAGATAGATAGATAGATAGATAGATAGATAGATAGATAGATAGATAGATAGATAGATAGATAGATAGATAGATAGATAGATAGATAGATAGATAGATAGATAGATAGATAGATAGATAGATAGATAGATAGATAGATAGATAGATAGATAGATAGATAGATAGATAGATAGATAGATAGATAGATAGATAGATAGATAGATAGATAGATAGATAGATAGATAGATAGATAGATAGATAGATAGATAGATAGATAGATAGATAGATAGATAGATAGATAGATAGATAGATAGATAGATAGATAGATAGATAGATAGATAGATAGATAGATAGATAGATAGATAGATAGATAGATAGATAGATAGATAGATAGATAGATAGATAGATAGATAGATAGATAGATAGATAGATAGATAGATAGATAGATAGATAGATAGATAGATAGATAGATAGATAGATAGATAGATAGATAGATAGATAGATAGATAGATAGATAGATAGATAGATAGATAGATAGATAGATAGATAGATAGATAGATAGATAGATAGATAGATAGATAGATAGATAGATAGATAGATAGATAGATAGATAGATAGATAGATAGATAGATAGATAGATAGATAGATAGATAGATAGATAGATAGATAGATAGATAGATAGATAGATAGATAGATAGATAGATAGATAGATAGATAGATAGATAGATAGATAGATAGATAGATAGATAGATAGATAGATAGATAGATAGATAGATAGATAGATAGATAGATAGATAGATAGATAGATAGATAGATAGATAGATAGATAGATAGATAGATAGATAGATAGATAGATAGATAGATAGATAGATAGATAGATAGATAGATAGATAGATAGATAGATAGATAGATAGATAGATAGATAGATAGATAGATAGATAGATAGATAGATAGATAGATAGATAGATAGATAGATAGATAGATAGATAGATAGATAGATAGATAGATAGATAGATAGATAGATAGATAGATAGATAGATAGATAGATAGATAGATAGATAGATAGATAGATAGATAGATAGATAGATAGATAGATAGATAGATAGATAGATAGATAGATAGATAGATAGATAGATAGATAGATAGATAGATAGATAGATAGATAGATAGATAGATAGATAGATAGATAGATAGATAGATAGATAGATAGATAGATAGATAGATAGATAGATAGATAGATAGATAGATAGATAGATAGATAGATAGATAGATAGATAGATAGATAGATAGATAGATAGATAGATAGATAGATAGATAGATAGATAGATAGATAGATAGATAGATAGATAGATAGATAGATAGATAGATAGATAGATAGATAGATAGATAGATAGATAGATAGATAGATAGATAGATAGATAGATAGATAGATAGATAGATAGATAGATAGATAGATAGATAGATAGATAGATAGATAGATAGATAGATAGATAGATAGATAGATAGATAGATAGATAGATAGATAGATAGATAGATAGATAGATAGATAGATAGATAGATAGATAGATAGATAGATAGATAGATAGATTATTCACCTTAAAAACTTACAGCCAAGAGCTGGTTTACAAATACAAAATTTACAACTATACTAAATTACAACTAATTATAGAGCTTTACGAATACGCGAAGGGGGGGGGGGGGGGTTATCCAACATAATTAGCCAATTAAGATATGTTATAGAATCACCAATTCAAAAGCATGCGGCAAGTTCCTATGTAAAATAAGAAACAAAATTATTTCAAGTTCTCAATTACTATAAACGTAACTCAAGGGAAAACTATTCTTGCATCTTCCAGTTTTGCACTTCGGACGGATAAATGTTCTTTGTTCTCTCAGATAGTAACTTGGTTGGTATTTACTTGGGAGTAGTTCGTGAAGGCTGTGAGATTGATTTGCACATATTTCATCGAATAACTTTGCCATACAGTGTTAAAAGTCCAGCTAGTTCTAGAGCCTTAGCATACGATAGCTCGGGGTAAATAATCTTACCTCTCTTAGTGTGCTTGTGTGTGCTTTTTTCTCTTTTTTTACCTTCCTTTGCCTTTGCGCATTTGCGCGTTTAGTTTTGCTTAACTACTTTTTATCCTAAATTATGATCGTTTTTTGTGCCAATGACAGAATTTTTATTCGTTTGTTAAGTCTTAGGTACCTTTAAGGTAGTCTTTTACATAAGCCTTATTGGCTTCCCTGGGCTTCCTTGATATGTTGTAAGTACATTTATATATGTTTAAAATGAATCAAGAACAAGAACAATTCCCTGAGGTAATTCACTCTCAAGTTATTTTTTAGACATGGTACCCTTCCGCGGAAAAATGTTACCACGCGCGATTCGTAGATGTTTTCTCAGAGGATGGGTTAGCGTTTAAAGCTACTTGGGCTGTCCATGTGATCAAAATCCGCGTCACATGATTCGCTATAATAATAATAATAACTGTTTATTCACAAATCTAAGAAATCTAAGAAAAGTGAAAGGAGACAAAAGAGGTTAACCCTTTCTAGTTTATCTCCTGATAATAAAAATATACATACATAAACTATTTACAACTATATAAAATAGT
>OZ026601.1:7234134-7236634 GCA_964020085.1 Micromussa lordhowensis | reverse complement strand
GGTCAACGGTTTAATAATCTGAAGCGGGCTGCACTTTTGCCGTCATTGATTCAATATGGCGAAGATTCTTTCCAAATTTGGTGAACAGCAGCCGGTTATGGTAAATCATGCGTGTGGTTTTAAAGGAGCTGTGTCACGGTGAAACGGTTTGAAAAATTGAGCCTAAATTTTTCAATGTTGTTGTTTGTAATCCGTGTCAATCTTCTCCTTCCTTAACCATCCTTGTTCCTTTATGGTTTATTATTATCTCTTTAGTGTTTTCCTATCTTTCTAAAGCATTATTTTCAGGTTTCCTTCAATTTAAAGGTAATTTTGTCGATGGTAGAAATAACTCAAAATACCGTGACGTAGCCCCTTTAATCAATCAGAAACGGGGAAATGTTTTGAATGAATAATAATACGTGTTGTACTAATATCGGGAAAATCGGTTAGTATTCCCCGTGCATCTGTTAATAAGTATTTTAATGCTTGCGACTGAGGATCAAAACACCTAGCACGTACAGTAAATGACAATTTCTTATTTAAAACAATAAAGCTGAGAGTTTCCTTCGAAATTGTGAAACCTGAACTTTGGTTAGCAGTCTTCGAACAACGATGGGATTGTCAACTCGATGGGCGAAAATTGAAGGCGGTTCAACATCAATTGACAATAACGTTGGTATTTAATTGGATTAAAGACAGAGGTCATGGGTAATGCATATCTGAAGAATACTGATGCCTAAGGATTTATCTTTGTGCTGTACTAAACCGTGTAAAATGTTTTGCTAATCTGCCAAAACAATGTACCAAAATTCTCATGTTTTCTTCAGCGCATAATTCTTTGTGGCGAGGTCGGAGAAAGATCTGTAACTCTTCCCAACTCATCCTTGCTAGAAGCGCAAAGTCTTCGTAGGTCGTAATCCTTCTTGGTCTTCTCCAATCTAAGCCACGCTTGTTCTTTCTTGGTTATCATTTTCTTCCTTGGTAAAATGGCAATACGAAGGTAGCCAGTCTTCTCAAACAAATGATGACTGTGACAAAAGTGGTCACAAATTATAAAGTGATGAAATATAGCCATTCGTTTGTCACGTGCATCGGCATTGATCTTCATAAAAGAGTGGTATTAGCTCGTTGTTTATCGTCTTGTTTTGGCCTAGCGTTGGGTTTTGGCTCACGAGTCTGTTCTGGTCGTAACTGTTCTCTCTCCTCAGTTCGTGTCTGTGGTGTTTGATTGTTCAAACCCGCTACAAAACGAGGTCTACTTGTTCCAAGAGGATCGGCTCGTACGTTTGATATCTGTCAAGGAAAGAACTTAAGCTGTAACTAAGAGTTATTGTAGAGAAGACTTTTAAAGTTAGAGATGATCTATCAGCTCACTGAGATGGAGAACAACAAGTTGCTTTGCGCCACAGAATTGTGATTGTACGGAAGGCGCAAGGACCGCTGTCCTAAAGAATCTTGAGGCCTGAACAGTGAGTGAGTATTACTGTTAAATAAAGAGAGGGAGCCTTAAAGCGCTTCGTGGATTGATGGCCCGACGCTTAAATCTGTTAACTGTACGATAAAGTGGCTAGAAATTTTGGCAGCCCCGCAACTTTGTTCTGATCTCCCTTTTTTCAGGGGAAAGAAAACCCAGGCTAGGCTACTTCTTTATCTAGTGCGCATGGCTCTGGCGTCACCTTCCTCTCCCAGTAAAGGAGTAGTTAGGAAATGATTTGTTATTACCTTTGGAAAAAAGACAAGACAAAGCGTGATCGTGGTACAGAACACCACCAACACGGATAGAACAGCGAAGGTTACATCCGGGTGATAGTCAACCACGTTGACGACCGTCATGCCTAGCGCGCACGGAAATACCACATTGTACACAGAAATTCCAATATGGCGCGAATCATTCAACGCGGCAAATGTGACATTCCTTGTTTCCCAGGCCATAAAAGCACCAAATGCTAACATGAGACCTTTGTAGGCGTAGATAACGCTGAGCCACACACTCGGATGTGCCGAAGTGCAGTCGATATAATAAGGCTTGTACTGTGTGTCCATCGATGAACTGTATTCCTGAAAAAAGCGCGAAGAAACACGCTAGTTAAGTTCTTTAGTACATCAAATGTTTCCAGTTTTGAAAATCTCCCTTTGGCGTGGTGAAGGGGTATATCAGATAGTGCTCTAGAGAAAAGCTACAAACGAGTTTTAGAAAATCTTCCGTACCCAGTTCTTCCGCAGATTATGTTACCTCGCGCGTAGCGTGGGTGTTTTTTTGTGAAGAATAAAAAAGCTTGTTAAGATGTTTACTTGGGCTGTCCACTGAAGTGTAATACGCTTCACACGATTGGCTATTTATAGGCCCTTCTGGGATTTCCGAAACCGCGAGTGTCTTAAATTACTTGAGAGGAATTACCAAGGAAATAAGACGTTTATGGGAATGAACCTTGTTACCTCTCATCGTCTCTTCTGAAGAGTCATTAATCTTTCTTAAAATTGTTGCTTGTTGTATGTGAAAGTTATACAGTTTGCACAT
>OZ026601.1:7224134-7229134 GCA_964020085.1 Micromussa lordhowensis | reverse complement strand
AAGTAGAAAACTAGTTATATCCTTCAGGTTTTGTTTGAATAGCTTAACCCAAGCATGACGGGTGCTTCCCCTATAAAGATTATTACTAGATGTAGCTCTCGCTAAGTGCCAACGAGCAACCATTCAAAACAAATAATAATTGCTGCTGAAAACAGGGTCATGCTTTGTGCACGTCACTTTTTTGTAGTCAAGTATTCACGTCAAATGTGTTACTGTAAATTGTGATGTAAATATTTCTTTGATCGCTTTTTGCTGCGGTGACAAAGTTGGCTCACTGGCCGATGTCGAGTTTACTCTCGTGTGGTGTGGGTCTCTGGCCGATAGTTTGTTACAGTTGTCGTTTGTTTTAGCTTTGGTTTGATTAGTTCAGTCTAGTTTTTTTGATTGCTTGATGTCTGCTGCCTTGTCTAGATTTGGCACGGTGGCGGAGTACTCTTTTGGCTCGCTGGCCGATTGTTGAGCTTGCTAGCTCGATGAATATACCACTGACAATGTCACTTAACTAAAGTACACTCACTTAGAATTGGAAATAAAAACAAATAAACCTTACAAAAGCAGGTAAAAATTAGGGTGTCACGCAAACCTAAGGCCCCTCGAATTATTTTTTAAGAAAATATCTATATTGTAAACTCGTCTCCCTGCTCGTATCACGTTTTGTTTTATGGTCACGCAATGTTCATAGGCAGCAGCCAGAAAGAAGCGAGATATTTATCTTCTCCGGTTTATCGCTGTCCGGTTTATCGCTTGCAAGGTTTAAAGTAAAGTTAACAGACGATATTTTGACGGCATTTGCTGGCGAATTTTTTACCGAAGAAATAAAAGACACAGAGTCGCTATAATGTTGTTCAAATAGATCGTTTTCACGTGACGTCATCACTTTCTAAAATCTAAAACTAAAGATCCACCAAAGGTTTCATCCTCATCAGGTATAAGAGGTGACATATTTATAACTGTTTACAACTTTACAGCTCAATAGCGTGCTTCGTTTGGAAACCAGAGCATTTTGAATTTCCGGGTTATGGAGGTGCGTGACACAAGGCTACGATCAAATTTGTTGAAAAATATATACTTATCTCATGATTTTGAGCCCTGTCAGAAGCTAGAGCATTAGGAGAAGTGCTTATGTAAATACTTGTTTTTTTTAGTACTGATAGTCAGTCGCCTAGAAAGCTAAAGTAAGTTCTAGATGTTTACATATTGGTGTACCATAGACCAACATGGCGTTTTCATACTGGGCTCTGTAAATTTCTGCGAAACATTTCGACGAATATCTGAAGTTTGGGGAAATGCACAGGGCTAAAACTTGGAGAAGTGTCTTATTTGTTTATGTTCTATAACATCATAATTTCTTAGCTTTTTCCACTGGATAGTTTTCGATTTATTTTTTTTATTGCGTGACAGTGAAAACGATCTACTGAAGTCAGTTTTGTATCCACCAGACGCGACAGCGATAAACCGAAGAAGATAAATATCTCGCTGTTGCCCTTTTTATTCTTTATTTATTTCCAGGGGTCTGAGGTTTCAGGATCTGCGTTGGGTGTCATAAAAACTCAGACCCCGGGAAACAAATAAAGAAAAAAACTTAAACTCGATCTTATCACCTATCTCTTATGGTCTCGCAATGTTCAGAAAGGTCGAGATATTTATCTTTTCCGGTTTATCGCTGTGAGTGTCGCGTCCCGTGGTTACAAAAGCTGACTTCAATTCGCCACTCTGCCTCTAATTTCTAATTCTTCGCCGGGTAAAAAAATTCGCCGGCAAATGTCCTCAAACTTGATTTCAACTCCGCTCGATGAATGTCAAAGCTGGTGAGCATCGACGCTCAGAGCTATGCGGCCTTGACGTTATAATCTCTGCGCGCTACGATTGGCCCGTTGCATGTCTTTTCCACTACGTCATTGGAATCTCAGGAATCTTACCTTACAACAGGAATGTTACCTTACAAACATTCTTTCGATCACTCGAGATTTTTACCGCCTGCACAGTACTTACGCACGGCTCTATAATGCTGCCGCCTCGCCAGCCTCGCGTCTTCGCTCGGCTGGCTCGTTGGCAATTATACTATTTAACAGTTAGACCCCGTAGCCCGAAAGGGCTACGGGTCTAACTGTTTTAGTATCACCCAACTAGTCGGACAGAAATGGCAATAAGAAAGTTAGCAAATGTAAGTTGAAGAAATATTGATTTGGACTCAAACGAAAGGAAGCGTCACGCGTCTACGGCGCTCGAGGACAATTGCTTATAGTCCTCGAGTAGCGTAGCCAATTAAAATGCAGGATTTGCATTAGCCCACTAGTTGGGTGATACTAATTATTTATATGATGATATTGAAACATTTGGTCACCAAAACATGTCCTACTTTTCAAGACTACCCACTCCACCCTGACTAACACAGTAGACTAACTTCTGATTCTTCTGGGCTCACACCATCTACCGTTAAAATTTTTCATGAAGTGCAAAATAAAAAAATTAACGATGAAGTGGACATTGCAAAAACAAGCCTTTCGGGTTTTAGTCACCACTTGAGCACCTTCTTCTTTTTCTTTTCATTTCACCGGAAACACACCCTAGGACGAGGCTACAGGTTGCCTTGCGACCACTTGAATGTTAACTTTGGGCTCGAAAAAATTCTCCGAAACTCGAATACCATCGCTTTTCCGACCTTATGCTAGTCTATGTCAAAGAAATCTCTCTCACCGAGAATCCACGGAATGCTACCTCTGACAAGGAGTTCTTGAACAACTGTGCCATTTCAGAGTCGTCGTAAGTAAAATTCGCCAAACTTTTATTTTTGCTGACGAGGACTTTTTCTGACTTGTTCAGAGCTTGAGCCATGGCGACAACGGCATCGTATGCAAACCCTGAATAAAATCCAAGCTCTTCAACATTGTTCTTCCATTTGAGATAGGCTTTCTAAGAAACAAGAAAAAAGTTACTTGTCAGTCTTCATTCCCTAGTGCTTTCTACGAAGTATTACAAACAATTTTAGGAAGTTCTTACCAAGGTTTGGTCTTCTGATATCCCTTACCTCACCTCCTATTATGTCCGGTGAGCTGGGCCCGATTTTCAAGAACTCCGTGCTGATATAATTACCGAAGGCTTCGATCACGTGCTTCGTCTTGCAGTTGAGGCTAGACGCATGCGCAGCGTAACTGTCCCACCAGCGAGGTCGGTACCAGTCTATCAGCAGCCAGACGTACTTCTTGCCATAGAAGCCTTGCTTGTAAGCCTGGAATTGGTGGAACAAAAAACGTTGTGAGGCGTACCTCGATTATAGGGGCTTTGATTTTGGTACTAAGTGGCTGAGTACCTGACAGAAAACCTCGACAGCTTTTTCCTCTGAGAAAAGTCCAACAATCACTCTAGCATCTCTATCCTAAAAACAGGTTTAAAAAAATGCGTCATCAAAGCTTATCATGGAATACATGTTGACAAAATATATGTATATTTGTTTATCACACCGACTAACGACTATACCATCTAAGTCTTTACCCAGTCTATTTTGATTACAAACTATTTGGATTACAGCTGCACTTGCGAACTCGTTCCCAGGACCTTACCTTCAATAATTAGGAGGTGCGTCGGAAAAGATGTGCTTATCCTAAGGCTGTGAATGCGTAATCAATTTGTAATTTTGTAACTGGTCGGGCATTGTACTTATTTACTCGGTTTTTACATAGTTTGTTATTGTTATCGACCAGTAAAAGGTAAAGTTTGCACACGAGCCTCAGAGTTAGTGTGCTTGCTACCGGATCGAGAGGTCCGGGTTCGAGCCTTGTCGGAGGACGTTATGTTGCGTTCTTGGGCAAGATACTTTACTCTGGAAATGAATATATGAAACATCATATATTTGAACTGCGGAGAAAGATATGAAGACATGATTGTATGGCGTTCCATCTCCGCCAAAAATCAAAGTTGTAACGCAACATCGAACTTTGCACATCGACATCGGAGTTTGTCATGTAAACATTCATATTCGCGTCAATCAACTTCGAACTTAACAACATAATGTCGGTAAATACAAACCAACTTGCAACTTCAACGATCAACTCTTGATTTTTCGTCGCTATTACCAAGTTTCCAGGTCAAGTGTACATTTCATGTCGTGAATACCAAGTTTGTAAATTTAGACTTCGTAGTTATGTACATCCACTACTGATATTTCATCAAAATGTGCAACAGCGCGTTTGAACCTACGACTTTATCAGACTACTATCACCTGTAACGCAATGTTGGACTTTGCCAGGTCAAGTTCGACATTGTAACGTCATGTTCGACATTGTAACGTCATGTTCGTCTTTCCAAAGTTGAATGTTGAGCTCTGCGCGCGAGCCCAAATCCGCCAATAATTATGGGATATCAAAATTGATGTCATTCACACATGTGGTCGCGGTGTTCGTTGCGGTTCGGTCGGTTCTCAGGGATTCTTTATTATTCATGGAGAATCAGGGCCAACTTGATCACTTGCGAGATACGCTTCTCCAGGTAGCAGACCGGCTGACCTCCCTGCAGAACAGCCAGAATAACAACTCAGAAGGTAAGATCGGCTGAATATTTAGATCGAGCTGAGTAAGCTGCTGCTTGCAGCTTGCATTCCTGTCTTACCTCAGTGTGCCAGAAAAAAATATGATTGAGGCTATGTCAATGAAAAAATTATGACCGAGGCAATGTCCGTGCTTAAATCACCGTCCTATGCATATTTAGGGTGTTAAGGGTGACTATAAACAGAGATTGTCTAATCGGCGACGGCAAGAGCTTCGCTCTGTCTGTTACTAACTACGGTCCCGGAAATTTGTTAAGTATTTCACGAATGAAGAAAACAAGGGTTACAGATCAGGAAGATTGATATCAGCTTCTGAGGAAATTCAGAAATCCATTTCAAAAGTCCAGGGGAAGCGGCCACGTCACGTCACATCCTGATCTGTAATCCTTGTTTTCTTCATTCGTGGGCTTAACAAATTTCCGGGACCGTAGTTAGTGACAGACAGAGCGAAGCTCTT
>OZ026601.1:7116934-7223934 GCA_964020085.1 Micromussa lordhowensis | reverse complement strand
ACATTATTTCAAAAGTCGCTTTTTCGATGATCTGAGAACCTGGTCGAGAACTAAACGAGAACCTGGAACAGGAACAGTTGGATGGGTGTTGTAATTTTATAATAGCCTTTTACAGTAACAGCCCACCCGAAAATAACGGGTCCCCGAAAGTAACGTTAATTTATTATGTTTCTATTGAACCCCGAAAGAAAGGGTCCCCTCGAAAATAACGGCCAACCGAAAATAGCGGTCCTTTGAACAGGTCAACAAAAGAGAAACTCTCTGATGGCTAGCGCAATGCGGATGGAACAGCCTGACTGCAGGACTGGCGAACTAGAAGAGTTTTTTTGTGGTTTGATTTGTAACTTGACTGGGTGTTTCATGAAACTATGATTTATACGCTATAGTTGACTGGCAGCAGAGTAAAATGATACGGTGTAATTAGTTGCATTGCGATATAATACTCGCCTCACTGTACCAATATTTAGGGCCTTTTTCTGATTTTTGTGTTCTCTTTTTTCCGCAGTCTGTTTTGTTTATGTGGGGAATTAGTAACATTCGTAAACGGAAGTTTTAATTTCATGTTACGCGTCGGCTTTCAGTCTGAAACGACTGTGAATTACATGTACCGAACACACGTTTTAAACTATCCGGAAGAAACGGCTACCTGAAAGTAACGGCTACCTGAAAGTAGCGCCTACCCGAAAGTAACGGCCCCTTTTCTCTGCTAATCCGAAAGTAACGGGGGCCATTACTATCGAAATTCTACGGTACAATAACAGCATTCGCATGTACCTTGACAAGATGTTCCATCTCCGGTGAATCCTTGTTTGCAAGTACAACTATAAGAACCCTCACTATTGATACAATCAGCATCAGCGTCACACGGGCTGGGATCAGCTGAGCACTCATCTATATCTGATTCGTTAAAAATGGAAATTAGTGCTTATAAACGCAGATTAAATGGCAATGTAACTTGATGACCACGCGTGAAGGATTGTGTCGTGTAAAAAGCATTCTAAGATGCCTTCACAAGCTGTCCCATTTCCGGTAAATCCCTGTTTGCAAGTACAACTATAGGAACCGGCGCTATTGGTGCAATCAGCGTTCACGTCACATTGACCAGGGTCCGTAGAGCACTCATCGATATCTATTACGATAAAGATTGAATATATACTTATTTGCTTTAAAGCCAGGTTACCAAAGGGCTTGCAATATCGTTTCTAGTTCTCATGTATCTCCACAAACTTTACTACTGCATCAGTGATTTACTCTTCAGTCTGCCAAGGGTATGAAAATATTACTGAATGTGATAGTAATTGACACTAAATGTCGCATTAAGAAGTCATGAGGAAAACTACCATAGGAACGATCGATCATCTGCTCCCTATGGTTCTATGTTGGGATACCTTCACAAACTGCTCCATTTCCAGTGAATCCTTGTTTACAAATACAGGTGTAGGAACCGTCTGTGTTGGTACAGTCAGCGTTCTCGTCACAAGGACTAGTATCTGCAGAGCACTCATCGATATCTAAATAAAATAAGGATGATATTATTTATCAGGTAAATAGTCTTATTATGGAGACATGTCTACAAATAATCTATATTCCTAACAGTGATACAAGTAGAAGTGCAATTTCATGTCTAATGGAAAGGACTTTCCTTTTCTCTTACCTTGACAGGTTATTCCATCTCCAGTGAATCCTTCTTTACAAGTACAGCTTGAAGAGCCATCAGTGTTGGTACAAACTGCATTTTCATCACATGGGTTGGAATCTGGAGCACACTCATTGATATCTTATGGGTTGCAAAAAGAAGCAGTTTTGAGACGGACGCAGTCTAGATAGGTAATGATACCAGTTCCAAACACAGAGAGAAGTGCTTAAACCAAAATGGCAGGGGGATGAAATGGAGACGAGTATGGTGAGAACAATAGAGGAAACATGCATAGTTTTAAAGATTTATCTCGTGTTGTCGTATAAAACAAAGAATGGGGATTTTCTGATGTAATATGTAAAGTCGCGGCTACAGGGAGAGTTTAGAAATTGTCTTGCCCACCTTCGCAAGATGTTCCATCTCCAGTGAATCCTTGTTTACAAGTACAGGTGTAAGAACCCTCACTGTTGGCACATTCAGCGTTCTGGTCACACGGATTGGAATCCGCAGAACACTCGTCGATATCTGATTTCAGAGACAGGAATCATTACTTAGTCGATGGCTTTCCATCAAATAGTTTAAAGACGAAGGAGTAGGGATGGACGCATGTTCAATACCTTCGCAGACTGTTCCATTTCCAGTATATCCTTGTTTACAAGTACAGCTATAGGAACCGTCACTGTTTGTGCAATTGGCATTTTCGTGGCATACGCTGGATTCAGTAGAACACTCGTCGATATCTGGTGCAATAAGAATATAAACGATTTACCTTTTCAATGAGACAAAACCTCCAATGTACTTCTAAGTATAATGTTACTGAATCTGGAGTGGGGAGCCATGCATGGGTAGTACCTTCACAAGTTGAACCGTCTCCAGTAAATCCCTGCTTACAAGTGCAACTGTAAGAACCATCAGTGTTGGTACAATCAGCGTTCTCGTCACAAGGACTTAATAGTGCGGAACACTCGTCAATATCTGACGTAATGGAGAAAAGAAATGTTTAATTAATGAAGACCCGAACCCCAGTATTTTGATCAAAACTAGTATCCTCCTTGTTACCTTCACAAATAGTCCCATTTCCAGTAAATCCCTGTTTGCATGTGCAGCTGTAAGAACCTTCACTGTTGGCACAATCAGCGTTTTGATCGCACGGACTTGATTCTGCAGAACATTCGTCGACATCTGATGAAATAACAAGAGAAATAATCAGTTCGTACGTTTCAGTATAATTCCATTGGATTGTGACATGAAATTATCTTTGCTGGGATGATATAAAGTGAAATATTTTGTTCAGAATGTTATCTCATACCGTTACAAACCGTGCCATCGCCAGTGAATCCTTGCTTACAAGTACAGCTATAAGAACCGTCACTGTTCGCACAGTCTGCATTTTCATCACAAGGACTAGGATCCGAGGAACACTCATCAATATCTGCAAAAACAATGCACATTTCATATCAAGGCTCTTGATACTGTACTGAGCGAGAGTACTGCCATTATTAACGATGAAGGTCAATTACTATGGCTTTTTAAAAGATGCGTTAGGAAAGTCCTCTTCAGCAACATTTCTTGCAAACCTTCACTTGGTGGTTTTCTTCGTTAAATGCTTGATTTACCTTTACAGACTGTCCCATCTCCAGTAAATCCTTGTTTACATGCACAGCTGTAAGAGCCTTCGCTATTGGTACAATCTGCGCTCTCGTCACATGGAGTGGAATCCGCTGAACACTCATCTATATCTGATGTTTTGAAAGTAAGCGAGGGAGTCAAATTTGGGTGTTGCGTAGCGCGTCGACGCCAATGCATTACTGCGTGCAGAAGTTCTGCTTGTCCAATCATTGCTTTCATTTTTGGAGACAGACATCCGTAAATACTGCATGAAATATATTTAAACGAAGCGATTTGCTGTGAGAAGTGCATTGCCGGTGTGCATTTTCGTCTTTCTTAGCAAGTGTGATGACTAAAATGCTGCTCGACTATTCCTATTCCTGTTGCGTTGAATCTTAATCGTCCCAAAGAGCTCAAGTTTAAGACTTTTAAACAAAAGGTTTCCTTGAGAACCCGTGATGTTCTCCAGAAGTTGGTTTCAACTCATCTTACGATGAAAAAATATACTGAAGAATCTTAGTCGATAAAAAGTGCTGATTACCTTGACAGTATGTCCCATTTCCTGTGAAGCCGTCTTTGCAGCTACAAGTGTAGGAACCGTTGGTGTTGGTACATGTAGCGCTTGCATCACATGGACTGGGATCTGCCAAGCACTCATCGACATCTGAAAGAAAAAATGGAGAATAGAAAACAAAAATTAATGTCATATCAAATTATTCAAGTTGACCATTGTGGTAAAATTCCTTCGAAAAATTCTTCTAACTAGAAGGTGTTACCGATAACTGAAAAATAATGTAGGCTAAGTTAAAAAAAGTACAGCCACTGCCGAACTGAGAACGCCTAGCTAGTCACAAGGGTGGTGTTAGAATAACGCCATTAATTCATGTCGCCTTTGGAAAAATCTCTTCAAAGATACGATTGTCTTACGTAGTAATTGACATCCCATTCATGCCACTGCAGGCCTCGAGAACTCGGTATTTCTCGGCATAAATTACTTGCAGTCAACCGGAAGAAAATAAAGTAAATAAGTAATGGAAGTAGCTACAGTAAAAGAACGAAATGAAAGAATTCTAATTACCGAGACAAATAATTCCATTTCCGACGAAGCCATCTTTGCAAGAGCAAGTAAACGATCCATCGTTGTTTAAACAGTCTGCGTTTTTATCACATGGGCTTCCACTCTTCGTGCATTCGTCGATGTCTTGAACGAAGCACAGAATAAATCAACACTTTTTTAGCTCTTTTGCTGCACAATATATGATGATACTAGGGTATCTAAGAGGTAGTAATGCTGCGATGCATTCTGTTGATAGTGACATATCTTACACAGTGATTCATCTACCTGTGCGTTCTGTCACGTAAGTTGGATGGACATTATTAATGACGCAAAGGAAGTGCGGTATGACAATGTGCACTTATGAATGATGCAACAGATTTTGAAACATCCAAATCTGCATATAGAAAAAAGAACTCTAGATAATAGTCCAGTTAAGTAAGATGCAAAGAAAACCAAACAAATGTTGAAAATAGGCAATCACAACTGGTTTACAAATTGCAATTTACCAACACAGACTGTTCCATTTCCTGTAAATCCACCTTTACAAGTACAGGTGAAGGATCCATCGTTGTTGAAACAATTGGCATTGTCATCACATGGGCTGCCATTCTCTGAACACTCGTCGATATCTGAGAAAAAAGTTGGTCGCTAAGTCCATGTAAATTACATTAAAAGAAACAAGAAAACAAAAAACAAAACGTATGAAAATAAGTACCAGTGCAAGTTCTTCCATTTCCAGTGAATCCTAGTCGACAAGTACAGATAAAAGAGCTGTTGGTGTTGACACAGTCAGCATTTTTGTCACACGGGTTTGATGCAACACACTCATCGATATCTAACGAAAAAAAGTAACATGCTGTGAGAAGTGCAAAATTGTTCAAAACTGAGATATTACTAATGAGTACCATTGCACGTTGTTCCATTTCCCGTGAATCCCTGTCTGCAACTACAGACGAAAGAGCCGTTGGTGTTCACGCACTCCGCATTTTCGTCACATGGGTCGGAGGTCACACACTCATCGATATCTAAGGAGCAAAATTTTCGTTTTGATAAACTTGGCCCAAAAATTGAATACTCTATGTCTAATTTTGGCGAACGAAGAGTGAGAGGATTAATGTTTTACAAAACTCGTGTCAAGTTGAATTGGAACGTCTCCCTTTAAAAGGTAAGGGGAGATCAAAATGCCTGCAGGTTCGGGCACAGAGGGCTTTTGGAATAAGCATTTTGAGAATCACAACGCAACAGTTTCAGTAATTACCTGTACAGGTTTCTCCATCTCCTTGAAATCCCGGTCGACAGGAACACTCATATGAGCCGTTTGTGTTTAAACAAGCTGCATTAACATCGCAAGCATTGGTCGAACACTCATCAATATCTAGCAAAAACAATCATAACTGCCACATACAAGCAAACAAAATAAAGAAATAGCAATAATTATACAAGGAAAAAACATCTTGTTTGCAAATGGTAATTTACCATCACAAACTCTTCCATTTCCTGTAAACCCGTCTTTGCAAGTGCAGGTGTAGGATCCATCGTTGTTCAAACAGTCCGCATTCTCATCACAAGGGTTGCCATTCTTTGAACACTCGTCGATATCTGAGAGAAAATAAATAATCATAACGTCAGGCCATGAACAAACTGCTCAAAATACAACCACAGACATGTTAATGAGTACCTTTGCAAAACGTTCCATTTCCAGTAAATCCCTGTGTGCAAGTACAGGTGAAAGAACCGTTGTTGTTTACGCATTCAGCATTTTCGTCACATGGGTTGGTTGTCTGGCACTCATTAATATCTAAGGAGTAAAATTTTTCAATTACTACACTTGGTCAGTTAAATCAATAATTTTGCTGGTAAACAATGTGAACAATTACAAAAACAGTTACAATCCTTTAATTTTCCTCGGGACAACATTGACAGGAGACGAGAAAATTCTCAGAAAAATTATCGCAAAAAGTCATTGAACAGTAAAGTTATTGAACAGTAGCCACCAGGAATAAAGGATTAGCACGTCAAAAGCCAAGGGTTTTGATTGTTACCTGTGCAGGTTTCTCCATCTCCTTCAAATCCAGGGCCGCAGAAACACTCGTATGAGCCGTTTGTATTGTAAACATTCCACATTCACATCACAAGGATTTTTTTATACAATTTATTTCCTGAAAAAGTTTCGGGAAAATCCGAAAATTCTAGAAATTCAAAGATATTCCATGCAAGATTCTCCTCTTTTCTAAATATTTCGAAAAAAACTGTTCCATTCGCCACTGGAATTGCAGGAATTTCAAACCAGATTATTTGATCAACCGGAAAGTGCGCATTATATATCCTCTAGTGGCAGTGATCAATGGTTTTGATGCAATCCTGTTTGTGGTGTGCATAAGTAAACTATCCGGTCCCGACGAAGGCTGGTTTTTCGAACAGAACTACAGTGAAACCTGTTTTAAGCGGACACCAACTTGAGTCCTAGACATTTCATCCCACATTCACTGTAAAATAAACCTGCATTCAGCAGACACCTCTGTTAAGCGGACGCGGACACCAACAATAAGCCATTTTGTTGCTCAAAACCTGCAAGAGCTTTTTACTTCTAAACCCTCAGCTCAGACAGTTAGACTCTTTTAACATTGTTCAGCGATGTCGTTTTAAAGTTAAGTAGATTATTCCAGATTGGTGCATATTGCCTGACTGGAGATTGTGCTATGAGCAGCCTTGGATCTTACACTGGGTTACAAAAGGTTTAATAATTAACTGTTATTGTACAATATCGGTTAGAATCTGTTTAGAGCGGACAACAACAACAACAACAAAATTTTATTGGTTACAAATATAAGTAATTACATAAGTTTCCCCCCGCAAATAGCTTATAAACTAATCGAGGCGGGGGGATCTAAAGACATTTTACAAAGACATTTTACAAATAGATGGACTAAATAACAGGGAAAACACTACCTATACAATACATAGAATAGAGTAACATAAAACAAAAACAAATATATTAAAACTTTACGAAAAGAGGCTAACCTAAAGTAGTAAATAACTTAATAAGACAGGAGACTTCAACATATTCATCTTCAGACCGCAAGAAATTAAGTAATAATTCCTTTATCTTTTTACGAAAGGACGAACGTTTAAGTACTTTAATCGAATAAGGAATAGAGTTCCAAATTTGGGCGCCGATTCTGGAGAAAAAGGCGTACATTTTATCGGTTCTAGAGAACTTAACGTAAAACGACTCGCTAGAGACTGATCTTGTTCTGTAGTTGTGAATCTGACTTGTTTTAACGAACTGATTGAGTATACTAACTGGTGCTGTCTGTCTGTTGATATCATACAATAAATAGCTACAATCTCTGAAAAATAGGCTAGGTAGGGGAAGGCAATTCGATTTGAGAAAAAAGGGTACGGCGTGTTCCTTAGACTTACTAAAATAAATAAGGCGTAAGGCCCGTATTTGTAAATTTACGATCTTTCTTTGAAATGTCAAGGCACAATTACCCCATGCACAAACACCATAAGTTATGTAAGGGACGATTAGGGAGTTGTAAATTGAAAGTAAAACACGACGCGGGACATAATGTCGAATTTTGGCTATAATTCCTATTGACTTGCTGATTTTGTGGCAGATAGATTCTATTTGATATTTCCATAAAAGATTTGAATCAATCATTAAGCCAAGATATTTTACATGGTCTTTCATTTCAAGGTTTACGTATGTATTAGTCACGGGGTCAAAAATTCTAATCCTTGGTATGAAAGGCAAATTCTTTTGCCGGGGACGAAAGATTACAAAGTTTGATTTTTTTATATTCAGGGACAGTTTGTTGGCCTTAAGCCATTCGTTGACGTTGCCAAGCTCGTGATTAACAAGAGACTCGAGTTCCTTTAAGTTGTTATTTGCAAGTATTATACTGGTATCGTCAGCAAATAGATAAAAGGCGAATAACGAAGAAGATTTGTAAATATCATTGATGTACAGAAGGAATAAGAGTGGTCCGAGGACAGAGCCTTGAGGCACACCGCACAAGGTCGTCTCAGCTTCAGACACAACATTATTAACTTCCGTATTTTGCTTTCGATCAGTTAGGTATGATCTGAACCAGGAGTTAATTACACCTGTATTAAGAGGACACTAGTGAGTGTCCCAAGGGTGTCCGCTTAATACAGGTTTCACTGTACACATGAATGGGTGCATTACGTTGTTCCTTTTTGTGTTTATATCTGTTGTAGTTCGGTCTTGTGCGCCTACTGGCACGCACAGACTGGATGTTGGATGATCTGCTGTAGTTAATTTTTAATTTTACACGTATTTTATTTTTTATTTCAACTATTTGTGCTTCGATTTTTTTTCTGGTTAGTTTTTCTTTTCCAATTTTTCCCTATTCAGTACTGATTCTTGTCAACTGTAGGCCGGCATCAGGTTAGAAACATTTCAGATGTACCTAATGTCTAATGTTCTCAAATTAAGTAGTACACACTCACAAAAAGCAAACAAACAAACAAACAGCAACAAAAACGAAAACTGTTCAGTTGTACCTTGACATAGATTGCCTTCTCCTTCAAACCCAGTCTTACATCGACAAGTGTAGCTGCCGTCTGTGTTAGAGCAATTGGCGTTCTCGTCGCATTCATTAGCACCCGTTTCACATTCGTTAATGTCTTTCAAAAGAAAAGAATAAAGGACCCAACTCGTGGATCAGTTGAAAAAGCATAACGCATGCGCACGCTATAAAGAAAGCAGGGCCAGGGGCGCCATCCTTTTGGCATGGCTGAACAAAATTTGCGCAGGCTCTGAGGACGAGATTGTATAAAATGCCAAAAGCACGTCTCGACACATGTGCGACCGCTGGAAATGAGTGGGGGAAGCATTATTTTTAATCGCTGGGGCGGATACAGGATTAAAGAGAAGAGGGTTCCCTACAGGGGGTCCGAGGGCGTCCTTGCCCCGTAAAATATTTAAAAAAATGAGCTCCTCGGAAATAGGATTTCCGACATTCCGAGGCCAAGTCAGCAAGCTATAACGTCTCGTTTTTGTTTAATTTATAAAGTTCCAGGAAACTCCCCCCCAATGCCTCAGCCAAATTCTCTTACTGAAATGAGCTATAATTGTTTTATTTTTTATAAAACAATATTTACTGTTTATGGAAATTTCAAAGAATCTCACCAGAACAGTTTCCGTCTAGTTCTTGCTTAAACCCAGCAGAACATTCGCATTTGTAAGATCCATCTGTGTTAACGCACTGGGCGCCATAGCCACATGTGATATTTAACAGGAAACACTCGTCGACATCTGAAAAAGCATTAACACCTTAGTGATGATATTCCTGACTATTATCTTCAATAATTCTGCTCTAACTTGGATTTGGGTTTTAGTTGATTTTATTAGTGAAACGGTTAGCTCCTATATTCGCATTACTAGATACTTGAGTCAGATTTAAATGAAGTAGAGAGAAGTTAGAATAAGGACAAACCAATGCAAAACCAAGCCCATGTGTGTCACCATTAAAAGGAAAGAAGGGATTATGTCAAAAAGGACGTTTGCGTGACAAGAGATGTTTCTATTCCCAAGGAAATTCTAGCCTGCGTAGAACTCGTTCGCTCGCCGATCTTGGGTTTTCCTTTCGCTAAAAACGCACAGGAACGCTTGCTACGCAGGCTAAGGAAATTCAAGCGCCGATATATATTTTACAGGAAGTATGTTCCAAACAAAATACCTCGATTCACGTGTGCAAGGTCAAAAGTTTGCCGCACCGAGTGGACGCAGAGTCATCTTTGCATGGGTGGTCACGTACTCGTGGTCACGCAACTCTTCCCTTTTCATACTTGATGAGAATATGAAAATGATTAACCCCATGATGAAATGCCTGCTTCTTGCCAAGCGCCTGCTGCCATGTTCACATCCGATTCCACTTAAAAATGTCTTTTCGCATGAAGGGAAATTTTGATCTGGTGGTTTGCAAGCTTCCCATCCGGAATAAAACAAGGCAATAAATTTATACTTTTCTGTGCGATGATTTACGTGGATGTTATAAGTTTACTCTAAACAAGATCATGACTGTCTCGCGTCGTCACCGTTAGACAGATGTTCAGAGCCTTCAGAGGTTGCGCCGAAAGAAAACAAACCCCGCATTAGAGTGATTTTTCTTCCATCGTCCGAGTATGTCAACAACTATACAGGCGACGAGTATAAAGAACGTACTGTTTTGGTGTACCAACAAATTGTCATCGAAGCACTTGCTTGCTAATAGATATGGAGAATTAACATTCTGAACTTAGGACTACAAGGATAAAAACAGTTAAAAGTCTACAAACTTTAGTAATTGTCGATGCCAGATGCCCAACCCCGGGTGCTTAACACTCCGCTTGAAAAGTATTGATTTTCAATAGGGCGGTATTGCGGCAAATAGTCAATTAAGTACTTAATCGCTTATTCTGGTTCACGGCCAAGTCTGTCTACCGCAAAGACGATCATGTCAAAGATGGATTCCTTTCAGTTTCTCTGGCTCGCTAGTCGATTTAAGCTAAAATTCTAGTCAGTTATCCTACTCAGTAAAGAAAGCAGATGTTGGCAGAAAGCTGTCTCGTTTTCCCTTTTTTTAAAGCGACAGTGTTTGCCGATTAATTTCGTCTCAGCAATTATCTCACCAAAAGTTAAACAAATCAATCAATCATCACAGCGTTAAAATAAACAAAATTTGAAATGACACAAACACTGCTTTAAGGCCGTCAGAAGAGAGACGCTGAACCAAGGCGAGATCCGAACATTTCCTAGGGTCTTTTTCACGTAATATATCAAACACGAGATACAGCGTTTCATCGGGATATCCAAACACCAAGAAGAGAGTTGAAAATACCACGCGCAGCGGAGTATTTTTGACGAAATTCGAGGTGTTTGGATAGCCGATGAAACACAGTCTCGAGTGTTTGATATATCTTCTCAATCAAAACAAAAACGAAGGAGTAAACGGAGAAGTAAAATCGTCAAAATATATGTTAATTCAGATCTGGTATTCAAATCTCCTTCACGGTTGCGTTTTCCTTTGTTTTAACTTGATGAATTATTAATAAGTTTGAATAGAATAAGGGAAGAATGGCATTTACAACGAGAAACGGCGAGTTTATTGAAAACACTTGAAGAACAAAATGAACACGGAGCATTTTTAAGTGTTTTCTTCAATGTTGGCTCTGCGCCTGCTATTTCATCGTATAACAAACGATTTCTGCGGTTAACGACAAAAAGCCATGCGCCTATAACAATTTCGCGGCGGGTAACCCTGCATAGAAGACTTAAAATTTTATTTGGGGGAACACAATGGTGAAAAAAAAACGTTTTCTGTCAGAACAGATTATTGATCTGTTAAAAATAATTATGCGCGGACGATTGAGACAGACAAATCGATAAGGCGGTGAAACAGATGTTATCAAACCGATTAGGAGGTCATTGGGAATAATCGAATCGAAGTTGTCAAAGGCCGAATTAACGTTCGTCGATGTATAACCGTTATGGAATTGAAGTCACCGATCGAATAAAGGAACGAAGTCGAACACACTGTATTATGCGTTTTAATTTTTTTTTAAAATATTCTTCCAATAAAAGGGCCGGCCAACAGCAACAGCAAATCGCAGGCATTTCATGCGATGAGATGGAGCGGAGGATAAGATAAACATGAGGAGAGACAGATAAAGACAAATTGAAGACAATTTTATTTGTTGCATTTTATTGTCCCCCCCTCCCAGCCTACCTTCTCAATATCACCGTTACCTGAACAATTTTCGCCGTTTCCACTGTAACCATCATTACAGCTGCAAGTGTAGGAGCCATCTGTATTTGTACAAAGAGCGTTCTTGTCACAGATATTCACATCTCGCTCACACTCATCCACATCTGTTGATGGGAAAGACATTTTACTTTCTGCATTAAAAAACCTGGGATATGCCAATTGAAGCTTTAGCGTAGTTAACCCTGTCACCGAAATATTCCACCTGATAACTGAAACTGTTAGTGGGCACATCTGTCATTTCGAATGGATGATGGAATGGAAAGGAAAGGAGAAGCGAGGAAAATAAGGGAAAGGAAAAGATAGGAAAAGAATGGGAAAGAAAGAATAGGATAACAGGGGAGAGGAGCGAAGAGGAAAGAGATTGAAAAGAAAGGAGTTAAAAAGAAAGGAATTGAAAAGAAAGGAATGAAAAAGAAAGGAAAGCGAAGGAAGTGATGGGAGGGGAAACGCGGAATTGAAAGGAAAGAAAACAAATGAAAGGAAAAGAAAGGCAAGGCAACGCAGAGAAAGAAAAGGAAAGGAGATCAAGAAAAGAAAAGAAAAAGAAAGGAAAAGAAAAAAAATATAGCCATTTGCGAGTTAACAACAACGATACCAGAAAAGAACCTTTCTCACCTGAACAGTTCTTTCCATCTCCGATGTAGCCAGGTTTGCACGAACAGGTGTATGAGCCTTGGGTGTTACTGCAATCCGCGTTAGCATTGCAGTCAGATGTCCCAGAAATGCATTCCTCGACGTCTGCGTTCAGGACAGTAAAAAAGACTGTATGTAAGCATTACTACAATTTAATTGAAAACTGAACCGCATATACCGTTGAAACACTGCGTTGAGCATTATAGTTTAACTAGAATTCTCTCTTTCTTTCTCTTTGAAAAATGTAATGACAAAGCCTTTTGGGTTATGAGTGGTTAGTGAGAGGTGCGGAGACCTGCAGTTAGTGAGTTGCAGTTGGGATTAGCAGATTTAGATATTAACAGATCCTTCTGTGATGTTTTTAGGCTAAAATGAAATTGCGCCACTGAGTTGTTCGAAACATTGCCAAAAATTTGTTTTGTGAAGCTGTTGAAATTTGCCGATATTTTTTTCGTCGGAACGCCGTGACCTTGAGTGTCCTTGACATGATTGTTGTAAAATCTGCAGCTAGATGACGTCACAAGCGCCGATTTCGAAAATTCACTGTACGCTTTCGGTCAACCAGAAGAGAGATAGTGAGTTCAATGTGTAATAGTTTGGCATCGATGTCAGCAATGCGTAACGAGAATTCAATCGAGATCCAGCAATGCGTAACGTCTTTTTCCATACAGGTAGCATAGTGAACACGGGAGTAGATCATTATTCATAGAAATCTTAGTGCGCAAAACGGCTCATTCAAGTGTCTGCATTGGGCTATCTAATCACAAAGGTACAACACCGTACGTGGTTTTCTCATCTTTTATAAAATATAACCAAGCAAAAGAATCGTAGTCTTGCAATAACAGCGTTTGAAGCATAAAAAAAGAAAGGAAAGAACAAAAGAAAAAAAAAACAAACAAACAAAAACAAAATAAAAGGAGAATTTTTAACGTCATACCATTGCAAGTTGTTCCGTTTCCAGAATAGCCTGCTTTACAAGTACAGTTAAAGGAGCCTTCAGTGTTTAAACAGTCAGCATTAATGTCACAGTCGGTTACCTCCGCCGCACACTCGTCAATATCTAGGTTGAAATCAAATAATAACTTTATTTGTTAATGACTTGAACACCACTGGAATCTCTATTCACGCCTGTCATGCAGTAATAGTAAATACACCATGCAACTTGTGCCATGTTTGCCTGAGTTAACTTCTACACTTGAAGGAAAGTAGAGCGGTCATTAAAGGTCTATCGATTGGCTAGAATTGGATGAGTTTCTAGACTGCGATCAATGTTGTTGCATGTACAATTCACTAACCTGTGCAAGTTGTCCTGTTTCCAGAAAATCCAGATTTGCACGTGCAGTCATATGAGCCTTCGGTGTTTACACACTGCGCATTGCTGTTACAGTCTGCTGTTTCGGCCTCACACTCGTTTATGTCTAGGTTGACGCAGAACGAAGCACTTAGAACAGACGCAAGACAGATAGCTGAGCAATTATTCACTCAGTCGGTCAGTCAGTCAATGGCCAATTCCCTGTATGAGCTGCGGCTGCAGACAATCATGGTAGTTTTATTCGTCATCTTGGACTGGATGCTTGGTTTGAGGAATAAACCTACCATGATTCCATGCAGGCGAATCTCATAGAGGGAATTGGCCATTGGTCATGCCAGGTTAGAAGTTGTCATATAAAATGTTATTTTCGTCTACCTAGACAAATGTCTTCAAGGCGGGCGAATCCGGATCTACAGGTACACCGATACTTTCCACTAACTTCTAAACACTCTTCGGTAGCAGAACACGGCCGGTCACAAACACCTATAGCTGCGTAGGACAAGAAAAAAATATATCAGTAACATATAGATCTCACGGTAGCTTATTTCTTCGTGGAGTTGTGGTCAAGTCATGAGTCAGGGCCAGGGCCTTAGACCTACGATAACTGTCTCTTTGCATTCTGTATGTCCATAGGCTGTAAACTTGAAGCTACAATCATGGACAAAAGTAGTTGAGACACTTTCCGAAAAAGACCTGTTTCGTTAAACGCGTGAGTTTTTCAATGTCTAATTTTAACATTTCGACCCCCTCTCCCCCTTTCAATGTTGTAACCAGGTCAAAGTGTCCACGGAGCGTATTGCAACATTGAATAGGGGGAGAGGGGTGCTGGCTATCGACAAAAAAGATGCTTTTTGAAATTACGGAAGGACGCCGATAGAAAGCGTTTGTTTTGCTCAAATGTGTCAACACCTTTGTCCATGATTGTAGCTACATAAATGGTTAACTTCACAAACCCGTGCAAGTCGTTCCATTTCCAGTGAAGCCAGGATTACACGTGCAGCTATAGGAACCTTCGGTGTTGATGCAGAAAGCGTTGACGTCACAGTCGGTGATTCCAGTAGTGCATTCGTCCAGATCTGTTGAACGGAAACACAAATTAACACCGAGAACGAAGTTACTTTCTTGGGTATCTAGTCATAATGCAGATTTTCCTTTAAAGTTTGAGAGAAATAAAGAATCGAATGAGTTTAAGGCAGCTACAATATCCATTACAATATCCATCATTGAAATAGAGCCTTTCTTGGACAAACGTTGATAGTCCGCTAAGAACACAAAAGTTCAATGTAGAAGAAAAGAAGGCGCAAAAGAACGTGAATGGCAAAAGTGAGGCAGATGGAGGTAGATTGTGAAGGACAAAATTTAGGCTAAAAACGTTCAAGATGGGTCACATCACATCTGTGACATTGCAAGTCGCTCTGTTTACATCACTGCTTTAGTAGTGAACTCAGTAGGCAGATGGTGTTGGGAATTATAATACCATTTCATAGTTGAAACCAATCCGTGTTAAACATTCCAAAAAAAACTTTTGGGATCCTCTTTGTGCAAGAAAAACTGGTAAAAGCATCTGAAACTGTAAAATTTGTCAAGCATTGAATGGGATGCTCGGAGGAGCGGAAGGTATTCTAACCGAAGAAAGCTCTAGTCTACAAACCTATACAGTTCCCGGCTTCGTTCAGTAGGTACCCTTCAGTGCATCTACAGCCGTAAGATCCATCGGTATTTAGACAATCAGAGTTGGCAGGGCAGCTGGCCGAGCCGTCTTCACACTCGTCGCGATCTAGCAGTAAAGAAAACAGAAAGATATTGACGATCGGTCGTGCATAACTCATATTTATACAGGTCGGTGGGTAAAGATAATTGAAATTTTGCTTCATGTTTTTGCAAGGATTAACAAGTTTTAAATAAGTAAGCAAATTTAATGTGTAGAGATTTTTTAGAGGGTACTAAGCCTGATTTTGCATTAATGCGCATTCGATTCAGATTTCCAAGTGCGTGACGTGGCTCATAAATTTATGAAATTCGAACCAACCTGCGCATGTTTTTCCATCACCCTCATAACCTCTGATGCATCTACACACATACAACCCAGCTGTGTTAGAACAAAGGGCGTTCACATGACAATTAGCCTCTCCTGTGATACACTCGTCGACATCTGTTTCATGAAGAAAAGAAAAGAATAGGCTATATCAATGGGCTTTACCGCAAACGACAAATATGGGTGAGTTTTTGTAGTGTCTTCTCGTTTGTACACTAAAATGCCTGATTGCTTTGAATGTATTCTAAATAGGAGGTTTTTTTCTAATTTTTTGTGTTCGATTGGGTGAGGGATCAGAGGAAAAGAAAGCAAAGTCAGTGACAATTTTGTCGTTCACCACAAAAGTCATCCTTAGATTCTCTAATGTCTTGCTTCACGCCACAGACAGGTGACAATTTGCGCATAATTTAAGTTGTAAAATGAAAAAGAAAATGTCTGGAGACAATTCCAAGCTGTATGATATTCCATTACAAGGTTTAGAGTAAACTATTTTTTAAAAGTTGGTTGTGCGACTTCTTGTTTTAGCTTCCGTGACCTGAATGAAATTAGAATCCGTTCTCATAGTGGCAAATGGTCGTCGCTAAAATTGCATTAATTAAAGACGTATGGTGTAAAAGCAGCAGTGACAAGGAACTATAAGCTTTTTGATAATCAGATGGATTGCTGATAATTTTTTAAAGTGGAACATTGACTCCACCAGAATACCAAAATGGCTGCAGTCTCTCAAGAGATTTCTGCCTGAAGGAAACACTTAAAATAGAATATTCACTTTTGTTATCATGTTACATGAATTACAAATTCCAAAGGAAAAAATGGAAACTAATTAGTTACTCAAAAGACACACAGTTTCGATTTGTGTGGTTGGGATGGAAAAAGTTGTACCCAACCGGAAATCCGTTAATATCCAACATTTCTACACACATGGATTAATTTTTACGGTGCTCCGGAAAGTAAATTATTCCAAGAAGCACTTCCTGTGTTAAGTGTGTGTGCTATTAGTCCTGAGCGCTTGGCTCACGGACAATAATCTTGCGTGCGTACTTATCGATATCTGAGTAAATACGATGAACGGGTCGTTAGAAAATTTAACGCGGTCTAACGAAAGTGAGGCCGAATGTATTCCTTTCACCAAGGAAGATCCCATTTCTACAAAGGCTTTCAAGGTAGCATGTTACACTGTGATGATGTCGCTTTCACTACTTGGAAACGGGGCGGTTATCGCCATTGTTGCGAAAATCAGGTACATGCGAACCACCACTAACTACTTAATCGCAAACATGGCTGTGTCAGATTTAATGCTTTCTACATTTGCAGTGCCGCGAGAAATTGCTGAAATCTTTATCGGCTACCGCGGATGGCTGATCAGTGGTCTGGCTGGGGAAGTCCTTTGCAAGGTTGTTTACTTCTTCCAAGACATCTCCACTGCAGTCTCGATACAAAGTATTGTTGTTATCACATTGGATAGGTACACTGGAGTTATTTCGCCGTTTCGTCGTCCTATCATAACTCCAAAACGACGCAAATTTGTTATTGCACTGATATGGTTAATATCAGTGGGTCTACACGGTATTTATTTCTACACGATACGTCATGAACAAGTGAAAGGAGTTAGTTTTTGCCTCTTCGACAATAATCCACGAGCAGTGAAAATCAACTTTGTTCTGATATCAGTTATTTTGATCGTCATTCCTTTGACAACCATCACCGTTCTGTATTCACTCATATTCAGGGCTTTGCACAGACAGAAACTCTTTTGGAAAGGACGTGCATCTTCACTCATGAAAAGACGGCAAAAAGAGAACACTAAAATCATGTGGAAAATTCTAGCAATTATAGTCTTATTTGTTATTTGCATATTACCATTAGATATCATAGGTTTTCTATTTTTCTTCGCGTGGCACAAGAAAATTCCTTGTGGTATGGACCATTTGAGTTTCGCAGCTAAGTTCATATTTTACTCTAACGCATCACTAAATCCGTGTATTTATTTTCTTCTAAATGAGAGATATCGCCAGGGTCTGCGAAATATTCTTAAAGGCAATGAACATTTCCCTCGCGAGGAGGCGATAAAGCACATTGAAATGAATATATTAAAACACATGTAGTTTCTAACCTGGATTTTGCCGGGTTTGACAAATATATATTTGGAATATTGTTTTTTACTTATAAGATTCGGATTAAAAATGTTGTATGGTGATTGTTTCGATTGTTCTGCAAGGACTTCTTTCAAAATAAACACCCAGGTGAGAACAAACTTCCCAAAACGTTGTGTGTTCCAATGCATGTGACACTCAAGCTTATGCCAGTAATTGTGCTGTTTTAAAGTGGTACTATGACGAAAATCGCACCTTCCCTATTTAAGCCATTTTAAAACATAAACAAGTAGACTGCATAAGAAGTAAAATGCTGTTTACTTCTTTCAAATATCTCTTTTCGTTCCAGAGATATTCAAGTTTTTAAAATATGCAAATTAGGCAATTGATGACGTCATATACTCAACCAGATTTTGTCCAAGTATGATGAAAAGAGATATCTCAGCCAGTTTGTAACAGAAATGTTTGATTCTTTGCAGTAAGATTCTACTAAATGTGCTCCACAATATGAGCATAACAGTTCTGTTACCATGGCAACATACTGGGTTCCAGACCTTCCCCATATTAAAAGCTTTTCTGGCCACCTTTGGCATTCCATTTTGATAATTGCTAACAGCACTTCATGTGCATGATCCAGCAAGCTTATAAATATGTTAGCTCGACTTTGTGGCGTTGTCTAACATTTTCAAGCTGAAAATCACCAAAATATTGAAATAAAGTGGGTGGGGCCTGGAAAAGAGTGAGTTGCCATGGGAACAGAATTTTTTGTAGTCATGGGTGTGTTTCCTGTAGATCTATTAGCCTGCCAAGTTTGAAGGTTTTGCGCTGCAAATTGGCTAAGATAACTCTATTTATATACTCAATAAAATATTGGGTTGAGTGTATGACATCATCAGCCATCTCATTTGCATATTTTACCCATCTTTGAAACTTAAATATCTCCGGAACTAATGCAGATATTTGCAAACGGTAAACGGCGTTTTCATTCTTTCATGGAATTCTTTGTGATACACTAACAAAAACAAGGGGTAAAAATTTGATCATAGTACCACTTTAATATTTTTTTATCATTTTTTTTTAGAAGAGGATACGATAGCTTCTTTTAATTTTGTTTTTTGACAACGGCTTGATTTTAATAAGTTAAAGTCATAATAAAATTCTAAGAGTGTAAACGTCACGCAACTAATGGACCTTTTACAAGTTGAACCTAATAGCCCGTTTACTATACACTTTAAGAGCTGAGGTTGTTTCGGTCACAAGCTGTAAGACATTTTGAGCTTTTACACAAACAGTTTGAAAATGAAGAAGAACATATGATAATCTTTTGAAAATTGGAGTTTACCAGGGTCGGGTTGTTCGAAAACCGATTAACGCTAACTTAACCGAAGTGTTAATTTTTCTTCGATAAAATGGTTTTTGTGTAGTTTGAGATAATTCAACTCAAAACTGAAGGACACAATATAAGGAGAAAGCCTCACCAAAAAGTTGCAAATTTGAAATTAAATATTCTCACTAATCCTGGGTTAGCTTCATCGGGCTTTGAACAACAGATGTTCAAACGGAATCGTTTTTTCAATCTTTTCACAAACAACGTGAATTAGAATAGTACTGTGATCCTTTAAGTTCATTTTGTTAGCTGTAATTTTTAAGTATTAGCTTTATTTCTGAGTGGATCTAAACTAATCTTATATAACAGAAGCTGAATAATATAATAATAAACAAAAACCGCTCACACAAGTAACCGTAATCGTATCCGTCTATTTTTGTTTTGAAAACTTGCACGTCTCAGCTGTAATCGTTTTTCTGTAACCGAAAGAAATAATTCGAATCAGCATCCCCTCTGATATCAGTCTAATACTGCACGCCAATCTAACGAATATAATAAGCATTTTAGCCTTCCGTGACAAAAAACTGACTAGGAGGTGAGAAAACTAATCTTGGTGAGGGTATTTTTCACCGACATGTTTAGGCATCAGCTGTTTGCTACCAGGTACTTATGGCTCCAGACTGTTCTTGTTTTATGCGGGTTATCGTAAGGGCATAATTGCTTCGTTTAGTCGCTTTTCTTTAATAGCGACTCAGTTGGACACTGAACTTAATGCATGTTCTTTGGAAGTGCCAAATATCGTTGTTAAGTGACCGGATCAGGTCGCAAGCTTCAGTAATGAGTAAATACAGAAGATCTCCATCCAAAACAGCAATAGTCTGAACATGAGGAGCTCATTGTGTCGTATCCAAAAGTTGTTTTACGACAGAGATGAACGAAAAAGCGTGGTAGATTTAGGCAGAAACCATTGAACATGCTGATTTTATTCAGATCCTTTTTAATTTAAGGATGTAGACTTTAAAACGGAAAATTACATAGACAATTATTTTAATTTCAATAGCGATGTTTCTCGTTACGTCACCAATTGTTATTAATGTGCCAACCGTGCCAACCAGAGGTTTATTGGTTGTTGAAACAATGCATGCTATTGTTCAGTGGCTGGCAAATTTGAATATCAAAAGAAATATGACTTCAATGTTTGTAAACAGGAAACATCGCTATTTGCTACAATGATCGTTAAAAGATGACATATCACTTAGGCTTATCTGTTCCTATAAGTATTAAACAACACACGCTTTCGTTTACCGTTAATAAACTTGATTGCAGCCAGGCTGCATTTTAAAATGCTTAAATATTTTACTTAAGTCATGGACGTTCTTTTAATTAAGAACGTGCCCGAATTTGCCTGGCATTCATGATGGACTATATTATTATGCAAATGTAAAAACAGCTATTTGTGAAATCAATTATCGAGGTAGGCTCGATTACAAATTGAACTAACGAGTAAATTATTGATTTTCCTTTTAGCCCTAACTTGTCGCCTTTTTTACCTCTGTTGGACTTAATTGATCTCGTATCTATGTCTGTCGCACCGCTTTGACAAAGCTGTAAACACGTTGCAGCCTACGGCGACGGTCTTCAATAGTATAAGCAAACGCATAAACGACATGTCCAGACGCAGTAAGATGTTGGTTATTAGCGCCTTTTTAGCACCTTGCTACGTTTGCGCATGTTGCTTAGGTCCCCCGCCCACACTACGCTGGATAAATTTGAAAACGCAGCTCTATTTCTACGGTTAGGCCTACGGTCCACACTAATCCCTTACGAAAACAGAGCTTTTGGAAAACGCTGCGCAAACCGGGGGAATTCGAAAACGCCGGATTTGCGTTTTCGTGTGGAAGGAAAGCGTCATGAAAATGGAGCTTTTCGAAAAACGATGGCTTTCACGATAATGAGGTGATTTCCCTGTTGGAGTTTTCCTCGAACACAAATCCAAAATGACTGGTTATGGTTGACTTGTCAAACTTTTCCCGCGTGGTGTCGACGGGAAACATTTGATGCATTCAGAGTGCCGGAAAAGGCCGTTTTCAAATTTTTCCGGCATTAGTGTAAACGGGACCCTAGGGTTATTCTTGTGCCTAAGTGAAAACCAACCTTCACGGTTAGTTGGTTAATTACGTTGATTTCCTGAAGAGCGACATACAATTCACGGCTGAGTAAACATGATGGATGATCCTCTTATTAATACCACCATGCTAAACGTAACTGATGTCAGGTGCATGCCCTTTATCAAGGAAGATCCCGTGTCTACAAAGGCCATCAAAGCAGCAAGTTACATTGTAATGATGTTGCTTTCACTTCTTGGAAACGCGACGGTCATCGCCATTGTTGCGAAAAACAAGCACATGAGGACCACGACTAACTACCTAATCGCAAACATGGCCGTGTCGGATTTATTGCTTTCGGCATTTGCAGTGCCGCGAGAAGTGACACAAATCTTTGTTGGTTACCAGGGATGGCTAGTCGATGGTGTAGCTGGTGAAACCCTTTGCAAAGTTGTCTACTTCTTCCAAGAGATCTCAACTGCTGTGTCGATACAAAGTATTGTTGTTATGACATTAGATAGGTACATTGGAGTTGTTCGACCCTTTCGCAAGCCTATCATCACTACAAAACGACGCAAATTTGTCATTGCACTTATATGGCTAATGTCAATGGGTCTACACGTTATTTATTTTTACATAGCGCGTCTTGAAAGAGTGAATGGAGTCGATATTTGTTCCTTCAGCTTTGAGCCAGCATTCGACAACTTACGAGCACTAAGGATCCACTTTATCATACTATCCGTTTTTTTTATTGTTTTTCCGATGACTATCATCACCGTTCTGTATTCACTCATATTCAAGGCGTTAAGAACACAGAAACGCTTTTGGAAAAGTTGTTCATCTTCACTCATGAAAAGCCGGCGTAAAGAAAATACCAAAATCACCAAGAAAATTCTAGCAATTATATTTCTGTTTGTTATTTGCATATTACCTATAGATATCATCGGCTTTTTCTTTTTCTTTTTGTGGTATAAGGAGATTCCTTGCGGCATGGACCAACTGAGTTTCGCAGCCAAGTTCATATTTTATTCCAACCCATCACTTAACCCGTGCATTTATTTCCTTCTAAATGACAGATATCGCCGGGCTCTGCGACATCTATTGAAAGGCTGTAAACGATTCTCTCGTGAGAAGGACATGGAAATGCTTACAGTAAAATGTAAGTAGTTTACATATATCCAATTTATATTCGAGGTCTTCTTTGATCGAGTTGCATTAAGAACATTAACTACTTGATGTAAACAATAGAATTTTGAAAACAACTAAGAATGAAATAAGCTTTTTAATGGAGGTTCGTTCTTTGAAAATTTTTCATTTGAACAATCAAATAAAAATGAAATTGAATTTCATAAACGAAATCGTTTCTCCTTTTACGACACAAAGCTGTTGAGTACTTGAACACCAGATTAAGGTACAGAAAAAATACCCATAACAAAAAGAAAACGATAAAGTATGTTTTTCGCACAAAATTACCTTGACAATTTCCAGCTTCTCCAATGTACCCTGGGGCGCAATTGCAAGAGTAAGATCCAATCGTGTTTACACACACTTCATCAATTGCACAGGTGTCGTTCGTCTGCTCACATTCATCCCGATCTGTTGAAAAGCGAAGCAAACTATTTTGGTAAATAGGTAAATCCTATTTCGACTTTCGACAACTTATTAAGCCAAAGTAAGACTTGGAAATAACTGGTTAACGAACAAAAAAATACGTCTTTTACATGGAATTTCATTCCCCGGTAATATGGTGCCTTCAACTGTTAAATGAAGAATTACCTACGCATGTCCTTCCATCACCATCAAAACCCCGGATGCAGCGACACACGAAACTTCCCGCAGTGTTTGAACACAGTGCATTCTCGTGACAATAATTTTCTCCATTTTCGCATTCGTCGATGTCTGAAAAAAACGAAAATACATATAAAATGGATGAAATCGCCGAATTTAACATCCCTCAGACAGCACTTTCGACGACTTGTAGCACGCCGGGAACTTTTATTTCTGGTTTGCACTGTCACGTTATCAAAAATAAAAATCGTAGCCATTCAATAAATAAACTCAAGAATCTGGGATATGATAGATGGTTGTTATATAAACAACCTCGCCAAGGTTGAGGTTCGGCGGTTTTTCATTCGCGCGTTATTTGGAGAAGTATTTCCCCCAAATTAATAGGGCTTCATGTGGAGACGCCATGTTGGTGACCCTAGGAGGGACACCAACATGGCGGCCGTAAAGTAACAGAAACATCTGTCATTGAGTTTTGTTATTTAAACGAAACGTTATTACTCTAGAGCTCCAATACATTGAAATTAATACTTCTTCTTGCGAAAGAACTGTTCAATTAGCAAAATCTTAAGCGAAGACTCATCTTTTGACCTTCGCAAGAACCTTCTCGGGCCGCCATTTGATGTCACGCAACGCATAACCTTGGAAATTCTAACGCGTTCTGTAGTAAAACGCTAAGTTATTAGAGAGTGTTACATTTGATGAAACTAAATTTTTAGTAGGATTGTTAATTTTCAATTTTGGAAAATGATGACGTCACATGAAAACCGGCAATAATGAAAGAGTGTTCGTAAAGGACGTTCTTGTAAAACGTGTGTTTTTTTTTTGGAATGACCCAGTTTTCAATTCGCTAGTTGAGCAAGGGTTGGTTTTTGTCTGAGATAAAACGCAAGAACAATTTTTTTTTACCTGTGCAGCTTCTTCCATCACCCTGATATCCACTTAGACAGCGACAGATGTATGATCCATCAGTGTTGTTACAAAGAGCGTTGGAATCACATGGGTTTGAATCAGGACTGGAACATTCATTGATGTCTATAATCAGAGCAGAGGGAGAAATTTTTTTTTCTCAAAGTTATTGAACTGGAGCTGCCATAGAGAGTTTCATTGAGAAACAGAGGCGTGAAACCGTCATTATCTTTATCAGTTCAAAACATACTCCTTTTCAATGGACACGTCCCAACATGGTTTATGGTTAATTCACATTTTGCCGCAATCACCGCGCAGCTTTTGCTTGAATAAGGTAGAACTAAAGATTCAGAGTCAATCTAAGAGCTAATTGTAAATATTTCAAAACTGCCTTATATTGAATTCAAGATCAAACGTTTGATGCGATGTTTCCAATACTAGTGATAAGAGCTATTGAAAGAAAGCAACAAAGGAAAAACTACAGACTCTCCGTTTGTTTAAGTTAAGCAACAAAAAAAAAAATGACCTTGACAATTCCCTGCACCTCCAGTGTACCCAGGGTCACAACTGCACGAGTAAGATCCGATCGTGTTGACACAGTTCTCATTAGCTGCGCATGTATCATTTGTCTCCTTGCACTCGTCCCTATCTGTCGAGAAAGTACACTCAAACGTTCATTTTAAGATGAAACAATGCCATTTTAGATGCAAGTTAGCCATTAAGTGCAAACAAACGTGTGCAACACTTACTATTTGACCCCTTGCAATCACACACGTTCGAAACACCACACCAAAAGGGCTCTTCCCGCCCTAAATTACAGTCATTCCCGAAAATCCGTGAACACCAGAGAAAATTTATGGAATGTTTATTGTTTCGTGACCAATCAGAAGCGAGATGAAACCGCAAAAGATAACCGCCAAACCGCAGCATGCATTTGTCACGACTTGATTCGAAACAACGAGCTGGCTTTTTCTTCCAACGACTGGCTTTTCATCCACGACTAACCTTCAAAAACCACTGACTACCGAATTTGGAATAGACCTAGAAGCGAAATTTTACAACGGTGCAAGTTTTCCTTCTCAGCTACAAAAGAGCTGAAATACAAAAAGAACAATTTCAGTATTTGAAAACGGTAAAGTTGAAGATTTGTCGTGGAAGAAAGATCCAGCTCGTTGTTTCGAATCAAGTCGTGACTAATCCATGCTGCGGTTTGGCGGTTATTTTCTGCGGTTTCATCTCGCTTCTGATTGGTCGCGAAACAATAAACATTCCAGAAATTTTCTCTGGTGTTCACCGTTTTACGGGAATGACTGTAACAGAGTTTAGCAAACTAAATTTTTCGTTTAAGGTGGAAGCTCAAATATTAATGGTAAATTCCTTATTGTGCAATCAACTATTTATATAAAATGGTTTGACTAATTACCTACGCATGTCCTGCCATCACCCTGAAAACCTCGGATGCAGCGACACACGTGACTTCCCGGGGTGTTGGAACACAGTGCATTCACGTCACAAGAATTTCCTCCATTGTCACATTCGTTGATATCTGTAAAATAGAATTTTCAGTAACTAGACCAACTCACTGTCGACTACTCATTCAGTAGTTGGTGTTAAAATGTATATTGTGACTAATGGCAGCTCTTTGGGCAATATGATACTGCGCGAGTACCTGATCTGCGATGCAATGAATAGACTCCAAACGAAGGTGATCTCAAAACTACTTTTTATACAGTGCGTGTGAAAATTTTATTCTAACAACTTCTATAAACGCGACACGTTTTAACCCATTTTTGATTCTAACCCTTCTTCTTACTACTGAACAGTTGGTGGTTCATCACTTTGATCACAATACAGTCGAAGCTCTTCATGTGACCACTCTCCTAAGCGACCAGGTCTAGTTACGACCACCTTTGTGAAACCCTCTTCGAACTGTGACTTAAACCTTGCAATGAAAAGCTCTCGTAAGCGACCGCGACCACTTTTGGGACTTTTCCTTTGTAAGCGACCACTCAGAGTCTTCTACATACAAATCAACACTTTAATGAAACTGCGTCACTGGTTCTTGACCAGTAAAAAATTTGAATGTAAAATTCAGCTGTGCCTATGTTAGATATAAGAACACTCATTTAACATTACTTTCTTTCCTTTTGTCTTTATGAATTATTAATGAATTACTGAAGCTCTCGTAAGCGACCACCCTCAATTGTTTTACCATGCGGTCGCTTACGAGAACTCATTCTTGTAAGCGACCAGCTCTAGTTACGACCACTTTTACGAATGTCTGAGGCGGTCGCTAACGAGAGCTTCGACTGTATTGCATGCAAGATTCTTTAAATGGTCTTGCACGGTTATAAGAAAAGCAACAGAAAACAGAACGCTACCTGCACAGACGTATCCATCACCCTCAAACCCGGGTCTGCATTCACACATAGGACTACCGCCACTTTCCTGCAGACAATTCGCGTCTGGACCACATGATGGAGAGCAGCCGACAACGATCGCTGAAATGTTAAACAGTTAAAACTTTTGGCTGTGAATGTTCGAGCGCATTTGCAATCAATGTAACAAATATTTACCTGTACAGTTTTTACCATCTCCCTGATACCCACTAAGACAACGACAGATGTAGGATCCGTCCGTGTTGTTACACAGAGCTTTAGCGTGGCACTCATTTGTTTCAGGGTTTGAACATTCATCAAAGTCTAAAGTCGAGGAGAAACGATAGACATGGCAGAGGATTAATTTCATCCTATGCAAAGACGCACACCTATGGTCCTTACTAGAGAAATGTCTACCAAACATGCATCAGAAATCTTCATCCTTGCATAAATATTTACCTGTGCAGTTTCTACCATCGCCCTGATATCCGCTTAAACAGCGACAGACATACGACCCCTCAGTGTTAGTACACACAGCGTTGGAATCACATTCGTTTGTTTCAGGGTTTGCACATTCATCGAAGTCTGCAATTGGGGTCAAAATGAAGATAATAAATTTCAATATTCAATGCAAGTTAGCGAAGATGCTGATTTTTCGGTATTTTGAAATCTAGTCATAAGTAAGCATCTTTAGACGTTGCAGTGTTTTCAGCCCTTGCTGATAAGAGCTCAGCAAACAAAAATTAAACGGCAGAGTCAAAATGAGCGCATTCCAAAATAAGTAACAGCGAAATATAACCTTGACAGCTTCCTGCCTCTCCAGTGTACCCAGAAGCACAAGTGCAAGAGTAAGTTCCAGGCGTGTTCACACACACTTCATTGGCGGCGCATGTGTCGTTTCCCTCCGTACACTCGTCGAGATCTGTTTTGAAAGAAACATAAAATCGAAGAAATATTTAGCGGGGATCAGGCTAGTAATTTATTTAAATGAGCCACTCAGTCCTGTGTAAAGTGCAATGACAACATTTCTGTAATGCAGTTCTTTTGAAATGTCGGTAGGTTACTTGTCTTATTCATGATCAAAATCACCCATCCTAAACGGCTCGCATTGCAACGGTAGAAATGGTAGTGACACATGAACCAGTTAAAGCTGTGCTAAAATAAGGAACGTTGAAAGCAATTCTTAAACTTACTTACCTGTGCATGTTGTGCCATCACCCTCAAAACCTCGGATGCAGCGACACACGTAACTTCCCGCGGTGTTAGAACACAGTGCATTTGCATGACAAGAATTTTCTCCATTTTCACATTCATCGATGTCTACACAGAACACGGAAAAAATTAAAAATGATATAGCACCTAGCCTATTGACTGGAAGGTTTTGAGAGCATAAAACCTTTGCATGTCGTTCCCACAAGCTTAGTAACAAAAATCAGTTTTCTTTAGCATGTAGTATAGAATTAAAGCTACTGTTACAGTCAATGATGGGATGCTTTAGCACATCGCAGGTTCCATTCGGCACTTACATTAAAAGCGTTAGTAATAGTGAGAGGCTTTTTAGAATTCCAGCGCCCTGCTCAAAAAACTATTCTCTTTGCTAAATACGAGAACATGCTCAATACACGTCCCGACTCAAGCTTTCGAGCTCTATATCTCCAATTCGACGCAATAGCGCAATAATAGCACAATACTTCTCACTAGCGACTTGATTTATGTTCACCGCAAATGAAGTGCGAATAATATTCACCTGCGCAGTTTCTTCCATCACCGCGATAACCACTAACACAACGACAGACATAGGATCCTTCAGTGTTGTTGCACAAAGCGTTGAGGTCACACTCGTTTGTATCAGAGCTTTTGCATTCATCTACGTCTACAATTGAGAGCAAAATGTGAATGAGAAAGAGTTAAATTTTGTTGTCACCAGTGTGGGACATTTAAACGGAATTGAAATCCCCAAAACGAGTTGAACCATGTCTTGACCTATTCTGATGAAACAGAGAATTTTAATATTTGTTTAAAGAAAGTAAACTGTGATCGAGAAAGAGTTTACACAAAAGGAGACGCTACAAGCCTGTTCCACGATAGAAAAGACAAGACAATAATCTGGTGCCTCCCTTATCTCCACAGGCGCCGTTCTCTGTAAATCTCTTCGCAGTCTGATGATATGTTCGGTGGCTTTTAGCCTTTCGTCGCCATGCTCTAAAATAATGTTACTTTACTATGAGTAACTATTGCTCTGGTGGGCTGCATATAAAATACGTAAAAGGCAAAACAAATATTTACCTGTGCAGTCTGTACCATCACCCTCGTATCCACTGAGACAGCGGCAGATGTAGGATCCGACAGTATTGCTGCACATGGCGTTTGGATCACAGTCGTTTTGTTCGTCATCGGCGCATTCGTTGATGTCTAGATATGTAAAATACTTGTATAAACTCCACACCAAGAAATGCACGAGACACGATGTAGAAAATAATCGTTTCATAAAGCTTTTGCGCGCCAATCGTTTGTTTCGAAGTCTTTACGTTCACTGATGAACTTCTAAGCGGGTAATGAAGTGTTGCTGTTGTGATATCTGTGATTAAGGGAAAAACGCTTTTGAGGTGAATTACTCTGTTTCGAGAAGCTTCTTAATTTCTTCAGCCAGCATGGATAAAGAAGTCACCAGGAAAGAAGCAATTACAAGAAATATTTACCTGTGCAGTTTCTTCCATCACCCTGATATTCCTTAAGACAGCGACAGACATAAGATCCTTCAGTGTTGATACACAGAGCGTTAGGATCACACTCATTTGTTTCGGAGCTTGCACATTCGTCAAAGTCTATAGTTATGGAGAAAAGATCGATGTTGGTTTGTGAAGTTTCACTGGGTAGTTAAAAAAATGATTGAGCAGCAAAGTTGAAGATGTTCTTCTGCACCAAACAAGTATAAAAATTATTTCAGGTCACCCAAATTACATGCAAATGAGTCCATAACTTTAAACGTATGCGTCTTTGTAAGCGTTTCTTCGACTATGAGTTTTTTTAAATTTGTATAACCATCTCAAACGTTTGTTGCCCTTGTAGAGCTGGCCTTTAACGCAAAGAATGAAAAATGAACGGCATCGTTTTCGGTGTCCAAAACCCATAGAACAGACATTTGCCAACTTAAGGGAATGGAGAAATTTACCTTTCTTATCATCTTTCTCACGTAGAGCGGGACGCTAGGATCTTATTCCAATTACAGTCACAACGGTAGTCTTTCTAGCTAGTATCACACACAGAAACCGGCAGGTCATTAAACAACAACTCGCATTAACTTAACACTAAGTAGCTTTCTCTCTAGTTCAAACAAACGCATAAAACAAAAATTCACCTGTGCAGCTTCTACCATCACCCTGATATCCACTAAGGCAACGACAGACGTAGGACCCTTCTGTGTTGTTACACAAAGCGTAGGGGTCACACTCGTTCTTTTCAGAGCTTGAACATTCATCGATGTCTGTGATTAGACAAAAGATAGATATGGATATTTGGAACTGGGCAATGTTGGGGTAAGATAAGAAAGGAGGCCTTGTAAACCAAAAGTCAGTTTTGCAATATCTTGGTAAATGTGAAGAAGAGCTCCCCGAAGAACCTGTCGGCCAACTGTCGGTCGACTGTCGACCGACAGATTACTGACAGGTTACCAACAGGCAACCGACAGCTAACCGACAGTTTCCCAAAGAAGAAAATTCGTTGTGAAAACACGTAGTAAACATGACCCAGAAACGATAATAATCCCGATAATCATCACCTACTTACCGATGGATGGTATTCCGAGATATTTATAGAAAGCTTATGAAATGCGTAGCGCATATCATTTTGTAACCAACAGGACAATCAATGTAATAAGGTTTGAAGGTGATTTAATCCAAACCTGAAGGGGAAAATATCTTTAACTTACAATACCTTCTGAAATTATACAACAAAATTTTTCCCCACCTGAACATATTTTCCCGTCTCCTATATATCCTGTACGGCAACGACAGACATAGGATCCTTGAGTGTTGGTACACAGAGTGTTGGGGCCACAATCATTGAACTCGTCATTCTCACACTCGTCAATGTCTATAATCAGAGATTGTAAGATTTTAGCAATTTTACATTTTGCATTCTCACTTACGATTGGAGTAAAAATCGTTGTTTATGAAAGAACGTAATGTTGCTTAATTTGCAACTAGTCAATCAGAAGTCTCATCTAAAACAAAAAAAAATCATTTTGATATCCTACGATATCAATGTATGATATCAAGGCATGATACGACAAGATTCATAACCAAAGTTGGTTGGCGTAACTACCTAATCGTATTTTTTGTTATGCACCGGCGGCATATGAGGCTCATTTGGTCTCACCATGGATACTGTAGCTCGCCTGACTGTGTCTCAACAAAGTGAGAACCGCCGCTCGACTAAGCCCCCGCCAGAGTACCCAACAGTACGATAAGGTTGACATATAGAGATACCTTCCATTTATATAAAGTAGACCAACCTGTACAGTTGTATCCGTCATCTTGGTAACCAGTATTACAGACACAAGCAGGAAGTCCATCTCGTTCCTGGCAACTTGCGTTTGGACCACAAGATGGAGAACAACCAGGTATGACTGCTGAAAGGTTAGAGTAGTAACGATATCAAGCTCTGATCGAAGTATTTAACACACCCATCACGACAAATAAAGCAATCATTCATATATGAATCACCTGTGCAGTTTCTACCATCACCCTGATATCCAGTAAGACAGCGACAGATGTAGGATCCGTCAGTGTTGTTGCAAAGAGCGTTAGGATCACACTGGTTTGTTTCAGGGCTTGCACATTCGTCGATATCTGTAATTATGGACAAAAGATTGATTTTGGAAGTGGTTCATTCCGCTTGAAGAAGAGACTTGAAGAAGTGAAACCAAAGAAACAACTTATACCTGTGCAGTTTCTTCCATCACCTTGATAACCACTTATGCAACGACAAACAAACGATCCCTCAGTGTTTGTACACAGAGCATGTGGATCACACCCGTTTGTTTCAGAGGTTGCACATTCATCTACGTCTATAATCATGGATAAAGAATGAGTGTTGGTATCATGGATTATTCAGCTTAGAAAAAACAATCCCAAATTTCGTCTAAAATGTTGTAACAGAATGGGTGAACAAGAAGCCAACAGCAAAGATGAACGAGAAGAAATATTTACCAGTACAGTTTCTGCCATCACCCTGATATCCTTTCAGACAACGACAAACGTAAGATCCTGCTGTATTTGTACAAACGGCGTTAGGATCACACTCGTTTGTTTGAGAACTCGTACATTCATCAATGTCTGTAATCAAAGATGGATGTTAGCATCATAGCGTCGATATGGTATGGTATGGGTTCGTTACAGTATAGGTATGGTATGGTGTAGTATAGTATTGGTATGGTACGGGTATAGCTCCTGTCTGATTTGGGTTTGGTGTGGGAATGGTATGGGTAAGACATGGGTATGGAATGGGTATGGTATGCAGGGTTTTCAAATTTAGCCGGCGCTCAGCGCAAGTCACCAGCTACTTCAAGCGTGTGCGCCGGGTACTTTTCGTATTCCAGATTTTATTAATACTCAACTCTGTTTCACCAATGTAATCGCGATCTGATCTTTTTGAGGAAATAAATAGACGCTAACAGATGAAAACAATAAACAAACAGTGCGGCTATTATATGCACCTTTCGAACTTCGAAGCAAGACAATTTTTTGGCGGAAAGTCTGCTCGTGTGCACGGACTGTAATTTGAACGTGCGTGAATCGTCGCGGCGCCGCGGTGGCAGATTTCTTATGACGTGCACAGTTTCCAAGATACAGCGGAGGCAGCAAACGATGTTGTCTTTTCTTTCCACAACCGAGAAGTCACGTGGGCAAACAGGTAACAATAGTTTCAGGAATCAGGGTTTTCAAAATAAGCCGGCCCCTGATACAAGACACCGGCTTCTTCAAGCATTTGCGCCGGGTACCTTTTGTTACTAAGTTTCTTAATACGCAGTTTATTTCACCAACATTATCATGAGTAGTGATACTTCATGTATGTGACAGGAAAGGTATTACCGGAAATCACTGCACTCCTTTTACCATAATGGACCTGATTCATCTGCAGTTCTTTTTTTATGAAAACTAAAAACGATATTGATATTGAAACTTTCTTTGAACTTGCACAATTTAAATAATGTTAAAATTACGATTGATTCACTTTATCACAGTTATCACAATTAAGGTGGCTCGAAACAGTTTCCAGTATTTTCCAAGACTTAGAGTTTGATGGGTCATTATTACCACTCTATATCAGTTGACACCAAAAAATCATGGTATCAAAAATCTGCTGTCAATTTTATGGCACAATAGGTTACCATAGCAATAATATGGTCTGCTAAAAACACCCTTAATTTTAGCTTTAAGCGCTTATAACTCGAAAGCAAGCTCGGTGACCCAATGTTTTATTATCGAAATGTAATCAGCATGATAAGATGCAACGTTTTGCAAAATTTAAAAAAATTATACCAAGGGGGTTCAGAGCCACCTTAAAGTCTTGAAAAGTACTGGAAACTGTTTCGAGCCACCTTAAATAAAAATTGCAAACCAAACATGATGCTGCTGCATGGTAACAAATAGCAATGGAATTGTGTAGCATTGTGTAGCATATTGTATGTGAAATTCCAAAAGAGACTCATCTTGCAGTGAGCGAGCTTTCAATTACCTCTTGTTAAAATACACCCTTTTTTATAAATGGCTTCTGTATGTATTTAAATTAGCCTCACTAAACTCGGGTTAATCGGGGTAATTGTAATATCTACGATTGTATTTTCATCAGTGGCTGCTACGCCAAAGTGGACTCCCACAAAATCACTTTTGTGTGCTAGAAATGCACCAGAATGCACCTCAACGCAATAAGTTTGAGAAATTTTCCAGGGAATGGACATGATATGGTTATGGTGTGGGTATGATATGGGCATGGTATGGAAATGGTATAACGTTTATATTGGTTAGTTCCTCACTGAGAAGTAAGCAACTATTGTGTTTGTGCACGCCTAAAAGAACAAAAAAGCGAACAAAAACAAAAAACAAAAGACTTTGTCGGGTTTCATATCCATTCCTCATGGAATGATGCAACAGGTGTACCTGTGCAATTGTAGCCATCTCCTGTGTATCCACTTGAACACGAACAGTACGTGAAGATATCGTCCTCAACGCAATATGAATTGTCACCGCATTTAGGGTCACAGCCAGGAACTAGAGAAAAATAGCACCAATGCGAAGGATCAGTGATCATGCACACTGAATGGAAGGAAGTGGGACAAAAGAGTCGTATATTATGCTTACATTTTCTCAGCCAACTCTTATACACGCATAGGAAATCTAATGCTTATGCCAGCAATGCTTTCATTTCTATTTTTAAAACTACGTTTAGAGAGTTAAAAGTTAGAACTTCATTATCCAGAAGAAAAGCTTTGCGAAATAGTGAGTTTGATGTCACGAAATCTTTTCCTATTATATGCGAATCTTTAATATCTTACCTTTACAGTTCCGGCCGTCGCCCTCGAAGCCTAGGAGACATCGGCAGATATAAGATCCTTCAGTGTTGGTGCACAGGGCGTTGGGGTGGCATTCATTTGTTTCGTCACTTGCACACTCGTCAATATCTGCATAGAGATAGAAAACTCTCAGCTATAAACTTACGTAATATCCAAGTATTTCTTGATTGATGAAATGTATTTTCGAAATAACTCATATATGAACTGCGGTTGTAGATGAAAGTGAAGAATGATCATCGCAATATATTTTCCAATTTAAGCAATTGGAGAGAAGAAGCCTGAAAAAAAGTCAGGGCTTCAACGGGATTCGAACCCGTGACCTCCGCGATACCGGTGCGATGCTCTACCAACTGAGCTATGAAGCCACACATTGGGAGCGAGGTCAATTTGTTGAGTTTATATCTTCCCGTGAGGAATGAAATGATGTAATGTATATATGAAATAATTCATATATACAATTGGAATATGCAATTGGAAAGAAGAACTACTTTTATATCTTGATTGTCATCTTACAGTTTAAGAATAACAACTGTTACAACAACATCCGGATCCCATTCTGAAGTGCCAGTTTACCTGTACAGTTTATACCATCGCCTTGGTAGCCACTTTTACAGCGACAGGAGTATGACCCATTTGTGTTGGTACAAAGAGCATTCAGGCCACAGTCGATTGACTCAGCATCTTCGCATTCGTTGATATCTGCGTTTGTCAAAAACGGAGTATTATAAACTCAAACTTGGTTTCACTTTACAAGTACATGACTTATTAGGCGTCTTTCCATGATGATAACGTAAACTGGAAATGTTGAGCAGTTTCGTCAGTCTTCAGGGTGCATGCTTATATATCGTCACTGCTTTTTTTAGTAGACATAGAAATCAAACCAGGACATAGGAGAGGGTTGTAGTGTTAAAGGGAATTTTGGTCGCTTTTCCCATTTACCAACCAAAGGTCAACATTACCTCAAGTACTCTTTTCGCTGTCGTGATTTAACGTTTACTTTCTAGTGAAGTTCTATGCACAGTGTATCTCTACTGCAGAATATCTAGATATAATTTGTATGAGTATGTGCACTGCTGCGACTGAGCAGAAGGCTAAGTTTACTGTGGGCAAGGATTCCTTACCAGCGCAAAATATGCCATCTCCCTCGTATCCTCTAAGACAGCGGCAGATGTACAATCCCTGAACGTTTGTACACAGGGCGTTGGGGTCACATTCGTGTAACTCAACATTCTCGCACTCATCGATGTCTGCATTTAGTGGAAAAGAGAGAAATAACTTGAAACGATTTCGTTCCCTTCACGTTTCAAAAAGAGAAAGTAAAGATGAGTCTTTTTGAGACATTTGCCAAATCACAACTCATTATAAAACCAACCTGAACAGTTGTATCCGTCTCCTTGGAAACCAGAATTACAGACACAAATAGGGGATTCACCGCTTCCCTGACAACCCGCATTTGGACCACAAGGTGGAGAACAGTCAGGGGCTACAGCTGAAAAGTAAACCAAAGATTACTTCAAGTGCTAAAACTTTAGACGGTCTCTGTGAACCGCAAATGGGAAGATATTTACCCGTACAGTTTCTACCATCTCCCTGATATCCACTAACACAACGACAAACAAACGACCCTTCAGTGTTGGTACAAAGGGCGTTGGGATCACAATCATTTGTTTCATTATTGGCGCACTCATCTTTATCTGAACATGAAAGAAGGAATAAAACACATTATTAAAAACTGGATCATTGTATAATGCAATTCGAGAGTTTTAATTGGCTTAGCCATCATGGGCTATGGGTCATTATACCATGCCGCTCTACGAATATGGGAAGCGTACGCGTGAAGTTTTTGAAGCGTTTTTATTTTTTATTTTTTTAGATTGCTCTATTTTTGGGGTTTTTTAATAAAACAATTATTCCACTCGCCCTTGTTGGATATGAGATGATTATAGCCAACTCGGCGCTATGCGCCTCGTTGGCTATCTACCATCTCATATCCAACGCGCGCTTGTGGAATAATTGTTAAATAAGACCTAATAATGTTAATGAGTTTTGAACTAAAAGGAACACATGAGGAAGTTTCACTACACCAGACAAGAACTGATCTCTACCTATACATTTCCTTCCGTCTCCTTCGTATCCCACAAGGCAGCGGCAGACGAAAGATCCTTCAGTATTGGTGCACAGAGCACTGGAGTCGCACTCGTTTAGCTCAGAATCATTGCACTCATCAATGTCTTCATGAAAAATAAAGAACAGACTCATACATTGGAGCAAGGTTTGTCTGTCATTGGATATTTCACTTTCTATTGTTTTCTACATGTATAACAATGAAGAACGAGAGGTAACAGCTGGAAGGTTTAAACAAACAAAAAGAACATTCCGAGATCTGAAACTTTGGTATACTGTAGGCTGAATGTTTACCTGTGCAGTTTCTACCATCTCCAGCATATCCTCTTCTACAGCGGCAGATGTAAGATCCCTCAGTATTGGTACACATTGCGTTCAGGTCACAATCGTTTGCTTCTGGGATTGCACACTCGTCAACATCTGAAAGTTTGTTATAGGATAACTTCAAAGGAGTACTACTCTCAGTATCAAAGGAAATCTTTGAAACGGAAGGCCGCGTCCAAATAGAAATGAGATTTTGTTTACACTACGAATAAAGGGGGCAAGTTTCTAAAGAAAATGTGGCGCTGCGTCGGTGGGAGTATTACAAGATAATTTGGTTTTATCAACTGGGTTGATAATGTGAATTGGCTCCCGTAAAGAGATTCGGAAGCTGACGTTTCGAGCGTTAGCCCTTTGTCGGGGCGAATCAAGGAATTGTGGGTTGTGTGTGGTTTATATACAGAAATATGGAGCTACGCTATTGGTTGGTGCCTGGCAGCGTGAAAAACAACACAATGAATTAGTTGAATGAAAAGCGTTCGTTGATACCGTGAGGATTTAGAGTGCCGATTTGAAAAATAAATTTGAAATGGAAGGCCGCGTCCAAATGGAAATGGCGGTCGCCAACACTAAGACATTTTACCTGTGCAATTTCTACCATCTCCAGTAAAACCCCTTTTACATCGACACACAAACGATCCTTCAGTGTTGGTGCACATGGCATTTGAATCACATTTGTTGGCTTCAGCACTAAAACACTCATCGATATCTGCAAAAACAAGCGATGTTGACAGGTCGCTGTTTTAACCAGATCGCGCAACAAAACTGTGTTAGTACCTGTTAGTGCAGTATAAATGGTTCTTTCCATGTTAGTTTAGATGGGAGAAATACTAGTACTACCCATGATAACAAAGCATTTTTCAAAGCTTCCGCAGTGAAGTCGAAAGTTGATGACGGCTAATAGCTCAAGCCAAAGCTCCCACGACAGAAATGAAACTCTAGGGGATACTGGAAGCGGACAAGTACAATATAAAAGTTTAAGGTTTTTATACAATGAAAATGGCAATGGAGGATCTACCTGTACAATTTTTGCCGTCTCCAGCATATCCCCGTTTACAGCGACAAACATACGACCCTTCAGTATTGGTACACATGGCGTTCAGGTCACATTCGTTTGCTTCAGGACTTGTACACTCGTCAAAATCTGTTCAAAGAAGGATGTAACTTGTTTTAGTTCATTCCCTTTGACAGCCGAGGCACTCCCACTTTACGCCAAAGGAGTGCTATCAGAGGTTTTTTCTGAAATGAGAGGTCAATAAGGAAATGATGGTCGACAGCACTAAGATATTTTACCTGTGCAGTTTTTACCATCTCCAACATATCCCCGTTTACAGCGACAGACATGTGATCCTTCCGTGTTGGTACACATGGCGTTGGAGCTACAGTCATTCGCTTCAGCGATTGTACACTCATCAATATCTGTAAAACGAAATTAGTTATTGTGGTTAATGGGGTATTCATTTCATTTTACACGGAAATTACTTATTACGAACCTCATCTTTGTAAACGTATCTAACTATTAATGTATCGCACAAACACTAACAGAAACTACAGAATGCTGTTTTGAAAAACTGCATAACTGACCTATACAATTCTGTCCGTCTCCTTGGAAACCAGGTTTGCAAACACATACAGGACGCTCACCACCTTCCTCGCAAAACGCGTTTGGGTCACACAATGGAGAACAGCCAGAAATCACGGCTAAGAAACAACAAATATGTGCGCGTTATAATTACAATACAATAACTATTACAGCATCTTCACGCTGCCCGTTACAGTTGTCTATAATAAAACTCCGAGGGAAATAAAGTTTGTAAATACCTGTACAGTTTCGGCCATCGCCCTCATAACCTCGAATGCAACGGCAAATGTAGGATCCTTCAGTGTTGGTACATAGGGCGTTAACGTCACACTCATTTGCTTCAGCACTTGCACATTCGTTAGTGTCTAAATAAAATTAGTACGTTTTTGTTGATATTGTATCATTGTTGCTTCTAAAGCTGTCAGCCCAGATCCCAAAAAAGAGAGCGAAGATAACATTTTATGATTTTGCTCTTGCTAAATGTTTTGAAATGGTACACGTTTCTAACCTGTGCAGTTTTTACCACTTCCGACATATCCTTTGTTGCATCGGCAAACGTACGACCCTTCAGTGTTCGTACACAAAGCATTTGAATCACATTCGTTTTTTTCGCTGCTTGCACACTCGTCTACATCTGATTTAAAAACATATAATGCGTCGTTAGAAATGTATGAAAGTTAGCGTGGAATAAGAAAATTGTTCTCAAGTTTGTTTTCACTTTCCTAGCTTAAAAGATCAAATCTATCAACATTTAGTAAATTCTCAGCTCCGACTATTGCATTTCTAGCTTTTTGATTGGCTAAAAAACTCCGACTTTGAGCCAATAGTCGGAGTTTTACGTCATATGGAAAATAGTGCGCCAAGTTTACTAAAACAATTAATCCATTCGCCCTTGTTGGATATGAAGTGATTATAACCAACTCGCGCTACGCGCTCGAGCTCATTGGTTATTTTATCACTTCATATCCAACTCGGGCTCATGGAATAATTGTTATATACATTATACCACATTTTTTTTACAAACATTGATTTTCGACGATGGTTTGCTCTACAATTTACTTACACTTAACAAGAAATTGGATTCAAATTCTGGTTAAAATATGAAAAGGTAAACTCCGTCGGCTACTAATAATGCATGAAATTATTGGCAATACAAAGTACATTGGATACCTGTGCACTTTCTACCACCTCCTTCATAACCTCTACGACAGCGACATATGTAGGATCCTTCAATGTTGGTGCACAGAGCATTAGCGTCACACTCGTTTGATGCAGGACTTGTGCATTCATCGACATCTGATTGAAACATAAACTTGTCCCTAAACTTGTTTTCATGAAATTTCACTGGCGTATATCCAATATGGGTTTAGTTAACACTCCCAGATTCGAGGTCTTTTTTTTCAATGAAGCGTGTGGGCTACCATTAATTTCAAAACGATTTAAATTAAAAAAAAAGATAGATCAAATTAAGACCCATCTGCGAATAATTTGAACGCATAACTACCGAGACTATATTATCATCTCCTTTCATGTCCCTCGAATTAAACATAATTATTGCGAGCCAACAGTAACTTAGTGGTGGTGATAAACGTATAGGTATCTAAGCAGTATCATATGACATAGAAACTAAGCAAATTCTGGGGTCCACCTATTTCATGTCACAAACCTGTGCAATTCTTTCCGTCTCCTTGGAAACCAGGTCGACAAACACACGCAGGGAGCTCGCCAGCTTCGTCGCAGAACGCGTTTGGGCCACATGCAGGAGAACAGCCAGAAATCACGGCTAAAATGATGGCATTAAATAGCCTAAATCAATACAACAAACGATTCCCACGGTAGTAGATAGACACTAGAATGTTGTTGTACACTGACAAATAATAATACCTGTGCAGTTTCGGCCATCACCCTCAAAACCTCGAATGCATCGACAGACATAGGAGCCTTCAGTGTTGGTGCACATGGCATTAGGGTTACAGTCGTTCTTCTCATTACTGGAACATTCATCGACATCTACATTATTGTGAGAAAACGGTGGCAAGAACATTACGGTAAGTGAAGGTTAAAGAAAAAAAAGAAAAGAATCGGTATAACAAATTTCCTAATAAATTCAATTCAATTGCCCCAGCGAGTGTTTGGTAGCGACAATAAAAATAGGATCCGATGTGGGAAATTTGAAATACGTTAACAGAAAGCTACTTTCACATTTGTTTTCTCACCCTAGACATATATTTTGTAAGTTCAGTTCTGGCTCTCTCTGTCACACTACGCTACGTTCTCGAAAGTGAGGGCCACTCGTAACAAGCATTGCACTGGACCAGTTTAAAATCTCGTGAACAGCTCCGAGTATGCCTTTGTCTGAGATATTACGGATACTTTTTATTTTTACCTGTGCAGTTTTTTCCGTCCCCTTCAAAGCCCCGGATGCAGCGACAACTGTAAGAACCGTCAGTGTTTGTACACCAGGCATTGGGGTCACACTCGTTGGTTTGAACACTCATGCATTCATCAATATCTATACATTCGAAGGAAAAAAATAAAGGTGCGCTTTTAAAACTAATCTTTTAATTTGTATTGAAGACCATTTACAATGTACCTGTGCAGTTTCGGCCATTCCCTTCATATCCGATGACACAACGACAGCTGTACGATCCTTCTGTATTGGTACACAAGGCACTGGGGTCACAGTCGTTTGTTTCAGAGCTCACACACTCGTCGAAATCTAAATTTGAAAGGCGAAAAACTTCGTATAACCTAAGAGACTCTGAAAATAAGCTTAATGTTCCATTGTCACGCACAAACTTTAGAATAGCTTCAGCTACAGTAACGCCACCCTTTGGAACAGCATTCCTCGAAACATACACCTTATTCCAAAATGGCCACTATTTTAGTGGTCTTTTGTTTGCCTTCAAATTAGCCCTTGTTGCCTCGTTCTTAAACTCGAAATTCAAAAGAATATTTTCCCTTGAACGAGGCAACAAGGGCTAATTTGCAAGCAAACAAAAGAACACTTAAATGGCGCCCATTCTGGAATAAGGTGTATAAGACAAGCAAAGTCCCTTGGGTTATTTAAGTGTTTAATTAAAGAAGCACGTCGAGGCACGGCATTCGTCAGTGGAAAGTAGCTTTACTTCGGTTTAGGTTTTACAGTGCGACTACTCCAACCAAGGCCACCCAACAAAAAGTTCCACAAATTTATCAAATAAAAATCGCGGAGCTTAACAAAATTTTCCAACAAATTAACTTTGTAATCAAGCTGTATATCACAAAGGCAACAGATTTGTGGTCATGTTGGATAATTTGTTAGAAAACTATTGTTAACCTCCACGATTTTCATTCGTAGAAAATTTTGTTGGGTGGCCTTGGTTAGAGTAGTCGCACTGTAAGTATAGTTTTTATAATAGTATCTTATCCATTTAATGCATATTGTTACTGATATATTTTAAATGTTTTTATTATGTATAGCTGATGAATTGTCCGTGGATAAATAAAGATTATCTATCTATCCATCTATCTATCTACCCTTTCTTAGAATTTCTAGCAAATGGAGTGCAAATAGTCCTGTCGACATTTGGGAAGCAACTTTGGGAACTCCAGGGAAATGGTGTGAAGTTCAAAAGAAATAGGAACCAATGACAATTACGATACCGATATACGAAACCAACCTCAACACCCAGTCGTCTCTAATCTAGAAAGTATTTATACAGTTCACGACTTCATCGCAACCAAATCTTAAAACTTCACTGAATTTGATAGATTACTTGTACAAAAAACAATATAAGTTAGTTCGAGTTACAGAGTGGGTTCAAAGCAAGAATTTACCTGTGCATTTTCTTCCATCCCCTTCATACCCCTTCAAACAGCGACAGACATACGATCCAATGGTGTTGGTACACAGGGCGTTGGAATCACACTCGTTCTTTTCGGAATTGGTGCACTCGTCAATATCTAAATTATGTGGGCGAGTTAAACAAAAAGGCATGTTTCCTTCTGAAAATCGATAATTTGTTGGGTCGGAAGAATAAATGTAAAGAAAATTCATAAAACCGTCTTTATGCCAACGAGCGCTCTGGATGGTGTTTTATTACATTAAAATGCTTAAGACTCTGAGCATTTGGTAGCGCACATGCGAAAAGCCCTAAAGTAGCGGAATAATTTGCTGTGGCTAAAGACATTGAAACTGGGGTTTTATTTCTTACTTAATCAGAGGATAAACCAATCCTGATCATAACATGATTACCTGTGCAATTTCTACCATCACCCTCGTATCCTGTCAGACAGCGACAGATGTAAGATCCGTCAGTGTTGTTACATAAGGCATTCAGGTCACAATCGTTTGTTTCAGCATTGTCACACTCATCGGCATCTACGCCCATTGGAAGAATAAACGTTTAGTTAGTTCGTTAAGCCATTTGACTAAGTGGTGGAAAGTGAGACTCAAAATTAGAAGGGTACGACATTCTTTGTTCTTCTGAGGGGGCTATAACCACTGTAAAAATGGCGAATTCTCGCCTTGGTTTCAACTCCTCTATGGCTCTTGGGTTACAATGTAAGGCAATTCGAAATTACTTAGAAAATTTCAATGAATAAGTCACCAATAGATTTATACCTATGCAGTTTCGGCCATCGCCCTCATAACCTATTAGACAGCGACAGATGTAAGATCCTTCAGTGTTGGTACATAAGGCGTTTGAATCGCAATCGTTTTTATCCTCACTAGCACATTCATCGATGTCTAAGAAAAGCAAAATGAAGAGAGAAAAAAAGCATCATCAGATAGGTATTATGGTGGTAACCTTGCTTAGCTATCAGTAAAGAGTGGTTACAAATGTCCATCACCCGATGCTCGTTTACATCAAACAGTTGCATACTAAAAGGGTGTGATCGTTCACCTGTGCAATTTTCTTCACCGGTAAAACCATCCGTACACACACATTCAGCAAATCCACTATTGTTCTGACAAACTGAGTTTCTTCCACAAGGTGGTTCGCAAATCAATGCTCCAGTTGCTGAAAAGGAAAAGATTGAGATATCATTTCACTAAGAATTCGCACTTCCATTCACGTGTTGTTGACAACTGTGACAACCAGAAATACTTTTTAATAGCTGTACCTGTGCAATTAATGCCATCTCCCTCATATCCTTTAAGACATCGACAGATGAAAGATCCTGCAGTGTTACTACAAAGAGCGTTGGGGTCACAATCGTTTCTTTCAAAATTCGCACATTCATCGATATCTGTGGATGATAGACGTTAAGTATAATGCACTCTTTAACCGTGCAACATGCCATATATTAAACAGCATAATAATATACATGAAAATATTACTCGACTCTGACTGCCTGAGAACAGTGCAGTTTTTCCTTAACACAGTGCAGAAAAAAAATAATTGAATGCAAAAAAGGTAATAAAGCAAGCATTCTGATTGGTCAATGAACAAAGAAGTTTACAGATAGCCAATCAAATCTTTTCTTTTCAAATCAAGTGCGCGCTCTGGATGGCGCAATATGGCGCAATTTTTTCTTGATTGCGTGATAATTAAAATCACCTGAGGTTTAGCGCGCGCACAAAACTAAGAAGAGAGTTCAGAGTCCGTAAAGTTCAAAACATCCTTCACGCAAATCTTTCCATGTATATTATTAATAGGTAATCATACGGTTTTTCTCGTTCAATTTGGAATTAATTTGCACTTGTGAGTTTTTCGAAAAGCGAAATTGCACTCGCCGAAGCGGCTCGTGCAATTTCAGCTTTTTGAAAAACTCACTCGTGCAAATGAATTCCAAATTGAACTCGAAACCGTATGATTACCTGTACATATTGAATCTTTCAAAATGTGTCCTTTCTTTTACTTTTCCTTAAATGTTTCTCTAGTCCTTTTGAAACTCTACCTGTACAATTTCTCCCATCACCACTATACCCTTGTAGACAACGACAAATGTAAGAACCCTCAGTGTTGGTACACAAGGCATTTGAGTGGCAGCTATTTGTCTCAGGGCTTGTACACTCATCAATGTCTGTAGTGAGAAACAAAAGCAACTCTATAACAAGTCTATTTTAGGAGTAACATTGAAACTCTCATAGCCTTTGCAAACAAGACAATGTGACAATGAAAGTTTTATTTGCCTGTGCATGTTCTGCCGTCCCCCTCGTAACCTCTAATACAGCGACAGATGTACGATCCTTGTGTGTTGGTACACAGCGCGTTCTGGTCACAATCATTTTCGTTATCATCAGCACATTCGTCAATATCTAAAACGAGGAAGTAATGTTTAATTAAATAAATTTTACAGCACGTCACTCTTTGTTCTTGAACCAAAAATTGCGGACTTACATTAAATCTATATAACAGTTACGATGACTATTCCTCTAAAGTAACGATTGTTGCCTAAATTGAAACAGGATTTATAAATCGAACTGCAATAATGTTAATAATATGTTAATTAATTAATTAATTGATTAATTGATACCACTGGAAAAAACATTTGACTCATATTCCTTGCGTAAACCTTACTTCCCTTTCTTCTTGTATTGATTATTTGTTTACTTATATTTGTAATAATTGTTGCACAGTTAATTTAACGGAGTTGTAATTTTCGTGTTTATCACCAGTTTTTTTCCTCTCGACTCGACTATCCATGCTTTTCTCGGTTACGATTTATAACACTCACATTTTTTGCAACATGTGTTAGTAAAGATTGACAAATTGAAAGGTTGATTTTTAACTCTCACGCAGCGTTCCTGGAATCGACTGATTTATGTACCTGTGCAATTTTGTTCGCCAGAAAAACCATTCAAGCATATGCATTCAGGATCTCCACTGCTATTTCGACATACTGCGTTTATACCACACGGTGGATCGCAAACCAACGCCTCAGTTGCTGCAAAGAAAACATTAAGACACTTCAGTCGGAGAGAAACAAAAATAAAACCTGTTAAAATAAATTGTGACAGATGTAGTGTTATCTCTTTGCGTTGGTTGAAAAAATGCTACGCAGAAACGGCAGAACACATATCGGGCCCTCTTGTCAACCAATGAAAGGTCTATCTTTACTTTTGCCCAACTGGATACTTCGGAATCAGTAATGATGTTAACATGCTGATTTATTCAATTACTATATTGTTTAGACAGCTAAAACGTTCTTCGGAAACTTTCTTGCGGTACCTGTACAGTTGTTGCCATCTCCTTCATATCCTTTAAGACAGCGGCAGACATAAGATCCTTCAGTGTTGGTACATAGAGCGTTGAGGTCACAGTCGTTAGTTTCGACATTTGCACATTCATCAACGTCTACATCATAAAAAATATATATATTTTAGTGCATCTTGCATGTTGTAAACTGTGTCTGCGTCTGCCTATACCTTGCAGCTTACATGTACTCGAATTAGGAAACAAATAACGATGGCCAGAGTTCAATTTAGCCCTTCTCCCTCTATAATCTCATCGTGACACTGTGAATGCATTCAGACAAGTCCAGAAAGAAATCGTCCTTTTAGCTAAAAACGTTTTCTTTGACTACATCCTTCGTATGACACAGCTGCTTTCCTATCGTATCGCCTTCGATTCTATCATGACCATGAAGAAAAGAAGTTTATTGGACATAAAACCAAACTGAAGTAAAAACTTGCCTGTACAGTTTTGTCCATCTCCATTATACCCTCTTAGACAACGACAAACGTAAGAACCCTCAGTGTTAGTACACAGGGCGTTCGAGTGACAACTGTTCGTCTCAGGGCTTGCACATTCATCTATATCTGTTGGGTACATATAAAGGCAAGTTGTTAATTACTAGTTTTACTGGAATGGTTACATTAAATCTCCTTGAGTTCACGAGCCTTACCGGAGCATGTTCTGCCGTCCCCTTCGTAACCTCGAATACAGCGACAGATGTAGGATCCTTGTGCGTTGGTACACAGCGCGTTTGGGTCACAGTCATTTTCGTATTCATCAGCACATTCGTCAATATCTAAAACCAGGAAGTTATGTTTAGTTAAATAAATTTGACGACACTTCACTCTTTGTTCTCTTTCCTTCGGAAGTTTCGCACTCGTCTTCATCTACAGACGAACGAATAAAGTTTGTCATTTAATGTTGCTTGAAAGCTTCGCCAGTCGGGCCTTGAATCCCGATGTCTTCAGTTCACTACACGTGAAATATAGAAGTCGTTATAGAAGTCGTCAATTGCAAAAGGTGTTGCCGCTATATTAGCCATTTTGTAACGTCTTTTTCCCGGCACTCATTCCTACACTTAATGAAGCAGATAAAAGCAAGCGGAACAAATACCTGTACAGTTTCGCCCATCAGCCTGATATCCCCTGAGACAGCCACAAATGTAAGACCCTTCCGTATTAGTACACGGTTCGTTCGGGTCACATTCGTTGTCACCTTCAATCGCGCACTCATCAATGTCTAAGTGAAGAATCAGAAAATATCAACAGCGCCAAGGAAATAAGGATTCTTATTATCCAACTCTGCTTCGTAGAGTACAATTATCGCGCTAGACGAGCACAAATAACAGATATTTGTACTCGTCTCATTCCTCCCGGCCGCGTGAAGTTCAAAACCTTGGCAAGTCAGAATTTTGGAAAAATAAATCGTTGGATAATAAATCTCTTATTAGACGTTTTGGTGTGTAGTATCGCTGTATAGTTTTACTCGTTGTTTGTATTTTGACTCGCCCTACGGGCTCGTCAAAATACCGCACAACTCGTAAAAATATACAGCGATACTACACACCAAAACGTCTAGTACGATATATATACTTGACAGAAGTTAATTTGGGCAAATCAATTTTAGCTTTCGGAACTTTCAACTCACTGAGAACTAAGCTAAGATTAATTGAGGGACGCAATAGGAAGCTCTTTCAATATTCACACACACAAAAAATCCGATTTCGAAACCTCTAGTTGATGGGTCGGTAGTATTATTCTTCAAGTTTCACCCCGAGAAAATGGAGCAATATACTTTACCTATGCAACTGTCTTCACCAGTAAAACCATCTGCACACACGCATTCTGGAACACCGCTGTAATTCTGGCAAACCCTGTTTCCAGTACAAGGAGGATCGCATTTTGATTCTTCTGTAAAAGAACAGAGATGCTATGAAATGATGAGCCATGTGGAGGTACATTATGCACGTGCAAAACACATGTGACCAGATGAGCTTAACAATTGTTGGAAAACCGGTTGGGATCACCGGTGAATAATAGTAAGGGTTTTCCCAAAATTAGCAAACTAATTCCCACAGGGGAAGAGAAAGAGAGGCCGGCCCCGCAACAGCTGGAGGCGAGACACTGAAGCAGAGCTGAAACAACAAGGCACCAACTGGACAGGAGCAGCAAGAACAGCCCAGAACAGAGTGCGCTGGCGAAGGGTCGTCGATGGCCTATGCTCCATTGGGAGCGACGGGCCTAAGGCATTATAGCGAGATGGGGCTTATTATTTACGATTCTGTTTCCTTTTGTTGTTTTCCGTAAATGATCGAGAGACTGGAAGCTGATAAGTTTAGCAAATGCAAATCATATTTCAGCCTTTCCTCTCCGAACGGATAAAGAGGAGTTACTCTGGACGTGGCCTACAGTTTCCAAACGGATTTTCCAGAAAATTACTGTTCCATTCAAGTGATTTGCAACCGAATTGCTCAATTTTTGACGAAATGTATCAAACACGAGAGACAGTGTTTCATCGGGATATCCAAATACCGAGAAGAGAATTGCAAATACGACACGCAGCGGAGAATTTTTTGACGAAATTCGAGGTGTGTCTCGAATGTTTGATATATCGTCTCAATCGAAACTAACTAAGGAGTAAACGGAAAAGAAAAATCGTCAAATTTATGTTGATTAAGACCGAGTATCCAACCTCCTTCACGGTTGCGATTTTCTTTGTTTTAACTTGATGAATTATTAATGAGCTTGCGAATAAATGGTAAAGACCCTCCATGTATCTTACCTGTACAGTTTTTTCCATCGCCCTTAAAGCCTCTCAAACAGCGACAGACATAGGATCCCTCAGTGTTGGTACACAGAGCGTTAGAGTCACACTCATTACTGTCAGGCCTGACACATTCATCGATGTCTGTGTATCGGATAATAAAGAGTGGAACATTAATTAATAAACATTATTATTCAACTTTCACCTCGCAAAGCCTCGTGCGGTATTGAAATTCCTCGTTCATTGTTAGTGGTGAGTGCGTTAACCTGTAAATAACCACCAATTGGAGTGAAAATATGCCCTGGTATTTAGGGACATTGACTGTACAAAACCCAACCCCCTACCTCGTTTCTAGTCAGCCAAAGTTTGGCTAAATAATTTTACTTTCGCGCGGATTATGCAAATGTACAAGGGTTCGTTTGAACAAGCAACGTTACGTTCGTTCATTCTGTTCTTCGCCATATCCCCAAATCGTCAGGTAAATGTCTCTTTCCATCGTTTGTCTCGTATTTCCAATGTTGTAATTACTTGTTTCTGCTCTTAATGTAACATGTTTGTACGATTTCTTTTAGAAACCGCAAACTCCCTTTCTTACTAAAATTATTGCTGGTGCGTTGGATACATTAGCCGTTCGGAGAATTGAACATTTTTCTAAAACAGTACCAATGAAACCATCTCAAACACAGATACAGTTTATTGCATTTATGCGACTTTGTATAAATTGATATTTTCCAAAGGTTGCTCTTTTCGTTTTTCTAGGTTCAGTTGAAGTTTGAACTGTATGTACGAACATTATTAACTGGCGGGTATTACTTGGAGAGTATATCGTCAAAAATTGACAAGTTTTGACTGCATTTCGTGACTTTATTAGACCATTATTTGATGGACTAGAAGAATGGATATCTTACCAGAACAACAACAGTGCGCTACTTACATACCTGTACATGTTTGACGATCTCCAGAAAATCCTCTTAAACAGCGACAGGTATAGGAGCCTTCTATGTTGGTACATAGGGAGTTAGGGTGACAATCGTTCGTTGCTGGAGTTGCACACTCATCAACATCTGGTAGAAGAAAGCTGAAGTCTGTTATAGGTAAACATCTCCGTATCCGGCAAAGGTAATTTTTGAAATGGAAGGCCGCATGAATATGGAAAAGGCGGCGGGAAACACTGAGACGTTTTACTTGAGCAGTTTCCACAAGATGCCCGCCTGTTTAAATGTTATTGCAGGTCATTGAATTGTTTGACACAATGTCACATCACTAAGTGAAGCTTATACTTTTTATGCTCATCTACAGGCTTCGAATTAAATGAGAAAACCATCCGTTAACCCTTTCAGGACCAAATAGTCACTAAAAAAGTGCCGTTTCTAACCGTTAAATCCGTTTTTTGGCTGCCATGACGCTAAACGGGCCGTAGTTTTGCTGAAAAAAGCTATTTTTGGGGGCCAAACAGATAGATTTCCCCCAAGACTAAGTAAAAACATGTAGAATATTTTAATTTGGTGCATGCGCATTTTTTTTTGCTTTTGCGTTTCATATTGTTTCTGGTAAAAAGTTGGGTGTTAATTATGGGTTAAGCCTGGGAATGGGACCTTGATCAATTATAGTTATAATGGACCATTTTACCACCAGATTTGCACCCAAACTGACAACGTTGTTTTTCAATTTGCTAGGCAGAATGCCGTCGATATCCAAACCAACTGCGATGACGTCACAAGTGTAACAAAGAGCACGACCGTTAACTAGCCGAATATGGCTCCTTGGGGCGTCAACGGGTTAAGTAACGAGATGAAGTCCAGGCCCGAAAGATATATATAACAAGAGACAGTGTTCCTCTGTTATCAAATGTCTGCGAATACACTGTAACTAGATGATAGAACCAAAACAAGCTCTTCGGTACATATTTCCTCATCCACACAAAAAGAAACCCAACACGATTCGTTGGATTAATTAATTAATACAAAGCTATTGCTCACTTTAAATCTTGCGGCACGAGACTGAAGTCACTAATTCTGCTCCAGGCTGAGTTTGGCAAATTACGTTCGCCATTCATTGTTAGAAAATGTAATCACTCCTTTTACACAAACCTGTGCAATTGTATCCGTCACCTTCAAAACCAAAATTACAGACACATACACCCTCCTGACAGAACGCGTTCGGACCACAAGAAGGAGAACAGCCTGGTGTGACAGCTGAAAGTGAGATACATATTCAGTGTGCAAAATGATTTCAAAGAATAAACTTACTTAGCCTTGTTCACTAAAACTGTACATGTAGTTACCTGTGCAGTTTGTGCCGTCGCCTTCATACCCTCTGAGACAGCGACAAACATATGATCCTTCAGTGTTGGTACACATGGCGTTTGGATCACATTCGTTTTGGTCTGCGTCGGTGCATTCGTCGTAATCTGAAGTTGAGGAAAGATGTTTGCTTTGAATGTACATGTTAACGCATCAGTGCAAATATAAGCAGAAAAAATATTCGACTTCCTTTGTAAAGAGAGTTTCCCAAGAGTTTACCTGTACAATTCCTTCCATCGCCACTGTAGCCTCGTAGACAACGGCATACATAAGAGCCTTCAGTGTTGGTACACAGGGCGTCCGGATGACAACTGTTTGCTTCAGAACTTTCACACTCATCGACATCTATGACAAACAAACATTTCAGTCGACCATATCACAAGACTTGGGCCTCAGCAACTGCTGCGATTGCAATGGTTACTACAATTAGAGTAGTTTTTAATCGAGTGTCGTAAAACCAAACCAATTGCTCACCAATTACAGTAGACTACCCAGTCATTCTCGATCCGTTATAAAACCAAACGCAAAGTAATTGTCCGATTTTTTCGACTTAGTTGAAACCCGCTCTAAACGTATCACATGAAGACAGACAAGTAGGCTGTTTGTCCTCACAATACGGAATTTTCGCAATAAATATGCAACGTAATGTTTCCAACTCAGGTTAATGTTTTCTTCCGTTGCGGGCAGCATACTTTTGTTAAGGTTTTAGCCACGGCCTCGGTGGCTTACCAAAAATGACAAAGGTAGAGTACACAATGTACGCAAGATTTGTTTCAGTGCAATGAAAGACACCTTCTCAATAGATAAACGAACATGCAAAATGTTGCACAAGAAAGGCAATCTCTCTAACCTGTACAGCTGTATCCGTCACCTTGGTATCCAGCATTGCAATCACAAAAAGAACGTCCACCACTCACTTGACATAACGCGTTTGAGCCACAAGATGGAGAACAGCCAGGAGTGACGGCTGGAAATAAATAAAAGAATAGCCAGTTTACAAAGTGCTGTAGAGATAAAGCACGGTTCATTAACGAATAAAGCCGAAGCCTAAGCCGTGTATTACACTGTGATAAAACACGACGGGCATTTGACAACTCGAGAAAATGTAAAAAACACAAGTCGCAGGCGAGTGTTTTCTACATTTCTCGAGTGTTCTCAAATGCCCTGAGTGTTTTAGCACAGTGTAATACACGGATTAGGCTTCTTCATTTGCTTTATGACATAGATTTTACGCGCGCAAAACAATAAAAGACGCTTTTTCTATTTTTTATACTCTGATAAAACATGGGTTTTTGACCAATCAGAGCGCGCACAGGGTCCTATCTATGTTATAAAGACAAATCAAACACCTGTGCATTTTCTTCCGTCGCCCTCATATCCTCTGGAACAACGACAAACATACGATCCTTCGATGTTGATACACAAGGCGTTTGGATCACATTCGTTTAGATCTTCATCGGCACACTCGTCGACGTCTAAAATTGCAAAATACTTGTATCAACTACACAAGCATAAGCAGTGAGCAAATCTCATAGCTTAACATGAGACGAATCGCTGTTTCGTTTCCTCATTGATGAGTCAAACAGTTTATTTTGTGTACTTTATTAGCAACAAGACAAAGGCTTGTTAAATTGCAAATAGAGCCAAACATTGAATATATAAGAAACAAAATAAGCCAGCTACTAAGTAAAATACTCACTTTTGGAACCAAATAACTTCGGATATAACAGTATAACAGGGAAATGATTCTTAAAGTAAATAGTTATTGAGATAAATACCGAAGTTGTCCAATATACCTATACAGATATCTTCACCAATAAAACCGTCTGCGCACACGCATTCGGGATCTCCACTGTAATTTTGACAAACTTTATTCCCAGTACAAGGAGGGTCACAAACAAGTTCTGTAGTGGCTGAAAACGGAAAATAAGCGCAATGAAGGAAGATGATTTCACCAGTGTCTGAATTGTGTGGCCAAAAATAAATTGTATATGTTCAAGACGAACGTTGCAAGAGTATAGGAATCATCATATTTTACCTGTACAGGCTTTACCATCTCCCGAAAAGCCTTTCAAACAGCGGCAAACATAAGATCCCTCAATGTTAGTACACAGAGCGTTAGGGTCGCACTCGTTACTCCCAGAGCTTGTACATTCATCGATGTCTAGGTAAAACAATCGTCAGTCATTTGTTATTGAACAATTCGTCAATGGGTTTGAAAAATCCGCGATCATTTAACCAGTCAGTCGCGGAAAAACTAAATGAACCTAATACAAATCCAAGACAATAACGTAAACAAAACGAATATACACAGCCGTTATTATGGATATTGGTGTACTCAGGATGGAAATTGATGGTACGACTATATACTTTACCGACCTCTACAGGCGTATCCCTCACCTCGGTAACCAAAATTGCAGACACACGAAGGGGCTGCAACACCCTCTTGACAAAAAGCATTTTGACCACAAGATGGAAAACAACTAGGGGGACGGCTGAGCAAAGAATTAAGTAATGGGAACGGAGTTACAACCTGTACTAGTTAGCAAAGGACAGACAAGCTTTACCTGTGCAGTTTTTGCCATCACCCTCAAAACCTTTGATACAGCGACAAACGTAAGATCCTTCCGTGTTGGTACACAATGAGTTGGGATTACAGTCGTTTGATTCAAAACTTGCACATTCATCAAGATCTAAGTTTGTGAAGTATATTGAAAGTATTTACTAGGGTATCTAAAAGATAGTAATGCTGCAGTACATTCTGTTGATACTGACATATCTTACGCAGTAAATCATCTACATCTAAGTTTGTGAAGTATATTGAAAGTATTTATTAAGAGTAAAAATTATATCACGTACTTAGCAATGGAGAAGAACGGATATTTACCTCTGCAGTTTTTACCATCACCAGTGTATCCCCTTACACAGCGACAAACATATGACCCTTCAGTATTGGTACACAGGGCGTTTGAATCACACTCGTTGTTGTCTCCACTTGCACACTCATTAATGTCTAAAAGGAGATGTGAAATGAATGTGAGCATTTTGTAAAGAGTTCACACATCGACAGTATGTCAGGGGTATGATTTCTATTCTAAGATACAGACCACGGGGCAGTTCACGGGGCCGACCGCGAATTGTATCAAACTGGAGGCCACTCCGCATGTCAGCTAGTGGGTTTATACAGCTGTCTCACTACTATGCCGATATAGCATTCTAAATTTTGATAATAATGAAGAAAATCACGGTGGTAATCCGGTAGTTCAATATACCTGTGCAGTTGTCTTCACCACTGAAACCATCTGCACAAACACAATTAGGAGCTCCAGTATAATTCTGACAAACTTTATTCCCAACACATGGAGGATCACAAACAAGCTCTCCAATCGCTGAAAACGGAAAAGAAAAGAAAAGAAATTGCAAGAAAAGTGACCATGCAAAGTACGAAATCCTTAGAAGATGGACTTGGCCTTTATAGATCAAGCTGCCAGGATGTGTACAATTTTAATCAGATTAAATGGAATTGGTATTACCTGTGCATGTTCTACCATCTCCCTCAAAGCTTTTTAAGCAGCGACAGACGTATGACCCGTCAATGTTGGTACATAGCGCGTTGGAGTCGCATTCGTTGGTTTCGAGACTTACACATTCATCAATATCTGAGAGAAGAGACATATTTTTGAGCAATTCCTGGTAACTGTTATGAAAGAAAACTACCATCAAAATATTTTCCTTGAACTAACGACCCCAAATAACAGTACCACGATACCTGCGCATTGCCTGCCATCTCCTTCGTAGCCACGAATACAGCGACAGATGTAGGATCCTTCAGTGTTGGTACACAGGGCGTTGGGATCACATTCGTTTAGCTCGGAATTCTCACACTCATCGAGATCTAATAATAAATAAAAAAAATATATATATATATATATATATAAATATTTCTGATAGCCTTCAAACTTTTAAACAAACCTAGTCCGTTCACTGAAAACAGATTCTCACTTAGCTTCCACAAAGGAATGGTTTCATGCCCGCTAAAAACGGTCAATTAGAACAACTATTTTAGTTGATCTTCGTCAGGTGGAATGGTATATCCTCAAATAGCTACATGTATTAATCAACGCTATTCAAATTGTTTTCTATACTAGATTTCGCAAGAGATATGCCGCAGAATGTTTGGTAACCTCGTAAAATTTTATTCTGTCCAATTTATGCTATTTTACCAGATTTGATGGCTAAAACAAAGGCAACATAGTGTCCTGCTCTACGCCTGCTAGTCATAGAACATAAATTTCAAAATGTGATGGTGCAGTTTTCCCTAACAGACGAACCTGTACAGTCGTATCCGTCCCCTTGGTAACCGACACTACAAACACATCCAAAACCTTCCTCGCAAAACGCATTCGGGCCACACGATGGACTACAGCCGGGTGAAACAGCTAAAACCAAAAGTAATGAAAATTAGTTAACAAGTAATGAGAATGAGTTTGAAAGAAACCAGTAGAAAAGAGAAACAGGCTCCGAGATTAGTAATCTTCTACCTGAGCAGTTTATTCCATCGCCCTGAAAACTCATTTCGGGTTTTACTGGAGTAGTTACACAAATCTCTTTGAGTTAACGAGCCTTACCGGAGCAGGTTCTGCCATGTCCTTCATATCCTCGAATACATTGACAGAGGTAGGACCCCTCACGGTGTTGGTATACAAGGCGTTGCGGTCACAATGTAATGTAATTTGTTTACACACGGAGCACCAAGGGGTTCACAAGAACTCGTTCAGAAATGCCCGTGCATTCCAAGATCGAATTGAAATTTGGAAATGTTGGTTTTTGAGGAGAGGGGAAAACCGGAGTACCCAAAGATAAACCAGAGTAGAGAGCCAATAACAAACAGAGAGCCACGATAGCTTGAAGTTGTACATTCGTCAAGATCTAAGTTGGCAAATATATTGTTTAATTAATGGTTAAGATTTAAAAAAAAAGGAAAACAGCAATCGCTTTGAAATTGTATTGGGAAGCAAGGAAATAAATTTACCTGTGCAGTTTTCACCATCACCAACATAGCCCCTTTTACAGCGGCAAACGAACGATCCCTCGGTGTTGGTGCAGATGGCATTCCCGTGACATTGGTTTATTTCAGGACTTACACATTCATCGATGTCTAGAATAAGAATCGCATTTTAGAGCGTTTTTCCAGCTACTGGTCTCAAGAGAAAAGAGAGTTGTTCCGAGCAAAGATATCATATTGTTCAATGGGTTCTTGTGATAACTGTAGAACAAATCTTTAAACAAGGCAGATAGACAGTATCTGAGAACATGTTTTTGACCGATTCCTGATAACTGTTATGAAGGGCACAATTAAACTGCTTGTACATTCATTTGAATATTTAGGTAATAGGAAATAAACTGCCACCCAAATATTTCCATTAACCTAACGACCCCAAATAACAGTAGAACGATACCATTGCAGAGCCTGCCATCTCCTTCGTAGCCACGAGTACAGCGACAGATGTAGGATCCTTCAGTGTTGGTACACAGGGCGTTGGGATCACACTCCTTTAGCTCGGAATTTTCACACTCATTGATATCTAATTATAAATAAAAACAAAACTTCTAACAGCTGTAAAACCTTGAGAAAAAACTGGTTCGCACACTGAAACCAGGCTCCGATAGTTTATTTCACAGAGGAATGATTTGCCGACCAATCACGGTTAATTAGAATATACTTATTTCAGATGATGTTTTTCAGGTGGAATGTTATATTCTCAAATTATTACTAATCAGCGTTATTCAAATTATTTTCCATGCCAGACTTTAAAACAGCTAGGCCATATAATGTTTGTTACCACCGTAAAACTTTATTCCATCCAATTTATGCTATTTTGCCAGATTTCATGAAAACAGAGACAAGCTGAAAATGTATTGGTGCAGTTACTTGTACAGCAAACCGGAACGTTTTTCCCTCACAGACGAACCTGTACAGTTGAATCCATCCCCTTGGTAACCTAAACTGCAAACACATGCCGGAGGACCAACACCTTCCTTGCAGAAAGCATTCGGGCCACACGATGGACTACAGCCGGTTGAAACACCTACATCGAAAAAGGAATGAAAGTTAGTTTACAAGTACAATGAAGATGGGTTTGGAGTGAAAACAGTACAAAAACGAAACAGGTTCCAAGACTAGCAATCTTTTACCTGAGCAGTTTCTTCCATCGCCCTCAAAACCTTTGAGACATCGACAGAGGTAGGACCCCTCAGTGTTGGTGCACAAGGCGTTGCGGTCACAATCATTTGAAGTTGTACACTCATCAAGATCTAAGTTGGTAATTGTATCGTTTAGTTAGTACTGAAGATTTAAAAAAAAACATTCATTGCCGTGACGTTTTGATAGAAAAGAGGGATATATTTTACCTGTGCATATTTCACCATCTTCAACATAACCCCTTTTACAGCGACAAAGGTACGATCCCTCAGTGTTGGTGCAGATGGCATTCCCGTGACATTGGTTTATTTCAGGACTTACACATTCATCGATGTCTAGAATAAGAATCGCATTTTAGAGCGTTTTTCCAGCTACTGGTCTCAAGAGAAAAGAGAGTTGTTCCGAGCAAAGATATCATATTGTTCAATGGGTTCTTGTGACAACTGTAGAACAAATCTTTAAACAAGGCAGATAGACAGTACCTGAGAACATATTTTTGACCGATTCCTGATGACTGTTATGAAGGGCACAATTAAACTGCTTGTACATTCATTTGTATATTTAGGTAATAGGAAATAAACTGCCATCCAAATATTTTCATTAAACTAACGACCCCAAATAATAGTAGAACGATACCATTGCAGAGCCTGCCATCTCCTTCGTAGCCACGAGTACAGCGACAGATGTAGGATCCTTCAGTGTTGGTACACAGGGCGTTGGGATCACACTCCTTTAGCTCGGAATTTTCACACTCATTGATATCTAATTATAAATAAAAACAAAACTTCTAACAGCTGTAAAACCTTGAGAAAAAACTGGTTCGCACACTGAAACCAGGCTCCGATAGTTTATTTCACAGAGGAATGATTTGCCGACCAATCACGGTTAATTAGAATATACTTATTTCAGATGATGTTTTTCAGGGGGAAGGTTATATTCTCAAATTATTACTAATCAGCGTTATTTAAATTATTTTCCATATACCAGATTTTAAAACAGCTAGGCCATATAGTGATTGTTACCATCGTAAAACTTTGTTCCATCGAATTTATGCTATTTTGCCAGATTTAATGGCTAAAACACTACTACTAGTAATCATGGAACATAAATTTCGAAATGTATAGGTGCAGTTACTTGTCCAGCAAACCCGAACGTTTTCCCTCACAGACGAACCTGTACAGTTGAATCCATCCCCTTGGTAACCTAAACTGCAAGCACATGCCGGAGGACCAACACCTTCCTGACAGAAAGCATTCGGGCCACACGATGGACTACAGCTGGTTGAAACAGCTACATCAGAAAAGGAATGAAAGTTAGTTTACAAGTACAATGAAGATGGGTTTGGAGTGAAAACAGTACAGTGAAAAGCAGGTTCCAAGATTAGCAATCTTTTACCTGAGCAGTTTCTTCCATCGCCCTCAAAACCTTTGAGACATCGACAGAGGTAGGACCCCTCAGTGTTGGTGCACAAGGCGTTGCGGTCACAATCATTTGAAGTTGTACATTCATCAAGATCTAAGTTGGGAATTGTATTGTTTGATTAGTACTGAAGATTTAAAAAACCATTCATTGCTGTGAAGTTTTGAGAGAAAAGAGGGATATATTTTACCTGTGCATATTTCACCATCTTCAACATATCCCTTTTTACAGCGACAAAGGTACGATCCCGCAGTGTTGGTGCAGATTGCATTTTCTTGACATTGGTTTATTTCAGGACTTACACATTCGTCGATGTCTAGAATAAGAATTGCATTTTAGAGCGTTTTTACAACAAATGGTCTCAAGAGAAAAAAAGTTGTTTCAAGCGAAGACACCATATTGTGCAATGGGTTCTTGTAAAAATTTTAGCAAAAAAAGGCAAATACATGTTGAACCATCACCTGCACAGATCCTTCCGTCTCCCTCGTAACCGCGAATACAGCGACAGAGGTAAGCTCCTTCGGTGTTGGTACATATGGCGTTAGGGTCACATTCGTTACCCTCGATGTCTCCGCACTCATTCAGATCTACAATTTATTGGACACGATATTCTCACTAGAGCAGAATGTTTGCTAAATGTATGATCGTGCAATCCTAACAGCATTAACAACAACAATAACAACAACAATATTTTCATTTTTTCATAATCAAGGGTTAATTCCCTGGCTCCGCAGGTAGCGTCGCTAATCGAGGCGGGCCAGGACAAAAAGTGAAAGAAAAAGAGACGTCACACTAAGAAAAAAAAATGTACCCACTAAAAACTACAGATAAATAAAATTAAGTACATGTAAATACGAAAACAAAATAAGTCTACAGAAACAGCTTTGTAATTCGTTGAGGTTGGCAACGTAATAGATCATTAGAGGTGGATGAATGAGACAAAAATAAATAACATCAGATAGGCCAAACAAAGATGATAGCTACTGAGAGTATTCTGCCATAGTTAAGAATAGGCTGTGACGTGTAGATATTTTCTGATGTATAATGCTATGCTCAGGTTAATGCTTAGTGTAATTAATCAGAGGAGTGTTACAAAACAAAATGGAAACGATTAGCGAACATGTTAACAAGGAGCCTTTGAAAAGCTTGAAACGATCGAGGCTCCACTGTTCTCGTTAGTACTGTTGTTCGATCAATGCCGAACGTTAAAAAGAAATCCTTTCAGGGAAAAACAGATTAGCCTATAGCTCCTACCTGTGCAATTGTATCCGTCACCATGGAAACCACCATCACAAACACATGCCGGGGGTCCAGCTTCTTCATTGCAGAAAGCATTTGATCCACAGGGTGGGGAACAACCAGATAAAACAGCTGAAATAAAAACATAGATAATTAACAAAATGGGTTAAGAATGCGCCCAAGGCAGACTGTTAGTTAAAAAGCAGTTCCTAACATCGCACAGAAAACCTTCAGTGTTATCGGTAACACACATATGCGTCTTCTGTGTTGATACACAGGGCGTCGAGAATTGATGCTTTCGTCCATATCCAATTGGGCAAAGTGCGCATAATTAACCTATAGAATTCATGTTGCCATGCGTCTGTTCAGTAATTGATCACAGATGACGTCAAAATGTGATAAGTTAAAAAGATATTAGGATGGTCGTGTTAAAAGAAAATACGCTGTACCGAGCAAAGTGATATATTTTCCGTGAAGGATATCTTGCAGTCTACAGTGGAACAGAACAAACAAATTGGCACTTTAGGCCTTACCAGTGCACACTCTGCCATCTCCTTCGTAACCTCGTATGCAGCGACAAATATAAGAGCCATCAGTGTTAGTACACAGGGCGTTAGGATCACATTCATTATTCTCAGAAATCTCGCACTCATCAAGATCTGTAAATTGATTGAATCAAGAGAAGATGAAGGTTAAGAGAGTAAATTCCTTGCATAGGCCTTATTCCCATATCAGGATTAGCACGACCAAAATGCATTCAAAAGACGCATTCCATACGTACGTATCTGTTGTCGGTGACAATAAAAATGTGCTCCACTGTTCTTATTAATTTTGTACATAAAGCCATTGCGGTTGTTACTCAATAAAATTTTTGTTGCAGGCATTACAGTGTTTTCTTTTCCTTTAGTACCTGTGCAGTTGTATCCGTCGCCTTGGTAACCAACTTTGCAAATACACGAAGGGTCTCCAACGTCCTCCTGGCAGAAAGAGTTTGGACCACAAGATGGGGAACAACCAAATATAACAGCTGAAATTAAAAATGAGATAATCATAACAAGTTTATAAATTAGTTATAGAGGACTATCACCCTCAAAACCTTTTCTACATCTACAGACAGAAGAACCCTCTGTATTGGTGCACAAAGCATTGAGGTCACATTCATTTGGGCTCGCACATTCATCAAGACCTAAATGAGTGAATAGTATAAAAACACTGTTTGAGTCCGTCGTGTAAAGGGTGAAAGAAAATATTGAAAACAATACCATTGAGTATAGAACGATGACAAACGACAGCATTATGTCATTTTACCTGTGCAGTTTCTACCATCTCCGGAATATCCCTTTTTACAACGACAAACATAAGATCCTTCAGTGTTCGTACACATGGCGTTGAGGTGACAGTCATTTGTATCAGAATTAGCGCATTCATCGATGTCTAGGAAAAGAAAGCATACAAATCTTAATATGGTTTTCTAGAACATTTGGCAAAAACTTTTTGAACTAAGCTTAAAAGAGGTATTAGCAGTTTTACCTCTGCAGATCGTACCATCTCCTTCGTACCCTCGAGTACATCGACAGATGTACGATCCTTCAGTGTTGGTACACAGAGCGCTGGGGTCACAACTGTTACTCTCGGAATTCTCGCACTCATTGGAATCTATACAGAGAATGAGCATAAAATTGCCATTGAAGTCAGCCTTCCATGGATTTAGCACTTCAGTTAAATGGCACAACCAACGTTTGGAATTTTAGGGAAAAACACACTTAGAAAGGCATATACCATGTATGGATTGGAAAATCTGTACATTGAATAGTAAAAAGCTAGTTGGGTCATTTCTGTCTGTATCCCGACAAGATTAACAAACCATAGAGAATTGAATACTCCAACTGTGAATCATATTCAACGCATACACAAAAAGGCGAGGTTTTGCTATCTCTAGAAACTTTATAGCAGAGGAAAGAGAGTCAACATTTTTGACTTACAAATACATGTTCAAACCGTAACGTTGCAACAGTGTCTTTCCATTGCAAAAAAGGTTGCTTGGCATCTGACACAAACCTGTACAGTTGTATCCATCGCCTTGATAACCAGCATAACATATACACAAAGGGGGTCCGGTGTCCTCCTGGCAAAAAGCGTTTGGACCACAAGATGGCAAACAAGCAAGTGAAACAGCTGGAAGTAAAAGTTAGTTGAATTACTGAAGACCTCGATGACGATGATTAAGGAACGATTAACAGACTTTTCATTAACCTGTGCAGTGTTTTCCATTATTCACCCTGGCAACCTTTTACCCAGCACAGAGATAAGGATTTAAAATTACTCATGATAAATAATAATAATGTTATAATAGCAGTTTTACCAGTGCAAGTTCTGCCATCTCCCTCGAAATTCTTTATACAGCGACAGACATAGGATCCTTGAGTGTTAGTACACATGGCATTGCGATCACACTCGTTTAATTCGGGGCTCGTGCATTCATCAACGTCTGCAAACAGGAGGAAGAACGTAAGAGCAGTTTTTTTGTGGAGTATTAGAATAATGACCAAAGTTGACAATAAAACACTATCCACCAATCACTTTTTGGCTTCATGCAAGAACATTTGCACAATGAATGATTATAAATGTTTCATGCTGCAAAAGTGAAGCAAACTCATGATCAAAAATGACTTGCAACTTAAAATTCAGCCCATGCGGTTTAATATATTGAGTTGGTTGCCATAACAGTATTCAGATACCTGCACATGTCTGTCCATCACCCTCAAATCCTTTAAAACAGCGACAGATATACGAGCCTTCCGTGTTGGTGCACATGGAGTTTGGATCACATTCGTTTGTGGCCGGAGTTCCACACTCGTCAATATCTACAAATAGAGTTATATATAAACAACTTCTTCTCCTATGTTGTTAATAGGAACTTTTAGGTAGCAGTATAGGATCTAATGCGGCAACGACTTTAAAATTTCAAACCAGTTACCAAAGCCTTCTCTTCTCCCTGTTGCTGACCAGTTAGCATGAGACTGCGACAATTGATAATCGAAAGCCTAGGCACTAGGTACGGTAAGTCATACTCGTAATCAATTTTCGTACTCGCAGTCAGATCTTATGGTCACCTATTTATAGCTCGTCCTCTCCAACTTGGCGACAGAAGATAACTATTACCCGCTGCCAGATGTGTGGAGAAGAGGTACCCCTATCAATTTTACCTGAACAGTTTCTCCCATCTCCACCATATCCTCTTAGACAGCGACAAACATATGAGCCCTCAGTGTTGGTACACATGGCATTTGAGTGACAACTGTTTGTTTCAGGACTTGCGCATTCATCGGCATCTGTAGCGAAAAATAATAATAGAGAAGGATGCCAATTTCAATTTACTGGACCTAATTGCACAAGCCAAGTTAGCGTGGCAGTTAAGTCTTACCCGCACAAAATCGATCATCTCTTGGAAGAGAAAGCAAGTCAAAATGTAACTGATTTGCATTCATCTGTATCTACAGTGCACAAACATAACAAACTGTGTTTCTTTGAGTCCTAATGCATGTATATAGCTAGTAAATAAAAGCTTCTGAAGTAGCAAGCTTAAGAGATATTAGCAGTTTACCTGTGCAGATCCTACCATCTCCTTCGTACCCTCGAGTACAGCGACAGATGAAGGATCCTTCGGTGTTGGTACACAAGGCGTTAGGATCACATTTATTTATCTCGGGACTTGCACATTCGTCAATATCTGAAAGTGTATGGCAAATCGCCGGATTGGAGAAAAGATTGCATTGATCACCAATGAAGGGTTTTGGCTAGTAACTTGTAATTTGTATCAAAAATTAAAGCGCAACATATTCAATATAAAACGTGGTATTAAAAATGGGAGATATAAGAAGAGCCGGTAAAGGAAATGACACATACCTACACAGTTTGTACCATTGCCTTCATATCCTCTTAGACAGCGACAAATGTATGATCCCTCAGTGTTGGTACACAACGCGTTAGTGTCACAGTCGTTTTCGTCATCAGCACATTCGTCGATATCTGAGATCAAACGCGATTACTCGATTACTATTTGCAATGAAAATATATGAGAGTAAATCGTATCACTATAAAGAAATAAGTTAAACAATTCAACTGTGGATTCAATCGGCGGGAAAATAGAATCCTTACGGCCTTCATAAATTAGTAATAAGTAATGCTTAAAGTAGAAAATTGCCAAGAAATATACTCAAAGACTGACCATTGACCGTTATATCTACTGAAAGTATCCGCTGACTACAAAACTGTACAGGAACCGGTAATCAAGAACTCTGCTGTTTGAATTGGCAATATTTCAAGGACGATCACAACACATGATGTTGTCCAATATACCTGTGCAATTGTCTTCACCACTAAAACCGTCTGCACAGACACATTCGGGATCTCCACCGAAATTCTTACACGCCTTGTTCCCAGTACAAGGGGGATCGCAAGTCAACATTTCAACAGCTGAGGACAAAAGGTCAAAAGCACTTAACAATAATAATAATTTACTTACTTCTATTGCGCGTGTTCCATAGTAAGATGCTCACACGCGCATCACAAAGTGAAATAACAATTTACAATTTAAAATGGTGAACCTAATTACAATAGGCTTAATAAATCAAGGTAGATAAATAACAATAATGGCTAGCAACAATAATAGCAGGTAATAGACTAACTCTATTATATAATAAGTAGACTAACAATAAAAGATATAGTTACAAGTCTGTAAGAATACTAACTGTAGTGACTATAGCCCTCTCTAAACAGATGGGTTTTGAGCAGGCGCTTGAAATGATCTAAATTTCTGGCATTACGGATATCGCAAGGGAGCTTGTTCCACAGTTTGGGTGCCGCAAAAGTAAATTAGCGGTCACCCAAGGTAGCAAGACTCTTAAAAGTTGGATATTTCAGTAATATTGTATTCACAGAGTATCTGAGATTATATCTAGGGACTGGCGAATTTAATCCTGGAAGCAAGTGCAACATTATACAGGTAACACACAGACGTACACCTTTCAAACTTCAGTACAAACTTCATGGCAAGGTCTTAGTAGGGATCTACCTCTCGCACGATTTACGCTGGAATGATCATGTAAATGAAAGGCTGCAAAAGTTCTGATATGTACAAAGGAGCAAGGCCATTAAAAGCTTTAAAAACAATAAAGTAAATTTTTAAACTGTATTCTATCGATAATGGGTAACCAGTGGAGACTGTACAAAGAAGGAGTAATATGTTGGAATCGACTAACATTGCATGTCTTGACACCAATCTGACTAACTTGACACCAATCTGAGCACTCGTCCTTCTCGTAGGGTAAGCTCCCATTTCTTTTATATTGGAGAGTTTTACGGATCCGATGTCTTTGAGTCGGGAAGGGGAGTTGTTAGGCAACATGAAGTGTAAACTTTAATAGAGTAAAGCTATTTCTGACTCCGATGTTTTACTATAAATAGACCATTCAATGGAAAAGAGGAATTGACATCTATATCAGCGAAATTTTTTCTGTCCTGTTCGCCAATGGATATATAACATACGGTTGGGTGTTGGTGGGAGAGAGAAAAACGGACGATTCATCGCAGATTTCTACATGCAAAGAGAATTGAGAGAATTGGGAACCGACCACTGCAAGTTGTTCCGTCTCCAGTAAAGCCTCGTACACAGCGACAAACGTAAGAGCCCTCAATGTTGGTACACATTGCATTCACGTGACAGCTGTTTCCTTCAGGACTTGCGCATTCATCCGAATCTACAAGACATTGACTGTTGGTAATTTTGCTTCTAGGATTACGACGAGACTGCAAAAATTAAAGCCAAGGCAAAGTTGAAACTTTACCTGTACAGTTTCTGCCATCTCCTTCAAAACCTCGTAAACAGCGGCAGATGTAGGATCCTTCCGTGTTGGTACACAGAGCGTTGGGGTCACATCCACTACCACCAGGTAGAGAACATTCATCAACATCTGCAAATGGTACAACAGGAAAGTTTTCAAACCAGCCCTTGGCCTTAAAATTGGTGGATTCATAGCTTATGTGTCTTTCTATTAATTTTCAAGAGGCGATTCCTAGTGTAACGTTTAAAGCACGCTTTGACTTGCCCGTGCATGTAATTCCATTTCCATCAAATCCAGCCTTGCACATGCATTCTGGGGTTCCGGTAAAGTTCTTGCAATCAGCGTTGACGTCACATTGGGGATCGCAGATAAATGGGGGCTCTTCACCTGGAGAACGACAATTAGCAAATTGACGTCAGTTTTTCATGCGTCTGTCCTGTTATTGATCATAAATTTCGTCATCACATTGTCAAAGTAGCTGTGGATCCACGAGGCGACAGCCGAGTGGATCCGCAGACTACTTTGACAATGTGATGACGAAATTCATTGTCAATAATAGGGACAGACTCATTAAAAACTGACATCAATTTAGTCTTGTTAGCACAAATGAAACGATTAACTTTAAAAACACAACAACGCTTTTCAGTTTTCGGAACATGTTTCGATGTTTCAAACATCATCATCAGCCATTATGAATATATAGTAAAGATTTACAAAAGTGGTCGGTATATATAACCATATACAATGAAGCTTCATAAATTCAAATAGTCGTTAACTGTTAAACTTATTTAAACTAACCAATAAAATGATAGACTAAGAGAAGAAATAACGGAAAAAATAAACTTAAAATTCCCTGTAAACAACAGTAGATAAATTTAGAAATGTAACGACAAAATAACGTGCTCAACTTGTTAAGTATTGCAAAGACTTAAATGTTAAGATTATTTTCTCTCCGTTCAAACTTAGCACTATGTTTAGTCCTAAAGATTTCATTCCCGATTCTCTTAAATCACGTGTTGTTTATCAGTTTACATGTGCGAGCTGTGGAGTTCGTTATATTGGTGAAACCAATAGACATTTTAACACACGTGTTAATGAGCATCTATTTCGGGACAAAAATTCCCACATTTTTAAACATCTTAGTGCTTCTAAAGATTGTAGGGATAAGTGTGATATCTCTTGTTTTAAGATTCTCGATAATGCCAGCACTTACTCTCAACTCAAAATAAAAGAGAGCTTTCATATTGAACAGTTGAAACCTGAACTCAACAAACAAGTTGAGCATGTTATTTTGTCGTTACATTTCTAAATTTATCTACTGTTGTTTACAGGGAATTTTAAGTTTATTTTTTCCGTTATTTCTTCTCTTAGTCTATCATTTTATTGGTTAGTTTAAATAAGTTTAACAGTTAACGACTATTTGGATTTATGAAGCTTCATTGTATATAGTTATATATACCGACCACTTTTGTAAATCTTTACTATATATTCATAATGGCTGATGATGATGTTTGAAACATCGAAACATGTTCCGAAAACTGAAAAGCGTTGTTGTGTTTTTAAAGTTAATCGTGACATCAATTTGTTTTTTACGATAACAAATGGTCGAATTGCCCGCTCTCGCTCGCTGACGCGTCGCACGAATTTCAAATTCATGTGTCTGTCCGCATATTGACGATAAAAATTAGCCAATGAGCGCGCGAGAATTTCTGCAGTTATCGTAAAATGAAAATTTGAACTCGTGATAGCTTTGAAAAAGTCTCCTTCAGCAATAAACAAAAGGGACAAGCTGTTTAGACATTATAGAACAGTACTCGACAAATGACAAGAACACATTACTAAGCAAAAATGACTAACGTAAATGTCCAACTTAATAAATTCACTATTACTTACGTATACACGAAAATCCATTGCCTGTAAACCCTTTTTTACAACGGCAGACGTAGGAGCCTTCGGTATTTGTGCACATAGCATTTTGGTGACATTGATTACCAACTGAAGAACTGCATTCGTCAACATCTGAGCAAAACAAATGGATTTGTAAATCGTCATCGAAAGTTCCTTAACCGAAACTGTACTGAAATCATTAATTCCCTGCCGCCTCTTTGCAGCTTCGATATTTTCTTGCCAGCATTAAGCCCATTGACACCACGCTTAGACGATTCCAATACCAAAGATGTTTACTAACCTGTGCAAGTGATACCGTCCCCATCAAAGCCCAACTTGCACATGCAGCTAGGAGAACCAGTGAAGTTTTTGCAGTCAGCGTTATCATCACATTTTGGATCGCAGACAAATGGAGGCTCTGCCGCTACAAGGGAAAACCGAACATTTTAACCGGCCGTGGTATGTAAGCACGTTTAGAGCATCATCTAGCTCCATGAACATTTACTCACGTGTGCATGTGAATCCATTTCCCTGGAATCCTTTCTTGCAGCGGCAAACATAAGAGCCTTCGGTATTTGTGCACATGGCATTTTCGTGACATTCATTTGCGCCTGAAGAATCGCATTCGTCAACATCTGAAGTGGAAAGTTTATTATTTTTAAGGAATTTAATTCTGTCCATCCAAATATATCTACGATTTCAATGCTTTTCAAGATTAACTTGCTCGAAACACACCATTAAGATATCTCTCACTGAAATCATGTTACCTCTTGACATCGCAAGTATCTACTAACCTGCACAAGTGATTCCGTCGCCATCAAATCCCGCCTTACACATGCAGCCAGCAGTACCGGAAAAGTCTTTGCATTGAGCGTTCACATCACACTCAGGATCACAGACAAGTGTTGGAGCGGACGCTGGTGAAAAAAAATCCGCAATACGCTTATTAATCTACCACAACAGGGTTGTATCAACTATGTCTGAAATAAGAAATGCAGGGAAAAAGTTTAGCCCCTGACTGAAGAAAATGACAGAGGCCACTACTAAGAGTGGGCCAAACGAGAACTCCTCGCAACGACTTTCAATAAATGACGTTGTAGCAGGTGTTGTAATTTAATGATGCGTGTATAGAGAAGTTGCAATTTAACCAATACGTTAACATTTCCAGTCAAGGATCATTCAAGTAGTAAGCGACATGACTCAAAGCGAAGCAGTGAAGAATTGCCCCATCGAAAACCTGCACAAGTGATCCCGCCTTGCACACACAGACAGAAGTATTAGAAGTTCTTGCACTCGTGACGTTTAGGATCGCAGACAAAAGAAGGGGAAAAAAGCATGCTTCGTCATGCACGAAAACAAAAGGGTGTAAATTCTGAGTATTAACTGCACATGTTGTAACCTTAACGTTCACGTTTTAAGTAAAGGAAAGGTACTGAAATATACGGGAAAGCCTTCCCTAAAAGCCGCGTTTTACATACAACTGTTGTTCTCATTACAACAATAACCCCGAAAAACCCGATGGTCCTGTAGAGTGCATGATGATTCTAAAACAAACCGGTCGCAAGACACTTTAATCTGCCGAATCATTCTAAGCAACATATGGCAGTCTGCGGCCTCTCCCTACATCAAGGAAGCACAGAAAGCCGCAAAACTCTTGAACAAAAATTTATTTTTCAAATCGGCACTCTTAATCCTCACGGTATCAACGAACGCTTTTCATTCAACTAATTCATTCTGTAGTGTTTCACGTTGCCAGGCACCAACCAATAGCGTAGCTCCATATTTCTGTATATAAACCACACACAACCCACAATTCCTTAATTCGCTCCGACGAAGGGCTAACGCTCGAAACGTCAGCTTCCGAATCTCTTTACGGTGGCCAATTCACATTATCAACCCAGTTGATAAAACCAAATTATCATGTAGTGCAATGCTTATACCAAATTATTGATAGTTACGTTCGCAAGAGATTCCATCTCCTTCGTATCCATTCCTGCAGCGACAGACATAGGAGCCTTCTGTGTTTGTACAGAACGCGTTTACATCACAGTTGTTTGATTCTGGGGAGACACATTCGTCTATATCTGCAATAATAATTACAATGAGACAAAAGTGCAACCGTCAAAACTCTATAGGCATGATGATGGTAGGTGATGACCGGCATCCGTCGTGGTGAAGTTCCATCGTACAATTCTGTCGAGGAGTCTATCAACAAGTAGCCATTCGTAACCACCCGCATATTTGTTTCTTTTTGGTCTTGTCACTAACTATCTGCAATTCGTTTGTTTGTTTACTTTTTTTTACCTCACCTATTCTGTCAGTGTGTAAACTGTAGAGTGGCATACATGTAATGTTGGACTGTAAACTTCATCGGCATAGGTCACGCATACCGTGTTTGAACTTCAATTTCCTATTTCAGAATTTTTATTAATGATAATAGCGGTTAAAATTTATGCAGCGTCAATTCTGTCTGTATTCCAACTTTAACCGTGCTTTATGCATGTAGTACATTTAGAGCGGAAAACAGATGTCAGCACTGTAAGGTGCATCAAGTCGACGTCCCTATTATCTCGTTTTCACCGCCAACCCAAACCACACCTATTTTTGTTACTCTCTAATTTGAATTTACTTTACCACTAAACGGTGTGTAAAAAGTATATAAAGGTAAGTATATTTTTCAAACCTGTACAGTTGTTCCCAATCTTTTGAAATCCCACCAGGCATTCACAAGAGAAACTTCCGTTGAAATTAACACATTCAGCTCCAGTCTCACATATGTCGGCAGAACATTCGTCAACATCTGAAATAACGAGAACGTGAGTAATCTTGACTCTTTCTATTCCACGCCGTTGTTTCGAATTGAATTATTAAAATTCTTTTCAGCCATAGTAAAAATAAACCCGCTTTTTTTTTCAACACGTTAAACAATATGATAGGATCGCGGAAATGCCGAGAAACTGTGCTCCTATCGACAACTAAAAATCCCTGAAGCTCGAGGTCTCTCTGTTTAACTTGGAAACGTGTGCGCGCTTTGCCCAGACACGCAGCTGGCGTTGCGGTCATCCCTTCTGCATAAGTATCGATCAAGGACGTATAAGCGACCCAATAAAGCAAACAACATTCTATTCAAGGTAAAATGCGGTGACACACATTGAGTTTAAGATCGAAAACGGCTACTGTGAATAACCTATGCATATTAAAAAAAAAATGATATTACCGCACGCAAATCAACCTACGAAATTGGAAACTATTCATAATTACCAATGCAAAACCATCCATCTCCTTCGTATCCTCTTCTGCAGCGGCAGACATACCAACCCTCTGTATTTGTGCACATCGCGTTGACATCGCAGTTGTTAGACTCTAGTGATTCACATTCATCGATATCTAAAATAGAAATGATAGCCTGATGGTTCATTAAGTTTCTTCTTGTAATTGGATGTAAAGGTACGGTAAAGTCTGTATACGAGCCAAGTGGCCCATCAGACCGGATCGTATCTCGATTTCATTAGCATGAAGTATGGATGGGATGTTGGGCCATCACAGGGTTACCCCAAGCATTAAATTCGCCGGTACCCATTTAAAAACCTGGGTAGAGAGAGGCACTGTGAGGGTAAATTGTCTTACCCAAGAACACAACACGATGTTCCCGGTAAGGGCTCACAACGCTCCATCTGGAGCCGAACGCACTAACCATGAGGCCACCGCGCCTTTACAGTTAGATATTAAGGCAAATTCTTATTCTGATTTTTTGGTAGCAGAATCGACACAAGATCACACGAGATCAGCGCAATTTTGATAAAGCCAATGTAACAAACAAACAAAGGAGATAAAATATTCTTTAAAACTAAATCATTTAGTCATTTCAGTCGACCATATACGATTCATAAAACATCTCTTGGTGTAAGCTTTGATCAGAAAGCAGTCTTATGTTTGGGTTACACGCACAAAAGGTAACAGGCAGCAAACGTTTGCGGGCGAGCGCGGCCTGGCTCTTGCCCGTGAAATTCTGACGGAAGCATACTTGCACGCCAAATCAAATTTGACTGTAGTTCATATCTATACCTACGACAAGGTCTGGATAGGTTAAAACTGACCGCAGATTGGACTGAAACGGTGAGTAAATAAAAGTATGGAAAGTACTAATTGTCAGACCTGTGCAGCTGTTCCCATTGTAAAGGTACATAGTTTTACAACATTTCTTTGCAAAAGTATGGGATTGATACCCGGTTGGAGGTGACATTTTGACCCATAACCCAACTCATCCGTTCCAATGAAGGAATAAGAATTATTCAAAATCAATTGTTTTCCAAAGTGGGGTGCAGAATAATTGAGAATAATTGAGCCCTCGCGCGTTTCTTCATCAAAGTTGCCAAGGAACGTGATTGAAAGATTGAAAGACAAGAATCAGAAACTCCGCTAGTGCTTCCATGAACATATGCCATAAACGGCTTTGGTTAAATGTATCTATATATCGTGCATGCTAGCTTGTTCGCCCGACAATTGAGCTGGTAATTAAATAAGCACTCCCTTACTCCTTTAAGTAGTTGGGGCAAAAAATTTACATTGTAATAACTAATAAATGTACAATTGCAGAGTAAAGTATGTCTGACCTGTGCAATTGTTACCAATCTTCTCAAATCCAACTCGGCATTGACATGCAAAGCTTCCGTTCAGGTTAACACACTCAGCTCCAGACCCGCATTCTGCCGTCCCGGAGGTACATTCATTAAGGTCTAAAGAAGAATTGTTAAAATGAAAAGGGTGTCGGATCTTCTGCATACCTCATGTGCATGAAAGAGTTTACCTTTACAAAACGCTCCATCTCCTTCGTATCCTCTTTTGCAGCGGCATACATATGAGCCTTCTGTATTTGTGCACAGAGCGTTTACGTCGCAACTGTTGGACTCGGGTGATTCACATTCGTTGATATCTGCAATAACAGAGCGATATTTGAAACCTGTAAATACTGTAATGCCTTTCTTGGTATATAGTAGTAGTAGTCATATGGGCTCGCCTAGGGCCTAAAACCTCGATCTGATGTTGAGGTCTGATGGCTAAGGGTTGCGCAAGAAAAGACGTGTGAAGCGTCACGCGCAGCGTGAAGCCCTCACTTGCTCAGGAGTCACGCAACGAAGGGTCGCGCAAGTAAAGTCACCTGATGTGTCACGCATCGCCTCGCGCGCTCACACTCACGAATCACACAACAACATTAGGCTAATACGTCGAATGAGTGTTATATTAGGATCATGACATGTTTGCTTATCCATGTGGGACAACTTACTCAGTTACTTTAGTCACTGTGCATGCGCAGTGCATTCTGGTAAACCATAAGGTCAAGCAATGTTTATATATGAGTCATGAAATGTCCTTTGACATTTGTGGTACGAGCTACTGTGTCACTTTAGTCACTACGCATGCGCAGTATAAAAAAGGCTGCCCCGGCCAGGAATTGAACCTGGATCTTTGAGACCACAACCCAACGTCTTATCCATTAGACTACCGAAGCTTATAGCTTGTGAAATTGTTATTTAGTGAAGTGTTTAGACTAGATAGCGCAGCGGTCAGCGTGTTGGGCTCATAACCCAAAATCCACGTCTGGTCTACAATAATCATACAAACTCTTTTGTATTTAATTTTTATTAAGACTCTGTAGTACAATGGTTAGTATCCTCGACTGTCGTATGTATAACAAACTAGCCGCATTTACTAACACCGCATCTGTAGTACAATTGATAGTATCCTCGACTGTTGCTCGAGAGGGGTTGGGTTCCTCGCAGGGTCGTTTATACAAAGCTAACAGATTGTTTATAAAAACGAAAAAGATGAAATTTGTAATCAAATAAAGAAAAAGACGAAAAACAAAAAGAAAGAAAAAAATAAATTATTACTTATGGTAGGATTTGAACTCCCGACCTCTGGCATGTCACTGCATTCACTAACACCGCAGGCTCAGATCCGGTACGTTCAAAAACGTTGTAGGTACGTTATCCAATCAACATTAATAGTATAGCCTAGTACGAGCACAAGGATAACGATGCAAGACATATTCCTTTCTTTCTTAAAGAGAGAAATTCGAGATTTCCTTTACAGGGAAATTAGTAACTTATTTAGTGTTTTATCAGTGATTTTACAGAGATAGGGGAAAACTTTTATTGAACGCACGCACGTGCCTTCTTCTCACGATGTCCACGAGCGATTCCACGCGTGCATCAAAGAAAAACACAACGCTAAATGTGGCGTTTTTGGTGCTTTTGGCGATTTTGGCTTGATAAATTTAGTTTTGCAAACAGTTTTGTTCAGTTGTAATCCAAAACAAACGATTTCAGTAGTGTGGTAATCCATAAAGATGATAACGCTGAAGAATTTTTAAACGCTGAGCCTACAGAAGTGAAAACCTCCTAGCATATTATCAGAGAAAAGAAAAAAGCCTAATGGACCTTGATTATGTAATCAATGAAATTCAAAACGTGTTTTATCTTTGAAATAATAAAGTGCGTTCATGAGGTTATTTTAAGTCAGTGTGTGCTTGACACTGTTCGAGTTAACATGGATCTAACGCTCTCAGTGCTTCGAGTCGATTTTTACATGTACCGCCTTATTGCAAGAAATATGCCAATAAGTGAAATCTCTTCTCTGGGAGAGAAATTTTGTGAACTGCCAGGATCGATGCTTGACAAGTTAAAACGCCTTCATTCAGAGGTATTTACAGAAGTTCACTGGGGGAGATTATTAGTGTTTTTAAATTTTGTCGAGCAACTGGGACTGACTGACAAGGAATGGGAACAACTATTTGATTTTCTCGTTCCCACTTTATCTCAGATTCGAGAGTAGCTATATAAATGAAACATCATGGAAAAATTCATTCGAGCTTCTGCCTTCGCAGCAGTCACTAGTAATGGGTTGCTGGCCATCTTCACCTTCTCTGGTATTAGAGCGCATTTTCAACCGCATTCGTGTCGTTTTAGCTTGTTGCGGAGGTCAAGTGATTGTTCAAAACTCCGAGTTTTGCGATGGAGAAAACGCTGTCCAGCATTTATCTCGACCCAAGTCAACCCGCAAGTTTCGGTGGTTTAGATGCTGTGTACCGAGTGGTCAAAGAGAAGGGAAAAAGTAAAATTTCTCGCAAGCAAGTTCAAGATTGGTTGAGTCAACAAGACGTTTACACCCTCCATAAACCTGCCCGAAGACACTACAAGACAAGTCGCGTCATTGTTTTTAATATTGATGAACAATTTCAAGCAGATCTGGTGGATGTTCAAAATTTAAGCCGATACAACAAAGGATATAAATACTTACTGACCTGTATAGACATCTTTAGCAAGTATGCCTGGGTGGTGCCTTTAAAGACAAAACAAGGGCAAGAACTAGTCAAAGCTTTTCAGACGATTCTTGCCTCTGGACGAAAACCATCAAAGCTTCAAACTGACCAGGGCACTGAATTCCTTAATCGTGTGTTTCAGAAATTCCTACGTGAAAATAACATTGAGTTTTTTACCGTCAAGTCTGGGCTCAAAGCATCGGTAGTAGAGAGATTCAATCGTACCTTTAAGAACAAGATGTACAAGTACTTCACAGCTAAAAACACTCTCACTTACATCGATGTGTTACCTAAGTTTGTAAAATCCTACAATAACACTTACCATCGTAGCATTAAAATGAAACCCACTCAGGTGACTGAAGCCAATGAAGCTAAGGTGTGGGACACACTGTATGGCAGTGATGTACAGAAACGAGTTCGATTCAAATTTCAAGTGGGAGATCGCGTAAGGATTAGTAAGGTTAAGCGGATGTTTGAAAAATCTTACCTTCCCAATTACACGGAAGAAATGTTTACGATCTACAAACGATTTGCGCGCCAAGTACCGGTCTATAAACTAAAAGATGACGCTGGAGAGATCCTAGAAGGAACATTCTACGAACCTGAACTACAAAAAATAATCAAGAACGATGATGTTTATCGCGTTGAAAAGATCTTGCGCAAGAGAAAGCGCAAAGGAGTAGTGGAATATTTTGTGAAATGGAAAGGCTACGCAGACAAGTTTAATAGCTGGGTTTCTGAAGGAGATATTTCGAAACTGTAGCTGTAATGCTTCTTTACGTAGTGAATAAAAGAAGAATGAAATGATAGTCGTGTGGTTTTTTATAAATTAAGAATACCCAGAGTAAAAATTTCATTTGAACACAAGATACGATGGAGGTAGTACAATTTTACTTGCATCTTCCCAGCAATGCCAGCCTCGATAAATTCCCTAACAACACATTGACAGAGTATCGGGTTGGTTTACCTCAAACCGTTAGTTTAACAGGGGACTGGGAAGTAGCGCTAACAGAAATCCATTATCCTCACAGCTGGAATAATGTACAAGGAAATTTTGAGAATCGATTTTATCTCCGTAATCAAGAATTGGACGGTATGTGGGAAGCTTTGATAGTTCCACCGGGACATTACTCCTCGGTCGCCGGTGTTATAACCAAGATAAATGAAGTGGTCAGCGCGAATAATCGATTCAAAGACGAAGTGCAATTATCCCTTGATACTCTGAACCGAAAAGTGACCGTACACCTACAAAATAAGGTCGAAGTGTATTTTTCCGACATCGGGCAGATGCTGGGATTTTTACCAAAAGAAGTTATTTCCAAGACTTCTACCGCCGTAAGAGAAGCGGACTTAGATCACGGCTTTCACGATCTTTACGTGTATTGTGATATTATTCAACCACAATACGTCGGGGACGCACTTGTTCCCCTCCTTCGAATCGTACCAGTAGAAGGGAAGGATGGAGAGAGAATCAGCAAGTCATTTATTCGCCCGCAATACGTACCTGTCAGCAGAAAGCAGTTCGAAAGTATCGAAGTCAATATAAAGCGGGACACAGGAGAAACCGTACCATTTGAGTTTGGGAGAGTGTTGCTTACACTTCATTTTCGACAGAGCAGACCAGTGAACTTTTAAAAAGATGAAGAAAATTCACACCCCAAATCACAAGTTGTACGAGCAGTATTACGTAGATCAAGCCAAGCAAAAGGGTGGGAATTTACCAGCCTTTCAAGGTGCTCGATTTCAGCGAGGATATGGCTTAGGTTCCATATTTAAAGGCCTTTTCCGTTGGGCGATGCCTCATTTACAGCAAGGCGCTAAAATGCTTGGTAAAAAAGCTCTTCAAACGGGTGTCGACGTTGCACAAGATGTGTTAGTTGGAGAAAACCTAAAGACAGCAACAAAAAAGCGTGCTAAACAAGCTCTGGGCCTACCTTCCCAGGATTCTCCGCAGTCAGGTGCTGGTAAAAAAGGTACAAAAAGGAAAGCACAACCAAGAAAAAACAGTTCGCCTCCAGGCAAGAAACGGAAAACATCTCCGCAGCAAGAGAAACCCGAAGACAAATTTTCCTTTTTGAAGTAAAAATGGCTTTTGTTCATCACGAATCTCAAGAGTGCACAAAGTCTGAACTTGATCTCTTTACTATTCCGGCTACACAAACGTCTATCACCAAGGGGCAATGGATTGAGTACCACCCCCTCAGTAATATCACTGACACTGGTCCCATAGAATTTAATGTCTCTGGAACTGGAGAAGAATATCTGGACTTGGCAAAAACCCAGCTGTTTGTGAAAGCAAAAATCACCAAAGCAAACGGTACCGCTTTAGATGCGGAGACAAAAGTGGGACCCGTGAACCTATTTCTACATTCTCTGTTTTCACAGGTGGATGTTTCTTTGAACGAGCGACTAATTTCCCCATCGACTAACACCTACCCGTATCGTGCCATGATTGAAACGTTGTTCAACTATGGGGGAGATGCGAAATCAAGTCAGCTATCTATGGCCATGTTTTACAAAGATACTCCTGGAAAGATGGATGTCGTGGACCCTGTGGCTGACGATGCGGATGCTAATATGGGTTTAAAAGCTCGTTATAGATTTACAAAGCAAAGTAACACAGTGGACATGATGGGACCAATCCACAGCGACATTTTCTTCCAAGACCGTTTAATTTTGAACGGAGTTAATCTAAGGCTAAAGCTCAACAGAGCTAAAAATTCCTTCTGCTTAGTCTCATCAGTCCCTGGAGCTAATCATAAGGTGGTTATCACGGAAGCAATTCTATACGTTCGAAAAGTCAAAGTGGCCTCTTCCATAACTCTGGGACATGCAGCTGCTCTAAAGCAATCGACTGCCAAGTACCCCATTCGTCGAGTGGATTGCAAAGTTCTCTCCATCCCCGGAGGGTTCAGTAGTTTTACGCCGGATAACCTCTTCTTGGGACACATTCCAAAGCGTCTAGTATGTGTAATGGTGGATACAGAAGCTTATAACGGAACATATGGCTCCAACCCATATAACTTTAAGCACCACAACCTAACCCAAGTGGGTGTTTACGTGGACGGGGAACAGATACCTCGAAAACCCCTGTTTCTCAAATTTAGTGAGGCTGGCGGTCAAAATTTCATAGCCGGATTTCAAAGCCTTTTTTCTGGAACAGGAAAACTCTCCCAGGACGCTGGGAATCAAATAAATAGAGGAGATTATGCTTCTGGCTACACAGCGTTCTGCTTTGACTTGTCCCCAGACCACTGCTCTGGTGATCATTTTGAGCTTACAAAACAGGGAAATCTTCGTATCGAGCTTCATTTTGGACAAGCACTCGCAAACACGGTTAACCTCATCATTTACGCCGAGTTTCAAAACGTGATCGAGATTGACGCGAGTCGAAACGTTCTGTACGACTACACAAACTAGAATGAATAGCACTCAGCTGGCGATTATTTTGAAGAAAGATAAATATACACGTGCTATATTTCAAGGAGTGTACCCTTCGGATAAACTACCTACAAGGGTTTCGTCCTTCCCAGCATTGTTTATTGCTAACGTGGATACTAGTGAGAAGCCTGGATCACACTGGGTTGCGTTTTATTTCACAAAAGATCGAAAAGGAGAATTTTTCGACTCTTATGGATTACCCCCAAGCAATTATGCTGGAACATTTTCTTCGTTTTTGAACAATAATTCTAACGGCTGGAGCTTTAACTCTGTGACATTGCAAAGCATTGATTCAAAAGTCTGTGGACATTACTGTCTGTATTATGCTTTATTTCGCTGTCGTAATATTGGTATGAGCACCATTGTGCATCGTTTTTCTAAAAATAAACAACGCAATGATTTTCTTGTTAAACGCTTTATCGAAAAACATTTTCCGCTAGGTCTCAAAACATATCATACCTATGAAAACATTCAAGGAGTGAAAGCAAAGCATCAAGTTCATTAAAGACACCTTGTAATTGGTTTAGCTTAAACGTATTTTATTGAGTAATCAAAGTAAAGAAAACTATTTACAATAATAAAATGTCTGTTCTCATGATTCATAATCGTAACCAGCGAACAGCTTGAGGGCGTGGGCTTGCTGCTCTCCGCCTTTTCACGGGGGATGAGGTAGAAGGTGGAGTAGGTAGCCAACGGGAAGGACTGTCTGGAGTCTCCTCACTAACTCTTGCTTTGAATTCCCGGATGGCGCTTTGCCTCTGGGGGTTGCGCACAATATTTTCTGGTACATTCATTCGTGCCAGACCTCTCGCAAACACTGACCATCCAACGGGTTCAAATCCTTTACGGTGACGCAGCGTATCGTTGACTAAATCCACCACGTGAGACCCTGTTATGGGTTTGTTTTCATACATCAGTTCTCCTTTTTCGTTCCAATTCAACACATCTCGATGTTCTTTGATTTTATCCAAGAGTTGCCTTGCCCCCGCCTTGTAAAGCTTGGGTACACTTTTCATTACTTCTAGTTCTACTGCCGCTGAAGTCGGAATAGTTTCTGCCTCCGCGGTGGATTCTTTACTAGGTTGTTCACTCTCTTCTGGTTTGGGTGTTTCCACAGGTTTGGGAGTTGTTAATTTTACGTGGAGGGGTTGACCTTTTCGCTGATCATAATAAGTCAAATAACGCTGCAACACTTGATTATAAAGTGTTGCCTTTGCTTCATCGTCCAGTTGCTTGCTGGATAAAATGTCGCTCATTTCACTGTCCAAGTTTTTCAGAGTTTGTGTCACGGGTGGTGTTAATATTTGTTGACGTTGTTGTAATCGTTCCAATGTATTTTCAGGGACTAGAATCATGCGCCTGGTATGATTCATTTTAGGTGAGAATCGAACTCAACACACGCAGCACCGGTGGTAACAAGACACTTAAAAAGCTTCCTCCTTGCTGCACTAAGATTTTCTTTTTCTTGTTCAGCGGAGTACTTTTTTCGGCGAGAGCAATCAAGGATTTCTTGTGAGCTAGAAGTTTTCTTTTCGCTGGTTTACTGACAGGCACTGTCTCTTTAAGAACGTTTAAAATACACTCACAAATAGTTTTCACTAAAGCGTCGTCGGCCTCTTTTAAAATTGCTTTGTGTTGAGCTGGAGTACACTTGGCAAGGAGCTTGAGAAAGTCGTGGTTCCTTCTCAGACGTTGGGCCATGCTAAACTGACTTTTAACTATGTGGTTCACTCCTTTTTATACCTTTCTGACGTAGGCACATTGCGTCTCCCCGGGGAAAACGTTGGTCCTCAACCGGAAGTCACTAGGTGTTTCCGGTTTCAGGTCGCATAATAAATATCCGTAAGGTCTACTGGTCGCGTCTTGGAATGATTCTTGCATGTATTTTACGTGACCAGGAAACATTTGCTTGGCTAAATGATTAATCTGACTGCTATCACGTGGAGATTTGAACAGTACCAAGTAATGGCAATTTAAGCTCATATCCCTCAACTCTTTTCCGCGGTGAAAAATATTTTGCAGAATAAAGATAACACTCACGTTACGGTGATGACAGCCTTTAGTAAACAAACTGGTAATTCTCTGGTCGTTACTCAATTCATGCATCAAATCATCAATGACTACTAGATTTCTTATAGAAGGATTAATCATCGATTCTAAATCACTGGGAACTCCTTCCACAAAAGTAATGTTGGGAATATTCCTTTGCATCTCGTCGTAAGCGGGTTGGTAAATACCATAACACCAAATGATATTTTCTGGGGCACCTTCAATCAAGTCCTCACCGGATTCTAGTAAACATTTAACAAACTGACTTTTCCCACAACAGGTCGGTCCTGCCACAAGAGCAGGAAAAGGATGTTTCCATCTTGGGTCCATGCTTACAACTGACTGATTAAACAGAACGTTCTTAGATTTATAGAAAAATGGTTTTGGGTTCAGCCCCTTTGTCATACACACGAATCGCACTGGTATTTTGTAGTTTTGCAAATTGTAACCAGTATTTTCGTTCTAACTCTGTTAACTCGTGTACGCGAGTTAAATGATCTGCTAATCGAACTAAAAATTTTGACCCGCAACCTGGTACCGGACAATGTTTACATTTCCTCCGCACCATGTTATCTCTGCGAAAGTTGGACTAGAACTGAACAAAACTGTTTGCAAAACTAAATTTATCGAGCCAAAATCGCCCAAAGAGCCAAAAACGCCACATTTAGCGTGGTGTTTTTCTCCGAGGCACGCGTGGAATCGCTCGTGGACATCGTGAGAAGAAAACACACGCGTGCTTTCAATAAAAGTTTTCCCCTATCTCTGCAAAAATGACTGATAAAACACTAAATAAGTTATTAATTTCTCTAAAGGAAATCTCGAATTTCTCACCTTATGTACATTTTCAGAAAGAAAGGAATATGTCTTGCATCGTTATCCTTGTGCTCGTATTAGGCTATACTATTGTTGTTGATTGGATAACGTACCTACAACGTTTTTGAACGTACCGGATCTGAGCCTGCGGTGTTAGTGAATGCAGTGACATGCCAGAGGTCGGGAGTTCAAATCCTACCATAAGTAATAATTTATTTTTTCTTTCTTTTTGTTTTTCGTCTTTTTCTTTATTTGATTACAAATTTCATCTTTTTCGTTTTTATAAACAATCTGTTAGCTTTGTATAAACGACCCTGCGAGGAACCCAACCCCTCTCGAGCAACAGTCGAGGATACTATCAATTGTACTACAGATGCGGTGTTAGTAAATGCGGCTAGTTTGTTATACATACGACAGTCGAGGATACTAACCATTGTACTACAGAGTCTTAATAAAAATTAAATACAAAAGAGTTTGTATGATTATTGTAGACCAGACGTGGATTTTGGGTTATGAGCCCAACACGCTGACCGCTGCGCTATCTAGTCTAAACACTTCACTAAATAACAATTTCACAAGCTATAAGCTTCGGTAGTCTAATGGATAAGACGTTGGGTTGTGGTCTCAAAGATCCAGGTTCAATTCCTGGCCGGGGCAGCCTTTTTTATACTGCGCATGCGTAGTGACTAAAGTGACACAGTAGCTCGTACCACAAATGTCAAAGGACATTTCATGACTCATATATAAACATTGCTTGACCTTATGGTTTACCAGAATGCACTGCGCATGCACAGTGACTAAAGTAACTGAGTAAGTTGTCCCACATGGATAAGCAAACATGTCATGATCCTAATATAACACTCATTCGACGTATTAGCCTAATGTTGTTGTGTGATTCGTGAGTGTGAGCGCGCGAGGCGATGCGTGACACATCAGGTGACTTTACTTGCGCGACCCTTCGTTGCGTGACTCCTGAGCAAGTGAGGGCTTCACGCTGCGCGTGACGCTTCACACGTCTTTTCTTGCGCAACCCTTAGCCATCAGACCTCAACATCAGATCGAGGTTTTAGGCCCTAGGCGAGCCCATATGACTACTTATAGTGGTATATATATAGTCGTATCATGTAGTTGGGAGTAAATATGAACTTATGTTTGCTCGACCTGTACAGTTGTTTCCAGATTTCTGGTATCCCAGCAGGCATTGGCATTCATAGGTTCCATTTAAGTTAATACACTCAGCTCCAAACCCACAATCGGCCGAACCGTCAACGCATTCGTCGACATCTAAAACAAGAAATATCAACAAAATGGTGAAGGGAATTATTGGTGAGCCTGTAAACTGGTCGCAGTGTAGAAGGCAGTATCACAACAACATCGTGCTTATCATAGCTTTTATGGGGTACCCACACATTATGGAAGGCACAAAGACTAAAAAAAAGACCCTAATTCAACAGTAAAGTAAAGTTAACGTATCCCATGAAGGTACTGCTAAATAGCTCTCATTTGAATGATCACGCATTTGAGTCTTATCCACTGTCCTGTAGGTAAGAACCGCATTAACTCCCTAGGGGCCTGACTATCCCAGATAAAACGTTAACCACAGTTTAAAATATTTTTCGTCAGTGTTACCTTCACATATCCGACCATCTCCTTGGTAACCTTTTAAGCAGCGACAGACATAACTGCTGTAAGTATTCGTGCAGATGGCATTGCTATGACATTCATTCTGATTAGTGTCACATTCGTCGACATCTGAAAACAAAAACATGCTTTTTTTCATAAAAAAAAATCTCGTATAGGTTACTTGATTTGTGCATTATGTTAAAAGTTATAGAAGCAAGAGGAAATTAGGTCTAAAGGCCACCAACGGTACACAGTTTGGCTGATTAGGCAAACTGTTTAACAATGATGTCACGAGTTATGAGCAAATACGAAACTGGCCAGTACACCTGCCTGACAATCTGCAGTTGTACTCGATAGAGTCGATAGAGAGTGCACTGTTAAATGGAAATTTTCCGTTTTACCTTCGCATGTTTCTCCATCTCCGACATAACCTTTCTTGCACGAACAATTGTAGGAACCTAATGTGTTCTCGCAGTCCGCGTTCAAGTCGCATAACAGACCTTCAAAGCATTCGTCAATATCTGTGAAGAGAGTATATTAATTTTGTTGAAGAAACGATTCTTAGCTCCCTTTGAGGTTTTATCAGAAGTTGCCGATATCCAATGTTCCCTATGAAGGATGCAAGCGTCCTAATTACAAATGACACTGCCAATAGATTGATAAACGAAACTTAATTCCATCGAAGTCAAGGTACCTCAAAATCTCTCACCTTCGCAAATTTCACCATCACCGAAGAATCCGATCTTGCAGTCACAGTAGTATGAACCGATATCATTGATACAATTAGAATTTTCCCCACAGCCGTGTGTACCCACAGTACATTCATCAAGATCTACGTACAGTATATAATAAGAAACGCTGATGAAGGTAAGTGCTATATATTAGTCTATGAGACGAGAATAGAGAGAGAAAGTTTAAAAATCGAGCTACATGTATTGATATTACCCAAGCTTCATCAGACCGCAAACATTGGATTTGAGATGACACGCAAGAGTGATTCATTCTAATATGTCTTCTGGAATCGGCTTAGTCCAGATTTTTCGTCAAAGAATGCCAGGTATATTCAGGTAGCATAATATAACGTTATGTGGGAAGAAAGTTGACTTGAAACCGTTTAGAGAATCTGTTGCCATCTGTTAAACGTTTGGGTTCTTGTTCGCAGATTTTGAATTTTTCGTGATTCGAGTAGGCCGCTATAAGAAGGCTTGTCGATTTTGTGGAAAATGAGATTGAGAGAAACTTGGTTGAGTTTTACAAACATTTAGGAATAGCACGAAGGCTTTCAGGAAATAACTTCTTTTGCCGGTAATGTAGTAGCTTTTGTAGTATCTAGTTTATTTATTAACAAATTATGCTGCCTAGGGCGTGTCTACGTCGAAGATATCTGCAGTTCCTGTGGTTACCTGAACAAGTGAAGCCATCCCCAGTGTAGCCTCGATTACATGTGCAGGTGAACGATCCTTCAGTGTTGTTACATCGAGAGTTAAAATGACAGTTATTAGCTCCAGGTAAAGAACATTCGTCAATGTCTGCAAAAGAAAAACTCTTCAATTTATCGATTAGAATATCAATAACCATGTTTATCGACCAAAATGTGGCAGCCTGTTTAAGAGTCAGTCAGTCAGTCAGTCAGTCAGTCAGTCAGTCAGTCAGTCAGTCAGTCAGTCAGTCAGTCAGTCAGTCAGTGAATCAGTGAGTCAGTCAGTGTCAGTCGCTCGACCGGGCAGTGGACAGTCGGTCAGTCAGTCAGTCGGTTAATCGGTGAGTCAGCCAGCCGCTCACCTGATCAGTGGGCCGCGTGGGTCATTCGGCCAGGCATGGAGTGGACCATATGATCAGTGTGGCAGTTGCCCTATGGGTCTGTCGGTCAATCAGTAAGCCAAATCGTTCACTGAAACAAACCACTTTTATAAAACCATTAACTTACCTTCACAGGTCGTTCCATCTCCAAAATAACCATCATAACACTGGCAGTAGTAAGAACCCTCTGTATTAATACACTCTGCTTTCTCTGAACAGCCTCCACGGTCTGTTAAGCATTCATCTTGATCTGCAAAAGAAGTGTGCCACTTGAGATAAATGCCTCAGATACGTTAAAATGCATACCATTATTATGAACTTATTGATTCTAATAAAGCACGAATCTCCGGCCAATCCGGCGGCATATGATAACAAAATCCTTGAGTACCATGTTGTACCAAAGAAAAGATAAGTAGTAGGTTAGGCAGTTACAAAGTGGGTTACAAAGAAAGCCTGAGTAACAGTTCAGTTGGAAGGAATGGTAGCATTGAGGAAGACTGAGAAACCTGAAAGGATTAGATTTTTGAAAAGACTAGATTTTTCGAGAAGCGCCAGGGAAGAAGATAAAATACATTCCGTCCTGTGGGACACAGAGTCAGAATAGAACTCGCTATAGATCTCGCTATAGAACTCGCTATAGTTACCGAGGAATGTTCATCCATCGTAAGAATTTTAACATAAGTGAAAGGAATCGTACATGTGAACAGCGAGTTGTTAAGTAACAAGTTATGCAATTAAATATCATATTTATAGGTTTGGGTGGCTATACCATTTTTGCTTTCACCGTAGCAAACTGAAAACTGCGAGTCATTTCTTAAGATTTGATGGTAATTATATCCGCTAAAACGCTGAATGACGTAACCCTTTGACCTCGAGGAAAGAAATAGCTCATAGCAGCCTAGGTAATTTCACTCAAGCCTCAACGCATAAACATAAAGTTCTAGAACGAGTAGAATCGTTCAGGATCTCAAATATGTAAACAAGTCGATGGATCTTCTAACAAAGACAAACATCTCGAACAACGCACTTTAAGTATTCTTTTAACTTTCGGCGCAACGCTCAATCGGAAGACGCTAAGAAAGAGGCACGGGTAGTCTTTCTATTCAAACTGTTTCTGGTTATTTCCAGATGAAACAATCGAACTTCAAAACTCGTTCTACTTTTGGGTAATACAACCCTCTTTGAATTTTCTTAAATTCTCAGTGGCTTTTGTTTACTTTTGTTATTTTCTGGACAATGAAGTGTCAAAACAAATTTGACAAAGCAAGCGTTTTTTGGCAATTTCTAGATAGAGGCCCTTGAACATGTCATAACTTTTTGTTTTATCGCACGGTATGCCGTTGCCTCTTTGGTTTAATTTAACACCTTCAGTTCCAACTGATCAAAGGCAAATTTCTCCTAAATACCTTTCAAATTTAGGCACACATTGTTTCGGTCATGAACGGCAAAGGAAATAATCGCCATAGTGAAACTAAACTGATAGGTAACCATACCCTCATATAGTATTGTAACAAATGTAGTAGGAAGAAGTAAGGAGAAGTTGTACCAGTGGGAGATGAGTCATTTGTTATACACTGTATACTGAACTTTACTTTGAAGCTGTCACGTGGCTGTTTTAAAGGAGGAAGAGCTCTTTTGATTCATTCCATTTGGACCTTAACCACTAATTATAGTCATTGTCATTCCCTCGACAACAACAACAAAAAATACCTTTGCATTCCAAGGGGGAAATCCAATCTTCCGCTCAATTCATTTATTGGATCTAGTCGGCAGTGTCAGTTTTTCTCCAAAAGGAATGTCAACCTCAAACAATTGTTATGAGAACACGAAGGTTAACTTTGCCTGGTGGTTTAAGCTGAAAAGTAGCTTAAGTCTTATCTCCTAATAACTGATTCCCTTTCATTGCACAGATGTATTCACTTTTATCATACCGGAATTAATCATCACTGATGTCAAACGTATACAGAAGGTTACTTGAGGAACAAAATCTGTTGCTGCTACAGATTCACAAAAACAAAATAATAGCAAGCGAAGTTCATAGAAATAAGAAATACGGCATGCACAATGGTGTGAAGAATAGATAGTCATGCCATGAGCAAAAAAGAGCACATGATTTGTTCGCGAATGGTAGCATTACAGACTGACATATGCAAATGCTGGCATGGTAAATAATTGACTGAGTTATTTTTTAAGCTTTTAGCCAAGATAACATCGAGGTTAACTTCTATTTTCGATTGCTAAAGTTGTAATTGCAAAGAAAACTATGGGTATAAAAACAAGTCATTTGAAGCCCAACGGCAGATTATAACTGTACTGGCGATAAATTCACCGTTTTAGCACATACAGAACTTATTATCATTTCTTTTTTAAATAAGGGTTCAAATTCTCACACAATTCAACACCAGTTTTTAGTAAGGTTTTGGCCTGTATTTGCAACAGTTCCTGACTTGGAAGACTTAATTTTTTCAGTGATTAAGACATTGTGGTTGATTATTAAAGGCGGATTTGAGTTTCACTTTTCGGCAGATTTTCCCTGGATCATTGACGTCTGAATTCCCAGTACTTAAAGACGGTAAATATCACGGTAAACGCAGGAACGAGGCTAAAATCTGTGGAAGAGCGAAAAGGAACCCCCAACCCCAAAGCCTTCTTTCGATCGTTCACGAGCCTACCTATTTGGCGAGAATGTATTTCGAATTTAACGACAAACATTACTTTCCAAAGTTGGGTTTTAACTAAAAGAGGTTCACGCTCGGCCAAATTGAGAATAAGAAAATAATTGAGGACCAGTCAACATTTAATTGCTTTAAGTCGAAAACATTTTCAGCGCCATCGTATCGAAGAGATGATGGTTATGTGGCTGAATGGAATAGAAAGGTGGATTGAAAAGAAAGAAGAAAAGAGAAGAAGAAATAGATCGAACTTCGATCAATTTTATGAAGGGAGTCCAGTACCATGACTTGGTGAATCTGTCTACTAGTACCCAGGTCTCAAAGGTTATCTTTCCCTCCAAACTCAAGTAAATTTGAGCCGCGAAGAAGCGAAACGAAGTTCCAACATCGTGGCTCAACTTTAATTTCATTACGAAGATAAAAACAACATCTAAGACCTGAGTATCTAGCAATGTTTTATGAAGGGCGTAACACAAGTTCGTCCGTGCAGACGTTTCATGCTCAAGGGAATAACGATAACGATGCTGCATCATGCTGACGTGGTCCAGTATTTGTATACCTCGGCAAATCATGCCGTCTCCAATGTATCCTTCATTACAGGCACATGAAAATGAACCCACTGTGTTGAGGCACGCTGCGTTGATGTCGCACACCGGTGATTCACTTGCGCACTCGTCCAAATCTGAGGAAAGAAACAAAAAGTAAAGGCTCATTTTCACAAATCATGATCTACAAAAGACGTTTTCTTATCCGAGCCTAGCCAAAATTTCACCCTGGTTCAGGAGTACGGGTGAAAATTTGGTTTGGCTTGGATGACGCGACAAAAGTACATCTGAGCTGAGACAATTCTTTTCGAGTTTGCGTATCAGTTTTATCGGGAATGGCTGTCCTGTGAATAGACCTTAAATATCAATTGTCTACCAACACATGAATGCTCAAACACTGATAGTAAGCGAGTATAAAAGCCTAAAAATACCGGGTATGGGACATAAGCGAACCAATTTTTTCATGGCAAGCACAAAAGGGTGTGAGTATTCTTCGATATCCCTTAGTTTGTTGTATTTCAAATTATCTCATTTATCATCAAAACATTTTCGATCCGGGTAAGGTAGCGCGCACGAGGATGGTTTCAAAATAGAAGTAAATTCCGTGCGACCTTTTGAACCTTTGCAGCAAGTTTAATCAAAACCCGTTAAGTCACCATGCCTGATTAATTCGTGGAGAGAAGACAAACACTTGTGAACACGAATACCTTTTTTAGAACCTGCGAATACAAAGTTCATGACTTAGTTGAGCATTTTGTGAACTCGAAGATTGCAAATTAAATGCATGGATTTCGGCTTCAATCATCGGGAACTATTAGTTAGTGATGGCAATTTGTTTTACACTGAAAGTATTGTAAATATTTTATCTTTGAATATCACTCGTGAGATAGTCCCACTCCCTCCAGGAGGTCAGATAGTGTTGACAGCACTACACCTTTTGCATTGTTATTTGTCGAGCAAAACTTTTTGCCATACAATCTTCTTTCAGAGACAGTTGGCCAATACATACTCTTAACTCCTATTCAGTGTTTTGCTTTCTTAAAATGTCATTCCATAAAGGTTTGAATAAATGTTAGACGGCAGTTTCACCACATACTCCCTTCACGTATGATCTGGATCGAGTTAAAAGGGAGAACCGACTACAGGGGTCGCCATATTTTGAATCATTTGAAGATAACTAGCGGAAAAAAAAGCAATCTAATACTGGTGCTATGTGAACTATTTTTAACGACCGAAACGGAGCTCAGCCCAATCAGGCTTAACGTAATCTGTGACCTTCTTTGTTACAACCAATTTGTCTACATAAGAGGTGTTATCATTAAGAAATGAAGACAGAAAATTACGGTATAAGCGTTTAATCTGAAACATCCTTTGGTTAGTCTAGTGTAATTACAAGTAAAGCTGTAAAGCTGGACACTCATTTACGTCTTTTTTGGCTTAATTTTTGGAGTACCTCTATAGCATCGCAATATGACCCTCTGTTATTTTAGAATTGTGGTGATGGCTGGAGACAAGAATATCTTGTGTGGTAGAAGAGACGAGTGGTTTCAGTTTCAGCTTTTATCTGGCTGTTATCGATTATGGAACGGTTGTGAACATCAGGTACCACCCATGCATTGCTATACGACCCTGTGCTGTTGGGCGCAAATTTCAGTAACTACTACAGACTGCAAGCGATCTGTCTTTTAGCTCACAACACCCGGAGCGAGAAACGAAATTCGCTTGCGCACCGCAGTGAGAAAATGCTCGCATGGAAACTCGAAACCAGACAGGCGAAAATAAGATAACCTGCTTCATAAGTGTCAAAAGTGTTTACCTTTCCTCTCACTTAGTCTGAAAGTGAGGAACAGGCCAAATAAATGAAGGACTGTGGACAAGGCTGCCTTGCTGCGAATTTCCAGCGGGCGGGTATTTCTTCACTTGAATGTGCGCTGGATTCGTTTCTTGCCACTATGCTATTTATTTCATCGTCACCAAATTAAAGTCTACCATTCTCTGTTTGTCTTGTACTGATCTACTCCTCAGCCTCCATTTTTCCTTTTTGCTATTTATTACTACCCAAGATTTTTATATGAATGTGTGGTCACTCAGAAAACTTTTATAGTGACCTGCGCGTATAGTGCCATTATATTGGTTGGAAGATATGTGTACGTAGATTTTCGTATTCAGATGTAATGCTATCAAAACTAAACAAACTATGTCGTTAATAAAGGGGGCAAGTTTCTAAAGAAACTGTGGTGCTGCGTCGGTGGGAGTATTACAAGATAATTTGGTGTTATCAACTGGGTTGATAATGTGAATTGTCCACCGTAAAGAGATTCGGAAGCTGACGTTTCGAGCGTTAGCCCTTCGTCGGAGCGAATCAAGGAATTGTGGGTTGTGTGTGGTTTATATACAGAAATGTAGAGCTACGCTATTGGTTGGTGCCTGGCAACGTGAAAAACAACAGAATGAATTAGTTGAATGAAAAGCGTTCGTTGATACCGTGAGGATTAAGAGTGCCGATTTGAATAATAAATCTTTGTTCAAGAGTTTTGCGGCTTTCTGTGCTTCCTTGATGTAGGGAGAGGCCGCAGACTGCCATATGTTGCTTAGAATGATTCGGCAGATTAAAGTGTCTAGCAACCGGTTTAGAAGCGTCTTAATCGTCTTTCTCTACGTCGCGAAGGTGTTCTCGGAAACGGTCGCCTAGTCGTCTACCTGTTTCGCTGATATATCACTTTTTGCAAAGAGTGCAAGTTATACAGTAGATGACATTGGCTGAGGTACAGGTAAATTGATCTGTGATCTTGATGGATCGCTTGGGTCCCGACAATTTCTCAACGTTGTAAATGAAAGGACATGTTTTACATCGCGCGCGTGCGCATTTAAAACTTCCAGGTTGTTTACTCGTTTTGAATGCACTTCTAACTAAAAAGTTACCTATGTTTTTGTCACGTTTGAATGAAATTAATGGCGGTTGCGAAAAGATTCTACCAGTATCGGGATCATTTTGAAGTAATTTAAAGCTTTCGAGAATGATGGATTTTACTGCGTGATTGTGAGGGTGAAAATGTGAGGGTGAATGGAATTCTATTATTATTCTCCTTCTGAGACGCTTGTAGTGCTGACTGCCGATCAATTTGTTGGGCACGATGATGGCCTGCTTGAACAACAGAGGCAGGATATCCACGTTTGTCGAAAAAATTGCACATTTCCTCTGATTTAAAGGAAAAATCAGAGTCCTCACTACAAAGGCGACGAAGTCTAAGAAACTGAGAATAAGGAATAGAATTCTTGACGTGTGATGGATGTGAAGATGAATACAACAAATAGCTATGAGAATCTGTGGGTTTGTAGTGCACACTGGTGCATAAACCGTTGCCTTCGACAGAAACTTTGATATCTAGAAATGCCAAAAAAGTATTGGAAATTTCCCAGGTATACTTAAGAGCCGGATGAAACGAATTAACAGCAGTTATAAATTGATTGAGTTCCTCTCTGGTAGAGGAAGTGGCGCCGACACAATCGTCATTGTAGCGACGGTATAGCTCAGGTTTAGGGCCGTTGTATTGATTAAAAAAATTGTGTTCAATGTAGCCTACGAAAAGATTGGCGTAGCTGGGTCCCATTTTGGTGCCCATGGCCACACCATTGATTTGTTTATAATAACTGGTAGCGAATGAAAAACAATTTAGTGTTAAAACTAGTTCAGCCAGGCGAAGCAGTGTCGTTAATATTCTACAGAACAATTTTCTCAATATGGAGTTGGGTTTCTACTGGTCAATAATATGTCCACTGGAGGCTCATTAAACACAGCTCCACCAGTGAATTCTTCTCTGTAGCATATAAAAAAGATAGGACGATAAGGTGGGCCCACATCGCTACTTTCTCCAGAGACTTAACCTTACCTTTGCAAATTTGACCACTTCCGGCAAATCCCTTACTGCAGTTACAGTAATAACCTCCAGGAACATTGAAACAGGAAGCATTCGTATGGCAGTCGTTCTTGCCATTATCACATTCATTAACATCTAAAAAATGTTAACAGAAAAGCCTGTCCTTACTTCATATGCTTCACACATTAAAGAACAAGACCAAAAATACCCAAACTAAAGTATAACCTCTTCTGTTTTAGTTATACGATGACCCCTTGCCGAAGCAACTTAGGTTCTCTTCTAAATACCTGTAATCGTATATCTTCCGTCCTCATTTAACCCTTGTAAGAGCTAATTTTCATCTCAAAAAAAGTTATTTGCGAGCGGCTGTTGAACAATTCTCCTAAAAGCACTGACTACAATAGCCTACGTGCAACGTACCCACCCCCCGAGGAAAAACGGGAGGGAGGGAACGTCGCTCCCTCTCTCCGCTTTTCCCTTGTCAGGGGGGTGGGGGCGGAGAAAGCGTCTACACTTAGGCTAAGACTGCAAAGGTTATAAGCACAAGTGACCTGGACTAAAAAATAAACTTTAGTTCGTTTATCTGGCGTTGGTCCGTTCGCTTAACGCTATAGAGCTCGAGCGTTTTCACATGACATCACGGCAGCCATATTGATGTTTCAAAACAATGGAACGGCGGCCATGTTGGTGTGCCATAGCAATCCTGTGGGAGTTGAACTGTTTTCTGTTGTAAAAACTCTCTTTTGTTCAAAAAAAGTTGTATGACTGATGCCCGCGTGAGTGAAAACGCTCTATACACCAATGGCATTGGTCAGATAAAGTTTGGCAAGTTTCATTGCTCAGGAGGGTAGAATACTAAGCTTTCTCTGCTAAGATTTTTTGTGTCATAGGTTATCACGTGACAAATTTTAACCAATGATTACCCTGAATTTCCAGTGTCATAAACAAACTACCAACAAGCGAAATACCGCATACCAGCACAAACCCGGCCGTCTCCTTCAAATCCAAGATTGCAGACACAGTCATACGACCCTTTCAGAGATACACATGTGGCATTTGAAGAACATTCATGTGACCCAGTAGAACATTGGTCTACTACTTGAGCAGCAACTTCGCTTGGTCCCTCAACAACTTCAACAGCCTTTTGTGTACTTGTTTCTTTTGCTCCTGCAGAACAATCGTGGTGGTGGTGGTGTGAGGTTCATTTTTTTTTTTATTATCTATCGTTTGCTTATTTTTTAAATTATAATGGTAATGATAAATATAATGTCGTTTGCAACCTTTCCAGTCGTCTTCAATCTAATGGCCTGATTGTTTAGCAAGATTACAAACAACGAACGAGATGGCATTACGAACAGAAAATTTGAAAAACTGAGGCAACATATTTCCACTTTCGTTCTCTGATTGGTTACGTTACTCACTACCTATTCTGCTCTAGATAGTGAGTGGCGTAGCTATAGCAGTGTGCGCTTGTTAATAAAATGGCGGTCGCTTCTTTGCGTTTTCGCAGTGTCAGTGAATACGATAAAGATAAAGTTTGAACAACTAGTAGATTCATAGGAAAACATTTAGATTAATTGCTCTCGACTTCTAGCTGACTCGGGCTGCGCCCCGTCAACCATCACGCGATGCAAAATCTAGAGCTCGTAATAAAATTGTTAAATATAATTAATTTTTACCTTCACAGTGTTTTCCGCTTCCAACAAATCCTTCCTTACATTGACAGTAATAGCTCCCCGGTACATTGTGACAAGTCGCGTTTGCATGGCAATTATTGAAGCCGTTTCCACATTCATTAAAATCTTAAACACGAAATAAAGAATAAAACGAATCACCCTTTAAAATGTGATTACTTTGCAGAACGATAAAAGAATTCTTAAGGAGGCTGCCAACAGTTTCCAGCACTTTTCTAACAGCTATACTTTGAAAGATGAATACTGCCACTGTTTAACAAGTGATGCTACAGTAATGGTAGCATACAAATTCCCAATCATTGGTAAACAAGTTGAATAACAAGTTACATAACAGGTTACCATAGCAACAATATGATCTGCTAAAAACACCCTTAATTTTAGCTTTAAGCGCTTATAACTCAAAAATGAGCTCAGTGATCCCTGTTTTCTATTATCGAATTAAAATAAGCAAGATAAGATGCAACGTTTTGCAAAGTTTAAAACATTTATGTGGAGTGGGTTCAGAGCCACCTTAAATTTTTGAAGTTTTTTTGTTGCTATGGTAACCTATTGTGCTACAAATTTGAGAGCACATGTTCACCAATGATTGGGTAGTTTTTTGTTACCATGACTTTGGCATGAACCGATATAGAGTGCTTATAATGATCCATCCAAGTCTATGTCTTGGAAAGTGCAGGAAACTGTTTCGAGCCAGCTTAAAATAAGCCCGTGGGGGGAAATCTCTCTTCCTCATAAGCCTTGCTTCTCGGAGATTTCCCCGCCACAGTCACTCCTCTCAAGCTGTATACTTATTTCAATTTAATGTCAATTAACTGTTTAGTATCATTTCTATTATATCTGTAACTTATTCTGTGTGGCAAGATAATAAATAAATAAAATAAATAAGATAAGATGCAACGTTTTGCAAAGTTTAAAAAATTTATTCCAAAAAAGTATCCCAAAAGGTGACATGGATAATACAGTTTTCAATTCTTTGATTCTGGGCCTGATTCAGGGAACCCCAACGGATCATCAGTCCTGACATCCCAGATAATTATGATCGTGGTATAAATATTGCTCTTTACACTGCATAGTTCTGTGCCGGCGAAGAAAGATGGCTATCATTTACCTGAGTAAGTCCCTGTTCCTTTTGTCTATGTTGAGAAGGCAAACAAAGAGTTTCGCAAGCGCTAAAATAATAATTAAAATCCAATGCAGAGCTTTTGTTATGTCCAACGTAACCGGGTACACAATTTCACGCATGTGCTGTAAAAAAGGTATTGTTTCTATGCGTTTTCGTATTGTCGTATGGATAGGTGAAACTGAGCGATTTTAAGACAGTTATGTGCACAAGAATCGGTCTACGTTTTCGGCCAAATGAAAATAAGAGCTTATTCAAACATATGCGTGGGTACGGGAAAATTTAGATAAAAGATGAAACAGATAAGCATACCTGCACAAATTCTTCCATCTCCTTCAAAACCAAGGTTACACTCACAATCGTAGGACTCCTCCAGCGGTATACATCTACCATTAGTGGAGCAATCATGGGTGCCACTTCTGCACTTATCTCCCTCTTGAGCGCCAACCTCACTTGGCCCCTCAGTAAATATTTCCGACCGAGTAGCCACAATGACGGGTTCTGTCTCAAAAGGAGCAGTAGGAGAAGGCTTTGTCGATCCAGTAGGAAAGACAGGAGGCCTCACATCTGTTTCGTTTTGTTTCGTCTCGACGGTAGAGGGTGGTGTCTCGACAACTCCTGTGGAAACATCAGGGAATGTTGCTGGAACAACAATAGGCGATGTGCCATGTTTTTCTGTTGCTTTAGAAACCTCGACAGAAATTGTGTCTGGTACATTTGATGATGTAATAGGCATCCTCGTTTCCTCTGATGTTACAGGAGAAGCATCAGAAACTGGTAACTCTGTTTCGTATCTAGTTGTGGTAGCGAATGTTGACCGTCTCTCGGATTCCGTCGATGTTGTAGAAACATCTGTAGATGGTACTTCTGTTGCGTATACAGTTGCCGGATCAGGTGTAGATACTTCTTCTAGTTTGTGAGACCTTGTAGAAGAAGCGTTGGAAAGTGGTAACCCAGTCTCATATGCACTTGTTGGAACAGGTGTTGATAGTGTCTCCGGCTTGCCCGATGTCGTAGAAACATGTGTTGGTGGTAGCTCTGTTTCGTATATAGTTGCGGGGTCAGGTGTGGATACTTCCTCTAGTCTGAGAGACGTTGTAGAAGAAGTGTCGGATGGTGGTAACCCAATCTCGTATGCAGTTGTGGAAACAAATGCTGATGGTGTCTCCTGCTCGTCCGATGCCGTAGAGATATCCATAGATGGTAGTTCGGTTTCGTGTATAGTTGCGGGATCAGGTGTGGATAATTCCTCTAGTTTTTTCGATGTTGTAAATGAACGTTCAGAAGGAGATACCCCAGTCTCGTATGCAGTTGTGGGGACAACTGTTGACGGTGTCTCGGGTTCCGTGAATACGGAAGAAACATCTATAGATGGTAGTTCGGTTACGTATATAGTTGCGTGGTCTGGTGTAAATACTTCGTCTAATTTGTGAGACGTTCTAGAAGAAGCGTTGGAAGGTGGTAACCCACTTTCGTATGCAGTTGTGGGGACAAATGGTGATGATATCTCCGGGTCGTCCGATGTCGTAGAAATGTCCGTAGATGGTAGTTCGGTTTCGTGTATAGTTTCGGGAACAGATGTGGATACAGAAGCGTCGGAATCTGGTAACCCAGGCTCGCGCACAGTTGTTGGAACAAATGTTGGTCGTGTTTTTGGCACAACTGAAGTCCTAGAAACATTCGACGATGGGGTTTCGACAGCTCCATTAGAAACATCAGGTGACGTTTCTGGAACAACCACAGGTGACGTCTCGTGCTTTTCTGATGCTGAAGAAACCTCAATAGAAATTGTGCCCAGTTCTTTTGATGTGGTAGAAACGTCCGTACTTAGCATCCTTGTTTCCGCTGCTGAAGTAGAAACATCCGTTGGTGGTGTCTCTGTTTCTTGTGATTTTGCAGTAACATCTGTAGATGGCGGTGTCTTGCTTGCTTTCGATGTTGTTGAAACATCCGTAGATGGTTCTTCTGGATTGTTTTTGATGTCCTTATCAGGAGAACCCCTCGTACTCTCAATCACAATCGATGTACCAGTATTCTCCATCATTTCCGCCGCCAAGACTTGAATGAGATTCCAACCTGTTACATTTTCTATTTCGAAAGCAATTGCATCGTGGTACATTCGTTTTAAAGACAAAACGAGGCTTAAACTTCCAAGAACAAACTATTTGTTCACGTCGTGCATCTTAGACTAAGAGGAAATGATTGTTAACAGTAAGTAAGATCAGAGTAAGAAATAGAAGAACAATGAGAAGGGAAGTATGAAGACATGGTATTAGCAAACGGTAAAGGTAAGGGTTGCTGTTGACCGGCCCTCCTCAGATAGAAAAGAGCGGATTTTGTAGCGGTTTTTCGGTACAATTCTTCCGAAACAATTATTAACTGGCAGGTGCCTGCACACAAAATCGGGCGATGACGATAATTCGACTCCGTAGAAAGATCTTTAGTTCCTAATCCGGCAGTCCGATGGATGACAAATATATGGCGACGACTATACAGATTATATTATTTGGTGCTTGGATGAGTTGGATTCGGACATATGTACCACGCGTGGCCTTGATAGAACTGTTCCCAAAAGAGGGCTTTTGCATTACATGAAAGTAGCCTTGAGTTGTCTGGACATTTCTTACGCCGGGAATATATTTTCTCAAGGCGCGGAATAAGATTAAAAATGGCAAAATTGAAATAATATGAAGTTCTCAGTTTTATTATTGTTTCAGCTTGTAGTTGTGGGTTAACAGTGTAGAGGATATGACTATTGTTTCCAGGCCCTGTAGTCTTTCCTTATATGAAAGACTTACCTACCTTACTGGAAACTAAAACACTCATAGAATCCATCAATCAATAGATCGTTTTCACGTGACATCATCACTTTCTAAAATCTACAACTAAAGATCCACCAAAGTTTTCATCCCCATCAGGTATAAGAGGTGACATATTTATATCTGTTTAGAACTTTACAGCTCAATAGCGTGCTTCGTTTGGAAACCAGAGCATTTTGAATTTCCGGGTTATGGTGGTGCGGTGACACAAGACTACGATCAAATTTGTTGAAAAATATATACTTATCTCATGATTTTGAGCCCTGTTAGAAGCTAGAGCTTTAGGAAAAGTGCTTGTGTAAATACTTGATTTTTCAGTACTGGTAATCAGTCGCCTAGAAAGCCAAAGTAAGTTCCAAACGTTTACAATATTTTCCGGCCGCCATATTGGTGTACCATGGAGGTACACCAACATGGCGTTTTTATACTGGGCTCTGTAAATTTCTGCGAAACATTTTGACGAATATCTGAAGTTTGGGGAAACGCACAGGGCTAAAACTGAGAGAAGTGTCTTATTTTTTTTATCTTCTATAACATCACAATTTCTTAGCTTTTTCCACTGGATAGTTTTCGATTTATTTTTTATTGCGTGACAGTGAAAACGATCTATACATGCCGGACCCGAATGGTGTATTTTCTTACGAAAGACATAACGGCATATTGGCGTCACGATTCCCGCCTTTTTGGTGTTCGGAATAGTGGTGGCCGCTGGGAGATTTGCTTTGTTCAGCGACGACGAAGTAATTGTATTTTCCGAACAGGTGAGAACGAGAAAACCGGAAACAACGAAAAACGATGCAATTTATCGAAACGCTACGAGAAACAGAAATAAAGGATACCATGCCGGTGAAACGGCAATCAATCATCAAATATTTCGTGGTCTGTGTCCAAAACTGAAAAACGTTGCCGTCAGCCATCTGCGAAAAAGTAACTATGAATTCCATTCAATTTTCAGTACTTAAAACTAGTTCTGATTTGATTTGATTGAGCCACTAATAGCAGAAACCGGTATTTGCAAACATGTATCGCCATTACGTATTTGTATTCCCCATGTAATAAAAAGAGCACACGTTAGGTCGAAAATATGAAATTCATGTTCTTGTTCAAAGAGTAATATCTCACGATTGAGTGATTGAGCCCAAGGAGTGAGCAAAGCGAACGGGTGAGATATCTTTCTTCCCACTCGAACATAAAATTCATATCTTCTCTCTACCGCATAATATCCTCTCTATATTTTTAAGATACCACGATCATGTGTTCAGAGAAGGTTACACCTGTCTTGAGGCAGCTTTCCTGAGAGAAATATTTCACTAGGTCTCTGCGTGATATAGTGTCCTATTTGCATCACGTGACAGAACGAATTGGACAATAAAGTGATCGAATGGTTTTTTTTTAAGGAGAGGAACAGAACAATAACGACCTCTAAATATCTCCAATAAACTCGATTAATACATGTGTATGCATTCGAATTTAGTTTGCCGGGGTAGTTCTGTCGGGACGTCGAAACAAAGTTTGGATATAAACACAATTGCCAAATTCTATTATACCAGTTGAAAGAACACTGTTATTGGGCCGACGTCTATTGTTAACATGGTCATTCGCCCGTTAAGTTAAAGTTTGAAGAAATACAAAGAGAGCCCCTTGATGAAAAACGCTCGAAAGCTTAGATTTCAATATTCGTGCGATGACGATAAAAACTTCGCATGATCAACTAAGTATTTTAGTAATCACTGGTCTTGGTGTAGATTAATGAGTTTTTCCATCTGTTTGCCAGAGAAGCAAGCAGAAGCAAAGTTCAAGAAATATATGATTGTCTCGCCAGAAATGTACTTTTACTACCTTGTCGAAATGCCTAAATAGATCGTTGCCGGACGTGTCTGAATAGTAGGCGTGAAGGCAATCAGATAGAGACCATCTTTTAATGTTGTTTACGCGCGCAAGCGCACATATGGATGAATACATCACCTGTCGTGATTGACGTCTGAATTGCATTGGGATTGAATATAATAGTCTTCTTACCTCTTTCGCAAATAAACGCTTGTCGCTCGTCACAGTTCCTGACCTCCCATGAATAGAAAATGTCTTCAGTAAGCAGACTTACGCAATCTCTACCAACAACTGAGGCATCCTTAGGCTCAGATCGGCCCCAGTTTGTAAATTCAGGTTTACTGCCGTCACTCCACACAAACTCGCCTTCACTTCGGCGAAGACCTATCCAGACACGAGATTCTGGTCGGCCCACTTCTGCTGCTATGAATTCATTTTCATCAACGCTCTTGGATAGGGCCAAGTGCGAATCCATTTCCTGACAGGTTTCGTTAGCTTCCTGCCACGTTTTACCGTGGACATAAGGCAAGTAACACGATCCACTGTATCCTATCCAACCCTGTGGACATGATCCTGATGAACAGACAACAACAGTAAAATTAGCGAAACGGATTTACAGTAATGATGAGCCTGTTGTACAGCTACTTGAAAAATGTCCTGGACCATCAGGGTCAGAGGTTTTGGAGCAGTAGACCAGTTCACCTTGAGACCGGTGGTCAAAAGGTCTATGCATTCCATCTACCTGCTCCCCCCTTCCCATCTCTCAGTCTGCCACCTCCTCTGGTACAAGATCTTTTTTAACCTCTGGACGGTGTTTTAGGCCACTTTGCCACAGGGGGGGTATTTTGTTTCAGTCAAAAGGTCTTTTGACTGGATGGATCATTATGGTCATTTGTATTAATGAAAATAAGATTTTTATTTCGTCATTTCCGTTCAGGAATCTAATGACCTAATACAAATATGGATAGTCCTCCGAGGTGGCAAGCGAGTCAACCTAAAGTTGGTCCCCAACATTTTGCTAAGATTTTATTTTTCATTTAACCGGTATCCATTTATACACCTGGCGGAGAGAGGCACTGGGTGAAGGAATGACTTCTGGGCTACTCTTTGAAATGATAAAGTAAATTTTGCCTAAAACAGGGATACAGTAATAGTAAAACCTGGAAACTCGAATTCTTCTTCAATCTGCCTGGCTTTTCTCTGGACTGTTGCCTGCCCTGAAAAAAGAAAACAACGATAACAACAACCAGGAAATTGACAAGTATTTTCAAGGCAGCGTCTTTTGGGATCAAACAAGAGAGACGATTTTCTCATGCATCAGGATATCCCTGGATGCCAAGCCGAAATTATGTTGTGCATCTCGACAACATTGGCCTTATCTCAGTGCGAGAAGTCAAACTACAATACTGATAAGAGGTCGAAAGGAAACAGTTATACATTAATTTATACGTAGACTTGTTCCCAGCATATGTTTTAACCGTGCTTGCGTAAGGCGGAATGCTCGAGTCGCTGGAGTTAGTGAGCTCTTCTTGCTCCGGGTGGGAGGACAAGATTTGCAGAGAATGCCTTAGCTGTTATGACCATGGTTTGATTTATTACCATTGCAATTTGCTTTTAAGGTTGCCTTAAAAGCAAAACAACCAGCCGTCTTATGCATTCCTCTCGAATGAATACTGAAACACAATGCGGTAACTTGTTAAGATGTCAAGCCAAACATTGCTATTTTCATAACTGGAGAGTCTTGGATTATTGAAAGAAATTGCGACAATTTACTAGCATCTTCGAAAGTGACCTTGTGTTGCGTTGCAGGTTAAGTTATTTTCATGGTCAGTGGACTAATGAGCGCTCGACAATTCTCTCAGTTTTCCGCTTTTGGGATGTTTACGCACATTCTTTAATTTTATATTCATTTTATCTTAACGGGACCATATCTTTAAAATCTTATCATGTTGGCTGTATACGCCCGATTAGTCCATATATTTTAAGAACTATAATCCTTTTAGAACGAAAATTAGCTGCTAGCCAGGTGTTATCATGCTTAAAGGAGCCACACCGCGGCTTGAGCATCTTGAAAAGTTAAGCCTAAATGCTTCAAGTTAGTCGTTTGTAATCTGTGTTAATCTTTTCGATCCTCAGTTTACCGTCCTTGTTCCTTTATGGTTAATTAGAAAATAACCCAAAGCAAAAACGCACGCTGATTGGTTTAAATTCGTGTTTCTATAACTCGATAGAAACGCAGAACTAGCACGAGCTGTTGACGTAATGATGGCGCGAACAAAGAGAATTTACATTTTGGTGATTGAAGTAAACAAGTTGTTTTTCTTTTTCTTCGTCGCGGTATTTTCTGTTTATTTTCTTAATTATTTGGTGCTTTTCTATCTTAGTAAACTGCTATTTTCAGGTTTCCTTTAATTTAAAGGTTATTTTGTGCATAGCAAGATACCGAGAGTGAGCCCCTTTAAGGTATGCTTTCTCCTGGTCGAAATCACTCAACATGTAGGTTACATTTGTACGATATACTTTAGTATCTCATACGAGCTTCAAAACTGATGAAACTGATGAAAAAATGGTTTCTGCACGGATGTCTTGGTCATACATTTTTTAATCTTAATTTTTTATCTTAATAGGACTATAATTAGACTGCAGATTTATGATCAATCCATCAGTTTTATCGTGGAAAAAAATAGGGGATAATCCTTTTGTGTAGAGTGAAAACAAGCTGCTAATTGGGTCTGTCAGGTCAATTCCCAGTACCATACTTTGGATCTGTTTATTTCTATATCTTATCACCCACACGTAACACGTTATACAAAATATCAATTAAGTTGTGCATTGCTCATGATTACTTTGTATTGCATGAAAGAACTATGGGTCCTATGGATGCTTAGGTCCTACGTATTTACTATTCATATGCATATACTTCATTTATAGACCTATGGCTGTAACGTGTTCGATCTATCCATCAATTTCGCAATGACAGTCTGCCAAGTTGAGATAAGAGTTAAGACAGTTATGGATGGTAGAGGTTTTTGGTCGATTTCCGAGTTTCTTAATCTTGTTATTAGCTAGGATGGTAGAAAGCTTTTTACTGCAATGTCTGCAAAGTGCTGGGGCCTTAATCGGACGGTTTATTCAACGATTTTAAAGACGCACCTAGTGCAACGTTTTTCGAAAAGTCTTTACAAGTTAGTGCCTGAGATCGTCAGTAACTAAAGTGGACCCTCGATTTAACGAGCCTATTATAACGAAGTCCTCAGTGTAACGAACGATCTTCCTGGCCCAAGTAATAGCGAAATATATGGAAAAGAACCTCGATACAACGAAGCCTCGTTATAGCAAACATATTTTGCCAGTCCCTTGACCCTTCGTTATATCGAGGTTCCATTGTAAAACTGTAACAGTTACAACTGACTGTGAAACTAGGGTGTGAGAATGTCTGACCTTATCTGGAGTGAACGCAATCTTGACAACTGTAAGATGGAGATATGCGGAGCTTATCTTATCTGCAAGATTTCGAACACCCCACAAAATGTGGATCCCATTAGGTAGCGAGCGTTGTCACGAGAAGACAAATAGAGGACTAGTTTTTTTTCTGCCAAAGGAAACACCATTATACCAACAAAACGACATTGGGCTTTCATCTTCGTTTAAAAGCGGTAACGACTTTGCAGAACTGGACGAAGTTTGAAAAACAGGACAAAAACCAGACCGATATTCTGTTTTATATCGTTAAATGCTGTTTAAAATAGCTATTGTGATCTCAAACATCGATAGCTTCGCTGTGTCTGACATTCTGTCTGTTTGGACCTCACGAACAATTCTACTCATTATAACGAGTGTTAACCCATCAAGAGAGGAAAACAAAGGAACATTAAAAACTACAAATTTACGTACACAGCATTGTGTCTGCTGGTAAACTGTTTGTTCCAAAAGCCTTTTAAGATTACTAACAAAGTCAACACCGTTTTTCTCTTTCCAGTAAATATTTATAGTCGACCGCAAGGAGACGGCAAAAGGTATGGTATGGTCTCGGTATGTATGGTGTATGGTCTCGGTGAGCGAGCAAATTCTTATTGCAATAACACTGAACAATATTAATGGTAAAAAGAACTGTACATATTCCAAGCTTGTGACTAGAAAGGGGTTAAATCAAGGTTTACAAAAGCAACTCCTATAGTAATCATGTGTGGTCGAGTGGTCTCTAAGCTTCACTCATCGTTTTAATTAAAGCTTATTTACAGTTCCGTTCATCTCTTTCATCAAGAGACTCTTGTTATAAAAATAGCTCCTACTACGAAGCCGTCTTTTTGTGGTATTGCGTTCATCGTAGTTCTCAAAACAAGAAAAAGGAATCTGCTATTTTCTCTTTGTGTAACGTGTTAAAACCAGACAGGATTGCATGCTAAGGGCCCGTCACCTAGAGGCGTGACCCACAGCTTCGTCTGATAAGATTAGTGTTCTGATAGCAATACAGACAGTCGTGTGACAAAACGTCTTTGATTAACATGACAACCTAAAAGACATGTAACGCTTTAGCAGGAAATCCATGAGGTTGTCAAAAAAATTAAAAAGCATATTATGTTTGGTATCTTTGTTATTTGCTTTCTGCTGTTTTTATTGTAAACTTCAGTGGGGTAAAGCTTTCAACTCTTGCATTAGAGATGTTTTAACAAATATTCGTTAAAAGCAGCGGAAAACGGCGGATGGGCGATTTAATTGGGTAAAAGAGACACAAACACCGCGGAATACTAAAAAGAGCCTTCCGGAACCAAGGGCGTAGATTCCTTAGAGAATTACGACCAATTACCATTCTCGTCGTGCCTGGTTTTGTTAACATGTATGAGATTTCCACTCCAAAGCTTTGCAGAGGGTCACGCTAGGAAAGAGCTGATCAAAAAAGTGAAAAGCAACCCGACAAGTACAACAACAAATGAGTTTTGACATATAATAACATAACTGGTTAAATTCCAGATGTGACATGCAAGAATAAGTTCATTTTCGAAGAAATTATTTTCACTTAGAAACGACGAGAATGAAAGTCCGACAAGTACCAAATGACCCCCTTTTGCAGGTCAGAGCTTTATAATGTATATCTAGGAAATGAGATAAACAGGGACGCCGTTAATCCCTTGGAATCCACTCAGCAGCATGAAACTGGCAAACACATTGCTACATAAACAACTCAAAGTAACGGTGGCTAGACAGAATTGAAAATCAATAGCCAACTGAGCTGCCTTAACAAGAAACGCTTGTTTTGACGACAGAAATGTGCAAATATCTACGAAGGTATAAATAAAGACTTACGGTATTTTGGGAGTGAAGAAAAAAACTGTAGTGTTATAACGCTACCTTCCAATAAGACCAAAAACGTTTGAACAGAAAACAGCCTGAAGTTTTTATTTTTAATTATCCTGTTTTGAAATCGTTGGAGTTACAACCTTTACGAGAGGCAGAAGGAGCCCCATTTATGCTCTTCAGATGCAGATTTAATGATCTTTTAAGAAGAAAAATCTGTCTTTGTCATTTAATTATGAAAAAAATGACACCGTAAACATGTGAGAACAAATCTTGTATGCCCTGGTCAAGTTAAGGTATCAGTGTACCCCAAATGACCATCATTCTTTGGCCCCGCTTTACAGTCGGACGTTTGACGCAAACCCTAATAAAGTATATATTTTCTGAGGGCTTAATAATTGTAGATTACGATGGTATATTCATCGACATAAAAAAATGTACGGTTTTCCGAATATAGCGCGCTATTTCCCAAAGTACAGAGGTTCACTAATCAAGTTCGTTTCCGGTCAGATTTGATCGGGAGAACACGATCAACATCGCAATGTCTTCTTGACACCTTTCTCTAAAAAACGGTGTCGGGAAATTTCGATTACTTGTCTGGTTTGTTTCTGACACGCAGTTAAACTTTGAGGGTTGATAAAACATGCATTCTCTTCACTAAAAAGGTCATAACTTTTGAAAGAAGCCAAAAATGAAAATTCCCCGACACCGTTTTTTTGCCTGATTATCGGGCAACGTTCTCTCCAAATTTCAGTGAAAAACGTTGAAAACTCGCCGGAAACGAACTCAAATTGTGCGCCTCACTTGCTGAAATTTTCGTTTCGAGATACGAAGAAAAATATACTTTTGGGCGTTCTTCCGGTGTAATGAGATAATTACACAAAACGTGTGAAAGTTAATTACCCGTTGATAGTACCAAGTAAAGGCTCAGTTTACTTTAACAACAGAGCTCATATCAATAACAAAGCGGGCTCAAATGTTGCTCCTGGCGGGAAATATCCTTGGGAAGATCTGAATTCCGCCGCTCGCGTTTAAGGTTAGTAAGGAAATAATTTTCGTTTAATTTTTCATTTTCCATGTTTTAAATGTCTTTGCTAATGCAGATTCACCATTCATCTAACGAAACAGGTTGAATGATGCCGAAGACAAGTAAAAAGCGTTCTCATAAACAAGGGACAGGAAACGTACGCGTGCAGATCATGAAGAAGTTACAACTTCGAACGGCGAAAGCGCCAAACAACTCAGAAATGCGAGAATCGGACTAAGGATAAAATGCATTTCATAAACTCGTTAACCCATCGACTTTGTTCTTCCTCGTCTTGTGAAATCAACTTCTCCTGCTCAAAGTAGGAACCTCGGTCGCTAGCAGCTAAAACATCAGCTCGATCCTTATCGAATGATTTCGAAACCTTTTTCCTCTTTGAAGGTTTCTTCGCGCTTGCAAAAGGACACGGACTTCGTTTTTTCTTCGACGACATGGAATAGAAATACCATAAACTTTTCAATCTAAAATATACAAACGCAAAACACTCGAAGCAGCACGTCGACGACCAATTTTAGAAATACAAAGACAAACGTGTGAAACTCGCGAACATCGTGTCTTTCACGTGATGCAAGTTTACTTCTCGTGACAACGTGTTGACAGCTATCAATTAGAGATAATTAATAGGAAGAAACGTTTTCTGTTAATAACTTTGCTTAGGATCAATCTTTTTTCATAGAATTTTTTTTAAATGAAAGATTGCAATACGATCTATCTGAAGAAGCGAAAAATTTTTTTTTGGAAAAATGATCAAATTTGGGGTACACTGATACCTTAAAGTACTTAACAACTGAACATCCGAAAGAAAAGATATCTTGTGTTATGAGTTTGAGGTGCAGAAATGTTCACTTATGAACTGTTGAAAACAGCTTGTTCCTATCGACTAGGCGCTTTCGCAGCTGGCTGCTGAAAAATTCCCCGTTGAGTCGGCCGTGAGTGATAGTGGATTCATGGAGTGGATGCATGCGATCGCTTCCGCCGTGTCATCGAAAGAAAGGTCATTCAGTCCTTCTACAACACACATGTCCATTTTAATAAGTGTAAAACAGTTGACATGATTGAAAAATATAATAAAAATAAAAAGTCGAAATGACCTTTCATTAATTTGTAACAGACGCTGATTTTCAGACTACAACCTAAAATGTATACTGAACATACGAAAGTTGTAACTATTCTTTATTACAGCGGTATGTTTGAAGGCGTTATTTGGCATAGCAGATAGTTCACTGCGCGCAAGCCAGCCTATACAGGATATATGGAATATGGAGCATGCAATGTGGAATATGCAATATATGGAATTTATGGACCATCTATGCAATATGGAAGACATGCTTGATAATTTTTCAGCCTGGCTTCCATATGACTGCATGTGATCGCGAGTCAGATGTTGAGTGGAAATTATTATAATTTTGAGCGCATGCCTACAAACATTCCCTTTATAGAGTATGAAAAATGAGGGAAATGACATTGACAGATAAGCAAGAGACCAGCATGAGACAAGGCTAGATCAACAGCGACATATGGAGACAATATTCAGTTGTGTGACACTCAGCGACAAGAGATCGGGACACAGACTGAGCGCGAGGCTTGTGGAACACACGTATGCAACACACGTGTGCCCTGACGGCACGGTAGAGAAAATTTAAAATCAACAAACCCCTACAAATCGTGATAAGTTGAAATTAGTTCAGTTGTGAACTCCCTGTGAGTTCGATCATCCTAAGCTACTTCAAACTAGTGAAAAATGGGACACAGCTTAAAGCCCGGGTTCAACGTTTATACGATAAACATAAACGTCATGTGGCGATCTCCGGCGGTCACATACAAGTCCAGATATTAAAAATATCTACTTCAGTTCAATAACTCTAAGGCTTAGCTCTCTAGCACTATCAACAACAAATAGAGTTTGCAGATAACAACAACATCATTTACACTTAAGAGTAGCTCCACCATCCAAAAAATGGGGAGAATTTTCTTAGCTGA
>OZ026601.1:7094434-7111934 GCA_964020085.1 Micromussa lordhowensis | reverse complement strand
CAACGACCCTTAAAAATGGCATCGACCGTTTATGAAACGGAAAACAGCAGCGGCGAACCATCAGAATATTCGTCAGGACCGATGATGCTTCACTAACACAGGAACGGTCTCTCTGATAATTCGCTGCCCGCCTCTTTCAGAATTCAGTTTAGAAGGATGGATAATATTTAGGTTTACTGCAGGTAAAATGTTTTAAAAGCAAGCAACCGGAACGATGATCCTGCCCGTATAGGTCGGATCAATAGTGATCTAATCGGCTTCACAAATAAAATGAAGAATATAAAGGCAGAAACCGACACAACGTAGAATGTTTTTTTGAACGTGTACTATATTTCGGCTGGCCAAACCAGCCTTCTTCAGGTAGAATGGAAAATTTTGTATCGGGACGTGTCTTTTATGTAGCATATTACCGGAAATACGAAAAGTGGGTTTTTTTTTTTCACCTTGCAAAATATTCTATTAAATTGAGGGGAACGCGAAAATAAAACTAAATCCAGAGGCGGGCAGCGAATAAATCGTTCCGTGTACTGGAGAAGCTTAATCGGAAGTAATGCACCGATCAATGTTCAGCCCGAGGGAGGTGGGGTCGGGCATCTGGCGGGGATTTTCTCATTTTATTTGTTAAAAAAATCAAATTTCCCACCCCCGTGACAAAACATGCGGTCAAAATCCCCACCCGGGGCAAATGAAGGTGGTCAAATGGGTATGTGACGATCGTTTAAACATTTTGAAATATAAAAATAAACTTATATAAGGATGGCTTACTTCGACTCTTCCGTCTGCTTTATACTTGTGCTTCCGTGACGTTTAGGCGTGCCGTTTCAAACTGGGCGATTTTCGCAAGTTTTAGTTTCGCTGTTTTCCTCCGTGTCTGCATTTAGAGAGGAAAATGTTTGGGCTTCCAAGGAGCTTGGGATACTTGTGTTAGTACCCTGGTTAGTACACATTCCCGCGAAAAATTTAGAAAAAAAAAACGACAACCCTGAATTTCATTTAGTAAATCCTTTAGTATCAAATTGCGGATCGTGTCGGTTTTGCGTCTTGTTTGTAGCTATCAGTCTAAAATATTCTTTTACAACTGGCTGAATAGACTGGCGGAAGTTTGAAAGCTCAGAGCGCACCTACATAGGTTTCTATGAGAGACCTCAAAACGTAATCGTATGCCGTGCGGACGTGTAAAAAGAATCACGAGGAATTTAGGTGATTTCAGGGGGTGCGTTCCTCTGGGGGAATCTGGATCAGGATCAGTGTTCCAAGATCTGTATGGATCATGGTGCATCTACTATGCTCATGGATTCATCGGTTCCCTTTCATGCACCATGATCCAGACAGATCTTGGATCATTGATCCTGATCCAGATCACCCCAAGGAACGCACCCTCATCATCGAGATCAAATGGCTAGAAACGCACCTAAACTTGCCAAATTTTAACAAATCAGCTTATACTATGAATTAAGAAACGTCCAACAAAAACTCAAAACTCACACAAAAATCAGCGACTTAATTGGACATTTACTCCCCGAGTTGTCTTACCTCGCTTTCAAAGAAGAAGTGGGTCTTTTTATTTTCGCGTTCCGTTAAAAGAAAAAATGAGGTGGCACCGGAACCTATGCATGCCAAAGGTTACGCATACATGTACTTAAGATAACTGATTACAAGTTGCACCGTTATATATTAATTCTACTGGAAGCTCATTAAATATAATGAAGTCGTCCAGATGAGCATTATCAGTCGAAGGCTTCGGCTTTGATTATTCTGTTATCACAAACACCTTATCTTGCTAGCTTTAGGTTTCTATCTCTATTTTTTTTTTTCCCCTGATCCGGCCAACTGCCTTTGTGGATTTTATGGGAGTGGCACGTAATGCAAGAAATTTGTTGTCGTGCGCCTGATTGAAAATGGCGGCAAAAAGTTAGACTTTCCTAAGTTAGCTATTTGCCAGTGTTACCATAAATTATTTGTCAGCCTCGACTACCGTAGTTCTTTAATTAGCTGTTATTTAGTATAGATAGGATTTTATCCGAATTGCGAGATTATCGAGATACCCTTGCGTGTATTTATTTCTATCTTTTTCTGATGGTATTAAATAATCTCTCAAGCTGTTGTGATAAAGAAAAAGAAACTTCACTGTTTGGCAATGATGTCTTTGGAGTCTTGTATTAGAATACAAATGGTGACACAGAGAATTAACTCTGAAGTGTAAATTGCAGTGCTAAATCAACCCGTGAATAACCCACTGCGCGTTAGCCCTAGTAAAGGGAATCAGGGAACCACACGAGGTAAAGAAAAAATCTTTTGACCTCGGTGGGAATCGAACCCACGACCTCCGGATTAGATCTACCGTTACTAGAATTATGTATTAGAATTATGTATTAGAATAGTCTGTTTGATTGAATAAATCAGTATTGAGGTATTTAATTCTTGTATTTTTTTTTTTGGGGGGGGGGGGGGGTATGACATTTTGATGCAAGGTACTTTTTTTGGTTTTAAAATTTCAGGCTTGCGGTGGACGCGCTCGACTCCGGATAGAGCGGTCCGGGCTCGAGCCCTGCCTGTAGGCAAGATACTTTATTCCGACAGATGCCTCACTCGACCCTGCGCCGGGTTGTTCAAAGGCCGATTACCCAAACTCAGGTTAGCGAGAATTTTGATTTCAGCTTTGTAACTGTATGGTTAGGCTTAATTTTTTATATTGTTTGCCTTTCACTTTTGATCTGTAGTAATATATCTCAACTTGCACCAAACATTAAGTGAAATACATTTTAATAAAAAATAATAGTTCAGTTAACTTTTAATCTTGGGTTAGCATTAACCGGCTTTTTTAATTCATCTGTATCTGAAAACGGAGAAATGTATACGCCTGAAATTTCTTTTGTGAAGAGAACCTCTGTTTATATCAATAATATGTTAATAAAATAGCTCTGTAATCATAAGCTTTGAGACTTTGCTAAGGTTTTCCGGGTGAGAAAACTTTTCGGGACCTTCGAGAAAGGGGCCCCAGGGCCGGGTTGTTCAAAGCCCCATTAAGCAACCCGGGGTTAGCGAGAATTTTAATTTCAGTTTTGCAACTTTTAGGAGATGTTTTCTGTCTATATTGTTTGGCCTTCTTATTTGTATTTGAATAATCTCGAACTAAAGAAAAAACAGAAAGCGAAAAACATTTTTATGCAAGAAAAAGTAACACTTCGGTTAACTTTTAATCCTGAGTTAGGATTAACCTGCTTTCGAACAACTCGGCCCAGGTGTATAGATAGATAATGATATGTGTGGGTCTAGGTGAGAGTGTTTGAATCTCAGTTGTACATGTTTTTAAATTTTCAGCGAATTCTCAGCTTTAAGTCAAAATTTCAGCCCATCTCTAAGCTATCAGCTATCGGGGAGCTTTGCAGGTCTCAGATCTCTGCTATTAATTAATAAAAAGCTTCATTTCTCAACTGTCAGGTTCAATTTTTTTGAGCAATTCACAGCTAACAGTTATCTGAAAGCATATCCATGGCCAGACCCTCTGAAATGGAAGCCGACCGCGAAATTAATAGTCTGGATTTAGCGGTGTCTGTGATTTAGGATCTCCCGCTGAAAGGTTTGCACGTCACTATATAATTAAAATGTACTTATATACTGTTTTTTTTTATTATTATTTTCACTGTCTGAAGCGGGGACTGCCTGAAGCGGGGAATAAAAAAAAACAACACCGAGGAGACGGCTTAATCACTCGAGCTAAGAAAAGAATTTTCTACTCATTTTCACAAAGCGTGTTCAGATCTGCTCAGCAATCGACAAGCAACAACTTTCCTTTGATAAGATCAAATTAAATATCCTTCACTCTATATCAGCTTGTGGGACTGAAAGAGTGCACTGTATACAACTTGATATTTTAATCTGATCACCTTAAAATGAACTAATTTTGCAAAGCTATTTCACCCTACGACCTTGTTCATAATAACTATTTTTGCATGTAAGTATACGATTTTAAAAGTTTCTCAGTTATACACCAAAATAAAACAAAAACATCAAAAATAGAAAGGTAGGCTAAGCGCTATTGATTACCGAATCAGCAAATGCTAGTCATTTTTCTCAGCAAGTACGGTCTGGCCGGTGATGGTTGCACGCAAGTAAACGAGGTTGTGATTTGACCCATCCTGTTTACTTAAAGGTGGAGATAATTGAAAACTGACCAACAGGGAAAACACAAAGTTTACGGGGCATAGAACAGTGCGAAATACCGCCTGCGCGCAGATATGTTCTGTTCACAGACAACCAATACAGTCTCAAACTACTTTCAAAGCATAGTTCAGGGCTAGCCATGCCGGCCAACCTAAGCTAAATTATCTTATACTGCATATGAATTCTACAATGGCCTAAAACACAAAGGTCGATCAGCTTTACCTTGTGAGTCGGTGCAACGGCACAGCGATTCAACTGTCGGCAACAATGATGGAGTACAACACAGCGCTACACTGTAGTCTCTGTCGCGAATCCCAAGCACGAATTAAGGACTGCAGTAACAACTGAACCTTTCATTCAAATTTCATTTCGGTAATTGAGGAGAAAATTAGTCTTGTTTGTACTGATTGGCTGAGAATTTGACCCTATGCCTCAGAACGTGTCAATATAAACGATACCAAGTATCTGTTAATAGGACAGTAACTACATAAAAAAATAATGCAGATTTAGGCAAGCCTAAGAGCGGAGCTCCTGGGCCGGGATGTTCAAAGCCCGATTTAGGTGGAATGGTACCCTAAAAGGGACCAAAAAGTTTGTTTAAATATGGTGAAAACAGATCAACTGTGTGCGATTGCTCTCGGGAAGAGAATATAAACTTGAAGGTTTCACTCAAAATGATTGCTATGGCAACCAGCCACAGGCTTTTGAGGTAGTGTTTTGTAGTATTGACGCCAACACTTCCTGCTCTTTTACAAAACAAAATTTGACTGTCAAACAGGCATATCGTGCAAGTTTACGTTCTGTTCTGTGCAATGAACCTAAGTTTCGACAGTTAATTCTTGTTTTCATTGCTTTTAACAGGCTTTATTTGGAAATAACCTTATTTTACACCACACCCAGTGGACAAATCATCTCATGTCAGGTGACAGGCGTTAAAATGTTACGATTTTTTTGGTTTATTGCATCACGACACTATTAATTTTTGATTAGCCCAGTTTCAGTTTCAAGTCTACTTAAATACTTTGCAAAGTAGAAATGTTGGCGTGAAGTCAGTCGATGCAAAAGTAGACATTTGAGAAAAATGCACTTTAAGTTTCTTACACAAAGGATTAATCATTTAACAAGCCACAAACTGTGGAGGGGGTGCAAATTGGATCCCGGAGGGTGCAATGGTTGTTCTCTTTTGTAAAAAGTTACCGCAGTTGTAGGAAATATTCGTTTTATAAGGGAAATGAATGAGCCTGTGATGGCAATTCAGGCAAAGCTTTTCACAAGTAGTTATACCAATCGAGTTGTACATGTCTGAAGCTTTTTTCTACATAGTTTCGTTCATATATGTTAAAACTAATCTATATTTTTGGTCACGGTCTTATAGTAAAGAGCCGTTGCTACGTAAAAAATTTATACCTCTGTGTAGTCTCCTTAAATTTCACATTCATCTAAACGGAAATTCGGCAAGATCGTTTGAAAGTGTTTTTGACAAGTGTTAAAAGGTCTTAAATCTTCTATTTTCAAGAAATTGAATTTTCAGGGTAAAATTCCACCTTAAGCAAACTCAGAAGAAGCGAGAAATTTTGATTTCAGTTTTGTAACTTTAGGGTGAGGCTGTTATGTTGTTTGGCCTTCTGTTTTGAGTTGAATAATCTCAAGGTCCTCAAAATACACAAACCAAAAGCAGTGAAAAACATTTGTATACAAGTAAAATTTATATTTTGGTCAACTTTTATAATGCTTAGTTAGTAGTAACCGGCTTCCGAACAACCCGGAATTTGAGCCCGCAGTATGGTCAAGTGAAACTGGTCAACGGATACCTTGTTTTGACAGGTGTCAATTGACCGTGACATGGATGTCCAATATCAAAGAAGGACGCTATAAACCAAGGGTGCATGTCTCTGTCAGCCTATGAGCTTGAGTATGGCCGCCATCTTGTGCGACTCCGTCGCCGTCGTCGTGCGAACGCGCTCACGATCAATACCGCTAGCCATGATAACCATGGGAAAATCAACTCATGGGTTTCCTTTTCTTTCCTATATGGCTATGGGGCTCCGCTTGACAGCCCCTTTGGGCCGCCGAAGCTCTGCTACAAAATAGGATAGAACTCTAGTAAGAGGTTATGTCAGTGAAGCCCCTAAATTTGAGCTGGGTTCCCTGTACAGATGAGGCTTTATTGGGTCTGGTGCGCTGGGACCGGGAAGGGGGAGGGGGGCGTTGGCGAAGAGGGGGGGAGGCTTTCGAAGTCCTTACACTGTAACTCTTAGAACTCAATACATTTATAGGACTTCCAATAATATTTTCTTTGAGGTCCATAACATGTAAAATTGACGTCATTTGACGTAGATTGGACGTCATCATTTCCAAACACCTCCCATCTTGGATTCATTCGCCATCTTCGATTTTATGATTTTTACCAAAAACCTGGAAAATTACTCAAAACTTGTCAAAGCCGAGAAAGAAAGCTTGAAAAAGCTACAAAGATATTTTAAAAACTTGAAATTTGAAAACATCCAGTCAAAATATATTTTTTACGTGAAAATTAAACACCAAAATCTCTGACATGTCAAACTAAATTGTAAGCGTAAATAGGACAAGTCGCGAAATTTGGAATTTGTATACTCCTTCCCTCCTTTCAGGGTAAACAAAAATACGGGAAAAAGATCAGTCCAAACTATCCAGGGTTTGAGGAGCATGGGCGGTTGGTATTCATCTCACCCAACCTTGATTAAAGAATCAAACAGGAAAGCGTAAGTTTCGTTTAAGTTCAAGTTTAATCCATTTCACTGCACAAATTATAAGCCATAAGAAAACGTAGTAAATGGTTTGAACCCAGGGGTATCAGTAGTTCGTATAGTGTAATCGTTCGTATAGTGTGATCGTCCGGGTGAGGGAAGTTCTTAAAAGAAAAAAAGCCATACAACCAATAAATTAAAATAAACGTTTGAAATAGATGAAATTATGGGAGGAGATTCTTCGCGCGCTCTTCCTTACCCTCCTTTCCTTTCGCTCATTCACCTCGATAGCTCTCTACTGGAAGTAAAATCTTAAGTCTGCATACGAGCCAAGTGGCCCATCAGGTCGGCACTTATCTCCGGTTTCTGTAGCATAAAGAGGCTAGGAGTATTTCTACTCCGCCATGGATGGGATGCTAGTCCATAGCAGGGTTACCCCAGCATCAGACTTGTCAGTACACATTTAAACGCCTGGGTGGCGAGAGGCGCTGTGAGAGTAAAGTGTCTTGCCCAAGGTGAGAACACAACACAATGTCCCGGGCCGTGGTTCGACTCGATCTGGAGTCGATTGCACTAACCATGAGGACACCGCGCCCCCAACCAAAATTGTTCATTACCGAAAGCACTATCGAATTCCCTATGAATCATTTTAATGGTGCCCAACTTTTCTCTTTCTGTGTGGCTTTTAAATCGATTTGAAACGCTAAGGACTTGGGAAAAATTAACATTGCGTCAGCCCTATTATGTCGTTGTAAATGTATGTGATATATGAGTTTTGTTTCCATGATTATCCTAGATTTTCTAACAGCAATGTAAATGCCCACATTATATTCGCATATTACAGAGCATAACTGCTATGCAGATCTACACAAAGAGCCGTCTGGTTCTATAAAATACCTCGTCTTCTCTAAAAAAAATGACCGTTATTGTAAAGGACGGAAGCCAAAATTGACCGAGTGTAGGCAGAGCACCATGAATTTTAATAATTGTTACCTAGCTTCAAGCCAGCTTCTGAAATATTTTGACAGATAATTAAGATTCAAAATGCTTTCTTGCCCTATGTCCCTTAGGGACCGGAGCTCGTCTTTGAGTTCGACATGCATGAATGAATACAAAGGGCGAAAATTTGCACATTGCCATGCCAGTGGAAGTCCGTATTCACTTCATGTGTCGCTTGACTGAGGACAGAGTTGAGACGTGAAAGCGGCTGGGATTTTTTCGTTAGCAAGATGTGCCTATGTCCGGAGGAATTCTCATTCAGGCGTCTAAAGCTCTCACACCCGTACGCTAGCGCTTTTGCAACATCGCCGGTAGGTTCTGAGTCTTCCAGTGAAAATGTTTAGATTATGAAGGGAATGATCCGAGCGGATCCTTGATTACTAGGCGGTTATTATCGAAGTTTAAACTAGAATGCTCGGTGCCAACCACGCTATCGGACAAATCGTATACATCACGTACGGTGGGAACTACTTTAATGGTATTTTCAAACAGAAGAACACAGATAGTTCCTTGCCATATGTAGGAATTTATTTTTAATGCCCACGACTGAGAGTTATGGTAATGAAATGATAAGCAAAACATACTTTATTCGGAATTCAAATGTTTCGTTCTTCTTGATATTACTGCCGTCGTTAGAAAACTCTCTTTTCAAAGTCATAGTTATTGCTTTTTTTCAACGGTTTGAAACATTTATTCCAATTATTGCGCCAAAATGTTTAGATAATGATCAACATTATCGAAGGCATCAATTATGCGAAGGCGGGCTTCCACTTCACTGACTTCTCGCTATAAACAAGCATCTAGTATTTTGGGTATAGAAAAGCCGTTTTTGTCTGCAGGCCTCCGTCGCGGTAAGGAAAGGGCGCATGGCTCCCAGCTCTTTGAATGTAGTTTTCAAAACGTGAAACGACCAAAAGATCATAAAATGTACATTTGCTTAAGGCGGGGGTAAACATGAAAGCCGTATTTTGGCTGGGTATTATGTTTTTAATGCAAATATCTTGTTTACGTTTCAAGCAATCAAGAATCTCTCTGCTCATCTCACATATCTATGTTTTAGGTTGTTTTGTTTTGTTTTTTTGGTGATTTTTAGGTATATTTGGAGAGAACTAGTTTTTCTCAAAGGATTAGTAAAATTGATGGAAATAGGAAATTTTGAAGATTTGTTGTTGTTTTAAAATTAGAGTTTGAAATTAAAAATTGGTAGATACACTGGTGGTGTTCCATAACCCTTTTTTCCCTTTCAAACTCTCTTTAAACTTATCAAAATTTCACTTAAATTCAGGTTTACCCCCGCCTTAAACAGAAATAAGAATGAACAAGACCATTTTGATGTAAATTTGCGGGTTTGTGAACACATCCCGTTTGCGCTAAATATGTCAGTCTCAGTTCTCAGCCCCAAACAAAATCATCCATGTTTTTATCAGAACAGGCAAATTCTTATAAATTTTATCAACGTCAGAAAACTCCATTCAGCAGGAGTCTTCAGTGCGAGAAAGCACTGCTTTTTTTGGCGCAATAAATACAAAAGCAATTTTGCATGTTTACCAATTCTTTTTACTGAAAGCTCATATCACTTGGACGTCAGTTACAGCTGAACAACATTTGATTGTCCATTTGCGAAGCTCGAAATTGATAAAGGTGGGGCTGTTCAAGGCATCTATAGGTGTGTTACCAGGGATTTTAAGATACCTGGACGGTTGCTTTAGAGGACGGCTGACCGGAAGTAATTTTACAGGTGTAGACCTAATATTGCGCATGTATGCCTGATGCACAACAAGTGTTGCCTTCCCGCTGTTGTCGAGGACTCCAGAATTTGAGGTTGCCATCCATAAGTGAACGTAAGAAACAACAAATAAAATACAACTAGTATTTTATATCACTAGTGATCATAACGTTGTCATTAGCTCCTCCCACTCCGCCTGAACAAAGTTTTCATTATCAATGTTGTTGGCATGGATATTTACAGATCTCCACTGTTACAACGTTCGCGTGGAAGTTTCTGCCAACACTCTTATTATCAGTTCAGAACATAACTAAAAGGTTCAGTCGCTATTCGGGATCTATTAACTCGTATCCCAAAGCAATAGACATCGACTCCATCTAATTCTAATGTCAACAAACCTTTGTGTGGGGTATATGAAAAATTCTCGTGTTATTTAATTTAACATTTAATTTCATTTATTTTTATTTATTTGCTTTTAACGCGGTACATTGCATATCTCATCATCTTCAACAGAACGATTTTGATTAATACCGATCAGTATTTGTATTTCTTTTTAATACCGATGAGTATCATTCAGAAAAAATGGATTGTTTTAAGGCAATTGTTTCAAAGCCATGGCCTCTCGAGCAGATCAAATTGTTGTCACCAGGTTACAAATGCTGGACAAGATAGAGCGCGCGCGAAACCGGTGTTTGCCTCGAAACCAGAGTACAGAATGAGCGCTTTTTACGTAGATCAATGCACCCACTGAATGTACAATAGACGAGAAATTTGAAACACTGACTGTGCTGTAGCATAGCTGTAGCACTTCCATAACGCTAAGTAGAAAAAACTGCGTCTCAATTCTAATTGCATATTTCAAGCACACTTTTTTTAATGAAGGCGATCGACTATACATTTAAACATGTTAATTTCTATAATGAAAGCAAATTACAAAGAACAAAATGCTAATACAATTCACTTTATGGATCTTTCAAATCAACCTTGGGCTGTACGGTGGTGACTGAGAGAGTGGCAGTGAATAAACAGTGAAACGTGTTTTAAGGTGGCTCGAAACAGTTTCCAGTACATTACAAGACTTAAAGTTTGATGAGTCATTATTACCACTTTTCGATAATTTAAGGTGGCTCTGAACCCCCTTCGCAACATTTTTTTAAACTTTGCAAAAAGTTGCATCTTATCATGCTGATTACAATTCGATAATAAAAAATGGGGGCCACCAGCTCGTTTTTGAGTTATAAGCGCTGTTTTTAGCAGGTCATATTGTTCCTATGGTAGCCTATCGAACCATAAAATTGACAGCAACATGCTCACCAATGATTGGGCAATTGTTTGACGACATGATTTTGGCATCAACTGATATAGAGTGGGTATAGTGACCCCTCAAAATGTGAGTCTTGGAAAGTACTGGAAACTGTTTCCAGCCACCATACGCGAACCAAGTGGAAACACTCAGATATCCCAAACATTCTTTCCATATTTTCTGTAAATCGAACTTGCGGTCATCTCTGTTAAGCGGAAACTGTCGAGGGTCCCCAGGGTTTCCGAACGATTCAATTTTCACTGTAGTTTAATACGAAAGTAAGGATAAAAAGCAAACTGAAAAAGCCACTTAAATTTGGGCGAATTCAGTCCCAAATAAAAGCAAGCGAAGAGGCTACTAATAATTGTGTGCTATGAGATATAGTGAAAATTTGCGTCATGTCACTATCCAACGAAAAGTTTGCCTTGTAAATTGAAATGAAAACCGAAATCAAAGATCAAATTGGTTATTATGTATCACCTTTATCTGCTAGAGTAGCTGCCGTTTTACTTACATATATCTTACTGGCATCAAGTCAACTAGCACCTGGTCGCTATTTGGATTTGTAATAAACCCTGTGAAAGATGAGTGCATGAAACAGAATTGTACGAAATTCATATATTTTCAGACCTCATCACAGCTACTTAAGTCGTGTTTCTAACTGTGATGGTCTTTCTTCTAATTAAATAGAAATATATTGTTAATTTTTGTTTTATTCAGTAAGCGCGCTCTCGTAGAATGAAGTGCCAGGATCAGAACGGAACGTAAATTGCGTGCGCAGTATGTACGAGAAGCTGCGGATAAATTTTCCTTGACTGTGAAGAAACGAACACTTTTAGGCCATTAAAACAGAACCTTGGAGGAGCCTGCCATGTCCTGACCATTCTTATCTCAAGTTTTTATCTGACTTCATCTTTTCCGCTGAAAAAACTTTGTCAACATTATCCGCTAAATCATTTCTCTGACTATTACTGAAAAGATACACATCAATGTAATTTCTGAGAGATGGAAGCTTAAGCTTAAAACAAGCCACCATCTCTTCCTCGCGCAGTGCCGTAAAGTATGCAAAATTATTTCGGCCAAAGGTCAACATACTATTGATGTATTTTAATTTATCTGCAGAACATCCCGCTACGATCTCTTGACTTTGCTCCGGTTGATTTTGCTGACAAATAGAAAACAGTGACCGATTAACATAAAACGTAAATTTTCAATTTTATATGACATACAAACAAGTAAATAATTAACGACATTAAAGAGTCAAGCAAATGTCAGTCCATGTTTTACAAGTCCACGTTTTACAAATCCATGTTTCACAATTCCATTTTTTTTACAAATCCAATCCAATCCAGTCTTACAATACGCCGAATAATCAAGGTTGTAAGATAATTGATGATCAATTGTTTGTTTGTTTGTTTTTTTTCTTAGTGGGTGCCACTCCCCCTGTTTCTCATTTACCGCATGGTTGCTGCCTTCTACTTCTTATCCTGGCTGATCTTCAGCGGCTTTTTTGATGGTGGCTACTGGTTCATTTACCTCAGTAACTGGGTCTTCACCATTGTAACCGCCCATTTCATGCTGGCTATGTTCATCACCACCCATTACTGCTGCGGTGCCGGTGTCGAAGATGATCCGGCAGGGTACGGACCGCGTCGTTTCAAGTCGGAAACCTACATCGTGGGACTCTCGCAGGAGGACGACGAAGACGAGGAAGGGACGTCCTACGCTAAAGTAGAAGATGATGATGCTTTGAGCTGGCCCCAAAAGGTGTCATGGCTGTTCTTCAACATAGCAAGCGTCACTTCGGTGGTGGTCACCATTACCTACTGGTCAGTGGTATACACTGGTGTGGAAATCGATGGCTTGATGGTGAATCAACACATCTTGGGCCCGGTGTTTATGCTGATGGAAGTGATAATGAGTAATATTCCCATACGTCTCTTGCATTTCATCTATTCTCATATTTTCTCGTCAATTTACGTGCTTTCTACCGTGATTTACTGGGGCGCCGGGGGCATCAACAAAGATGGGGAGCATTATATTTACAAAGTCCTTAATTACGAGGACCATGCAGGCGAGGCCATCATCACCGTTTTCTTTTTGCTAATCGTCTTGCAATCTTTGGTGCATATGTTTCTTTTTGTCTTGTTCAGATTTAGAGCATGGATTGTTTCCAAATGTCAGTGATGAAGAAACAAACTTAATTTAGTAGCATTTAGAAGGTTGACTCTTGTACTCGGCGTAACTGTTCATAATGCGTATAGACAGACATAGTAAGTCAAGTTGTCATTCAGGAAACAGTGTTTATTAATAAGACATGCTCCCACTATAATCATAGACTCTGGAATCGTTTAATTTTCACAAGGGTTACAATGTTGATAAACGGAGTTGGCGGTACAAGTATAACAAATGGCTATGTTTAAGCAAACTTGAATTTTGATTAACGAGTAAAGCGCATGCATTATTTAGTGTTATTAAATCCAATGCTGCTTATTTAATTAAGACTGTAACAAGCTGTTCGTTTAAAACTGCATGTAGTCTTTGTAGCGGACACAATAGTTGGAGCCGGAATTTCCACGTATCTTTCGTCTTCAGAAGTAATTGTTTTTCTACACTTAACGCAAATTCAAACAAGACAAGAAAGGGGAAAATTAGGAAGAATTATTAACAAGCACTAATACTAGTATTAAAATTCAGCCTACCTCGATAGACCTCAGCACGAGGTTCTGGGGAAAAAATCCACAAACTCTGTAGTGATTCCCCAGAGCTTCGTAGGCTGAATTTTAATACATCGAAATTGGTCTATTTATTGGCACAGGTTAACAATTGTAATAATAAAGCGTTTATATTAGGACGTTTGGTTTCAGTTGCAATTAATTTATTTGTCAGCGGGTCATTAATTCTTATGACCTTCCTTCATGGATTTGGCTACAAAATGGTAAAGGGAAGTTATAAATTTTACACTGTTCGAGATGGAAGAGCAATGCATAATTAGCAGCATTAAGACCTTACTTAAAGCATAATATGGCGCGTAGCCATCATGAGGTGGGTTTAAAATTATAAATTAAGGTTACTTGTAAAATTGATTAGACTTTGTATGTCCTTTGAGTACAAAAAACTGAGGTATAAGGCATCCCGAAACCAGGAATTAAATTCATTACAATCTTCCATTCCGTTGCCGTTAAAGTTTCAGGAACATTGTATGTGTTGAAAACTAAAAGAAACCGGAGGTTGATTTCCAGCTCGTTTTGTAAATGAAGGGGATTCCCATCTCATAGATCCCAAAGTAATGGCCTACGCCTATAGAACATAGCTCTGCAAGTAACAGGAACGTGACACAATAGGAGATAAGAGCATGGTGAACAATATAGACCAAGCGGCTCGTGCAATTTCAGCTTTTTGAAAAACTCACTCGTGCAAATTAATTCCAAATTGAACTCGAAACCGTATTATTACCTATACAAAACACGAACTAACAGTCTCTAATCCTTTAAATATTTAATTTGAGTTCACTGCTGGCGATAGACTTACAATGGCTTCCCGCCCGAACTGTTTGAATGGGAAAACAATATAAACTAAAGAAAAACAAACTTTGCTCAACGGACACTTTCCAAGTGTTTTTTTTTTTGTTATTTATTCGTTATCACATCACTTACAAGAAACGATACAGTTACTTACGTTACGTACAGTACAACTTCTTGAATTACTAATAACACGGATATTTACATTACTTACAGTGACACTAAGTAACATTACTTACGATACAGCTATTAACATTTCTTACAGTGGTTTGCCTTTTTGTGTTTTCCGGGATGGCAGCGTCAATTATTTCAGTAATTCTTTCCTCCTCAACCTCGGAAAATCTTGAACTTGAAGCCATGTACGTTTGAAGATGAAGAACACTGCACAGTTTTTATGCCTTGTATGTAATGACGCACTAGGTAAAGGGAACTCACGTGATCAATTTTAACCAATGAGGCGTGAGGAATTTAGACAGTGAACGAAGATTGAAAATTTTACTTAACAATTTTTCGACGAGCGCGCGTTGGATATGATAGCCAACGAGGCGCGTAGCCGAGTTGGCTATAATCATCTCATATCCAACAAGCGCGAGTGGAATAATTGTTTTATTAAAAACAACCGCCAATTTTCGCTAAAATCTTGCCACGTTTTATTTCGCAGAATCCTTTCTTGGACCGCCATTGCTTCTCTCCGTGGAAAAAAGTTTCAGAATTTCAGCTGTTGTGCTGACGCGTACATTTACCACATTTGTAGGGCATGGTATAATGGCGAGTCATATACCATGGCCACTAAGCCAATCAAATTCCTTGAATTGCATTATACAATGACCCAGTTTTTAATAATATGGATATTAAATTATCAACCTCGGATAATGCAATTCTAGCATTCTGATTGGTTCACTAAATCTCGGTTACCAGCCATTATACCTGCGTTTGACCTTATATGGAAATGAATGCGGCAAATGTCGCTCAGCATAAAATTTTTCCCGTGAAGCCAAGTTTCGTCGACAAAAAAAAATGGATGAAAAAGGCAGATTTGGCGATCCGATCCACGCAAGAAATACAAGAAATTATAGACAAGGCCGTCCCAGAAAAAAAAACAAAAAAGCCACAAAGTTCGGAATGAGATTGTTTAACGGCACATACCCGTTAAGTTTCAATTAAAAGTTGCAAAATTTCAAATATGACCGACTGATTTTAGACATTCGACATCACTTTCCGGTCGTTTCTTAGACTTAGGGTTAGTAATAAAATTTAGCAAAACCGAAGGTTGAGAATTTAATAAAACAATTGTTCCATTCACGCTTGTTGGATATAAGATTGGTTATAGCCAACTCGGCCCTACGGGCCTCGTTGGCTATTTACCATCTCATATCCAACGCGCGCTCATGGAACAATTGTTAAATATCCCATGAGTCACTTGTATTTCCTCGGTGTTCGCGCAAGCCTTTAGGCGAGCGTGTATACCAAGAGAATACAAGTGACAAGTGGGATATTCCATGGTATACCACGAGAAAGCGTTGTACACGTTTTTATGCCGATACATTGTACTGAACTGAATTCGAGAGCTCTCTGTGTGGTCGCACTAGTTTGCTGAAGATGATATATATAATGCACAACAAATGATCAACTCGTAAATTGGTATTTCTTGGCCAGTTTATATGCTCTGGTGGTTTTAATTAGAGCTCAAATAAAAGGTCATCGTTAGCAATGTCCATGGTAATTAAATTATCATTTTCAGCAAGGGTGGGGCGAGAAAGACGCCCCACTGCCGGTAAGCATAAATGTCAATCTGCAATAGGGTCGTGCACTAATGACGTCACGAAGATTTAACCCACGGGGTGATTCAGACAAACAAACCATTCCATGCGCTACTTCTTTGAGAGCGGCGTATGGAACAAGGGCGCTCGTGAGCTCTTCAGCACGAGCGTTAGCCCTTCGTCGGAGCGAATCGGCTCTATTAAAACAGCAGGGCAGGGCTAACGCTCGAAACGTCAGCTTCCGAATCTCTTTACGGTGGACAATTCACATTATCAACCCAGTTGATAAAACCAGTTATCTTGTAATACTCCCACCGACGCAGCACCACAGTTTCTTTAGAAACTTGCCCCCTTTATTCCTTTCAAGTAAAAGTTAATCGTTAACAATACCCATGGTAATTAAATTATCATTTTCAGCAAAGGCGGGGCGAAAAAGACGACAAAAAGCCACGACATTGTGGCAACCCCACCAAGACACAACTGCAGAGCTCACGAATCGAAAAACAAATTTATAGCAGAGAAAGGAAAATAATATTGACGAAGTAACAGCCCGTGCCTGACTAACGTCTGTCGATACTCTTGTAAGAGCTGGCGCAAAATGACAGAACATATGGCAGCCCATGTCTGACCTACGTGCTGTCACGCGATGACCCGGGGCGATGACGCACAACAGAAAAAGTAATACACAGCTAAATACGTGACGACGGAAACTGTAGCAGCCTATGTCTGACCTCCGTTTCCGACATCATCACTTATAAATGCAACTAGAATAATATACGACAGAAAATGTAGCAGGCCATCTCTGTCCTACAAGGTCGTCAACAATAACTACGGTCTTGATCATAGCACGAACGCTCCAGAAATAGTAACAGCCCATATCTGACCTACATTTCTGAGATTGAAGGAAAATAAAAACAGAAATAGAAAGCATAAAAGCTTTTGATAATGGGCTACCTTTTTGCATGTTTAACTTAACTTTTTAAGGATTAAACCACTGCAAAACCGTGTACGGTCAAAACTTGCTCTACGTTGGATCAAAATAGATCGTGACCAGCCCAAAGAACTTTAAAAATAGAAAATGTGCTGCAAAGGTTGGTCAAGACAACGCCTTTTTTCACGTTGTCTTAACCAACCTTTGCAGTATATTTTCTATGTTTAACTTAATTAGCTGCCCCATCACTTACTTGTATTTTCACGAGCCTTTAGGCGAGTGTATTTACCGCGAAAATCAAGTGACAAGTGGGATATTCCATGTTATATAATAACCAAATCAATGCGCGCGCTCTGATTGGTCAATCAGC
>OZ026601.1:7036934-7089434 GCA_964020085.1 Micromussa lordhowensis | reverse complement strand
AATGCATTTGACAGCATGCTTTGCAAAAAACAAATCTGTTTATAACTAGCTCTTTACAAATTATTTTAGACATGAGCCCCTCAACTTTGCAGATAAAGACGTTCGCAAGAGTTTAATAGAAAAGTAGCTAGAAATTAACTACAATTTTACGATACCAATAGTACACAAGCTTTTCACTTCTGAAAGCTACACACACACACACATCTCTCTGAAATTTGCTAGAGCTTGTCTACAAAAAAATAAAAACAGTACACCACGGCATTTAAACAATTTATCATTCTTGTTATAAAATTCAGGATTTTTGGTTTTACACTCCTTTGGACTACTATACGTCAGTTAGTGGTCGGCTTTTCCTCCCCGAGAGTAGGGGAAAACGGTGAAGGATTGGAAAGCAGGATGAAGCAAACCTCACCTATACCTTTCTCAATTTGTCTGTTGTTGTTATTGTTTTTACTTCGTCTTCCGGACGTTGTCCTGTCGCGCTCAGTATTCGCCAGTATTCATACGCGCTCTATTTCGCAAGGACAAGCGATTTCCAACAAATCTCTTCTTATATCGAAGGTTGCACAATACTTTAAAAAAATCATTTTTCCAGCAGATGGCAGCGGACTTACCCTGCTTGCGAGCAGAGTCGCCTTCGATCTTCCTAGAAAAAATCTTTAAGAGGAAGGGTTTTCTAGGAGGATCGAAGGAGACTCTGCGGCTCGTAGGGGGCAGCGGACTTAACAGCCAAAAATCGAGACTAGGGCATATCAGATTGTCCAGAACGAGGAAAAGGTGCGACATTTGTTGTCATCAGTTTTCTATCATAGTTTTTTTGTTTTACGAAAACGTAATTTCTCTTGCTAGTACGACTACGCAAGCTTGCGCAGGCGTTCCATCGATTACATAATTTTCTACGTTATACTGTTGTGATATACCGGCTTTAAAATTCGAACAGTGTCTGACCGCAAAGAAAACAGAGCAGTGCTTACATGTGAGATAACAAAGGAGCTTGTGAATTTAAAGTTTGTTTATCTGAAAACAAGTTTATTACTTTGACCTGTAACGTCAAAACATTATCCACGCTTGGCTTAGACTTAAGAATTTTTCCGCCATGCGTTATTAAAACAGTGCACGAAAGAACAAAATAAACAAGGTCAAATTTGTTTGTTTATTGGCTGCGGAGGTTTGACAAACTGTCAATCTTTGAGTCTTATTTAAAAGCATGGTTTAGAAATTCTTTGTAGTCAGTCAGCGAAATTTGACTGCTTCTGGAATGTTGCGGTGAACAAGCCACCGGTCTTCAGCAAAGACGACTAGAACAATGGCAGAGCCGCATCAATTTCACCTGATTTTCATATCAAAGAAACAAGCGTTAGTAATAAGGAGTTTCAATAAACTCTGCGATTAACAGAAAGCAGTAAATAACACAGGCCTCGACTTATTAACTCTTCATTATCATAACAGAGGCAGTAGAAAGTAATATAGTTTAGCAAGTTTCAGTAAACAAAGGCGACTACAATCATAGCCTGATTAAAGAAAGAATTTCATGATCAAAGTGCCGAAAACACTTCCTCCACGCTCGTTCAGTCTTCTTTTGACTTTCGAAAAAGACGAACCAGAATGAAACGGTGCTATGCAGAAACATTTGGTACGACAACCTTTCGGTTCGAAAAAGAACTGCTTGCGACCACCAGCCCAATTCATTTTGGAGATTGAAGCGTATTTATTAATCTTCTTCAATCTCGACTTTCTATTGTAAGCCAAATTTACACCTCAGTGTTAAAAACAAAGGTCAAATTAATTGAATATGCGTTTGAAACGCTGCCGGCATGGGCCTTGTCGATGCCGCCTTCAAAAGCAAGGAAATATAATCAAACCATAAACAATGTTAGCGGCAAACTTAAGGGCGTCCCACAACTGACTGAAAACACGTTATCGAGAAAAAATCCATTGCTGCTGTTTCTCCAATTCTCCCACCGCGTTCCACTTTTCTCGTGTTTTTAAAGAAAGTACATCACAGAGAGTTATAAAAAATTTTGATATACGTATAAAAACAGTGACTATTGAAGTACACACGTCCACGCTGTTGTGCGTTTTGAATAGCAAGCTAGTGTGAAAGGCTTGTCAGCTATGGCTTCTTTTTCTCAGACACTTAACTCGGACACAAAGTTAGTATTCTTCTCTTTGTTTGCCAAAGGCCATTTTATCGCAATTTCTCGCCAAAGGACTCTTTATTAAAACAACAGCTATTATATTTTTCTAAAGCACCGTGGAAAATGGGTCACCCGTTTCGAAATAATTTCTTTTCAGGCGTTAACTTTGCTTACGATGCCGCGCAATTTGATTACTATCACCTGTTCCGTTCTAAACTTTTTCGAAGGCAATTAATGAAATTAACATTCTGATGGTGTACGTTCGGCCGGAAATATGTTAATTTTGACCTGGACAGAGGTAAATAAGTAATTTCGTTTCTGATATGCACCTATAAAACAAGAACGTATGATCTATAATAACATAAACACAACTCTTTGAATTCCCGCTGTTACTTACTTTATTCAAGCTCATCGGATAACTTTACAACGGTAATAAAAAGTAAATCCTGCCCTTCATCGCGTACTAGATATTTAACTTCTGAAATCAAATCTGAACACCAAATTTGCCAAGTCAGAGCAACTTTCACTTCGTTGCGAACAAGGTCCGTCACTTGATATTTTCATGCATAAACACAACGTTAACGCTTTTATACAAATAATATTTACAAGTTATAATCATCCTAAATTTTCGTTCTTATGGTTGAAATCATTTCTATCGTTAGTTAATAAATATTTTCTTACTTGATTTTGCCAGCTATATTTCTCTTAAATCAATAATTTCTTCATGTATGTACAGATCCATCAATATGTAAACGCTTAAAAACATTATATTTCGGGCTTAAGTGAACGTAAACTCTTTTCGCTCCCAGGGCCGAAGTTAGAGTTAACTAACTTGGTTATAACTTTATGTTTATGTTCGTGCGTAAAATCCTGGTCTTTGACCACTCAAATGAAAGCCATTAAGCTTTATTTTTATGTGATAACGCTCGTTCATGACCATTTCGCTAAATTTCATTTAAGAATTTCTCAGAGTTCTGAACCGTTACACTCCTGGGAGCGAAAGGTTTAAACGTGGTTCTAACGCGCAACAAAAATAAATTAATAAATAGACAAGACATTTCAATGATCAGTTTAAGTTAAAAAGGTCAGTGAGAGTTCTTAAAGTGGTTATTATAGAAAACTAGTTTTTTTCGACTTCTAATCGTTTTTCTGTTGATAAAAGTTGAAGTCCAGAATTTGAACAAAACATGTGGTAGTAAGACTTGTGTGTGGTACTACAGAATTGAAAAAAACACCGCACGCACGCAATAGTTCTTGCCCCCAAAGATAGTTTTTGCAATCTAACAGTTTCGATGACTGGAAGTTTTGAGTTTGATTTTTCTTTGACTCTCTTCTCCGTCACTTACTAGTGATCGATTTCAACCTCCTAGTTTTTCACTCAATTAAAAAAACCTTCTCCTTGGGGTCAAATAAATTGCCACAGTAACCATTGAAAACCTTTCCTTTTGTTGTTTTCCTTGGTTTTGATTTAATTTGAGATTTATTTTTACGACAGGGAAACGTGTCCTTACAAAGTTCATGCTTGTCCTAGCGTGTTCCAAGCTGGATGAAGTGAGATTGCTGGTGCTTGAATACCTTTCGATCTGTCGTTTTCCTTGTGAGCAAGCTCCATATCGATGCTTGTTCTTGAGACCGAACTGTAAGAAGACGTGTTCATGAATGGACTCAATCCAGTGTGAAGCTGGTGCGGTCCGGCCGGCGTGTGATGAGAATGCGCTAACGAACTAGTCGGCATGGAAATGTTATCTAGCGCTGTTGGTCCAGGCAGGAGAAGCTGGCTGGATTCTGTTGGAAAGTACTGCGGTGCGTGAGCAACTGAAAAAATAGGAAATCAAAACGAGAATTAGTCTAAAGCCTGCCTGACAATTTACAAACAAATCTCCAAAACCATGACAAATAGAAATTGAAAGAGCTAGCAACTGTTCAAATCAAAATGCGCCCCAACAATTCAACAAAACCCGAACATAAGAACTAAACGAACTGGCAACTATTCAAATCAATTTGCTCAATTCTTCATTGATAAGAGCGAGCAGTCGTCTCCACTGAGACGCCTCTTTTCATGTCACATCTTTTTCAATAGGTTCCCACGTCTTTAGACAACAAGCTGGGAGAGTTTTGACCTTTTGTGACGAAAGAAAAGGCCAAAAAGAACGCCATTTTAGCGCATCCATGTGAGATGATTATCATTCGTTGCCAGAGGTTACAACTTGCACCAAAAGCAATCTTAATGCCGCTTTTTAATGTTGCTACGCAAGACATTTTGGTTTACAATAAAACTAGAAGAAATAATGAAACCGTGCGTTGGGACATTGGCATGTAATAAGTTAACTTAAGCCTTGATTATTTTGCCTCCCGAAGGCGGTGTTACAAGACACAAGACTGTGATTTTGAAGGACGTTAGTATCTTTTGTTCTACCTTGCTTGTGCCATGTTGCGAATTTCTCTTTTGATAAATGAACTGCCTTGTGAAAGGTTAAAAAAAGCTTATCTTAACGGAAGCCTTACTGCAAACGATTAAACCGGACTTCCACAACAAACAACGTCGCGAAATGGTAGTAACAGGAGCCCATTTCAGACCTCGATGAGGTTTGCTTAGGTCTCCTCAAACGCCTTCAATGAACAAGAACGAGTTTAGAACTTCTGTGTCGGCCATTTGGCCGATTGGTCCATTGTGTGAGGTGTTCAAGTATATTCTTTTCTCGACAATATAAAAGCCCAGCTGCGCAAACCGCGCAAGATGCAAATGTTAAAATAAAAAAGAAATCAATAACTTGGTCCTTTCGCGTAACAAGCAGATATTACTGTTCAGTTTTAAACACAGTATGTTAAGCTGGATTTTCGGCGAGGACGCCTAACACTTGAAAAATTCATTGTTTGGTTTCTTGTCGCCGAACTCTCCGCTTTTCTTTTCGTTTAGCTAAATTTTATGAGTTCTTTTTCGCCGGTTACGCGTTTTCTTTTTCTCTTTTCATTCCAGCTACTTCTTTTAGATGAAATATTATAATAGGAAGCGATTTGTTGACACTAAACATTTAACGTCCAGGAAAATTATGACAAGAGTAAAATTCCTGTCAAAAGCAGCCTTCCAAATTGACACAAAATTTACATTGGAGGAGTATATATTCGGATTGGAAATTCCAGCGGGTAGTAGTTTTATATTCCGAGGATGTGGAGTCCAAACGATAGCAAGAAGATCATTTAAGTTGTTTTTACCTTGTGTTGGTAGATCCGTGCGCTTGTGGTACGGATTGGGATAAGGCGCGGGGCGGCGACTTCTGATTCCAAAACGATCATATGGCGAGGATGGAATGTGGGCATACGGTCTCGAATGATGATGATGCTGGTATACTGGCGAAGGGCCGGCGCAAAACCAGCCGTCTGAAACAAGAGATACAACTTGAGAAAAAAACCTCAACATCAACAAATCGTTGAAATAAATAACGTACTAGATCTAAAACAGAAAACTGAGACACATTGGAGGTGAAAATATCTGCACGATAACGCACACAGCGTGAAATATTTGTGAACAAAAGTAAGGCTGATTTCTCACTTTTTCCGCCTTCTGATTGCCAACAAAGAACGCCTTAAGCAATATACACACTTCTTCGTAAAGGAAAATCGGGTTTCAGCGCCACTACTTGATACGTGGCTCAAGAGAATAGGTGCCAACGCAAGATGTAACCAAGTGCTATCTCCTCTGTTCGATGTTATTCGAGCAAATTCTAGACTGCTCGAAGAATTTCTCGACTCGTGAAACCGCGGGCGTGAGCGCAGCGTTAACAATTTTCGACAATTTGCTGATACGCACACTTAATCGCAAACTGCAAAGACATGCTCTAATCGGCTACACAGTTTGAACGTGCTCTCGAAGAACAACACACAGCATTCGATTGACCGAGTTTCAAGTGCACAATTCACAAACATCTCATAAAATAACAAATCAATTTGTTGTGAAATAACAAACTCACATTGCAAGTATGCGGAATGTGACTCTACTGCTTGTTCCAGAGCGTCTTTCTGTTCTTGCCTTAAGGAAAAATAAATATATACATATATATATTTAAGACTATAATAGACGATCAAAGAAATTCAAACCTAGTGTACGCAAAGGGTAGGAAACTTACCTTTCTTTCGCGTCCAGGAAAGCTTTGGCGAAAGGGTTGTATTTAATCTTAAGACTGGTAATCTGATCAAAGATAAGAAAAGAAGGCAATCTTTTTTTAGTTTCATTAAACTTCCTGGGATACTATTGAAGAGACCTCAAGCAGTGAAATCCAGTTTTCGAAACTGAAAAAAAAAAACGTCCTTACCTCTTCGTTTTGATAAGCCGTCACGGCGATGAATTGCGTCTCTTGAAATGAGTGAGAAACCACCGTTCGATTGTTTTCTGGGGCCCCGACGCGAATGATGTGAATTCGTGGCTCGTACTTGTGTAAGGAATTCAACATGATCTGAGAAGAAAAAGACTCAGTTATTCAATAATTGGTTGTTTTTTTTTGTAGCAAAAAAAAAAAGGATTTTGTATATAATACAACGAGTTGATATTGAAATTCACGTGTTTCATTCAAGAGTTAATTTCTTTGTGGCTAATAAAAAAACAATCAGCGAAGTACCTGGACATTATTAAATTTTATCCCAGGCTAACTGGCCGTAATAAAAAAAGAAAAGGACTTTTCTTTTAGTTCGTGATTTGAAGATAGATTAAGCGCAAAACAATATTTATTCCATGGCGGACGAAATAAAACGTAACAACAAAGAAGAAATGCACTTACTTGTCCATTGCCATTCTGTTTGTTGGTCAGTTTGACTTTGGAGAACACCACAGATTGTTTCATCCAGTGCGCTCCAAAGTTTGGGGAATCGGGATGGATGTACACGCAGCTTGGTGTCGGAGGTTCAGCCTTCCCACCAGAAACCCACTCTCCATTCACGTACTTCCAACGGTGGTCCTCCACGGAGACGAAATCAAGCAGGAAGGAATACATAGCCTTAGGCTCCAGACCGGTGACGTTTATTTTAAGAACTGGAAACATCCGCCTGAGAATACAGCACCACAGTTATTTAATTTAACTCAAAATAACTTTTAAAACTTTTAGGATGAGTTAGTTACCTTCCGTTTTTGGTGACGATCATCTCATTCGTCAGCGATTTGAAGCGCCGCCATAGATCGGCCTCGTCAAGCGTAATCTTGACATTGCTGTCCTCGCTGGAGTCATCAGTATTTGCGTTCTCTGTCTCTCTTGGCCTTTCACTAGACATTGTGTTCTCAGCGGCTTGTAGAATGTGGTTCACGGAAAATGATGTGGGTTGTTTTTTCTCCTCCGAGTGCATAGCGTGTGTTGACTCGATGTGCTTTTGCTCACAATGACCAGACATTCACACAGCGCGGGGTACTAATAAACTAGCACAGGAACAGATGATCGAACCGAAATGAAATTATTGCTCCGTCGATCCAAGCAGCTTCCTAATTAGCCGTCAATGAATAAAAGTCACACCTCGTTCTGATATGTCAGAAAAGTAATTAACCACAGATATTTAAATCCATGTTCGTGGACCAATCAGCGCGCGCGCACGCACCACGTAAAGTAATTGAAATGCACAAGCAAGGAAATCTAGCAATAAACAGAGGCCGAGCGAACTTGACTCAGTGTAAAGAGGCTGACCAATCACGGAGCCGCTCAATAACTCTTCTTTGCTTAGAACAGATTAATAATTATTGGACCGCTCTCAAAGTCAAACATACTGTACGGGGTGTGAAATGATAAGAAAACGAAAATGACATCGCCTTAGAGTAGTTTAACCTCTAGGTCAGATCTCTTAAGTAAAATCAATTAATTGGCCCATGAGACAGACAAGGACAAGTTTATCTTTCCGTGTTTAGCCTGGTTTGTTGGTAAAACACGTTTAATGCAATTGTTATTCTTTGCGGTCTGCCCGGCAGATCCATAATTTATTATCGGCCACTGCAATAACCTTAATTAAAGTCAATGCTTGAAGTAGTTATGTTATTAAACGCTATTTTGATAACTAGATGCCATTCACTGGTCAAGTTAGTCAGCACTAAGCTGGTTTTCCGTCATGATAGGCAAGTGTCAATTTCTAAAATGCCTCATGTGATGGCCGAGTACCATTACTAAGTAAAGGTTTGTGACCCCTATTGAAGTGATGGTGTTTAACATAAGTTGCCCTAATTTTCACTCATTTATAAATGTCAATAGTTTTGCGAGACGCTTCTCGACACCGTTCGTAGGGGCAATCTGTTCGGGAAACAATCACCGACTAGTCGCTTAATGTAAGGGGCGAGAAAAGCTGTGAAGCAAAGTACACCGCCTGGAGGCAATAACTCTCTTCCTGAATAATGGCGGCTTCTTCTCTTAGGCGGTAAATTATAATTCCTAATCCACAATAGACCACTTATACGGTTCTACGTCGGTTTTTGTTTATGGTATTTTTAACACAATGTGTTTATCTGACCGTCGTGGACAATGGGGAACGATTTGGCTCGCTCTTAAAAAAGAAAAAGCCGCCCACAAGGGGTTAATCGGTGCTTCAATGAGACAGAGCGCGGACCTGACAACGAAAAAAGGCCGTCTTAGGATAATTCATAGCAATTATCGAAGACCCTTAAAAACCGCTACTATTAAACTTAAGATTCCACAATACGCACTCGCACTCTTTGGAGTAATTGAATTAAGATTACTCAGATTGTAAATATAAAAAAGGTCTGAAAATTATAGTCGATATCCAAGTTCTGTCGCTTGTTTTTTCAGATGTCTTGTGCTTTGTTGCCCTTCCGTTGGGATAAGCATCTAAAAACCACAGATATACGACCATTATGACAACGGATAGGTTAATTCATCTTCCAATTTTTGCAAACAACTTCGATACAAAACAAGAAGATCCAAAAATATACAAAAAAGGTCACTGACAGCAAAAACAAAATCTTGAAAATTTATTTTGTCAAAATGTTGTATCAGTTATTGATCTAGAAAGAAGTCTTTATTACATTCGGTTTCTCAAAGATCTGATGATTGCAGAATCTTTTATTTATCTCCCCCTAATTGGAAATGGTGTATTTGTCTAAAATAACATTCTAGCGGAAGCTTCAAAGAATTGATTGGAATTCAGTTAACTGATTACCATATCAAATGAATTCCATAGTTTAAGCTCTCGTTTGGTCTTTTTCTTTTTCCTGGCATTAAAAATGGTTCTGCCTCTTTTATTTTTACTGTCTATTTAGAATAGCGCATAATATAATTTAATATATCCTCCAAAAAATGATATATAGTTTCATGTTCTCACGTTGGGTCAGTGAAAACCGGGCCAAAAAAATGGATAATATTGGCTGGTGGACTTAATACACAGTGTTGCATCTCACCACAACCAAACATACGTTAGGCTGCCAGTTTGCTCGCAAGTAAGACAGCTCATTGCTACTACTTAGCCTGCAACTATTGTTTTCTTATTTCTTTTGCACCTATACACGACGAACTTTGCGAAAACCCGTAGGTCTGCTAAGAACTGATATTACCCCCCCCCCCCCCCACCACCCCCCAAGTGTTGGCCATTAAATTAAACATCGCTATGACAGCGTGTCTTCACGAAACTTTTACGTTGACCAGGACATTTGTTTGCAAGCGGGACTATCGACAGCAAGACAAGAAATTCTGTTTCCTTTTTGTTTGAATTTGTTACTTTCTTTTGAGTGTAAGATTTCGTGAAATACGATTTCTTCGTGCACTTATTACCTGGACTTATGCTTGTCGTGTTTTTCCGCATGGCAACTCAAGTACCACTTGACACGTTTGGATACTACTGAGGTATAACTCATGTGAGAAGAGAAAAAATATTTATTTAAAAGTTTAATTCTTCCAATGTTGAAGGCTTTCAATTAAGCTCCTTTAGATTTAATTTCATTTACAGGCCTTTAATCCTTAACTTCTGTGCTTTAATTTTCTTGTTAGACAGAAAGAATAACATCACAAAATTAGAAAAGATATTAAAGTTATCTGTTTGTTCACCGTAATTTCCATACGACGTTTTTAATATTTTGGATGAAAAGAAACTAAATGAAATAGTAAACATTTGAAGAAGGCACCCCTGATGTTATTATTGAAGATGAAGGAGCGAGTCTTTTATGGGCGGCTGCTTCATTTGTCTGGTACCAATCTGTTATTATTCCTATTAAAGTCTTCGAAATCATGACTAAAAGATCACTCACATTTTCCCAGCATAATAACAGAATGACCTTAAAACTAACGCTTTGCTCTAATTGTTGTTTACTTGCTCATTTAACATAAACAAAAAAGACCAAAAAATGATTAAGAAGTTCTTTCCGGCGCCAGGAGGTTTCATCCTGCAAAGTCGTAATTTAATGTACCAATGTACTAAAAAAAGAGCATTCTCAAAACGGCAAAACAAAGAAAACACTAAAAATCTGAAAAAACCGCGCCAAAGAGACTGTACTTTGTTCTCAGACCGGGCGCATTACTTCCTTCTATTAAAATATCGTGTTTTCTTGTTTTCGAGTCATAGTCTTAAAAATTGGAAATAATAAAAGAGACGATTGTAAATAAGTTATGCTGAGTTCTCTAAATCTTTCTCATTTTAAAGCCTTTTTTTAAAGTCTGTCGTTTTTTTCAGGGCAACGAATAGACCAGAAAAGAAGATGACAAAAAGTGCTAATTAAAACGAACCATGTTCTAATTTGGGCCTTTTTCAAAAGTAAACATTTCACTAGTAAAGGTAAAAAAATCATCACGGGAAAAATTGAAATTGCCAGTCGTAGATGTTTCATTTTTAATGATCATTTTATGTTTTGGTCTCAAAGCTTTTGGTAAAATTAAAAATCGCCAATATCGTTATATTCTAAGCAGGGTAAAATACAATACAAGTTAATAGTGTGTTTTTGAACAGACCAAATAGATCTTCTTGCAGCATTGACCTCTAATTTCAACCAGCGCCTCCAGAGTATTGCGAAAACAATTGATCCATAATGGCTGCAAATTACGGAGGGATTGATGATGTTTACCACCGATAATTACCAATGGCCAAATAAACAGGGCATAGTATTAAGAATTTGAAAGTGACCGACAAGAGAGCTGGGCTTATTATCCCGTCTGAGATTTTGGTGTAAAGAGGTTTTCATTTTTTAAATCACTATACGACAGAATTTTTCTCGTAAGGAGGTACACAATAGAGTACTTAATGCACTTCCTTTGCGTGGATTCTAATAGGCCAATTGCGAGCATTAAAATTCTAACGTCGCGCTAAAACGTAACTGAAAAATCGCATTGATATCGGGACGCGATTAAACAATTTCCTTTGTTTTATTCCCCTAAGCCTCGGCGCCATGTTAGAATTTTCATTTATCAAAATTGACCTATTTAAAGCCATTCAATTTCAAACAAAGATCTCAACAAAGAGCCTCGCGTAAGGGTACACTTAAGCGCTTTCAAAAGTAGGTAATTTCTTTTATATCGATTTCTTCGAGGAGTACTTGTTTGAAAATAACTTGTCCTTCAAAGACAAATGGTTTCTTTCAGACATACCTGAATAAATTACGAGTTCTTGAAATCTCGCTGCAATCTTGAATACTGGCATACTGATTAAAACTAGTAATTAGTAAAATGGTTGTTCGTGAAAGCTAAGCGGACTGAGGTGCAGTAAAAGGATTGCGAATACAACAGTTGTCCCGGGAAGTTGTATTCGCTACATAAAAGGCAAAATGAAATTAAACTAATGTTTCAGTGCTAGCGCGATCGCGTTTGTTTCGCGTAACATCACCTGTATAGAAACAAAACAGTCTTCACTAATTCGAGTAATGGGCTAAGCACACCTTTCATAATTGCTACTTTGAAATTCAAACTGCTTTTTAATTCATTTTAGCAGGGACAAAAAGTCGTTGAAATTTTTTTCCGTTTATTCTTACTGCACTCCCAATTTTTGCTCACATATAATAAAATAAAAACTTGGCGAGAAGTTAGTAGTGGTGCATCTATGGAATGGCTGTTCATCCACTGTTCCCAGATCAAATTAGAATCTTAGTTACCACACGATTCCTGGCGTATGCGTTGTGTTGGCAAGGAAACCTGTCGGCAAACCGCTCTCGGTGTAATTTCAAAAGCGCCAAAAAGTCATAAAGACGCTGCAGCGATTGATTCTTTGTTTTCACCTTTTGTGTAAAATTTAAACTGCTATCCAAAGCAATATATATAACTGCATAGAAAACGTCGCGATATTGGTGTGTTCTGGGCTTCAATTAGTTGATTACACTTTGTCTGGCATATTCAGGAAACTGTGTTGCAGGGGAAACACGCTGATAAAATTGTCTTTAAAAGAACATACATTGTAGCCATTGTTTGCGTAACCAGCGAAACTTCGCTCTCGTTAATACCTTTTTTTCCATTTTGTGTTTATTTTACTAGTTTTCCCACTCTTTAATCTCAAGATAATTTGCTATTAAACTACAGTTTTCTTTTTCCAAATTCTTCTCTTTCCTCTGAAACGAGAAGCTCATTATATAGAGTACAACGCTTATTAGCTAAAAAAATGAAAAATAAAAAACCTGTGTTGCTCCTGTTTCAATGTCCCGTTCAATAACAGGGTGACTTGATTTAGGATATGTTTATACCGGATGGAAACCGGCTGGTGCAACTTCTTGTTCGCCTCAGATGAAACTGATATTTATTTCAAGATTCTTTGTATGTGGTTGAACGGCAAATTCCAGGAATCAAAGCACTTTATTTGTTAGTTAGCGGTCAGTTGAATGGTTTACACAGGCGCGATGGATTCAGATTTTGTAGTGACTGAGGTCTTTGTATCGTTTTCGTGAGCGAGTGAGAGAGTGAGCGTGAGCGAGTTTTTTTTTACATGTATCACAGTGTTTCTCGATATCTAGCTAAGAACATAAAAAATTTGTCCTTGCGAACTGCTTGGGCAAAATTACGGTGCGCAACTCGCCAAGGATTGTATCTCCACAGAAAACCAGTTATATTCCGACGGTAGGGCCACTTTGAAGAAATCTCACGAAGGTTCCTTTAAATTTTAACTTGGAATTGCTTACTAACAAATCCAAAACGGTTCCAGAAAATCCAAAGTTGGTTCTAGAAATTCGAACTTTTAATCTTGGCATTGTCCTGTGCGTTGTGTTCTAGAGGAACGCTTTCCCTCTCAATAGGCCCTTTGCAGCTAAGCCATCACGTGACCTACTGTTCATAAAAGTATGGGATATAACTTAAAGAATGACCGAAATGGGAAAAGCATGTCGGTGAATAGAAAAAATGGCCAGGTTTGAGGCCCCTGGCATTAAAGGATGAGATTTTATGACGGTTTAAGTTTTTAATAAAGTTAAGAAGATTTGTATGGAAAAAGTTGTTGGAGAGCAAGACCTTTGGGAGGCGCGGTGGTCTCATAGCCCATTGCAGAAACGTGAGAGGACTGGGACGAGTTTCTTATATTGATTAGATTGAAAATCTAAACATTTCAACCGAAATGTTACTGAATGAAAAGCTACCCAGCCAAGTTTGTGAGTTTTCAGTTGAAAATTGTTCAAATGGGAGAATCTCAAAAGTTGCAAAATTCCATACAAATCCTTATAATTTTGTGGCTTGTCTACCCAATCCATACAAACTCTCTATTTTAGGTGATATTTGAAGAGCTACCATTTTGCCATTTTCCTTCTCTAAATACTTCTATTCTTGGTAAATATTCTCAAATTTAGATGATCTTTCATTTAAATATCTTAGTTTTTCAAACAAACGGAAAACAACCATACTCTTTCCCAGTCCTCTCACGTTTCTGCAATGGGCTATGGTTAGTGCGCTCGACTCCGGAGCGAGCGGTCCGGGTTCGAGACCTGGCCGGGGACAGTGTGTTGTGTTCTTGGGCAAGACACTTTACTCTCACAGTGCCTCTCTCCACCCAGGTGTATAAATGGGTACCTGCTATTTGTTGGGGAAACCTAACAAAATTGCGGGGGAGTGACCCGCGATGGACTAGCATCCCGTCCAGGGGAAGTAGAAATATACTTCTAGCCGCTTCATGCTACAGAAAACGGGATAAGCTCCGGCAGCTATGAGCCAGCCTTGGCTCCAAGGCTTCACATGATCAAAAACTCATTTCCTTTTTTTCTTTCAGATTTTGAAAGCGTGTTCGCTTAAAACTTAACTGGCAAGGTTTTGAGCTTTGAGTTTTATCCAAAGGCTGTTTATTTTGAGTGTAAGTTTTGGATTTCACGGTCCGCCATTACTCACGTTCAAAAGTGACCGATTAGATCTCAGGGGGTTGGATCTAGAGAAAATGACATCATTAACTCACTAGCTTAAAATTGCAGCGTATAAACACAATTTATTATGCATGCAAAACACTCCCGTGCTGCATATTAATTCAGCCGCGTACACACGCATTACATTCTTAAACTAGTGAGTCGTTTACGTCATTTTCTCCTTGACCCAGCTCTCTCAGGATTTTAAATGGTGGAAGATTAAGTAAGAAAGTTCCAATTAAAATAAACAGGTGTCTTTTTAAAATCAGAACTTACTGAAAACTTGGGTCAGTTACTGTTTAGTTAACATAGTTTTGAAATCCAAAGAAAAATAAGAATTGTTTTTTTGGTCGTAGTAGCACTTTAAGTTATAGAAGAATTTAAAGGAAGAAACCGACACGACGTAGAATATTTTTTAAAGGTGTACTATATTTCGGCTGGCCAAACCAGCCTTCTTCAGCTACAGCAGCTCACACTATATCCAGCTATACCTGCAAAGTGCTTGTTGTTACAGTGGATTGCAATCCCGTCGGAGTACAATAGTTATAAATTTTGAGGCTTTGGTTTTGAAATCAAGCAAGTGCTTTGTCAGATCGACTTAAAAGTTAGAGGATTTTACTTGACGAAAAGTAAAATCATGGGAATTTCCATGTATGCGAGTTCGCGTGAAAAAACCTCTTGCTCCCAGTCAAGTAACGCACAGCAAAGAATGATAGAAATACTGTTGTGTGTGTTTGTGTTTTATTTTTTGCTTGTCTCCGGCTAAGAGAAAGGAACATGAAAATCATCGACGATTATTTTTCACGTAGCTGCTAGAGTTCAATGGCATTATTGTTGCGTGCAAAGCATCCAAGCTAGAGTAAGCCACAATGTACTTCCTTAACCATGCAAGTTAGAAGCGAAGAACAAATAATGCTTAGGTGGTGGGAGTGTCAAGCAGATGATATCATCCACTAGTTCACGATTCAGACTGGTGTAGCTAAATTGTCTAAAGGAAAATTATCTACCATGCAATGCCAGTGAGACTTCCGCTTTTTTATATAGCATTCTATGGCCTTGCTGTGAATCAACGATAATAGCAAAGCGCCGAGTGACGTCATGACTCAAACAAGATTCAGACAAACAAACCGGAATGGTGGACGATTTTCGTAAAACACATTCTGAAACAGCCGGTTTTCCTTAAACACATTTTTAAAACGAAAACTTCCTTTAGATTCCCTCTAGTTCTCTTAGAACACGTTGATGTTGTATGAGCCTTGTGGGGATATAATCATTTGCATTCTACTTTTAAGCTTCGCGCGCTTCGCTATTGGTATTTTACCACAATAGCTACTAATCTCGCAATGTGATTGGCTAATTTGCCGTTGTTGATAAGAGTGCAGACAGGGCTGCACACGTCAATGTGTCTCGTAATGCCATTTTAAGCTCGCGCTCTGAAAAAAAAAACAGTTTCTTTGACGTTGAAGTTGTTGTGGACAAATGTTGACCATTTTTTGACCACTGTGATGACGCGTACTCGTTGTCGACAACTCGGAGTACAGACCACGCTAAACCGCATTTGATTTGTTAAACAGCAATAAAATAAACTAGATAAGCCTTCACAATTCTGTCGGCCCAAGAGCTCAGCGGGATACAGTCTTGTTTAGAGCTTTCGTCTAAATATGATACTAGCGTAAAATGCCCTTTATAATCTTGAAAATGTCACGCTGTAAGAAATTTTGGGATAACCGAGGGAAGCTTATACCCGGAAAACTTATAAGCTAAGCGGCGGCTCAAAAAAAATTATCGGAAATGAGTTGACACGAAACAACAGGCTCGGATTGACGAAATGTTTCTGATTAAAAATTGTTCTTCGAATGATGTTTCTTATAAAATTTTCAAAATGCAGTAACTGAGTCTGAGTACGAAACATTCATTAATGACTTATACTAAACAAACTTCTGAAACTGTTTTATTCTCTCATGATTGATATTCTCAACCAAAGAAGATGCCTATAATGCAACCTTCTAATCCACTGGATCCAAGTTCGACATCATAGTGGCGTTTCTGTAGGAAAAGGGATTTTTTTTGTAGTCCTTATGTGCTTCTGTAATTCCTCCGTAAGTACATTTGAAATTCGTCCAACGTTTTTGCGGATTCCAAAATGTGTTGAATCAAAAAAAAGAGAAAGTGGCCCTTCATTGGTTGAGTTGTCTTGGCCTCTCTTATTTTGGTAAAAAATTCACTATTGTTACAAGTGCAACGAGAAGTTAATACTATAACTCCTATATATAACTGGATGCTTTACATGTACGCATTGCGGACCTACATTTTTTAAAAAGTCACGGTCTTTTTAGTACAGGGGTTAGCGTTCGCTGGAGAAATCACAGTTTCAGCCTGGGTATGTTCGTAGCTTTTTCTTAAGATTTGGTGTCAGAAGTACAGTTCAATGAAGGAATTGAACCCTGCATCATCACCTTTCACTACGTTTCAGGCTAAGATTCAGACTGTAGGTATGTTGTTATTCGTGCACGTGAAGCAAAGCTGTTTCACGGGCTGTGAAAAAAAAAACCACAATTATTGCAGTAAGTTTTCATTATTTTATTAATTCTTAGTCCTGTCTAAAGCTGTTGCTATAGTATTTGTCAGGTGTGCGCACCAATTATCGCTTGTTACTTGGGGTTGAAGGGTGGTAAGGGGCCCTGGTGGAGTGCACTGGGCCACCAGGTGTATTTGTAAATGCCAGGAATTTCCCACTGTGTCATAGGCTCTGCCACCAAGTCGGTTGTCGCATGTCCTCGCCATAGCCCTGGTAATGCAGTTGTACTGCAGCTGAGCGACAACAGCAAAAGGCGGGTATCTGACGCCTTTCAAATAACGGGATATTGTGGCTAAGGGAAGGACGCCCTGACAGAAAACCCTGACCCTCCAGGTTGGGGGCTGGACATGGGGCCAATTCATCCATCCCATAAAAAGTTATCGATTACCGAAAAGGGAAATTCTACCGGCCCTATACCCGCCTAGGGTTATGGCCGTAATTGATTGATTGACAGGCGTGTGAACTGAACCAGAAAGGTGTGTGACGTAAATGACATCGATAAAACTGACTACCACTTCTATTATGTAAATACCTACTGCAACATTAAAATCACTGCTGTGAATAACAATTCAATGGTGAAATAGACAGCTCGAGTTATTCACCTTCGCTGCGAGGTACGTAAAGCCCTTCTCCGATACTTTTGAATAGAATATAGCAGACTAACCACGAGTAATTTCGTCCACAAGACAATCGCCCAACTGTGATCGGGCACGAAGTTGCAATTGACTCAGCTGACCATTGTGAAATGTATCTAGATTAGTTCTCGAGGAATAGCCATTGGGACTCGGATAATAATTACAAAATATATATTACCAAAGCTTCCGTGGTTGAAAAGCAAGAAAATCAGCTACTTGTTTTGTTCCTTCAGACTAACATTTCAACATGGAACGGGCAGATGACAAGCACGACATTGCAGGGAATACGGTAAGCAACTTTCATTTTTATGAAGCCGCTGAGCCTTGAGAGAATTACCTCAACGTTGTAAGGAGCTACAGTCAAAACGCAGGGGCGTCGAATAAATCAAATGTCTTACATGAATCCGGAGCAGTTTGTTTAAAATTCCTCGGCGGAATGTACTGAATCATCCAGTTGTAACCTTTATACCAATATTGATCAGGTTACGCACGAGTAACACAGGGGCAAGGTACAAATAACGTATCCAACAGAAAATTCACTGCCTGACTGTGTTGCAGGTTCCTCACTCGCACCTACCATACGGCGAGCATGGAGCGGGATTGTTCTTCTCTAAAGTCCATGATACTTTGGATTCTATGAAGGAGCTGGCCCCTATAGCGCTGGATTGCGTCAGATCTGTTCAAGTGACCCCGAGTTCTGTATTTACCATAGCTGACTATGGCAGTGCCGATGGAGGGACGTCGATGCCGCTCATTTACTCATGCGTGGAGGAGTTGAGAAAGCTACACGGCAGTGAGCTTGAAATTCTCATTTTCTATGAGGACCAACCAACCAATGACTTCACATCTCTATTTTCCTTCCTTCAAGGTATACATAGCCCGCAGACAAATCACCAAACCCAGGGACCCTTAGGAAGTTACGACGAAAGACGACGCATCGTCAAATTTTGATATGCGTCGACACAGTTTAACTTATTTAACAATAATAGACCAATTTCGACATATTGAAATTCAGCCTAAAACAATAGACCTCAGCAAGAGGCTCGGGGGAATAACCACAGAGTTTGTGGGGTTTATTCTCCAGAGCCTCGTGCTGAGGTCCATTGTGTTAGACTGAATTTTAATATATCGAAATTACATGAAGTCTATTTAGATCTGTTTGGTATGTCTATCGTGTATAACGCTAGCTCTGATAATGTTGAGAAAGCGCTCGTTTTTGCAAAGAAAGGGAATTTTTATAGCCTTAAAAAAAAAACAAAGAAAATGCTGAGAATAGATTTTCACATCGTTGTTTTGCAGTTGATTTCAAAACAGTCCACTTGAATAAATCCCTTGCAGAGTTCAGTGTTGTGGTTATTAAGGTCCCGTCCACAAGTATCCGGATATTTTTTAATCCGCAACTTATTCTTTCCGGGTTAAAAATTTCCCCGTCCACACGTAGCGTATTCATAGAGAGCGGATTCAAAACTATCCGGATTCGCTGCTGAATTCACCGGCTGCATGTGGACGGAAGCCGTATCCGCAAAGAAAAAGTTGCGGATTCAAAAATATCCGGACAAGTGTGGAGGGGGCCTTAGTCGTTTGACTTTCTACCCTTTTATTACTATACTGTATGTATAGTGAACAGCGAACGTAAACTGAATCGTTCAAACCTGCTGAAATTGGCAATTTTGAACCAAAAGAACGACAGTAAACGAGGTGTTCTGTAAATCCCATACATTTGCTATAAAAATGTAAATGTCCACAGCACACAAACAGTTTGTCTGGGCTCTCTGTGGTCCGCCACCACAGACTGTGTTTGCTTAGTTTGTTGTCAAAGACATAGTCCAATTGGAGAGTTTGTTGGATACTTCGTACATTATAGGGTTATATTAAAACCGTTATTTCTAGATAACGGACACCAGTAAAGCAATTCATGTTTTTTTTCCTTCGTTTTCCTTGCAAGGTTTGATCCCAGGACCTCCGAGCTATTTCACGGCATTCCCTAATGTTTACGTGGCAGCATGTGGAACCCAGTTCTACAAACAATGTTTTCCAAGTGGTTCCATACACCTGGGTCTATGTTGTATAGCTGTTCACTGGTTAAGCAAGATTCCATGTAGCGTAACTGGCGGTTTGCTTCATCATCAGTCTCAAAATCGGGACGAAAGGGAACTTTTCAGTAAACAGGCAGCAGCTGACTGGGAAACGTTTCTTCTTATGAGAGCTAAGGAGTTATCACCAGGTACGTTGAAGTGTGGAGGTGCTGAAGCCTAATCATTAGCGCGCTCGACTCCGGATCGAGCGGTCCAGGTTCGAGCCTTGACCGGGGTCTATGGTACCGGTGAATGTTATGCTGGGGGTAACCGTGCGATGGACTAGCATTGGGATGCTAGCCCATCGCACGGTTTCCCCCAGCATAATATTCACCGGTACCATAGACCTCGGTCAGGGCTCGAACCTGGACCGATCAAGTCCAGTTTCAGTTTTTCCATGTAGTTAGTTCAGTTGTTATCTATAACTCAAGTACTACAATTTTAAAATACTTTTAGGAGGGACCTTGGCCTTAGTTTCGCTTGCTGTGGATGACGATGGATATAGAACTGGAAACACAAAGAACTGCAAAGTTCCATTTTTACAAGTGTTATACGAGGTGTGGAAAAACATGGTAGGAGACGGCGTGATTACTCTGGTAAGAGGTTTGACTCGGGAGGAAAAAAGAATACCGAACAACAAGAACATATCGTTGGATGGATTTTCAGCATACATCAACAGTTAAAATTTTGAGCAATTTCTCAGCTATCGGTTGACAGTTGCAGAGCTTAGATTAGTTCAGCTATGAATTAAACAACGCGTCTTTTTTGGCTGACAGTGTAAAGTAAGCACAGCTCCACTTAATGACTGGTCCCGAGGGAACCAGTAAATTTTTTTTTCCAAAAGAGATGGGTCAAACCTGTGGAAAACAAATAAGCACTTTTTCGACAACATCAGGCCACCTTCAACTGCACCCTCGGATCACGTGCAACAGCGGTCAACGTTTCAAGGGTAACAGTGAACTGTTTCCTGTTTGACGTCATAGTTTTCGCAATGTTTCCCGCTCATGGCATTTGGCGATAAACAGATTCATTGTTAGATGTCATGTTACCGTGAACTAGCCAATGAATGGGCGCGCTGTAGAGGGAAAAACGCAAGCTATATTTAAGAAATAGAGAACTTTTTCTGTGTTTACATAGACTCATCTAAACACGAGGAGGGTCTCGAATCTAAAATGTGTTTACATACTCTCATCTAAACACACCTATCGACAAATGAGAGTGCGCGTAGTGGCTCAGTTATTTAATAAAACAGTTTGTTATATAGCTAGAGTTTAGTTGATATCTAGCGCGTGTTTACATTAATTTTACACTAAACTCCAGCTATATAACAAAAGACTTAATTACTGGACCCTTGGGAAACAGTAAGTTTTGTTTTCCCTCGAATCTCCATGTTTTCCTCGACTTCGTCACGGAGAAACATCGAAATCAGTCGGGAAAACAAAACGAACCTTTTCCCAAGTGACCAGTAATTTAGTGTACATTATTCTCACACACGCACAGGATGAAGTAAATAGGACAACCATAGCTGCATATCTACGCACGCGCAAGGAAATACAGATGCCGTTTATGTCGCAAGAAAGTCCTGTGAGAAGGGTAGGTCTCTCACTCGCCTCACTGGAGATTAAAACGTTTGCTTGCCCACATGCAAAAGTACTCCAGGACACCAGAGACGCAAAAATGGCGGCCAAATCAATGGTCGAAGAAATTCGTACGTGGAGCAACTCTAGCTTCTTGTCAGGTATGATTAAGTATTGTTTATATTCTTAATGGCATTGGAAAAGATCGATTGTGGTGGAGAATGCAGCTCAGTTACAGGTTAGGTTTACCAATGTTTTACAACAACAACAATATAGTTCACGTTTGGAGGGAAATAGTAGTGAAAAGTAAATTGAGAATTGGCTGCCTGGAATAATCGTTAAGGCTAAGCCAGTAGGCCTTTTTGACAAATGACGTCACAAGCTCGAAATTCACCACCATGCAAGCTTCGTTTGCGGGAAATCTTCTCCAACCTCTGCCAACTACGTGTTGTTATCACAAGTGTATTTTGTTTTCATCTTTTCCTGCTTTGGGAATTGTTCGTGACAAAATTTACCATTTGCATTTTCAAAGAGAGTCTTGATGTTGCAGTTGGTTTGCTTGTCTGATGTCACCATGCTGTTAACTGAAGTAGATTTAGCTTCGACAATAGCGTATGCTCTACAGCTCATGCTCTACAACTAAAACTGATATTTTTATGATAAAATTTTAGGGTCAGGTAGTAGCTCTCGTAAGGTCTCACATGATTGGCTCGATACCCTTTGAGAGGACAATAGAACAAATAACAGAAAAAAATGCCCCTAGCCCCAAGACAGCAACAGCTGCCACACGTCAATAACAAATATTATACATTCAACTCTTTAACTCTTTTCTGATTGGCCGAAAGTCTACAGTGAATTGTCAAAATCAGCGCTCGTGACGTCATAACGGTCACGGGTAATCATGTCAAGGTCACGGGTTATCATGTCATGTATGACCGCAGTGCATGATTTCCAAGGGTAATCATGTCAACTTCACGCGATTCGTATTGATTGCCGTCAGTGAAGAAGCAGAAACATGGCTTCCAAGTTTTTGCGTTCGTTCAATGTATAATAAAACAATTATTAGATTCGGTTTTTGTGATATCCAGAATAATCAAGGTCTCTGTTAGGGTTATCAGCCTCAGCCTTCGGCTTCGGCTGATAACCCTTACCTCGACCTTGATTATTCTGGATATCACAAAAACCTCATCCAATAATTGTTTAGAATTTGAAGCTTATGAGAGCTGCTACATTTCCAAAATTGTATCACCTCTGTTAGTTTGGCAGTCCTTCATTTTTGAATGGCTGTTCAAACCAAAATTACTTTGTTGTCCAATTGCGAAGACCACCTCGCTTCTAGATCTCACTCCAACTACAGAACGCCCAATCCAGATCAGCGTCTTTTGAAACTGTCATTTGGGTCGAGAATCGAAACAAATCATATTCGAGATCATCCTGGCTTACATGTACGACTTCGTAAGACTATTTATTGGAAGGCTGGTCGCATATCAAGTACCGAGGCAGGAGGAGCTATCACACTGCAGAAACAGAAAATAAACCTCAGATTCTTTGTTTCTAACATTTAGGTCTTTCCGACGAGAGGACTTCAGAAAACAAAAATGCCACTCTTGATGAATTCTACCGCCGTTTGGAAGCAGAGTTTGCGAAGTCGCCCGAGGATTACAAAATGGAGCATGTCGTTGCAGTTGTCAACATAAAGAAAGCCTAAAGAATTAGAGTTTTGTGGATCTAGAACTGCTTGTTGATGACACTAATCATACTATATTTAGAAAATAATCCAAAGCAAATACGCGTGCTGATTGGTTTAAAACCGCGTTTCTATAACTCAGTAGAAACGAAGAACAAGCACGAGCTGTTAACGTCATGATGGCGCGAGCACAGGGAATTTAAATTTTGACTATCAAAGTAAACAACTTGTTTTTCTTTTTTTCGTCGCGGTATTTTCTAAAAGAAATTAAATAGACAACATGTTCTCCGTATTACTATCGAGTTATAGAAACACTCGTGAAAGTTTGGGAGAACTCGAAAAAGCTATGGAAATACTCGCCTGTACGTCGGCTCGTGTTCGCACAGCATTTCTCGTTCTCCCAAACTTCCACTCGTGTTTCTATTTAACAATTAGATTATGAGCTCGAGGTTTTCAAGAATAATGGTAGAATTTTAACTGAAATTTACTTCAAAATAACGGTTTCTAATTATTGCTCGCCATAGATATGGGTTATTGACCAAGTGTTCGGTCAAGATGGCTGGATATTGGCCGAGTTCTTTCTTTTGCGTGTTTATGGACCGAGACGGAGTCGAGGTCCATAAACACGCAAAGAAAGAACGAGGCCAATATCAAGCCATCTTAACCGATCAAGCTTGGTCAAAAAAAAATTTATTATTTTTTTTTTGTTGTTTTTTTTGTTGTTTTTTTTTTTGTTTTATTAAACCATAATTTGACTTACAATGTGCGATACTTACGCTACTAACAATACTACTCTACTTACAATACAACGCTTACAATACTTACAATGTGAGATACGCTACTAACAATGCTCCTCTACTTACAATACAACACTTACAATACTTACTTACAATGTGCGATACTTACGTTACTAACAATACTGCTCTACTTACAAAACAATTCACACTTACAATACTTACAATAGAAGATACTTACGCTACTAACAATTCAATACTCAAGTCTTAACATATCCATGTCCACTGTGAAAAAGGGGCGGGGATGTATGATTAATTCTACTGAAACGAGTTTCCAGCTCAAAGGAGAAAAAAAGAAAGATTAGAGATATCTTCCCTGCCGATTGACTGAAATTGAAACTTAAGGTACTTTGAATATTGAAGCAAGGGAATAGGAAGGAAAGTGTAAAAAGAGAGAGAGAGACCTCGAACTGGTAAAAGGTTACTAACAAGAGAAAGGTTCAATTTCTTTCTTATATTGTTTTAAAAATGGCTTAAAATTTTCAATAGTTGGAATATTTCCTTTGCTCCTGCAGAGCCAAATATAGAATCTCGCAAGCAACAGAACAAAATTAATTGTAGCTTTGTTTTTGGAAGTGTCAGGCTTCAGACCCAAGGCGACAAGATTGTTAAGAAGATAGTCGTTGGATAAAAAATTACGGTCCTTTAGAGAAAAAATGAGGTGTTTCCAGAAAAGTTCTACTTTGCTGCAGAACCAGAAAAGATGCGTAAAATGTTCAGCTTCGTCATAGCAAAATGTACACCTAATGTCATCTTTGTATCCCATTTTGACTAGCGATACGTTTGTTGCTAAGGTTTGGTGGAGGAATCTAAATCTAAAAAATTTATTATTTGGCTTTCGGGAAAAAGTTTTCTTGCGGGACAAGGCGCGTAGTCCCGAGCGGGCAAGCTCGCGAGCAATCACAGCGCAGGATTTGATTCGTCTTGCCCGGTCACGGAGCTAGCCATATAATAATAATTACCAGTAATAGTTATCACTAAAGCTGCCCCCGCTTTCTTTTATTTCTGCTGATTGGAAACAATAATATTGAACGTTGTTGTATGAACTAAAATGTTATATTTTTTGTAAACTATGTCACTCATACTGCGCCAGAAAGTTAGGCGTATTATCATAAATATGATCCAAAGAATAAACCAACACATTCTGTTTAACTCATTCTCATTATCAAATGATACATTCTTTACATAATACTCTCGCGAAGTGCATTCTGGAAAAAGATATCCAGTCACTCTGTTGCTCCAGTCTGATACTGAAACAAACCAATTGTCTTGATACACACTCTTTTTTATATAAGAAGATATTTTATAACAATATCAAGGCTGAAATTTGCAAAATTTTAAGAATATTTTAAGAATAAAACTGAGGCTGAGATTTTGAAAAGGATAGATATCATTTTGTGTGTTAAAACGTCTGTAAATACAATACAGTTTTATGATTACAGTTTTTAGGGATTATACTCAATTGTCCTTGACATCAGAGTTGAAACAAAATCGGGTACTTTCGTTTCCATCACGCCGCTATTTCTGAGCGAAATGCTTTTTTCAAAGCCGAAACGGCGAAGTGTTGTTTGGCGTGACATCTTGGCCTCGCTAAGCGGTGGATCGTGGAGCACACATGCACAATGTAACGCGATACAGATCCAGATACCAAACACTTGTAATTAATACCCCAATAAATTCTAAAACGGAAATGTCACGAGCTTTAATGTAGGAATAATACAAGAATATTTTCAGAATATTCAGCCTGGGCTGAAAAAAAAAAGAAAATAAGTGTACGAGCAAACGTATCTCGAAAGCAGAACAGAAGTGACAGAAGTGAGATGTAAACAGAAGTATCGCGTTACAGTCGCCATATATGCAAATTATTGTTATGCTTGGGTAATTCTGACTATGGAAGGTACTGTATTTAGCTATTTAGTTGGAACTGAACTGCACTGGCCTCGAATTCCAGTATACTTCAGATTTCCTACGATCATTTCCTTCCATCTTCAGGATCTCTGAAAGCGTTTTCAATTTGTTTTAGATCATAATCTCGGCCATTTCGAAGCGAATTTATTTGATCGCTGCTATAGTAATGGAGGCAGGCAAAAACAGACAGTTTTCCGCGACGCTTGAACTCGAGACTCGTGGCAAAGACGCCGATTCCACAAGTCCTCGCGCGCATGTCTCTTTGCTGGCCGCCCATGAGCGTTTGCGGGAAAAACGTCGATACCTTGCGGGCGTACAAGCGAACAAATCGAGATTTTTTGCGGCTATACAATCTACCGGAAATACCTACATTCTCTCTTCTCCAGTCTTCCTCTATATTACGCGGGGAGTCCTAAGATGCCTCCTCGGGTTTTTGGCCCTCTGCCTGCGGGGGCAATTAAACTTTGCGCCTGAGAAAGATCGCTCGGACTGAGCTGTCATTTGAAATTGAAATTGTGTGCGCTCGCGCAACATTTTGTTCCAATAATTTCTTTTAGTCTTCTCGGGAATGAATTTATCCATTGGTATCAAAATTTTCCTTCAAACTTTGTTAAAACGAAAAAATCGTAGTCATTCCTTAGACGACCTTCCGGCCAATGCACTCTAATAGCTGATAGTATACGAGTAGTTCAGCCAATCAGATTGCAGTATTTTCATTAGTATACTAGTAGAAAGCTACTAAAACTCGATAGAAACACGGTACATGTTTTCTGTTTCTTAAATATAACTGTTTGTTATGTATATGTGTCTGTGTATGTTGTGTCTGTGACCGACATTTTATGTAAAGTCAGCTTCTGAACTGGCAATCTGGCATTTTTAACCCACTGGTTAATTCAGGGTGTTAATTCATTATTATTAATTATAACTTTTAATTAGTTTTAATCAATTTTTTGTAAGAAGGGTAAATAAAGGATGTTGTTATTAAATAAGCAAAGAAATGTTGCAAATAGAACAGAAACTTCTAAAACCATCCTGCTGCTGGTATGCTTTGCAGTTGCCTATCCACAATGCGTGGTTCAGGTGTTGAACTGGGTGTTGAGCCCTGAGGGATAATCTACAGAGGATTTGAAACAGCGGAACCCTCAGATTTCTAAATCCAGTGCCCTACGCTACTCAGACACAACGACTCTTTTAATAAGGGTAAGACAACAGAGATTACAAACGGTTTAGGTTGAAACAGGGTCTTTCTGCTCGATAATTTGGTTTTATCAACTGGGTTGATAATGTGAATTGTCCACCGTAAAGAGATTCGGAAGCTGACATTTCGAGCGTTAGCCCTTCGTCGGATTCGCTCCGGTGGACAATTCACATTATCAACCCAGTTGATAAAACCAAACTTGTAATACTCCCACCGACGCAGCACCACAGTTTCTTTATAAACTTGCCCCCTTTATCTTTCTGCTCGAGCCACCTTGCCGTCATCACTTCAGCTCTTCCATCGTTATACTATGGCTCCTAATAGGGCACTTTTCGCGTGACTACCGAAAGCAATTCTTTGCTTGGTGTTTGATCTGCGCCATTTTTTTAAAATTATTTATATCAAACCGGCCATAAACGTTTTCCCGCGCTTCTCCCGGCGGCTACACTTGTTTTTATGTTATGAACTCGTGTTTTGACTGGTTCGTTGAATTATCTCTTACCTTTTTGATTGGACCAAAGACCAAAGTAATCGCTCTAGCCAATCCCAAAGGACACATTCAGACATTCCGGTAAACTAATCAAAACTCGAGGCGCGGGAAAAACTGTGCGGTTGAGTCTCGATTAGTTTTGGCTTTACTTCTTATTGGATGACAAAGTGGCGGAATTTTTGAAAGTCCATCGCTTACCACAGCATACAAAAGCAAGCAAATACGAATTACCTGAGAACACATTTTATCAAGCTACCTCGACTACGTCTCAGGTTTGCATAACTGTCTCGAATTCTTCCAACCCTCCTCGTGTCTAGATGAGGCTATATAAACACGGAAAAAGTGCTCTATTGCTTAAATAGTACACTGACCACGCGTAAATGTAGTTTTTGGCATGCTGCGATGAAACAGTTGATTATTGAAGAATTATTTTACAATCAAGTGATAATAAATGAAATTAAATATAACCTATCTAGGGTAGAAGTAAGTTGCAGCCAAGAAAACAAAGAAAGTGACTTAAAATTTCACCCCTGGCTAAATTAGAAATCTTTAGTCACAATACCGGAAAACGCTTTTTTTCCTTTTTAGCGAGATAAAAGGTACACAAATACCGAAAATAGCCGAGAAAAGCAAGACGAATAAGGAATTACGAGAAGGAAAAAAATGATCAGAAAAATCAAGACAAGTACAAACAAAACTTAAAAAGACCTCGCAGGATTTCTTGGGGGAGGAAAGTAATTCCTTGTTCGTAGACCCAAATCTCCACGTACCCGGTGAGGTGAGGTGAAGATGAGTAAGACATATCACACAGAGCGATCATATTCTTAACTTGCCGCGTTCTTGAGAGGTCTGGGCTCAGCTGTGCCATGACGAGTGCTAGGTACGTTGGCTTAGTCTATTTCTGCAAGAAAAAGATGATAACAGAATGATGTATTCAGTACTAAAATGATGGGGGAAAGCTTGCTTCCAAAAACCCTCTGACAAGCACAATGGCAAAGAAAAAGCTGAAATGTTCTCAAATGTCAACGCGCTCAGCGAGGTCATGCGCAGTAAGGATCCACATGGAAATACGTTAAGCAAATCAAATGGATACTAAGTGTTTGTTTCAAAGTAGTGTGTTAATAGTTTTGCTAAATTAAGAAAAACTCTTCCTGTGATTTGAAAATCTCAGAGTTTCAATAGTCTCATTGCTAAAACCTCGTGGTAGCGCCACAAGGGCAGATGCCAAAAATCGAAGGGATATGATTGGTTATTGCGTTTACGGATATGATTTTTCTTCATTACAAATTTAAAGATGAATTCGGCGTTGTTGTTTTCAAAACTGAAAGATGTCATTGATGAGAATATAAATTATTAAATTATAAACTGAAAATAACGATTTCAATGTTTAAATTGATATTTCAAGAAAATCTACAAACGAAGTTCAAACAGGATCTAACACGTTATACAAAAATTACCTAGTCGGTGAATTTATTTCAATATTTGGTTCCAGTTTTCGCTGTAAAAAGAGTGGAAGCCAAACCTTGAGAAGATTGGACAGTCAGGTGCATAATCAGCCAAGAGCTATTGTTCAAATTGGTGTTTATGCAATTAGCATTAAGTTTGCAAAACAGTGTATGCCCGTCAGAGTTTTATTTTAAGGTGACAAGTTCGGTAATTTGTTTCATTTTATGCGACAACCTACCGCGCTTTTGTTACCTGGCGCAAGGCGAAGCAGTCGACTCTGGAAAACACAAATGGCAACATGTCGCGGTTCAGCGCTCATGAATTTCGCATCTTCTTCGCTTCTGTCCTACTTTTCTCCTCATTCTGTAGTGTTCAAGGTAAGCCAAAGCTTCTTACAATGTGACTTAATGCTTGGTGAAGCGATGGTAGTGCCTCAAATCTAAATATACGTTGGCTTCGCGATTGCAGGCACTGACGTACACTTTGGCTTTGTTGTGAGTCAGTTTAAGTTTATCAAGGGCTCGTATTTTAGTCAAAACTAACAATAGCGCTTGTTCAACACTCGCTCACACCAAATTACTCGACTAACCCTCAAAATAGAGATAAAACGCTTTGGATATTTGTAAAGCAGTCTGTACCTCAGCTATGACTGTCTGCGCGAGTAGATCGAAACAGATAATATGCAGATGTTAGATTTCAAACCATTAATAATGGGAATGTTTTACTGGCAAAATAATGCCGACATTTGATACACTATGTTGGTAATTTTGGATTCAGACGAATACTTCTTCTTCTCTACGCATTTACAAGATCATTTATTGGTGACTGAAGCAGGCATCCTCAGTCTTGTCGCGCTACGACTTGAACAGGTGGGCACAAAGCAATCTGCAATATTACACAGAAATTGCCCCAAATCCTCTTGACCAAACGTCAAAGCATGATTAATTTGACTAAGAAAGGTAAATCATGAATGTTAGTTTTAATACTGAAAATCTGACAATTTCATCGCACCAATTACATTTCTATATCCGCTCGAAATTAAATTATATTCAAAATATGAATACACAAACATGGATGTCCGCCAGATCTTATGCGAATTCTTTTTACTACACTTGATGGTAAAATCCTCGATAACTGGGCTTAATGTCGTCAGGCGAAACTTATAAGTGCTTTCGGAAAGATAGCAAATGTCATTTTTGGCGTTATACCGTAATTTGTTGTCATCCGTCATATTTGACGAGAAAGGCACTCTAATTAGATGTATTGAATCAGAACAACAATCGAGTTCTTTGCAAAAGGCCTTGTACTAATTGTCTTCTCGCCTTCATATTGTAAAGAAGAAAAGTACTTTACCAGTGTAAACGCACTCTTGTGTTATAGTCTGATAATAAGGCAAGGTTTAAAAGCGTTAGGTGAAATTAGCCCCATGGGCTTTCGCTTGTACAATAAGTAATAAAAAATATGTTGACGTGTTTATAAAAATCCATTTAAATTACACTATCTGAATACATCTGGTTGCCAAGTAGAAACTTTTGTAGCCGTGTTGCTGGTAAACACGGGCCAGATTGAACGAAAATCGTTCGTTATAGTCAGTGGAACTGTCTAAACTTAGGTGCTAGACAATAAAATCAAAACGGATAGTTAACAATCTTCCATAAGATGTGCATGCATAACAATCCGAATTAATTGTGGTTAGCACTTCGTATGTAATTTGTTGAAATTGATAAAAATAATTACAAGCAAACAATTAAGAAATGTTTTGCAGTAGTCCTTTTAGTCCGTTAACGTTCAAAATTAATTGTTCTGAACTGAACGTGCATTGTGTCGTAAAGAATTCCGATTGTAGAACATCAGGTCAAACAGGATCTAGTGCGAAGAGACACCAATATGCCAATGCGTAAACGTAAAATAAACAACGAAAGTTTGCGCTGACAATTCACAATTGACTAATTGCTAGAAAAACTTTCAACAGACTGGAATATTTGCCCTACCTCGTCAACTTTATCCAAAATGGCAAACGGCAAACAAGAGAGGAAATAAATAGTTTATAACCAGTGAAAACAGGCTAATGACTGAATTTTTACTGTCAGCTGACAATTGTTACTTGTGCCATCTTTTGAAAACCACGGCTTGTGATTTTATCAACAACAACAATAACACAATAGTAACGGTAGCGACAGCAGAAACAGCGCTTTCAGTATTTTAACGAAAGACAAACAAAATAAATACTTGCAACCTTAAGTTATAAAATTAAAAGCAAGAAAATATGAATAAATGTGAAAACAGCGAAGGAAAAGACAGTGAGGGACATCTACACAGAAGAAATCCTTATAGCGCAGAATACATAAATTTATTTACTAAATTAAATAAGGCCGAACAATTACAGCTGTATGCGTAATGAACACACAAATGTACCGTATTTGAATATTATGACTAAAACGTATTTTGGTTATTTTGGCTTATTCAAATGGTACACGGTACAAGTTTTACTGACTAACGATAGAGTCAGCAAGTCTTTGAATAATTTGAAGACGTTTTAGTTTCAGTATATTATTTTCCATCTTTGTTTCCTTTAAGACGAGCTTCACCTGCGTGGGTTAAAACATAATATAAGCCATTAAATTAGTGTTTCCCAAGTTACCAACAGTTTGAAAAGTATAAATGGAGTATAACTGCGAACATTATATTGATTGAATTAAGGATAGATAAGTAGGAAACAGAACATTACGATTATATAAACAATTTAAAGAGCAAATACGTTGAAATATTATCGAATTATTAGTCGAGTTATTACATAATCAGGATGACAACTTAATCCTCCGAGGTGATGTACTGCTTTTTTTCTCTCGCAAAGTGTCAAAAATACGGTAATCGTTGCATCAAAAATGGGATGTCTGCTATTTGAATGAATTTATGACGTGGTGTCCTGGAGAGCTGGGGTCTAATCAGTCGTATTTTTGACGTTAGATGAGATAAGAGATTTTTCTCAGTGTGGGCTCAACCACAGTTAAATAAAATATGTAAATTACACTTCTGCAGGACGCCTGCGGTGAACGAGGTCTACAGAAAGTGAGATAAATACGTCTATTAAAAATCAATTCATATATTCCTCAGAGTTCTTAATACTAAAAGTGTTAAAATTGCCTCTTTTCTGATGGGATTAAAGTAATGTAATTTTGGCGAAAATATGAAATTCACGTTGTTCGCAAACCTTAACTTGTTCTGGAAAGGCTCGCACGCGGTAATGTAAGGAGATTTCTTTTACTGGCCTTCTTGTATAACAAAGTTCGACATCTATGTTGAAGTTTTTATACCACGGCCGACCTAGGGAGTTAATTACTCGAAAGTGCTAAATACGTGATCATAGAATAGGAAAATGAGCTTGTAATCAGAACAATAATAAATAATAAAGGTTAAGCCATTTAACATTTCCCAGAATTTGGGGCAATTTCTCGGTCTTTCCGATTAAACGAAACCAGCGAGTTGTGAAATATCAAATGGGACATTTGTGGCGAAATTTCGGATGAACTCATCAGCTTTGTATAGGTAATCATACGGTTTCGGTTTCACTGCTTTACATGATATCATTGGCCTACAAAATTTCTCATTGTCTTTCTGCCAATCATTATCCAGACTTACGATGTGTAATTTGCACTGGTGTTACACTTTTTGCACCGGTGTTACACTTTTTGCACTGGTGTTACACTTGAACTGCACTGCTCTCAGCCAATCAGAATCGAGTAATTTTTCATGTGTATTAACCAGAAATAGTGATCTTAAGAGTTGCCACGTTCGTGCAATTTCGCACTGACTTTCCCTCTAATTACAGGAAATTTGAGGTTATATAATTGTACAAAATAATTATCGGCGACATTTCTCCACTCTTGAAGACCATAGAAATGGCGTCCTGAATGTTTAAAACTCCATTGGAACCACGAGTCATATTCTATTAATCCACTCACCAAGCTTTGAAGATTACTTCAAACGTTAATTTTTGTAAGGACCACCGTGACAAAACAGAAGTACCGGATCCTCTCGCTGTAGAGAATCTAATCAGTTATAAGTTGAATAATACACGAGAATAAGCAAGGCTGATGACACAGTATAGGGATATATTTTCCAATATTTCGGAAGGCACGGCCTTCCTTCCTCAGGGTGTAACAGAGAATGACTCTAGTTTTAAACGTTACAAATGTAAAATATGGGAAATAAGATATAACTAGTGAAATGATAAATGTAACAAAAGTTTGATAGACAGGGCTAAGTAATAAATAACGATGAAAAAAGTAACGTAAAAATTTAAAAATTTGAAATTTGAAAATATGGTAAAACGTTACAGCCTGAAAAGTAGCAATGAGCAGCTATAAATAGTACAGGTGACCTAAACATAGAAAGCTAATACAAAAGAAACGTACTAAGTTTCATCTTTCTTATTGAGACCATGAGGTTCAAGGGTTTGACCTCTTTCAATGAGATATGCTTCTCTTGCTTTACGTACACCGTCACGATTAGATTTAACGAGTTCTAGGGGAATAAGTTGCATGTCAGTAGCGTTATGATTGTTACATAAAAAATGTTCGGATACCGTGGTGGGCTTAGAGCTGTTAGTTCGTTTGTCAACAGGTCTGCGATGTTCGTTGAAGCGGTCTTTAAGTCTACGTTTGGTTTCTCCTATGTATTATATTGTTTGTGACAGTGGTTACATTGTACCATGTAGATAACGTTTTTGGAGTTGCAGTCAATGTGGTGATTAATAAATCTAGAAGAATCTTGAAGATTACCACTCGTCAGGGAAAAGACGACGAGCTGATAAGGGATTTTCTAAATTTATTCTCATGGATGTGAAAAGTTAAAAAATTAATAAATATTATATGGTTGACGTGAATATCGACACGAGGATTTTGAAAACCACCTTATAATTATTTTCTGCGAAAGAAATTCACACAAATGTAAAATACAAATCCGCTTTTCTTCACTTGATCAGTCGATATTTGGCTCAAGAGACGTGGACTGAATGCTTCAGTTATCAAAGGTAACTTATAGAAACAGCGGGTAAAGTCTGCGTTGGGCTAAAGGATGCATCCCGCCGGAACTCATCCTGGTTTCCGTAACTTGAACCGACAAGAAGTATATCATTTTGGTCATGGCTTATAGAAATGTTATTTTCTCCTTGTGTAAGGTAATTCATGCTCAAACGGGTGGACGTTCTTCGAGGGTTTTTGTTACTTCTTCTCGAACCAAACTGCTACCTGGCTTAACGCCCGCGAGCGCTGTAAGGAGATTGGGGGAGACCTGGTGAATGTGTCTTCAGATTCGCAAAACGTGTTCGTTGCTTCACATTACTCAAGCCTTAGTTGCTTATCCGAGGGGGCCTGGATAGGGCTTCATCGTAGTCCAAGAAACAGTTCTCGATGGGTTTGGCTCGATGAGCTAGACGCGGAACCTATTTACACAAAATGGCACAGGAAAGAACCAATGAACAATCGCTTGGATAAAAATTGCACGGAAGTTCGCCCCACTAAGAGCATATATTGGTTTGGAAGAGAATGTTCCGATCAAGGATGTTATATATGCGTTAAAGGTAAGCATGGAATGTTCTGGCCAAACAGAAATGTTTGTTTTGTTATATTTGGTTTGTTCTGTACAGAGGAATTCATGGTACATCAAGATCCTGTTACGAAATTGTTCCTTATTTTCTCGATCTGTTTCATTATTATCGTTGCTTTTATGCTTTGGGGTGTCGTAAAAGCAAGGGAAAGACGGATTATAACAATAGCAACAATTAACCATTATTGGACGAGGTTGAGCAAAATATCGTCATTTGCCAGTGGCGACCAGTGCCTTCGGCTTCGGCGAATAATTGATCTGCGAGACACTGACAAATCACGATATTTTGCGATAACCGAATTCAATACTTGTTTATCTGACGATCACCAAGTTAGCTTTCATCAGTTTATATACCCCTCACACAGTTCAGGGAAGCGATCTGCTATTTTTCGACCGATAGCGTGGTTTCAATAAGGCATGCGCAGAATATTGGTTGAAGCAAAAGACGTTTAGACGGTACTACACATGAGCAGACCATTTTTGTTGGCAGTTAAATGCATGGAATGGAAAGAAATTTACGCAACTTTAGCCCCCAAGGGTCACTTTTCCGTCTTTGAAGTTTTTGTAACCTCATACAACAAGGTATGCTCGCATAAGCGTTTCTCATTGCTTCAACCGAGAACGCCTGTAATGAGTTAGTATTCTTTATTATAGAGTGCTTAATTTGAAACAAAACCATCATGAGCTGCTCGTCGGTCGTGGTTGGAGAAATAAAATGGCGAACCTTGCTGAATTATGTGCCGGTAAACCTCCTCATGAATAGATCCATAACAATGCAAATGAACATTAGCAACAGATCCTGAAAAGAACGAAAGTTAGAACTGATCTTTTCAATTTTTTCTTTAGATTCTAACGAGTGCAACAACTATAACATTTGTAGTGGCCAACCCTGTCTCAATATTGTTGGAAGCCATCAATGTTCCTGTGGCGCAGGTTACCTGACAACTAAGCAAGATAAAGAATGTGAGGGTAGGGAGCAAAGTTGAGTTTATACTTACCAAGCAATCAAGTCTGGGTTAGGCTTAGCCACAAGTTGCAAATGAATCCCAAAAAAGTTGCCGATAAAAGTGTCTAAAAGTTGCCAAAAAGTTGCTATTTTTTTTCAAAAAGTTGACGAAAAGTTGCCAAAATGTTTCTACTTTTCGTTCCTTTTTGGGTGTTAAAGATTAAAAATTCGCACATTGCTTCTAATTAAAATTTTATTTGTCAAAGTCCAATGATAATATCAGAGGTTCTTTCCATTTCACTTAATCAACAAATAGTCTATCAGAATGACATGAGCAAAACATGGTTATATACACGCATAATGAGCAGAATTGTCCGCCATCTTGTAAAACGGAAGCCCTTAGACCCTAATTATTGTATTGTAGAATAAATTGAATAAATGTCTATCGAAAACTGACCAATGTGGCTCAAAACGTGAAGAAAGTGGCTTCAAAGAACATCAAAAAGACCAAAGTTGCCGAAAATTCTAAAAGTTGCTAAAATTCTAAAAAGTTGCCGAAAATCTAAAATGTTGCCGAGCAACTTGTGGCTAAGCCTAGTCTGGGTAGCGTCGCAGAGAGCTTTGACCTAAGCTGTGTTACGAGGAGCCTTACCGCGCTCTACGTGAACTGTGGCTTATCGACATTTTGATTGTAGTCTTACCCTCCTCGGAATTGGTCAGAGTCGCTGTTGAAACTTCAACTCAACCATACATGGGGTCTTTTTTTGACACATTTTCGATTCTGACGTTACCTTGTTTTCATGATCGATGCCGGCATTTGTCAGATCTGTTTTTGTTGATACAGCTAGGGTCTTATATCTTCCTATAACTTACATTATTTGTCTCACCATTGGTTTCCATGCAATGAAAATCGCCATTGGAAGACTGGTCAAATTGGATGTTCTTTTTCTTAAAACTTGCAGCAGGTTACGGCTACAGCGAAAATGATTACACCAACTACGGTCTCTTAAGGTCTCTGTCCACCGAGTCAAGGTCCTAGCTGCATATAAACACTGCATTTGTTAACCTCTAAGCAAACACCTCTATTAAATGGACACCTTTCGTTTTATCAATCTAAACTTTGAACCTCTGATTGCTGGGTTCTTGCCCGGGAAAATTCAAAACTGACCAACTTGCGACTGTCAGAAACTACTCAGATCTCTGAAGGGCTGCGCCATTACAATGAAACTAGTCGGGTCGAATCGTAACATCTGTTTATCGAAGATGGCATGTTTCTCTCTCTTTTTTTTTCATTCTACACAGATATTGACGAGTGTAAAGACAAAAATGGCGGTTGTCCTCACGAGTGCGTTAACACACAAGGTAGCTACCTTTGTCATTGCAGAGATGGATTCGTAACGGAGAGAAATGGCACAGTTTGTAGACAACGTGAGTATCCAAGAAAATAAAACGTTTGTCTTTTGGCAAAGTTCATGAGAACGAGGGTTGCCCTTTTTGTACCCGGCATCCTCGGGTAGCCACATAGTGTCATTCCGGCACCATGAAACTTGTTAATGTCATAAGTCCTTTTCATTGCCAAGGAGAAAAGACTCTGATGCGATTAAAGAGTCTGAGGTCATAGTGTGTGAACATCGCGACCTGTAACTTCCTTCTACTCAACGTTTTTAAAACAAAGCCAAGTACTGGGTGTTGAAAAAAACGTAAACGTATCACACAAAGGACGTAATACAAGTGCAGAGCACGAGAAGATGAATTTTTGTTTCTGCCACATAAAATATAGACAGGCGATGCGTGAAGAGGGTATTTTGATGAACTAAGCATGGTATATCACAACTACAATGTATGCATGGTTAGTCGAAATCCACACATCAATGATATCGCACTTTTACTAGCGATTCGCTGAAAGCAAACACACATAAACAAGCTAAATATACAGAACAGGAAAGCAACTGAAAACGAAATACAAATAAAACAGGCAAAAATGACGGAAATATTTACGAAACGTACAAGATTTGTGTGGCGACTACGGCTAAAACATAATGACAACCGCAAAAGACTGCGGCAGAAGAAACTATACCAAACAATAGAAACAATGCATGAAAAAAATGGACGCGAAAATACGAAATGTTACGTAATCGAAAATAAATGGCGAAACTAATAGAATAACAAATATACACGGAACAATTGAAAGACGGAAAACAATGGACAAAAAAGCGCGAAAGCAAAACAAAATTGAGGCGCCGTGACTGCACGTGGTTCTTTCACTTTAAACTTGCAGTAGCCACGTAATAAGTGCAATGCCAGCTTATATGTTTCCTTTGACTTTCAACATGAGCACTATAGGTTGAAGGGCTTCTGTATAATTAGGTTTGATTTCCTTGTTAAACTAATTCCAAAAACATTCGACAACATCAGTATGCTGAGGGTAGACTTGTCTTATCAGTAGTTCAGAACATCCAGGGATGCCTAAGGTAGCGTACGCGTGTACTAGCCTTAAACGAGATATAGCGTGACCTCCCTCTTGATGACCAAATTCTTTGTAACGCAATATTCGCCTAAGATAGCCCGACCATCTTGTTGCAGAATCCATCACGCTGAAAAAGAAAGCTAAAATGAAAAGTGACATGAAAACCCTGGCAACGACCTCCAGCGGAACAAACGACTCATATGTATTAACCGAACCTCCTCCTGAGCAGCCAGCAGGTTAGTACAAATATTTACACGGTATAAAATTAACAAATTGATGTCAGTTTTTCATGCGTCTGTCCTGTTATTGGTCATAAATTTCGTCATCACATTGTCAAAGTACTGAGCTGTGGATCCAGGAAGCGATAGCCGAGTGGATCCGCAGACTACTTTGACAATGTGATGACGACATTTATGATCAATAACAGGACAGACTCATGAAAAACTGACATCAATTTGTTTTTTACGATAACAAATGGGCGAATCGCTCGCTCTCGCTCGCTGACGCGTCGCACGAATTTCAAATTCATGTGTCTGTCCGCATATTGACGATAAAAATTAGCCAATGAGCGCGCGAGAATTTCTGCAGTTATCGTAAAATGGTTGAATTTTGCACGCCAGGATATTTCACGAGCTTGAAGAACTGAGTAAACTACCCACTAGTATTAATATCTTCAAAACCAGCAAAAAAGGTATTTATTACGTCGAAAGTCTAGCGGTGGCCGCTAGACTTTAGGCGTAACACGCCTTTTTATGCGCTAACTATATAAGTCACTGTGTTGTCTTTTAGATCAAAGTACTTCATTGGCTCACAATGCCTTCCCCCCTTCGCGCCCAATGCTGCAGAAGTAAGGGGTCGTCCCGGTTATAAACTAGCATTCCCGCCTGGCAGACAAGAGATAATCCAAGTTTTAATCCATCAAATCTTTTCGCTCGCGCCCGATGGGTTTTTAAAAACGCGTTACGTGACTAAATATCCCCAGCAAAACAAAACTGGGGAATATCCGAACATTCCCCAATTTTCAAAGTCGCGCGTGTTGCGAAAAATATATGAAGGATAATAATCAAAGTAGCCTCCATTTAGGGTGAAAACATGCTCGGATATTTGTTATCGGACATTACCTGTTCCTCAAAGCTCTCGGAAAACTGTTCCCTTCTCGGAACAGATGCTGTCCGCGAGAACATTGCAGGCTATTTTTTATTTATTTCATGGTGCGGAAACTGGGATAAGCTCTGTTGTGCATGGTGCAGTTTGGCCCAGTACAAAATTTTGAATTAAACAAATACGTGGTGAAAGTAAAGTGTCGTCTTATCCACGAGCTCAACAAACAAACACAAGAATACTGGCAACGCTCGAACCACCATATCTCCCACGTGGGGCATTGTGGGAAGGGTTGTGTGGTGTGCTTGGATCATTTAACGATGAAAGGGAAACCACGGTTTATCTTCAAATCAGTTCGTAAGTCATTTGCAGTTTCAATCACTCGAAACAATTCAAATGTCAGCAAATCATAATTTTCATCGTATGTTTCAACGCAGTTCGTGCGGTAGGGACTATTGAGGTTGTGTAGTGTGCTCTTGTTTGACAAAAATACCTGTTACCAATGTTCATTTTCCTTCCTCTACTTCGGATTTTAGATCAACTAATAGAAGAACCAAAGAAGTCGCCACTAACAAGCGGAGTGCTGTTCACCATGGCTATTCCGCTTTGCTTTATTGTGTGTTTCCTCGTGTTATGCTACATCAAGGGACCTGGAAAAGAGAAGAATAAAGAGGGCGGTATTTCTGGACGCCTGATCGAGTCTGTCTCGCCATTTTTGGACACTGCTTTTATCGACCCTAAAGAGAAGAACGGAGAACGTAAGGGTAAGAGGAAAAGTGTCACAACCAAAAATAGTACGTTTTCTGAGGAGGAGCCCATGGTATAGATACCATAAGCATGGCAATGAAGCTAAGATACGCTTTTCTTGAAAGAAACATCACAGTGCCAGCTACCATCGAGCGCAATCATGCGCGTGTACAATGTATATGTAGGCGGTATTTTGCACAAGATGAACACAATTCGAGCTTTGCCTGACGTATTGCACGTTAAATTCAAGAAATGTCTGGAGTATTGTAAGTTAAGGTGTTCAACTTATCCATCAAAAATTACCTGGCCATAAAAACCCCGTGCACGCGATGTCGTATTATAATAACAATCAGAAAGTCAGACTAGGAAGTATGGAGATGAGTCTGACATCTCACGCCGGTCTCTTTTCATCATTAGGGAGCTTAAGCAAAGGCGTTTTTGAGCGACGTACGGCAACCGGAAATGAGACGTTTTCTCTTTTTACTCGCCTTAGCGCTACCACATTTGTAATACTAAGTGTCGTTACTCGTGTAGAGACGATTTACTTGAAAATTAGAGCGCATCTACTGCCCAAAAACGAGAAACGTCCATTTCCGGTTGGCGTACGTCGCTCAAAAACGCCTTTGCTTAAACGCCATTAATAATCTGCCAAGCTTACCTCCTGACCAAGGAAGAGCGTTTCACGGCGAATAGAAGATGAACGTAACCTAGAGAGTACTCTTGTCCAATGAATCTACTTGTTGGCAAAATACATTCAAAACAAAAGACATTCAAAGCTTCAACAGTAATGATAACTGTTGATAAGTTTCAACTTAAAACTTAAAAATTATTTAATTTAGTGTCGTTGACTGTCGTCTTACCAGCAATAAACAATTTACATGTTTGTATTTGTTAATATGAATATTTCTCACTTTCCCGGCTACGCAGATAAAATGGCTTCATAATTCGGTCGCTAACAGCCTCCTTCGTCAAAAAAAAACCACCCCTCTCCCCCAATAAAGTGTTTTTAGTAGTGCTGTTACCGGCCTGGCAGTGTGCTCCTATGACAATAAGCTTCCCTCTTATCCGACTATAAAAATGCCTCCAATATAATATGACACGTTTTCAAGAGCAAAGTTGGATACATGTCTACACGGGAAGAATCCACCTTAATTAAGAGGGTTACTTTTTCCTCAGGGGGTGATACTCCCAGAAAAATTGGGTGGGGGTGTGTCATCCGCTTCTCGGTATTTACTTGGGCTTTCCGAAGGAAACGCCCAAGTTGAAACTTCGGCTTTGTTTTGTTTTCGTTCAGTCGCAAATCGCAGTCAAGTTGTCAACACGCAAGCGCGAAGTTATGTGCATTCATACAATGACCCGTGCGACATGCGCATGGCATATTTTGTAATGGCGAAAGAAGCGAAGATCCTGCGGCTGTACTAGTAAGGACAAATACTGTGTATAACACGCCCAAAGCACACACAAAAGATGCACACAGCGTCTGCGGTGGACCTACACAAAAAGACGTCGAGCGTTTTCGGAAGAATAGGTCCGCAAACTTTATGAGAGATGTTCTTACAAGCAAATTAACATTTTTGAGTGAAGTTATCGATCGTCGGACTCGAGAACCATGCTACATCAAAGCTATCTAATGTTGATCTAAATAACCATCAATGTAAGCATCGTCGTAGATTAAGATTTGACCTTGAGCAAAGTAGAATACCGATACGAAGTTTCAAACGTCTACAAAACAAGAGCAGAAAGGTCAGAGAATTTGTCTATGCATATGTTCTTTCATGTATACCCATGTCATCTCATGATATTGTTATTTGAATGCTAGAAAACAACAAAATGAAACGACGTTTTTTCCACTCTTGTGGAAGAATTCGTCAAAGTAATATATAGATTTAGGCCAGCCTAAAAGCGTAGCTCCTGGGCCGGGTTGTTCAGAGCCCGATCAAACTAGCCGAGGATAAAGTAGAATTTTGATTTGAGTTTTGTAACTTTGCGGTGAGATTTTCTGTATATTGTTTTTGTGTTTTGAATTTTAATGAAAGCAAAATACGCAAAACAAAAGCAGTGAAAAAACTTTGTACAAAAGAAAAGGTTATAATTCGGTTAAATTTTAATCCTGGGTTAGCGTTAACCGGCTTCCTACCAACCCTACGCTGTTTACAGCAAGTTAATCCTGACATGAGCCCGCGATCTAATCGAAAAAAGCAGCACTTGGGCAGCGGTCAACTTTAAAAAAACACGTGACCTCGATGAGCCCTGAACTTGAGCCCGCGATATGGTCACGTGATACTGGTCAGCGGATTCCTTGTTTTGACAGGTGTCAATTGACTGCAACATGGATGTCCAAAGGACGCTTTAAACCAAGGGTACATGTGCTCTGTCAACCTACAAGGAAAGCCCGCGAAAACTGAAGCCTCGTTTTGGTTTACGTGTCAATTGTGGCCGCCATGTTGCGCGACTCCACCACCGTCGCCGTCGTCGTCGTCGTCGTCGTCGTCGTCGTCGTCGTGCGTACGCGCCCACGAGCAATACCGCTAGCCATGATACACATGAGAAAATCAGTTCATGGGTTCCCTTCAGTTTCCTAATATGGGTATGGGGCTCCGCTTGGCGGCCTTCGGCCGCCGGAGCTCCGCTATAAAAAAGATAAAATATGGAGCTAATCGATATTTTTTTATCATTGTCTTCTTGTAACAAACTAATGTCCTTGCAAGAGTGAGACCCATGTAGCGAATTATTATAAAACTACTAATTACGTACAAATAAACTTTTATTTTTTGTTCTTGTTGGATGAAAATTTTTACTATTATACCCTTGAAGGCCTACTCTGGGACCTTAAGTCGCCGTAACTTAAGGCGACTTTGGGCGATTTAAGGCGACTTAAGGCGACTTAAGCGAAATTGGCCAAAAAACCATTGCGACTTTAGGCGACTTAAGGCGACTTAAGGCGACTTTAGGCGACTTAAAGCGACTTTAGGCGACTTTAGGCGATTTTAGGCGACTTAATTTCACTAGAGTGATACAAACCTAAACTTAGCAACAGTTTCTCCATATACTTTAAAATTTTCAACAAAGTTTCTTGCAATTAACCAATATTGTACCAGTCATCTGTTTACTTTTGTATTCACACAAGTCATCATATACTCAAATATCCAGATTTCAAACCATTTTTTTAAAATGCTATTTAAGATAGAATTACCACCAACACTGAACAGTTACTATTATAAGAATAATAATAACAATAAATACAAGCAAGGTAGCATGAATATTAGTGAAGATATCACAATAAAAACCAACATCAAACAAAAATATAAAAATATAGGAGTGATTGCAGAATACCCAGCCCAGCCATTTACATGTGTCAGTATGCTTTGAAGAACCAGGTATATAACAATAGTTGCTACTCTTATTTAATGAGATGCAAATAAGAAGGCCAGGTATTCTGCAATCTAGCCAAAATATACATTCACAGTGACAAAAATTTAAAATTTAAGAAAAGAGACATGATTTAGCTTGGTTTAGTTACAAATATAATATTTATATATTTTCAATAATTGAAACAACAAGTAAATTAAAATAAATTAATCTTATTTACATGCATTTATTTTACAATGCTTCCCAAATTATAAAAATGGTTATTTTGGTAGACTTATCTGCCATGTTTTTGGCATCTCCACTGTCAATTTTGGCATGTGAGTTTGGCAAATGCATGCCTTTCCAAAGTTGCTCAGTCCTTTTCAGGGACCTAGTCAATTTGCTGCTCTCCTGCCTCAGTCAGACAAAGCATTTCAATACCATAATGAGTACCGCATGCTAAGGTCCTTTGTAAGAACACTTCCTTTCGAATTTCACCAACTACTTATGTGGCGCCAGAAAGATCCAGAAAACTTTGACGACCCAGTTTATATAGTGAATCGAGGGTTTTTTTTACCACGGTTGATCAGACCACCAGGAGACATGCCTTCCAAGTTTTCACTGCTTTTCACCTGGCACATTACAAATGTCCAGAACGACATTTTCACAACGAAATACTTGAAATTGATAGATACACACCGCCATTTTGATTATCCCAGTAACCCTTGCGCCGCTAACTGGTTTCCATGCTTCAAAGAGACAAGACATCACGCGTGTTTTCGGCCTCAAATTCTCCTGCTCAGTGTTCCCGATTGTAGATTTATTTGAAATCAAACAATTCAACTTTAAGTGAGAATTAGTTTCGCGATTTGTTTTCTTTCTCTTTTTTTTGTAAGCGCCCGTCGGAGTAATCATACTAGCATGTGCGTGACTAACACTCACGTGCGCTTTAACTAAGTCACGTGTTCCAAAACCTGGCGGCCATGTTCACACAAAATCGATAGTAACAGAAGCGCTGTGCACGTAAATTGTATAAGATGATATGAATACCTGGCTTCATCAAATGTACGAACAGGATTTAATGGGCAAGAGAAACAATTATTATGCTGCAAGTTGGTTCGTCCAGTTTACGAAATTCAAACGTTTGCAGTTGGTCAGTCGATTTGGTCGAATGTGGAAGTGAATTAGTAGATAATGACTTATGCTGGATAAAGGGCCAACTTTCGTCACTCGTTTACACTGGGTAAGTAGAGTATTTAAAGGGTAGCCTCAGTTCGGTTCAATTGACTTTGAATTACCATGTTTCAATGTTTTTCTGCCCAGTGTAAAAGTGACTAGAAAGAATTGAGCCTTAATCCAGAATGTCTGCCTTTTTTTCTTTTTTTATCTTGATTATCTGGAACACCTCTCACTGTTTATACACTGTAGGTCTTCGAAAATCTGATTCGGTAACATATTACAAAAAGTAATAAATGAAATTGTTGCAGTATAGTTCTTTGTTATCTCTTTCCATATTCAATATAATTATTTCCTGTTGATAACATAGAGTGTCATCTTTTTTGTTAACTCTTTTACAATTAAATACAAGAAAAAAATTAAAACTTAGTAGAAATAAAAAGCCATCTGTCAGAGAGTATACATCAGATTGTCATTCCTGTTTAAGTCTAAATGTAGAAATTATTCCTGCCAACATGGGGGCTAGACAGGTGCAGGACTATTATAATATTAGCTTTTTCATGTATAAGAAAGCCAGCATAATACAGTAATTGCTGGGTCCTCAGCTTTTTAAAGGGCCCTAGTCAGCCCCATTTTCAATGCCATCAAAATTATTGACATTGCATGTTGAAGTGAAGTCTTATCGCTTTACCGTAAGTTGCGTTCCTGAAAGTATGTCCCTTTATCTTTAGTAGTTTCACAGTGATTTCATTTGCTTAGACATCCTCCGAATAAACTATATTAGTATCACCCAACTAGTGGACTAATGCAAATCCTGCAATTTTTAATTGACTACGCTACTCGAGGACTATTAGTAATAGTCCTCGAGTCCTTATTACTGCCTTTTCTGTCCAACTAGTTGGGTGATACTAAAGCAATTATTAGACCCTTTGCCCTTAGGGGTCACGGGCCAATAGCCCATGGGGCAAAGCCAAACTCTCATATATAAGCAAGAAGGAAGGTGTGGCTGAGTAGTAGTGCCCAGTACCCATTTATACATCTGGATGAGGAGAGGCACTGTGGAGTATGAACACAATGCAATGATCCCCAATAGGGGTTCACTGCACCAACCATTGGGTTACCATGCCTCCTCGTCCTCTAGGTTGGAGTGGAGTTTACTTTGCATGACAGTTGTTAACTCCAATAACCTTCTACAGGGGTAATTTGAATAGGGGTAACCTTTTTAACATTGCATAACTGATACCAACTTAAGGCGACTTAGGGCGACTTAAGGCGACTTAAGGCGACTTAAGGCGACTTTAGGCGACTTAAGGCGACTTCAGGCCCCAGAGTAGGCCTCCCTTGAGATGATCCTTGAGATAATCATATTATTACAGTCATATGAAAAAATATTAAAACTATTATGCCAGTTTGTCTTTTTCCTCACTGCTGCTATGATACAGAATGCCACACTTAGATAATTTTCATATGCGAGTAAAAATTGGCAATTACTGTAATTAGTAGACTCTGAAATGTTGTTCATCATCATCTGCTGCAAACTAAGGGCAAATGAAAATAGTGGTTTTGATTAGATTGATTTCAATAAGCCTGGGCACAACTTATGAATCACATAAAAGTTATCAGATGATAAATTTTTGTCACTTTTTGTTTCTTTGCATGTTTTAAAGAGATTGTCATTTGCACAGGAAAGAAAAATGACTTTGCAGTAGTTGATAAAGACCAAAAGAAAACAAAAGATTCAGAGTACACCACTAACTATTAGTTACCCTATTCTTTCATGGGAAATGAAAATCACTCTAAACAATATAATAGTTAATTAGTACTCTCCTCAGCTAACTGATAACCTGATAAAACCAAAGTGTATTAACTAAAGTATACTAGCCCTGTAACTCCAAATGGAAAAAAAATTGGAGTGTAATAGTACAAAATATGCTAAAGTTTGTTTCAAGGGTTCATGAAAGCCACTCTAACAAGCCATGAAAATTTATGGTTCATCTGCTAATATGCTTTGGTAGTGACTTCACCCTAAGTACTGTTTATAATTAAAAGCCATCTCAGCCTGGATGGAGGAGTGGAGGAGGCGTGGCCGAGTGGTTTAGTGCGCTGGATTTGAGATCTGGAGGTCCCTGGTTCAAATCCTCCACCTTACCACTATCTGGATTTCTTCTTGGTAGTCCCGAGTTCAACTCCTCGACCGCGTCGTGTAAATAGTCAACTGGTCAGCCTCCCACCAGTTGGGATTCTTAACAGTTTATGTTCTATTTGAAATATTTGTTAATTTATTTATAGTGTCCCCAATTAGCACATTATTATAATTATTATTATTATGTTCATCAAGAAAAAAGAAAACTAGAGAAGACAGCCTATTTGGCATTTACTCACCTCGCTACCACCCCTTAAGGTGGCCGAACACAGTTTTCGCACGTGCTTTTGCTGATGCAATATTTAACACGTGCACAAGGATTTCACAAATATGCCATCAGTAGAGCGATCATTTTATTTACTCAGCACCCGCACTACCTGTGTTAATTTTCTCTATAATTGAACGCAGTGTATTGATGGCTTTAGTCTTTTATTACAACGATTTGCTAGAAAAGGTAACGATGCAAAGAACCCAGCAATTTTCAGGTTTTGTTTGTTACCGAAAGAACCCAGTTAAATGCAACGCATGCGCATTTGCTCGAAAAATTGAGACCGATTGCTTTAGCAGAAACATGCCGATTTCTAACGATCCAGTCCTTAGAATTTCAAGACATTTGGCAGAAAAATAGGTCAGAGACCACGTGAATGATCTATCAAAAAAATCAGAATTTTGACATAGGGGATTTTTAATAATACAGAAAAAGATTAACGGCGAATTACGAAAATCGCCTATGTCAAAATTTTATTAGAACCGTGTTGACAGAAGGGATTAAATATCAATTCTTAGAGTGCCAAATATATAAAAACAATCTAACGACTGGATCCTTTTTAAATAAACAAAAACCATTATTTAAGCCTTGTTTTTAACCAGCCCCATTGCCATGGCAACAACACACACCCTCGTCAAAATGTGAGAATAAATACTTCTGTAATCAACCTTGACTCTTGCAAAAAATGGGCGCCAAAGCATAAATAGTTTAAAAGTTATGGTGAATTAGACATAGGCACTTGAAAACTGTGTTCGGCCACCTTAACCCACATGATTCAAGTCAATACTCAATGGAAAACCAGTCCCCACAGAAAAGGGTGTTCACACTACATAACACATGCTCAGTTTTCAGCTCTCTGTATACATATGTAAGGGACCTTCATCTCTGGCATACCAAAACAGTTACAAGATAAACCAATGGTTGCATGAAAGGCTTAGGCAAATGCAGGTACAAAACATGAAGGTTCTTTCCAACAGGAAACCCAAGTGAACGCAGATATGCGTCTCGTTAAGATCAAAATCTGCGATTTTTCCAACCCTATTTATGACCTGACCAAAAATTAAATGTCCTATTTATGACCATTGCGGCTCGTATAGTTGCCCTAAACACAATTTATGAAGGGCTTTGGTTGATGATCTTATCGATAATGATGAAAAAGTAGCTTCTTCTAAAAAAACAAACACACCGTTTAAGACAAGAGTGTAAAAACCATACCCTATTTATGACCAAAACGCCTGAAAGAGCGTAGCCTTTGGGGCCGCATATAGCTATATAGCCAATACAAAGGAGTACCCCCCCCCCCCCCGGGGGACGGTTACCTTGCTCATGTTGAAGGAAAGAAAACGTAAGGAGTTTAAAAGCTGGAGTGTAGAAAAATGTTAAGAACTGTCATTTAGGTACATGTCTGAGGAGGTAAAATCCGAGACTCACCGAACCGCCGAGTCCCTTATTTGAAAATCTGACACTGAAATTGACGAACCGAACAGGCACACCTTACCCAAATCCAAGGCATGGAAAAGGGAGTAGAGTAGAAAAGTGGTAGATGAGTGGGGTAGTACATGGTAGATATAATTACTTCATGGTGCCAAAAACAGTTAGGTACACTTCCTTGAGAACAGTGTACGCTCTGCGCTCGGAAAATACCGTGCGTATTTGCCCTTCACGCTCCTCCATATTCACCTTGAGGCTGATTGAAAGCCTTGCAGCTCACCTCCGCTAGCCAACCCCCCGCCAAACCCACCCCCCTCCCCCCACTCAACCCTCAACCCATACAATGGGAAATTAGATAAGGATCCAGCAGAATTAGTTCAAAATAAATTCCTAAAGTGGCTGCTGGGAGTTAACAAATACTGCAATAACAATGCGAGCAGGGCTGAGACAGGACGGTTCCCAATGACAATTGCTGCCCAATGTAGGAACTTTAAGTTCTGGCTAACCTTAACCAAAAATGAATACAAATCATCCCAAATAGCATACAATGACATTAAATGGGAGGAAAATAAGGCTTTCTGGAGCAAAAAAATCAAAAGCTTATTGGAACAGATAGGATTAGGAGATCTCTGGATGAAAGCGCACTATGTAGACATAGGAATTGTAAACATTATCAAGCAACGACTTAAGGATATCCAACTACAAAGATGGCTAAGTGAAATAAATAGCGACATCAGAAAAGATGCTAACCAAAGTAACAAAATGAGAACCTACCGGTTATTCAAAACCGACGATAGACAATTACAAATGTGAAGACTACCTACATCAGGTCACCAATGTAAGACACAGAATAGCACTAACAAAACTGCGACTTAGCAACCACAAATTAGCCATAGAGACAGGACGTTATTCGAGACCGTTCAAGAAACCTGCAGAAAGAACTTGCCCAATTTGTAAAATAGAAATGGAGGACGAATACCATTTTTTAAATATATGCCCTGCTTACCAGGAAAAACGATGTTCGTTACTAGATTATTTGGAAAAGGAATATAGAATAAGAATAAGCAGAATGTCACCTAACAGAATATTCATGTTTCCATAAATCCCCCTAGCGGAAATGTTAAAATACAAAAACTAATAGCAAAACATATATTCGAATGCTTTGAAAAAAGGAATGGGGAAGACGGCAAAAAGTAAATACTCTAGGTTGTAATTAATTAGTAACTTTTTAGCCATGTATATTTTTTGTTGTTTGTAATTTTTAGTTATTTGGAAATTGTGTCGATATACCATTTATTGTATAAGACTCCAAATAAAACATGTCTGTCTGTCTGTCTACATTTAAGTCTGGTTGAACTCCCTTCCGCCCAGGGAATTTTTCAGACGAGTTTCTGGTGCGGAGTGTACAAAATTTATATATTTCCTCGAATTTCCTTTACTAGTCCTCGTCTACTGACACCGGCTCTACTAAACATCCAGGCCGGCAAACATGCAACAGCAACAATAACATAAGCAGAACAATTGATGTTCTAATTCGACTCTAATGTTGACAAATCTAGTCTTCGACTTATTCATGTTTCGCGGAACATTTTACCTTTACTTTCATTCTCGCTTGCGGCCTGAAAACCATCTTCGAATCATCAGTCTTCTTTATACCATGAAAGAGAGGGCTGTTTATGTAGCTCATTGTGGTGTAATATTATACCACGGAACTGAAAATCTCTCGCAAACCATTTCCGGTCGCAACAACATAGTCTTTGTTTTCTGAAATTGCGTTACTTTCGCCAACATGTTGTGGATATAGAGGGCCATTCTGTTTATAATTCAATATTTATGCTTTGCACTATCGTAAAAGTACATCCTTTTGGAATGAAACATTTGTGAAGATCTTTATGTTTCGCTGGCCAAGGTGATCTGTTCTGCACAACACAGATTGAACACGTTCTGAGATCTTCTGAGGCAACCAGACAACGAAAACAGTTGAAGTGATGGTTGTTCTGTTTGCAATAGCCTTTACTCTCGGTCTTCAGTGTTGTGGAACTCAAGGTAGGTGGTAGCCTTGTTTAGCCAATGTATTTTTTTCGTTTAATGGCCATTATCTTTAATGGCCACATTATTTAATGGCCAACGCTGCAAGTCCAGATATTCATATCGCGCATTCATCATCATAAATAGTTTGCAAGATTAGCGAGGAAGAGCGATCGATCTTGATAACGTTGTTATGCTGTGAATCAATCTTGACCTCTTGGCATTTTAAAAATTTCACTCCCAGAAGTGGTCAAATGATATTTTGCAAAATACTGATCAGCAAATAACACATCGTGGAAGAAAATATCGGTTGAATGGTCGTACTGGGGTTTCATCCAACATATGTTATGTTGCGTGAGATATTTTAGTATTATTTTTGTCGTTAAATTCGTAGCCCCACCTTTGCCCTTCTGAAAAAAATCTCTCTTGGTACCATACATAATGGGAATGCCTTAGTTTAAGCTTAGTTAAGCGAGTTATACGCTGGTGTGCTATCCTACTACGCACCATGGTTGATATATTCGTAATATGATTGACTACTAGGCACCTCCAACAGTCGATAAAAAGGCTCGCTCAGGGCGCGTTATCCGTTGGAACCTCGATTTAACGAAGGACCAAGGGACTAGAAGAATATGTTCGCTATAATGAGGTTTCGCTATATCGAGGCTCTTTTCCATACATTTTACTTTTACTGGGGCGAAGACTATTGTTCGTTAGTTCGTTAATTATACCGAGGTCCTCGTTAAATAGAGGTTCGTTAAATGGAGGTTCCACTTCAACTCAGCTGTACTACCGTAGGCAATAATTCTTGTAGCCTCCATAACTTACCCGAGGATATCCAAGCCGCACGTCCGAGGCCACGAGGTGTATTGAGAAAGAACGAAAGGCACTCCAGGCCTACGGGAAGAACGACTCGATCGCCCATTCCTTTGCCCACCCGTTAAGTGACCAACATTTTTGTCATTTTTAAGCGGAATTTGGCGAAATGGTGGCGGTTGAGTGTGAACAGGACCAGATGCGAGTGCACATTAACAAAACTTTAATACCAGACTTCAGACTTGATGACTTGCGCCTCCTGGATCCAAACTGCCAGCCAATGAAAAGCGAGAATAGCAGTCACATGACCATAGCAGCACCGCTGACTGGTTGCGGTACCACGATGGACCACACTGACGAAAGTGTCATTTATAGGAACATAGTTAAAGATGGATACGAGCGTCAAGCCATTATCAGTCGACTGCAGGTTTGTTTCATGGCTGGTTAATCTTGCAGCAAAACTTAAGGCGGGGGTCCACCTGAAAGCCGTATTTTGGCTTGGTATTATGTTCTTAATGCAAATATCTCGTTTACGTTTCAAGCAATCAAGAATCTGTTCACTCATTACAGACATCTATGTTTTGCGCCGTTTTGTAAATTTTTTGGTGATTTTTAGGTTTATTTGGAGACAGATAGTTTTTCTCAAAGGATTAGTAAAATTTATGGAAATAGGAAATTTTGAAGATTTGGTGTTGTTTTAAAATTAGAGTTTGAAGTTAAAAATTGATAGATACACACCAAACAGTTGCCTAACAACCCGAGTGCCATTGTGGGGTCGGGTAACTGTCTGGTGGTGTTCCATAACCTTTTCTCCCCCTTTCAATCTCTCTTTAAACTTCCTCAAATTTCACTTTAATTCAGGTAAACCCCCACCTTAAGCCAAAGGTTGGGTGTAATCCTGGCGGAGGGGTTACACTCCCAAATGAGAGAGACAATGCTGCTCGGAATTTTTTTTAATTAAAGCTAAAAGACCAGAAAAGGCCATCTCCGAGTTGCCTTTTACCTCTGTGTCAAAACGAATCTTGGTACGAAACCATTCACATGAAAATGTTTCCCCCTACAGGTTCATTTTCATGCAAATCAAACTCATTTTCATACGAGGTCATTTTCATACAAGGTTTTGCACGAAGACTCGTTTTGAAACCGAGGCACAAGGTAACTGGGAAATGGCCAGTAGACTGGCCGTCCAATAGCAGAGTCCTAAAACAAAATAGATAATTCAATGTCAATTCCATTTCTATACAACTAGTTTTATGATTATTTGAGCCGAACACCCCGTCTCACAGCACCAAAGCAAAAAGTATGCTATATACCTTTTTCCAAGGTGCATGCAATACGTCATCTGCACCTTGAAATCTCAAGTCGAATCATAGTTAATAGAGGGGACTGGTTAGGAAGCCCGGAAAACATCAAAGGAGCAAACAAAAATGCCAAGATTTATGCTGGAAGGTCCACGACCCTGCACAATCTTTTGTTTTGTGCTCATACACTATGCATGAATTACGTAACCAACACGTTTCTATTGGCTAGCTCCTCAGTACGGAGTAAACAACTATTGTGTTTTGTGCAGGGTCAAGGCTAAAAAAGCGAATAAAAAAAATTAAAACAAAGAGCATTGACGAGTTTCATAA